>OY970830.1:36653965-37903965 GCA_963853835.1 Calendula officinalis | reverse complement strand
TTCCATTGAATCAAAAACCCATGACAATGTTTAAAAAAACACGGATACGTTTCTTGGAACGCCGAAGAAACTTCACAGAAACGTTTCCGGCACCTGAGAAACGTTTCGGGCAGGTATCCTAGGAGTATCGGTTTCCCAAAGGTTTCCGATACGGGAGCGGCACTCTAGATGGAGTTTCCGTGCAACTTAGGTGTGAATGATGTGGATGAAGAATTCAATGATATTGTTGCGGCAACTGAAGAATCTAAAAAGATCACAAACCAATGGGCGAATCTTGTTAGACGGAAATATAGACCCCAAGTTACTTTTGCGATTGCAATTCCGTTCTTCCAACAGTTGACCGGAATGAATGTGTTCATGTTTTATGCTCCCGTTTTGTTTAAAACGATGGGATTTGGAGATAACGCTTCACTCTTTTCGGCTCTCATCACGGGTGTCGTGAACATGCTAGCGACTATCGTTTCGATCCTCACCGTCGATAGACAAGGGAGAAGGTTTTGGTTTCTTCAAGGTGGCATTCAAATGTTTATTAGTCAGGTAACTAAAATATTTAACTTTTTAATTGTTAATTTTGTTGCAAGTAGATCTAATGAAACACTAATTAATGGTGATGGATGTTAATTAATGTTTTGTAGATTGTGATTACGGTTGCAATTGCTTTGAAGTTTGGGATAAACGGGAACCCGGGGGTGCTTTCGACATGGTATTCGTTTCTGGTGGTTGGGTTCATTTGCGTGTACATCGCGGGGTTCGCGTGGCCCGTTGGGTTGGCTCGTGCCCAGTGAAATCTTTCCGCTCGAGATCCGATCAGCAGCTCAAAGTGTTAACGTTTCAGTCAACATGATCTTCACCTTCTTTATTGCACAAATTTTCCTCCAAATGTTATGTGCTTTTAGGTAACTTTATAACTAAATTTTATAATTTTATGCATTTAGATGATATCTTATGCATTAATTTGTGTTTGTTTTCAGGTTTGGGTTGTTTATCTTCTTCATGTTCTGGGTGGTGGTAATGACGATCGTAATTTACTATTTCTTGCCGGAGACAAAAGGAATTCCGATTGAAGAGATGGCCGGAATTTGGAAGGAGCACTGGTACTGGAAAAGATTTGTTCCGGCGGCTGATGAAGAAAAGGTGGAACTCAAGGATACCAACAAGATATAAATTAGTCATTAGGTTTTAATTAGTCATATTTTTTTATTGCTTATATTTTTTTATTTTATTTTAGTTTGAGTTTTTAACTGAAAGTTTGGGGATTTTGTTAGGTTTATTTTTCCGTTTAACTATGTTTTTGTAAGCTTACTTATTTTATCAATGGATATATTAGTTATTATCTTATGTTTAAAATTATTAGTGACGTATTGTATTCTATTGCTTTTTCTATTGTTGCATGAGAAACTAAATGTTGATTTGCTAACATACAATAATTTTAGATAAAATAGAAAATTTAGAAGTTAAACGTAATAATTATTTATAGAATCTTTCTATAAGTCACCCGTGATTCATCACAAGTTATAAGCTATAAGCTAGTATGAACATACAACACATTCAATTTTTTTATGTGTTTTAAAAAGTTGTATTTTAAGTAACTGTCACAAAAAAAATATACCATAACCCTAACACGGCCATTTACCAAAATCATATCAAAATTTTGAAGCATAGCTTGTACACCATAATTAAAAAAGGTTAGCCTATAAAACCTGTTTACGACTTGGACTATAGACGAAAGGTCATAAGCATAAGTAACTGTATAATACTTCAAAGATATAAATTTCATAAGACAGTGACAAATTTCATAACTACATCTTGAATAATCAACAAGTAGACAGTACAAGATTGTGATCCGTGATTTAAATTCGTAAACAAGAAAATGTTTGATATTCATCCTAACGTAACTAAAAAACAATTTTTGGCTGGCAAATCTCAATCCTTTGCTTTTTCATTGGGAATTTTGGGAGAGAGAGATGGTAACCTCATTGTTCTTTTCGGGCTTTGGATCGGGCTGGTTTGGGCTTGATTATGTTACCAAGAAAAATTAAAACCACTGGAATGACGGTTCCAATGTAGTATACACTACCGTATGCAGCTATTGTTTCCTGCAGGCTTAATACCTGTGTCATAAAATGTTTTTTTTAGTATTTAAATTATTTTCAAATTAAGTTTAATCTACACTTAGATGTGTATTTATTGGGAATGTAATTAAAAAAAATGCATAAAATTTCACACTAACCATAAAACCGACGCATGAGTAGTTTAGAACAAGAACTGTGTAAGCAAAGTTCAATAGCATAAACATCTTCTTAACCATCGCCATATTTGGTGGGACTGCCTGCTGCCATCTGTAAATAGCTGCTCATAAACAAATTAAAACAAATCATTATCCAAAAGAATAAATAAATTTGATCCATTTAAATTAACCCTAAATGAGAAGAGTTGACCGGTTATTTACCTCTTGACCCAGCAATCATCAAAGCAGATTGAACAAAGAATATCAAATATCCAGGATATAATCCCTGTCATCATAATAAAGACAAGAACAATCAACTTCCTAAATCACTTCAAATTTTAAAATAAAATTAATAAATTAATACAAGAAATTATTGTAATTGTAACTTACATGCCAGACAGCACTAACAGTTTGTGTGGCAAGCAGTTGGAAAAATCCAGGCTTCTTTCCCTTTTGCACAAGTCTGTCATAAACATCTGATAATACAAATTCATTAATGAAAAATGCAAAAAACAACAAAAAAAAAATATAAATATATTATTAATAATTAATAAAATTAATAAACTCACAATGACGGAGCCATGTGCTGACTTGTATATTCCACACAAGTGGCAACTCAACAGAACTTTTTGCAAACTCAACACCCAAAACATCAACATTTTTAGCCCGGTCCCAACGGGCTTCAGAAGAATCAGTCCAACCACTGAACCCGAGGCCCGAAATTATCATAGAAGCTTCTGAAATGGACCAAATGAAGTAATATTTCCAACGGGCCGTAAAGCCCGACATGTATTGGTAGCTCAAACGTTTCACAAATCCCCATTCTTGGTAAACGGGCTCATTAAATCTTGATAATGGATGATCGGGTACAAGATATAGATACAAACCCATGCAAAAGCCCGCTTGTAAAAGAGCTTTAAGTGTTGCAAAATAAGGTGATGGTGTACCTTTTTCCGATTTTGCCCAAATCTGGAAAATTAAAACATTAATAAATATTTATATACAAATTTATTACTTAAAAAAATATAATTCCTTTAATTACCCCTTTTCTTTCGGTCCAATCTAAATAATCTTTAACTTCATAAACCGGGCCCGCAAAGTGACTTCCACAACAGAGACAATATCCAATATATTCAATTAAAGATGGTAATTTAAGCAACCGGTTTTTCTTTTGGGATTCACGAAGATCTTCTTCTTTTAATAATCCATCGTTGTAATTAATAGCACACGAGATGACTTTTAATGTTATCACCATAAGAGATCCTATGTAAAAGTATTAAAAAATTAATTAGTTTCATGTTAATTGAGGTTTATAACTAGAACAAAATATGGAATTGTGGTTACCTGTAGCATCAATGCCTCCTTCTTTCCATGCGTCTCCACTCATGTAGTATACATGGCTGCGTGTTGTTAACCATAGTTAAGTTAATCTCACAATATTTAGACGTTTAAATGTATCGTATTTTAAAGAAGACGAATACTGAGCTTGCATGTAAATAATAAATCAAAACGAATAATGCTAACACAAACCGATCAAATATGGATGTTTTTTAGTGATCATTAAAAAGAACGCGATAGTATGCTGTAATGCAAAAAATAGGGCAAAACGATGAGGTGTCATTATCTGCTATGTTAATTCGTACCAGAAAAAGCAAGAATTAATTATAACACAAAGTGCACAAAGCAGCTAACTTGAGCATAATATAAAGTATCAATCACTAAAAGCTGAAATTAATAGCTTATTCAAATATGATCCTTCGTATAGAAGCTAAAACGAGTATTCCTTAATTCGAAGAGAAGAACAATCCTACAACAGTAATCTACTCATTATAGCAAAAATCACACTATGCATATAAAACCTGACAACATTTGTGAAATAGTATGATTTACGAACCAACAGTCCCTAAATAGATTAAAATGATCATATAACACAAATAAAATTAGCTATCAGTTGTGTTTTTTCCTTAACTATGTCGAATTTAACAACTTCCAAAACCACTAACTATAGTTAAAGAGGGGGG
This sequence comes from Calendula officinalis, assembly GCA_963853835.1. NCBI lineage: Eukaryota > Viridiplantae > Streptophyta > Magnoliopsida > Asterales > Asteraceae > Calendula > Calendula officinalis. Next base: position 37,899,717 of record OY970830.1, on the reverse strand, counting down.
AATTAATCATTGCACTGAAGCTCAAATGAACAATAACCTAATTTGTAACTGAAATTTGTTTCTCAACTAAATTCATGCAAAAATTTAAAAATTAGTTACTCGTAGTCGACAAATTAATGCTTGGATGCATGCTAAGCATCGAAATTGCCTAAATTTCACAAACAGAACCCTAATTTGCCGATACTGTTAAAATAAAAGTTAATTTTCAAATTTAACGATATAATGTAAATATCAAACCATCCAATGAGGTAACCCATAGCTGACAAGAAAGAAATTATGCCGCATCGTTTCCTATAGACGATCATTGATGCGTAGCTAATCAACATAGGCACGAGAAAATGCAAATTTGAGGAGAATCCGAAGGATGTGTAGGAGAGCAGGGCACCGGTCAAGGCGGCGTAGAGGTGTCTGGCGGTGGCGCCACCGGGGACAAGGCGGTGGATGAAGCTGACAGGAATAGTGGCAACGAAACATAGAAGGAAACGGAGAACCGGAACTGAAACTCCGATCGCCGACGCCATTGATTCCATCTCCATGGTTTTCTGCTTTCTCTCTCACGCAGAAACACGCACTGATGGACTGAGTTTCCGAGGAGCTGAGCAACTTGTATAAATCGACACAATCTCAGGCCTAAAAATAATTAAATTAATAAAGAATGTGATATCAATTTTATATCAACAAAGTATACCATTACCAAACCCTCTTTAAGTAAAGACAAAATAAATATTTTTTTTATGTGTTTTACCTTTATCTTATAATAACTATTTATAGAAACAATTTTAATTAACCATCATCAAGACTTGTAGTCTAGTAGTAAAAGTGGAAAAATTATAGAATTATCTATAACCAATTGATAATGGGTTCAAATCTCGTCGTGACACTATGAGGTAGATTAGGTGCTATTCAAAAACAAAGTTAGTTAATTTGATTAGAAATTCACAAACACCATAATTGGTAAAATTTGGAATATGTATATGTAATTGATAAATATTTATTCAAGCATGCAATTAAATACTCCCTCCGTCCCACAAAGAAGTTTATATTTCTCTTGGGCACAAGATTTTAGGTAATAGTTAGTGGTGGGGTCAATAGTAATACTTTTGATTAAAATATAAGGTTGGATTGGAGAGAGAAAAATAGTTAGTGGATATTAATGGTGGGTTCTTAGTAATAATAATATTTTATTATGTGGGGTCCCTCAAATGTGAGAAATGTAAACTTTTTTGTGGGACAAAAGGTTAGTGAGAAATGTAAATTTTTTTGTAGGACGGAGGGAGTGCTATGGAAGTATAAGGCTATTAGGTATGTGTATCACACCTCACACCATTTTTTCCTGCCATATCATCTGTCAACTCAGCAAACACGCCACCCCACACCACAACATCTCTAGGAAATACCTACCACACCACATCATTTTAATTTCCATCTCACCATTTATTCTTCATTTATTTTTTAATAATACTACATTTAAATACCAGATTTTAATTCACAAATAAACCCAAACCTACCTAAATATATTTTTAAATACCAAATTAAAACCCAAAAAAAAAATATACATCCACCATTTCTGCGTTTTTTTAAAAGAAAGCCCAAAAGAAAAAAAAATCCAAGAAAAAAGGCTCACACCTAATTTTAAAAACCTAAATGTAAACCCTACATTATCTTCCACCTCCTTCGTTTTTTTGCAGCTCCTCTCCCACGTTGTGCCCTTGTCCACCTCGCCCCTACGCCATTTTTTCCGTACCCATACCGAGCAGTCTAATTAAAGTTATACAATGTTTCTAGACAATGTACATTTATTTTGTTTTGAGATATTATAATCAAATTTCTCTATCTAATAAAGATTAATTCGCTTAAATCGTGAATTTTTTGTGGTTTAAAAGAAGTTGGTTCATCGTCAAACTAAATGCAATATATTTTGGGGTTTGTTGCCCATAAAAATGACTTTTTTATATGATTACTTATGTTTTTACATGATATTTAAATATTCAGAAAATAAAACAATATATTTAATCATATGTCCTATTTATTCTAAAGGGTAATGTCTTTTTAAAAAGGAAGTTGTTAGTTATATAAGATTGGGCGTAACCGGTGACCTTTAAGCCGGTCGCGACTGCCACATAGCCCAATCCCGACGTGTCTCCCCCTTAAGGATGCTCGCTCGCGACGCGTCCTCACCCTCTATCGGTCGTATAGTCGACCGATAGTGGTCCTCACCCTCTATTGGTCGCCGATTCGGTCGCCCCTTTACGCCTCTTTGTTCGCTGTTTGGTCATGTGTTTGATCAGGAAGAGAAGCTGATGTGGCGTAGATGTAGCAGGAGTGACCATTGAGATATGGACTGGTCATGGGTTATGCATAGTCTAAAGCTCTAGTTAATTTGTCAAATTGATAAGAAGTCAAAAATTATGTTCGGGTGGTCACATACTCACATTCCGCAAAAAGACAACTTCACGTTCGTTGGTGGTAATAGATAATAAATTTCGTTGGTAATGCACACATGACACATGTAAAACGTTATATATGATATTACAAAGACATAAAAACATCTAGGTTTAAGTAACTTTCACACCTTTTATATAATTTTGTATTTTAACTAATAATCATCAATCACCCAAAAACCAGTAATCATCCCATGCTTATATTAGTGTACTTTAAACATAAAACTCACGATCAACCATAGTCGTACCAAGTAACAATTATGTTTATGATCTTTCTTACTTTATTAAGATATTTTTATTTTTATTCGATAACTAGAGAACCAATAGTTTTATTCTATTAGGCTATGGGGTATGGGCCATGTAGTGGTGTGGTGCCCATGTGGCAACCATCACACCGTACTTTAGAAAGGGAACACCCCCCCCCCCCCCACATGTGATGGTGTGGTGTGGTTGAAAAGTTGATGGGTCCCACCGTTTATCTCACAAATGCAGCCACCACTCCCGTTAGAGCTCGTTACCGTGGCCACTCCCGTTAACGTCACACCACCACATGTGGGTGGGGGGGTGAGGGGGGCGGTGTTCCTTTTTCTCCCGGTGGTATGGTCCACTCCACATAGGCTCCACTTATGTGGAGTGGACCATACAATTTAACCTTAGAAAAATGAAGGGTCTAAGATTTAAGTAGTCACAATGCAAAAATAGTCATGCGTATGTGTGTTCGCTTTTATTCATATTAATCTACAAGTCTCTTATAATTATAAAGCTTTTAGGACACTTTTCTTAAAAGTTAAAGTATTACAATGTAATTCTATAATGTATCTTTTACAACACTTAAAAGCAAAACTTGAATTCTCTACCATTTATGTGTAATTTAGTGAAAAAAATGGTTTTAGAAACACCATTAATGCAAGAGTAGTTGTTATATATGTATAGTATTATATAAAGTATTTATATCTGCTAATTTAACGGCTCGGTATGGGTCATGTCCGAGTTGGCTCCTATATGGCAACCACCACACAGTGGTCCACATGGAAACACCGCCCCCTCCCATGGTATGATCCAAAATCGTGAAAGGGCAATGGCCACACATTCACAAATGTGGTTGGAAAGAATGTGAGAGACATATGTAAGTTTGGTGGGGCCTCCTACCTTTTTTATCACACCATAAAGGGAGTGATGTTCTCATATAGACCATGGTGTGGTGGTTGCCACCAAAGACATCACCAAAGTGTAGTGTCTTGCCCAACACCCACCAACCTTAACTTAATTTTTAAAATTCAAATTTCCCATCCTAAATACATTATTAAAAAAATCAATATACACATATACTTCATATATGTGTATCCTACAAAAAGAAAATGATAGACCACTTTCTTTTTCCTAATCAATAAAAATATGACATATCATTCTTTTCCCCTCTCCACCCGCTACTGTTGGCCACTCCCAATCACCTCCAATTACCTTTGAAAACCGTCAAAAGATAGAAAATTTGTTGAAATCTATTTGTTACTGATGCTTTGCACGGGTACAGTTATATAATTCATGTTTTTTAGCTAAAGACCCATATAGGTTATCTATATGTTATATGAAGTATCATCGTTCACTACATAAATCACTTTCGATAGTCAAAGAATCAAATAAAAATTAATAGTAAAAAAATGACTCCAACAACTACTACAAATGAATGACGACTCTACCCTTCAAAGTGTAAACAAAAAATAATATGACCCTTTAGTTCTAAAACAAATTATCTATCTGCAACAAATGAATGAAAGAATGATCTTTTAATGACATTTTTACCCCTACAAAGAATTGTTAACTTTATTCTAATGACATTTTTACCCCTACAAAGTGTTGTTACTTGTTTCACGTCATGGCTGCTGCTGCTCCTGAAGTTCCGGCGATATCCGCCGGAGTCCACGCCGACACTGTGTAAAGCGGCTGGTCGGACCACGTCAGAGTAATTCCGGCGGCCGCCGCACCGCCGTCAGGCCGCCTCTTTTCAACCTTAAATAAATTTGGACCGAATGGATGTTGGTACATTCTGAGTATCATTTGACTCTGGAAAAACTCCCTCTCGTTGATCGCCACGTGTCTGAACCCACCTAAGTCCGTCATCATCTTCCGCCACTGATCAAACCCCACGTGTCTCTCCAACCGTTCTAGCCCTTCACACGCAATTATGTTTCTAATTTCACATCCGAATGATTCTTCTATCTTGATACGATTACTATTTTGTAACGGTAAAACAGTATCGATACAATCAAAAACAGCAGAATAATACTTCAACGAATTCGAAACTCTCTTCTCCAAAACGCCGTCGTTATGCTCCGATTCTTGTTCCGCCATTACCACAATGCTCGGATTTGTACTCCGAATTAGCCCCAAAAAATCTTTAACAGCCCCACCATTGTTATCATACAGCATTTTATGAAGCTGTAAAACACAATTTACACCAACAGTTTCTTCTTCTTTGACATGAAGCATCCATAATCTTACATCTTCTAATCGATCAACAACTGGGTGAAATTCGAATTCCAGATTTAATGATTCCGCGAATCCAGAAAGGCGGGCCCCAGTTTCGATAAGATCTTGTTTCGATTCACCGATACCCGTGATTCGGATATGGCTCGGTGGTTTATTTCTTGAAGCTAAACTTTGAAAAAAACTCGGCCATTGAAGACCTTGTTTGATGTCGAAATCAATTATGTGAACTTTATCTTTACCTTCGAATGATCTTAGCAGAATCTCGTTTGATGTGAAATGAATGAATTTAGGTATTGGGGTTGATTGGTTTAGTAACTGTAAAGCGGTCCCGTTTTCTTCTTCGATTTGATTAAGGTCTCTAGGGGTTGAAATTTGGAAAATGTTGGGCCAAATTCTTGAAATTCTTAGGGCTAATGATTCTGTGTAATATGAAGCCAATCGTGAGATTGAAGAATGACCGATAGGAGATGCTAATTCGCCTAATTTGGAGATAAAATGGTTAATTGCGGGAATGTTTTTCGTGCTAATTGCTTCCAAACAAGATAAAAGTAAACTTATGAGCTCGAATCCAACTTCTTCATCACGGGTTTCGTTTCCAATTGCAAAAAGATCCTCCAAACTTTGATTCGGGTTTGGTGCTCCTACTCCATTTAACCCGCCCGTTTGTGGGCCAAGATCCAAACTTTGATGACTTTCGGGCGAACTGCTTCTTGAACCCGACCCGGATGACGTTTCTTTCACGACCCGTTGCCTATGACTGCTTGAAGAAACACCTTTTTCACCTAAATCTGCTAATTCATTCACAAAACTCCATGGACTGTTTCTTGGATACCAAAAATTACCACTACCCAATTGACCTAAACTCAAATTCTCTTCATTTTCACCAAATTCTTCAACTTTATTGCAACCCCTTTTCCTTTTAGCTCGAAAAGAGTCTTCTTCTTCGTCTTCATAAAATCTTTTTAATCCTTTGTTACTGTTTTTCCCCCAAATTTCATTCCTTTTCTCTACCACATTGTGCTTAAGTGAACAACTACTGGTTCGGGCTTCTATCGGGTTGTTGTCGACAGAGAGGCTGCTAACGGGTCTAATGGGCTGGGAACGGGCCGGGTCTTTTCTCGGGAAGTTGGTAGTATTACATGACAAATCCAATCTTTGTGTGCTCATTGAAGGGAAAGTACACCCAGCCAACATAGTTTAAACACTTCCAAATTTGTTTGTTTTGTGTAATTAATTATATAAAAATGTTTTTACTCAAGTTTGTTGAGATAAATCAAAAGAATGAGAGTGTGTGTGAATCTTTTTAAAATAAACAGAGTTTTAAAAATGGAATCCAATGTCAAAACAATTTATAAATTTTGTGTGTGTGTAGTGTATTAATATGTATGTGCAATAAAATTAAAGAATGTCTATAGGCAATTGAAAAGAATCAAAGAATATTTAATTTAATGTAAGAAAAACTAAAACATTACCTCAAAATGATCACCGGATTCCGAAATTTATCGACCAAGAACACACTCTGAAGTGACGATGATTGAAGAAAAACTTACCATGAATGCAACTCAACTTCCGTAACCTGATCAAACCCAAAGCTAAAAAGAGATTGAAATTTTGAAAAACACATTTGACCAATTAAGACCTTCAAGAACTCCATTTTAATAATGACTTTAAACCCTAAAGAAAAAAATCGAACTTTTTTTAGTCACTACCATGAAGAACCCTGATAAGTAAAATCAAGAAATTCAAGAAACCCCCTTTAAAACCCTAATGTAAAAAACAAGTTTTTTATGTTAATTTTCCAGAAAACCCATCATTTGAAACGCAAAACCCATTAATCCCAGATGAAGAAAACTAATTTTTTTTTGTTCATGATACAAAATGATTACGTTTTTTCTCTCCTCAGCTCTCACGCTCTCTTACTCTCTCAACTACGCAACAGTAACACTACCCAAAAAATTCACCTACAGATACTAATTTGTTCTTATATAAATCAGAAAATAAGATGTTTTTTACATTATTTTTGTCAGAGGACTAAGGTGGTTGTGGGCCGTAAGATGGAGATCTGACGGTAGAGAGTGATAGTGGGTTTATATGACCGTTGTGGTAGGGTTCGTCGGTGAAATATGACCGTTGGGGAAGGTGGTGTACGGAAAGTGAGGTGGTGGGGGAGTAGTTCGAGTCATAATTCCATTTTCTTTGTTGAAATGCACGCATGGGTTGTAACGTGCTTGTGTCCTGACTCCTTATGCCCGTTTGAATTGACCGTTGGTAAAAAAAAAACTACCTAAACACCAACATTATTTTTTTTTAAGTTTTCTTAATGACAGTCCTTAGGGCTGTCAATAAGCTGTTGTTACGTGCATAAATCGTTTGTACTTTTAGTAGTGGGGGATGATTCCTAAAATACAGGGGGCAGTTATTAATTATTGTACAAGTTTTTTTATGCTTGTCTTGATGTCTTAGTGACAAGGGCGGTACCAAGGGGTGGGCAGGGTAGGCATCTGCCCACCCCAAAAATTTTCCGATTAGTATAAATTTTTTAGGGGTCGGTTCATTTTTTGGCTTGGTTCATCCATAAATACATAATATATGAGCGATAACTAATACACGTCATATATTAGCTCAGTGGCTAACTCATGTATCTTAAAACATATAACATTTAGTTTAAATCCCTTCCATATGCATATACTAGCTTCAAAGCCCGCCGGCTGGGTGGGCATGCTTCGAAAAAGATATAGGAAAATAACAAAATAGAGATATCATTGAAATAACATATAATTTATAATTAAAATGATGATATACATGAATTACTGATATAGGAAATTCGAAGACGAAATAAAACTTATTTGTAAACGAAATGTGTTGTTGAGTTAGTGTAATTGTCATCTTTGTCGCAACAAATAACCTTCAATCATTTCTTGCTCTTAACTCTTGAGACAGCGACGTACAGTCTCATTTAAACGAATTGAAAGTCGTCCGTATTATTAATATATATAACTTTACATTCTACTAAATTCATTTTATTCACCAAATAAACTACTATTATGACCAATTACTAACCTACATTTAATCCAAAATGGTCTATTCAAAAGTACGTCTTCTGCATCCCTCGACTTTCCATAAAACCCCAACAATTAGACCCTTCTCCAATCAAACCAAAATTATCAATAATCTTATTTAACTCTTCTAATGACTATAATGGTACTTCAACTAACAACTGTTAAATATTTTTTGAGAATAAAATTATTTTCTTTCTAATTTTATTTAATTTAAAAATATTATTTAAAAGTACAAACAATGTTTCAACAAATTAGATGTAAGATATACCAATTTGATGTTTCACGTAATTATGGCAAATCAACATAACCATAACATGATGGCCAATTTGATCAGCATATACATGGCTCAAACTGTTTCCAACAAATGATAAATATCAAGTTATCAATTTGTGATGTATTGCCAAAAATCAAACTCATGGCTTGTTGGGATATAACAGTTCTGATACTGATGCTGCAGTTAGTACTGATCAATGATTAATGAAGTTAGTACTGATGGGGCAGAAACATGAATTACTATTGAAGATACAACTTACTACTGATCTCGTGTTTACTACTGATGTTCATATCTACTACTGCTCGATCAACGTTATTACTGATGATGCTATTTATGGAGTATATCGAGTCCGAGATCTTCGTAGAGATTGTTTAGAATTGATATCTTTTGTAATTCAAATTGTAATCGTATCCTAGAATAACTAGGGTAAATAGTTAGGCTTCAAGGACTATTATATATAGTTCCTTATGAATTGTAAACATACGTGTGTATTGTATTCGATAAATCAATATACATTGAAGCTTTTTGTGATAACTGTGTTATTGATAATTCTCATATTATTTACAGTTTACTGTTCTTGATTAAATCAACATAGTGTTAATCCGCTGTAACTTCTATTGTTGAGTAGATCATTGTGTTTATTAACTGTTTTGGTTAATCGATCTTGACAAGTGGTGTCAGAGCTTTGTACTCTAGATCTACGAATCAAGAACTCACAAAAGTTTTTCAATACTTTCACAAACCACGTTTTCATCATGTCTGACAATAATGAAAGCACACAAGCAAACAAAATCCCCATCCTCACTCCCAACAACTTTGGGATGTGGAAAAACAGAATTAAGCAATACATGCTTATTACTGATTATACCATGTGGGAAGTTGTACTTGAAGGCAATAAAACCATTCAAATTGCCACAACTAGCACAACTACTGAATCTGACAAAATCAAGTATGATAAAGAAAAGAAGGACAGAGGTATTGAACTGAAAGCTCTAAGTACCTTATTGCTTGCAATTCCTAATGACTATCAACACTTATTTGTTGAATTTGATGATGCAAAACTGCTATGGCAAGCTCTGGAAAAAAGGTTTGTTGGTACTAAAAGCACAAAAAGAAACATGAAATCTGTGCTAAAACAAGAGTTTGAAAACTTTAAAGGACAAAAGAATGAATCTTGAAGTTTTTAATAGATTCAATAAACTTATTGGTGAACTCAACCAAGTTGGAGTTCAACCAGACAAAGATGATGTCAATAGAAAGTTTCTCAGATCTCTGAGTGAAGAATGGTCTATGTACACTGTAGTATATAGACAAGGTGATGCTTTAGAAGAAAAGGAGCTTGATGAACTCTACAATGACCTAAGAGTGTTCGAATCTGAGGTAAGTCAGAAATCTCCTAGTTTAAATTCAAACAATGCTGCTTTTGTGTCCACTGCAGGTACAAATCAAGATACTACAACTGGAAAATCAAAAGAATCAGAAGATCTTGCTAGAGAATCCTTTTTCACTAGTCATGTGCATACTGCACTAATTAGTGAAGATTTGGAGCAAATCAATCCTGATGATCTTGAAGAGATGGATATCAAATGGCAGATGGCTATGCTCAGTTTCAGAACAAAGAAGTTTCTTAAAAGAACTGGTAGATCAAGCTTGAGCTTCAACAAAAGTGACAGGGCAGGTTTTGACAAAACTAAAGTCAAATGCTACAACTGTAGCAATCTTGGTCACTTTGCAAGAGAATGTCCTAATAAAGATAAAAGGACAAACTCATCTGCACTTGTATCCCAAGAAGGACTAGGATATGATTGGAGCTTTCAAGCTGAAGAACATGCTCAAAATCAAGCTCTAATGGCCTTCTCTGAATCCCAATCTGAGGTAAATCCTAAACCATGCTCTCCTGAATGCATTAAATTATTTAAATCTTTGGAAAAAGAAACAAAAGAAATTAATGAAGATTTAATTAAAAACAGAAAAAGAAGAATAGAATTCAATGGTGTTATAGCTGACCTAGAAAATCAGATTAAAGTTTATCAAATAACAGATCAAAAACTTAAAGAAGAATTATTACAAGCTGTTTATGATAAAGAATATGCTGAATCAAAAGCAAAAGAAGCTATAACCAAATTAGAAAAATGTCAATTAGAATTAGAACAAAATAAACTAACAATTAAGAAATTTGAAAGAAGTTCTAAAATAATTGATGAATTAACAAGCAATCAATCAACTGAAAAGGTTGTTCATGGTGTTGGATATCATGCTGTCCCACCCCCAACAAATTTTATACCACCACTAAAAGCTAGTTCAGAAATAATTATAGAAGAATTAAAAAACTGAATCTAGTGAAGAATTTTCTGATGAAGAAAATTTTGTTAAATCAAATGATACAAGTTTCCATACAACACAAAGTCAAGAATCTCCAAAATATAACTCTGAAAATATTCCAACTATTTTAAAAAGGGGAAATCAAAGAAACTTGAATCAGTTAAAAGAACAAAGAAAACCAGAATCCTTAAAATCAACCAAACCTAAATGTCTAATTTGCAATAAAGTAAATCATATAGCAAAGGATTGTCACTTCAATCCAATTAACTGCAAAGAATTCAAGGAATTTAAGGAAAACAAATTAAAAATAAAAGAACAAAAATTAAAAGAATTAAATGTAAAACAACAGTCCAAACCTCCACAAGTTGAAATTCCAAAGTTTGGTAGATCAGCCAAAAGATTTATCCAAAAAACCAAATATGGAAGTCCAAAAACAAATCAGAACTTTGAAAAGCAAAGAAATTTTGGTAATTACAAATACCCAGCACACACAACCACAAAGAAAAACCAATAAAGATATCCTACTGATCAGTATCCAAGATACAATCCACTAAGATATAACTACACAAATACTACTGATAAGTACAAAAAATACTTTCACAGAGTTACTACTGATCCATCAGTAGTAACCAAATCAAAGCAAAGCAAATGGGCACGAAAACAGAAATCAGTAGTAACACCAAAGAGAAGTATCAATCAAACCACTCATAATACATTCTTCATTAAAAAGGATGAATCCAAGACAAAACAAGCTTGGGTTCCCAAAAAGAATTAATTTAATCTACTTTTGTGCAGAACATCCAGGTAAATACATGGCATATTGATAGTGGATGCTCTAGGCACATGACTGGGAATCTACAAATTCTCAGAAACTTTGAACAATATGATGGTGGTTATGTTGCTTTTGGTGAAAATCCTAAAGGTGGTCGAATCACAGGTAAAGGTATTGTATCAAATGGTAAGATTACATTTGATAATGTATTTTATGTTGCTGAACTTCAATACAATCTGGTTAGTGTCTCACAAGTATGTGATAAAAAGAATAAAATTCTTTTTACAGATATAGAGTGCATCATTCTTTCTCCTGATTTTATTTTAGATGAAAAATATGTTGTTTTAAGAACTCCAAGGAGAAATAATGTGTATTGCCTGGATATAGGGTGAGAAATCATTTCTCCAAATGAAATCAACTGTTTTATATCCAAGGCAAACACAAATGAATCAGAATTATGGCATAGAAGGATGTGTCACACAAACTTTAAAAACATGAATAATTTGGTCAAAAAGAATTTAGTAATTGGTTTACCACAAAAACAATTCATGTGTGATCATCATTGTGTTGCATACCTAAAAGGTAAGCAACACAAGACTTCTCATAAGTCCAAATTAATCAACTCTATTTCTAACCCATTACAGCTACTTCACATGGATTTATTTGGACCTACAAATGTAATGAGTATAGGAAAGAAGCAATATTGTCTAGTTATTACTGATGATTTTTCTAGATTTACTTGGGTTTTCTTTCTCAGGACTAAAGATGAAACAAGTGAAATCATCAAGAACCTAATAATCAAACTAGAAAATACAAGAGATCTTAAAGTTAAAGCCATTAGATGTGACAATGGCACAGAATTTAAAAATGAAAATCTAATCTCTTTTTTGTAATCTTAAAGGTATTGACAGGCAGTATAGCTCTCCTAGAACTCCTCAACAAAATGGTGTAGCTGAAAGAAGAAATAGAACAATCATTGAAGCAGCAAGATCTATGCTTGCAGATGCTAAATTACCAATAACCTTTTGGGCCGAAGCTGTTAATACTGCATGTTATGTGCAAAACAGAATATTAATAGTCAAGCCACATTTCAAGACACCATATGAACTTTTCAACAAAAGAAAACCTTCAATAAGCTTCTTAAAATCATTTGGTTGTCCATGTACTATCTTAATTACAAGAGAACAAATTGGTAAGTTTGATTGCAAAGCAGATGATGGAATCTTTGTAGGATACTCAACTCAAAGCAAAGCATACAGAGTATTCAACAAAAGATTAAGGATTATTGAAGAAAGTGCTGATGTATCATTTAATGAAAATCTTACTAATGAAAAAGGAAATGGTCCAGATTGGTTGTTTAATATTGACTCAGTAACAAAATCTCTTGATTTCAGTTTTAACTTTAATGCAGGTGACTCAACTAATCAACCAACTAAAGAAGGATCATCATCACTTAATGGAAGTCAAAATTCTCTGCAATATATCATTGTTAATACTGATCCTACAGTAAATACTAAGGACAATAACAACTCTGATAACACAAAGAATACTAGTGTCAGTAACAACTCAGAAAATCAAAATCTTGAAGAAACAAGAAATGATACTGACACCAGTAACAACTCAGAAACCCTAAATGATGATACTGCAAGAAATGATACTGATACCAGTAATAACTCTCAAACACTTGATTTCAACAAAGATGTTACTAACAACAGTATCAATGAAGAAAATCAAGAAGAACAAGAAGATTCAGAAACTCAAGAAGAAAACTGGACTGATGCTCAAGTTCCTGAATCCAATGAATCAAATCTTGACAGTCAAATAGTTGTTGACAAAGCTTCAAATTCTAGAGCTCAAAAGAATCATCCATTAGACCTTGTTCTAAGTGATGTCAACTCAAATATGCAGACAAGAAGCAAATTTAACTCAAGTCTAAACAACAACTCTTGCAATATAAGTCTAATATCTAATGAATGTTTGTTTGCATGTTTTCTATCACAGGATGAACCTAAAAAGATCCAACAAGCAATGAAAGATTCAAATTGGATTGAAGCAATGCAAGAAGAACTTCTTCAGTTCAAATTACAAGTTGTTTGGACACTAGTACCTCTTCCAAAAGGAAAAAGAGCCATTGGAACCAGATGGATCTTCAGAAATAAGAAAGATGAAAGAGGGATAGTGATTAAAAACAAAGCAAGACTTGTAGCTCAAGGATACACTCAAGAAGAAGGAATAGACTATGATGAAGTATATGCTCCTGTAGCAAGGATTAAAGCAATCAGAATATTTTTGGCATATGCATCATTCAAAAGATTCAAAGTCTATCAAATGGATGTAAATAGTGCATTCCTATATGGAAAAATAGAAGAAGAAGTGTATGTTTGTCAACCTCCAGGATTTGAAGATCCTGAACATGATGATTATGTGTTCAAGTTAGACAAAGCTCTTTATGGTCTACATCAGGCACCAATAGCTTGGTATGACACACTATCATCATACCTACTAAAGAACAAATTTCAAAGAGGTGCCATTGACAAGACTCTGTTCACCAAGAAGGTCAAAGATGACATACTACTTGTTCAAATATATGTAGATGATATCATCTTTGGATCAACAAATGATAAACTGTGCAAATAATTTGACGAACTTATGCAGATCAAATTCAAGATGAGCTCAATGGGTCCAATGAACTTCTTTCTTGGACTCCAAGTTAATCAAAAACCAGATGGTATTTTGATCAATCAATCAAAATATGTAAAAGACATATTAGAGAAATTTGCAATGAAAGACTGTAAAAGTGCAAGCACTCCTATGGAAACACACAAACACCTACATCCTGACATTGAGGGGGAGGATGTAGATGAGCACTTATATAGATCAATGATAGGTTCTTTAATGTATTTAACTGCATCTAGACCTGATATTATGTAGTGTGTGTGTATGTGCCAGGTATCAAGCAAAGCCAAAGGAACTACACTTGCAAGCAGTCAAAAGAATCTTTAGATACTTGAAAGGAAAACCATCACTAGGTCTTTGGTATCCACATGACTCACCTTTTGAACTTACAGCATACACAAACAGTGATTATGGTGGTGAATGCTTGGATAGAAAGTCAACTACTGGTGGATGTCAATTCTTTGGATCAAGACTGGTGTCATGGCAATGCAAGAAGCAAACAAATGTTTCAACATCTTCTGCAGAAGCAGAGTATGTAGCTGCATCTGCATGTTGTGCTCAAATGCTATGGATTCAAAATCAACTCATGGACTTTGGTATGTCTATTCTTAAAACTCCTATCTTTATAGACAATTAAAGTGCAATTAGTATTGTGAACAACCTAGTAAAACACTCAAAAACTAAACATATTGAAATCAGATTTCATTTCATAAGAGATTGTAATGAAAAGAAATTAATTAAAGTGGTTAAAATTCATACTGATAATCAACTAGCAGATCTTTTTACAAAAGCATTTGATGTAGGAAGGTTTAACTATTTAGTTAACAGTATTGGAATGATTTTTATAAATTAAAATCTCATATGTAAAGTTTTTGTATAATATTCATTAAGTTATTAAAAATTTACTACTGGTTATTCATTTATTACAGATTATAGTTGTTAGTTACTACTGATCAGCCTTTAAAACTTTCAAGTC
Organism: Calendula officinalis; assembly: GCA_963853835.1. Lineage (NCBI taxonomy): Eukaryota > Viridiplantae > Streptophyta > Magnoliopsida > Asterales > Asteraceae > Calendula > Calendula officinalis. Next base: position 37,884,710 of record OY970830.1, on the reverse strand, counting down.
TCAATTATTACTGATACTTAGTTACTACTGACGTTTGTTATTACTGATACTTAGTTACTACTGATAGGCGGTTTACTCATAAAAACGATAGATTTACCAAACTAACCCCATGAAAATAGCCGTTATGCTATGATTCGAAGGGTATTTGTGACTTTTTGCAGGATAATTTCAAAAACTATAAATAACAGAATTCGGTTAATCTTACATTATCCAAACCTCGATCTACTAAAACCCACGATAAACCCCTAAGTCGGCAATCTTGATTGAAACCCTCAAAGGCAGTAACAATCTCAATTCAATTCAAAAACTCTCAAGAAAACACAGTTACGATTCACTCTAAAAACTCAAACCACAAAACAATTAACAATGGCAGTGATCAAACCTGTAGCTGTTCAAACAAATCTACAATACTGTGAATTCCACAATATGATTGCTTTCTTAAAGAATCCAGACGGGACTAAAGATTTTAGAGAAATTGTGATGTTTTTAAAACAGTCATCAATTAAATATGCTCTCACAATCCAACCTACAATCTATGAGAGACATATTGTTTAATTTTGGGAATCTGCAGAACATATCAAAGAAGGGGAAATATCAAAAATCAAATCAACAGTAGATGAAAAATCAATTTTTATAACAGAACAAACTATCAGACAACATCTACAACTTCATGATGAATCAGGTATATCTCTACTCCCTAAGGAAGAGCTTGTTGAAAATTTAATAAAAATGGGATATGAAGGAAAGCAAAACATTGTTACTTTTCAAAAAGGGCTTCTTTCTCCCCAATGGAAATTTTTAGTGCATACTATTCAACACTGCATCTCTCCTAAAAAGAGCACTTGGAATGAATTCAACAAATCAATAGCCTCTGCTGTTGTTTGTCTGAGCACAGATCAAGTGTTCAATTTTTCAAAAATGATTTTTGATGGTATGATTGGAAACCTATCATCCTCTAAATTTTTAATGTATCCCAGATTTATTGCACATATTTTAAATTGTGAGATCCCAGATCTCACTACACCAAAAGAAATTTACACTGCACCTTCTCTTAACAAAAAGGTTTTTTCAAACATGAGAAGGTTATTCAAATTTTCTGGTAGAATAACACCTTTGTTTTCAAATATGATCCATGATCAACCCCCAACTGGAGAAGGTTCAAGTCACCCCATTGAACCCCAACCCACTCCATCACTAAATATTGCAGCCCAAATACAATCCCCAATAGCCACTCAAACATCCTCACCTCAAGATGTCCTGAATGTGTCCCAGGAACATGTAATAGAACCTCAGAGTGCTACTCTTCACTCTTTGGTAAACCTACCCAAAAGCCAAATCATTACATCCAAATACAAAAGGAAAAGAATCTCCAAAAAGGACACCAGGGGACCAATTGAGTCAGACCCCAGACTCCAAGAGTTGACTTCCAAGGAGGAGAGAAGTCATGAGGAAAGGGCTCTCACTACTGATGTACCAAAGGTTAGTGCACAGGCTAGTGAGAACATCATTAGGACCCAGACCTCGGCAACTTTGAGTGATGAATCTTTTGAGGAAGCACTCAAAGGACCCCGGTGCCAAGAAACCACAAGGGGAGATACTACTGCTTCTTCTAGGAAGAAGAGGATATCTAAAACTCCCAATGAATCAACAAGCAGTGATGAGGGAATAATGGAACCTATTGATTTAACGGAAAGGATGGAAAACCTTAAAGCCAATGTACCAACTCCACCCGATGATGTTCCTAGAAGGACTGAGGGTAGCATGCAACAACTTGAATTGATGGATAGGATGGAAAACCTTGAAACCACTGTACAAAACTGCCATACACTCATCAACAATCAAGGTAGAACCATGAGCTATATGAAGCACTACATCAATGTGCTAAACAAAAGAATGCAAAGAATGGATCAAAGGCTTCACAGACAAACTTCTATAGTCAGAAAATTGAAGAAGAAGGTTCATATTAGCGATCCACAACAGGTTGAGATCACTAAGGGGGAGAAAGATACAATTCAAGGAATGATTGATACATTAATTGCAGCAGCAGCAGCCTCCCTCTTAAATCTCAAAGAAGCTCATGGTGAAACAGGTCAAAGTGGTGATGAAGACTTTGACAGAGGAGTCAAAAGTATGGAAGATATATTTGTGTCTGCACAACAATCCCCAACAGCAGAACAAGTACCTTCTCAAATTGCTACTGATGTCATGGGTACTACTGATCCCATGGATACTACTGAAGTCATCCAAAAACCACTGAAGTACTTTTTACTGATCCAATTGAAGAAGAAAATCAAGAAGCAACATCAGTAATAACTCCCTTGATGACAACTACAACAACCTCACCAGTAGCAGACCCCTCTAATCTACAAATGGTACTTTACAGACCCTTTAACATTTTAAATACAATACCAGTAGTAACTACATTGGTTACTACTGAGTCTGTAACAACAACAACAGAAGTACCAGTTACTACTGCTTCATTAGTAGTAACCACAACTCCAGCAACAACAACAGAATTAATAATTCCAGATTTTGATGCAAATGTGAACTGGGAAGAGGTAGATGAATGTGAATTACCTCCCCACCCAAAGATCATAGAATAGAAGAAATAAAGACCTTTGCACCAAAAATACAAATAAATGAGGTACCAGATATGAAGTATACACCTCCACCTCAATGCATAGGTAAAGGAAAAGAAAAATTTGATGATGATTATCCACACAGAGCTCTTGGTCACTACATGGTGAACAAGATGAATTCAGTCAGATCTTTAAAACAATCTCATTGGAAAGTCAAGAGAATGAGGTACCACAGAAAATGTGCCAAAACTCTTGCACGTGAGAATAAAAGATTAGCAGAAGAAGAAAAACTAAGAAAAGGGATCTACAACCAGAAGAACAATCTGCAGTAGAAGAAATTCAAGAAGTAGATAAGTCAATCATAGAAGGTCAACAAGCAGAACTTGATAAGATAAGGAAATTTGAAGAAGAAAGACTGCAACTTCTTGAAAATGAAATCAATGAATGCAAAAGATGCAAAATTGACATGCCTCAACCATTTGATGAAGAGAAAAGAATGATGGTTGAATTCCTTAAGTCAAGAGGTCATAATGCAAGATCTTTTGGAAGAATGAAGGTCATTACATTAGTTGAAAGATACTGCAATGAGAAAAAGAAACAACTAAATGAAGATGTACAAGCAGTTGAACCTTCAAACTTAATCAAAATTGATCCCAAGACTGTATTAAGCAGAAAAACTGTAGTTGGTGAATCTTCAGAGCAAGGTTCAAAGAAAAGAAAAAGTACAGAAGACGATGATTCAACTACAAAGAAACTAAAACAAACTCCCCAAATCTTAGAAGATCCACAACCAATCCAACAAGATAATCCTATTATTAACTGGAGAGAAAATCAAGGAGTCCATGAGATCATTAGAAAAGACAAAAGTGTTCAAAAATTTAAGGCATGGAAACCTATGTTATTCTCATTTAACCGAAGTGATGTTCTTACTATGTTGGAGATTGGTAAACCTAGAATGAAAAATAAAAAGTGGAAAAACTCTGGAGCTGGATACTTAACTGAAATGTTTGATGCTGCATTCCATCCAGAGAAGTATAAAGAAAAGATAGAAAGTGAAGATAATCTTTTTGCTTGGAATGTTCTTCCCACATTGAAAATGTATTTCTTTGAAAGGACAAATAGAAGGTGTGAGCTATATTTAATGGAAAGAGACTACAATCACTCACCAAAAACTTTGTATCAAATTGTCTGTTGTGCCTTTGTAAGACCTAATGATCCAAATATGTATACTGAGAAATACAGACAATTGGTTAATAAGAATAAAGCTTATGTGGATGAACAAATAAGACTGAAAGCATTAAGAGAGAAAGAAGGAGATGAAAGAAGAGCAAAGGAAGAAGAAGAAAAGAAAAGAAACTTGATTAATTTAAACTGAATTAACAAGTTTAGGGGGAGATTGTTGGGATATAACAGTTCTGATACTGATGCTGCAGTTAGTACTGATCAATGATTAATGAAGTTAGTACTGATGGGGCAGAAACATGAATTACTACTGAAGATACAACTTACTACTGATCTCGTGTTTACTACTGATGTTCATATCTACAACTGCTCGATCAACGTTATTACTGATGATGCTATTTATGGAGTATATCGAGTCCGAGATCTTCGTAGAGATTGTTTAGAATTGATATCTTTTGTAATTCAAATTGTAATCGTATCCTAGAATAACTAGGGTAAATAGTTAGGCTTCAAGGACTATTATATATAGTTCCTTATGAATTGTAAACATACGTGTGTATTGTATTCGATAAATCAATATACAATGAAGCTTTTTGTGATAACTGTGTTATTGATAATTCTCATATTATTTACAGTTTATTGTTCTTGATTAAATCAACATAGTGTTAATCCGCTGTAACTTCTATTGTTGAGTAGATCATTGTGTTTATTAACTGTTTTGGTTAATCGATCTTGACATGGCTTCAAACTTAAAATCTTGAATGCTAAAAACCTAATACAAACAAAAAAAGTCATGTTTAGAAATTGAGTGGTGTGTTGCCATTTCCATTACCCTGAACTGCAACATTCCATGAAGCATTGCTTTGACTTTTGCAAAACGTTGTGAATTCTACACACACAAAAATCAACATGGTCAAATATAATTGCTTTGACTTTTGAAGTCAAATAAGTTTATTTAGACGCTTCAAAATTATATATCTATATATCAAATATCAGTTAAAACCTAGTGCAACTACAAACTAATATTAAATGTTATGCTACATAAACAAAAAATCTAATAAAAAAGTTAACCAAGTTACACAAATGACACAACATAAGGCTGTGCTAACAACAAACTGAATAAAGTATTCTCAAGTATTCATGAGGTAGGTTCATCAAATTAAGGGATTAGAATTATACTATTCATCCATATTCCAAGTGATGCAATGCATTCCAATTAATGCAACTGCTTCATAAAAAAAATGCATCTCATTATTGTAAACACCCCATTTTAATCCAAGTTTATGTAAAAAGAAAGTGTTCTTATAATACAAAAGTTGGAGAAATAAAACTATATAATTAAAAGTATTACTTTTTGCGCCACAATGAGAAGCTAAACTTTAAAATGCATCAGAGTCAAATGGGTCGAGACAACTAAAAGTACCCAAACTTGTTGTTTTTAAAATGGGACATTTGTGCAGCGGGTCAAAAGAACTTGGTTCGACCCGTAAACTTTTTTTTCTCCCAATTTAACTATATAAATAAACAACATATTTAATTAAATTTGGAAAAAACAATAAACTAATGTGTAAAAATAGAATTTAGATGTATATTCAAACAGGACATTAAATATTGTTGGTGCTCTGATCCTACATTGGATAATTATGAAAGTCAGACACTTGTATATTACTATAACATTCATTAAATTAAATTAATTAATAATTGCTTATTTCTATGAAATTAGTTAAAGACTTAATTAAATGAACTACCTATTTCAACATCATGAATTCAGAAGTCCCCTTAAAAGTCTATGGGCTGCTTGTCCTGTAACTGAATCGAATCAGCTACTTTATATTCTTCAAATCAGCTTCTAAAGCAAACCAGCATGACATACCATCTACACGCCAAAATCTAAAATTATAACAATGTAGCACCAAAAATAAAGTAGTGACACAAAGTTTACTTTACCAACAATACCCTGTCGTTGCAAAAGCTATGGTGATGGATGGATTCAAGTGGGCCCCTGAAATTCAAGTAGCTACGGCTAGCCTGATTAAGGACTTGGACCATGTTGTCTTTTGGTTCACTATGGATGTAGCAGTTCGTGCAAATATCAGTATCATTGTTCCTGTGAACGATCATCACAATCTGTTAACTATTACTTAGCCAACCGTATCAAAATTCGACACGCCAAAAGTATCAAAAATATTAAAATATTTTCATATATTCTTTAGAACATGAACTATAGAAGTGTTCACAATTAGACAAAAAAGAGTCCATCAAACCCAAAATCTCTCAAAAAGCTTTAAAATAGAGTGGCATTTACGATACAATTTGTAAAGTTATAAATCAAGAAATGTAAATTTGTAACGATAGAATTAAATTACTCACCTTGGTAGTTACAGGGTATTTTAATTACCTTGGCTGTTAATACATAGAACAAAATTAAGAAGTGAAATCTCATCTATAAATTTACAATTACAAATATTAAAATTATACATACCCTTTGTCAACCGTTGTTGATGCTTCAAACGGAGATAAGTCTGCTTTTCTTGTCATAAAATCAACAACTGTGTATATTCCATCACTTGGCTGCAAATTCACATACAGAATTACAATTAAACTAACAGGAAGGACTGTAGAAATTATCAAGATACCTAAACATGCTCAAGAGTAATTATGATTTCAAATTATGTATGTTAAACTATATTATTCCCCAATAAACACATGCACACTAACTACTGATGTTAATGAAACTCTCATATTGTTGATATTCGTTGCTCTGCTCTCAAGCTGGATTTTTTTTCCGATTTTTGAGGACCAACGCATTAAAATACCCGTTTTGACCCGTAACTCAAAACACACGAAAAAACTAACCCCTTTTTGCTTAATTGTTTGAATTTTTACAGTCTTCAACCTTCATCATTCCTTTCAACTCTTAATTTGCTAAAGATATATTGAGTTCATCATTAAAAACAGATTCATCATCAGGTCAAAGAGATGATGATACGGTTGGCACAATGGCACCTTTCACTTTCTGTTTCCAGACCCATAACTACAATCAAAAGATCGTTCCAATTTAGACTTTATAAACAATCAAAAAAAAATTAGTAATTGAATAAGGTTAGATAATATTTATCGATGAGGGGAAATGAAACCCTAAATCGGATTAAACAAATTCATTTCTCGATCAATAGAGGACCTAAAAAACAATACACTTCATATTCGAAACATAAATCAACAAAGAGCATAAGCTATCGATTAAAAAAACTTATAAGCTTACGTGTATCTGTTACAAATAGTCTTGATTTCGAGTAGTTGGATCTCCGAACTCATCATCATCTTCCATGAGATCGTGGTAAGGTTTGAATAAAATCGTGAAGTTTATTGTTGCAATTGTTTGATGAAATAAAATTCCTGTTTTAATTCATTGAAATTTAAGGAATTGAATCATCGTTGGGGTTCGTATGCGTAGGAGAAAGGAGGCGAGAGATGGTTTTCTTGCAGCAGCAATGTGGTTAGGGCTTGATCTTTTAGGGTTTTTTTGGTTTTGGCCAGGGAATGTTGAGAATGACTGGGCGGCCAATGGTTGAATTACACCTGACATTGTCGACCAATGAGGTAGCTTCAAACTGCCAAGTTGGCAAACATAAATCAAATGTAGCCTCATATATAGGAGAAGATATGTTTTTAAATATTTTTTTTCTTTCCCGTTTTAACGTTTCTTTTACTCTATTTCCTATTAATATCTTATTTCTATTGATTCATTCTTCCCTAGAATTATTGGTTTAAAAATATTATGCTTATCATTTATTTGATCACACATATATTTTATCCAGTGACATATTAGTCCACATTATCTACATATAACATTTATTTGATCACACATATATGCATATTAGTCCACATATATTTTATCCATTATCTTAAAACATATAACATTTAATTTAAATCCCTTCCATATACAAATATATTTTTTTAAATCTTTTTTTTCCCGTTTTAACGTTTCTTTTACTATGTTTCCTATTAATATCTTCTTTCTATTGATTCATTCTTCCCTAGAATTATTGGTTTAAAAATATTATGCTAATCATTTATTTGATCACACATATATTTTATCCAGTGACATATTAGTTCACATCATCTATATATGAACACTTTAAAAACTTACTTAAATGCTATAACAACACTGAATACGAATATGAGTTAAGAACATAAGCTTTGTATACGAAATCTACCACTATAAAAAATTGTAATCTATTTTTTATATTATTAAGTTTTAGAATTTTTATTCTCGAATTAACTAACACATGAATTTTCATTTTGACTAATTTAGTGTATGTTTAGACTTTCTTCAAACTAAAACTTATTTGATTTGGTTTACAATTTGACTTTAATTAAAATCTCACTCAAAGAACCTGACTTGCACTCCAAAATTTTGCCCACCTTTAAAAATTTATCTGGTACCGCCCCTGCTTAGTGACAGCCCTAAGGGCTGTCATTATCATTTTCCTTTTTTTAATGGTAAAAAGGTGACAACAGGAGAGAGCTTGGGCAATGTCATCACCCCCTCCGAAGACACCCACAAACATATCCTTTTTCATCAACCAATATTTGATCGGCATGGTGTTTCGTGAGAAATAAGTTCGACAAAGCTACCACCCTTCCCAAGACGCCTAAGAACTCTATAAAAAAATTAGTAAGGAGCTAGCACCACAACGATACAACACAGTACAAGGCATTGAAACACCTACACACAGGCTGGTGAAACAAAGCAACTAAGTATTATAACAACAATAATAGTACTCAGTCTCGCCAAATACATGGTAAGAGAATTGTGATATATAAACAATCATAGATCTACCCGGAGGTAAAGAGACAACATGCAAAAATATATGATGGCAAAAAAATAACAATAAGTTAATAAGGGTGGTAGCTTCCCGAACATTTGGCGAAACATAATAAAGGCTCAAAAGGAGTTTGACAAGTTAAATATGCCGGTTAACGACTGGATTCGGGTGGAGTAATTTAATGGTTCTCGAAATGTCTCATGGGTCCTAAGCGATAACGGGTTTTCTGTGTCGTCTCTTCAGGTTGCTTTTGATGACATGCCGCTGAGATCCTCTGGAATCAGGCCTCTTTCATGTGTTAATTGGGTCCCCCGCTAAAATGAACATTATGGTTTGGCGCATTCTCCATGACAAGCTCCCAACGAAACCGAATCTTCAAAGGAGAAATATCACATGCCTTTCCTATCTTTGTCCTTTATGTGATTCAGTTGATGAAGACCTTGATCATATTTTCTTGAGATGTTTGGTGTCTAGATGTCTTTTACGAGATCTTAGTGCTTGGTGGAATGTAGATTTATTGGGTTTTCGATCCATTTCGGATGTCTTCGATTGGTTGGATGCGGCTAACATAATGGCAGCTGCAAAAAAGGGGTTCTCGAGTTTTTGGTATATTTACCTTTGGATTATATTGAGGCACCGTAATGGTAAAGTTATAAAAAAAATGTAAAAGTAGAATAAAAAATAAATACAAATAGATGGAATCATGTATACGTAGAGAGTTATAAATCATGAAAAAGGTAAAACATGTAAAATATGTGATTTTTTTTAACGACAAATTAGTTAGTTAGCGCTAGGGGTGAGCACAACAGGGTATCCACCGGTTCCGATCGGAACCAGAACCAGAATCGGAACCGCAGGTTCCTAAAATCTCGGAACCGGAACCGGAACCGGAACCTGGAAGACAGGTTCCTAAATTTTCGGAACCGGAACCGCCGGTTCCAGAACCGGTTCTGGTTACCCTGCCTCTAAATTCATAAAAATTTAAGTATTACAAACTAAATAAACAAGATAATAAATCACACAAACTAGCAATTACATATATCGTTTAACGATTATAAATGCTGTTTAACGATTTTAAATATGGTTGAACGAGTTCAAAATAGAAATAAGTGAACAAAAATCACTTTCTGGTACTTGACTTCCATATTCAACAAGTTTAAATATGGCTCAATCAGTGATAATAAAGATAAAAACCGTTTTATTTAGACTATTAAGTTTATGAGATATTTTACATATAGGTAAACCTCTTAAATTTAATGTATATTATCTTATATATTATTATACTTATTAATAATATATCGAAAAATCGCCGGTTCCAGGGTATCCACCGGTTCCAGGTTCCTTGATTTTGAGAACCGGAACCTCTTAGGGCGGTTCCATGATTTTAGGAACCGGAACCTCCTAGCAGTTTCCTCTTCCGGAACCTCCGGTTCCGAGGCGGTTCCGGTTCCAATTCCAGTTACCCTCTTTTTCTGCTCACCCCTAGTTAGCGCTTCGAGTAATGTAGTGACATATGTAGAGAGTTATAAATCATGAAAAAGGTAAAACATGTCAAATATGTGATTTTTTTTAACGACAAATTAGTTAGTTAGCGCTTCGAGTAATGTAGTGACATCCAAATGAGCAGTATGCATTTCTCGAACCCATCTCCTTTAGGGAATAAACCCACCACCTTTTTTTATCTAAAAACAATTTCAACGATATATCAATTTTCCTTTTTTTACCAATAAAATTTTAATGATATTTCTTCAATGTTATTTAAAATCGTTCTAAGATACTTTCTTAAATGATCATTTCCTTTTCTTTACCTATAAAACTAGGGTTTTTCTAACGTATGACCCTGAGACATACATTAGGTGCAATTAATAAAATATTTAGTTTCCTAATATATTTCGAATAACATTCATGAACTTTAATATTTATTATTTTTACAGATGCAATAAACACGATTCTTGATTTATATGGCAATTCGATGTTCATTGATTGCACGTAATGTATGCCTTAAGGGCATACGTTAGAAAAACCAATAAAAATATAATGATATTTCCTTTTTTTACCTATAATGTCTGAAATACAATTAAATGCATTATTTAATATACTTGATTTTTATCATTAATTTTTTTATAATATGAAATGTAATACAGTATATGTTTAGGTCCTAATACATACTTTTGTTTTTATCATTCAAAAATATTTTTTCTTGTGTACATTTTTTGAAATATGAAATTTTATAAAATATAAATTTATTTTTTACTTTCAAATAAAAGTATAACAAAAATATAAAATTATCAAACAAATAATTGTCTAAAGTTAATTGACATAAATTTCATTGATATCGTACATTTGTGTGTGAATAGCGTATGAAGAGTTGAGATAGTGTATAAATGAGCAAATAAAACAATAGAGATGTGATTTGTACTATACAAAATGATGTATACAGGATACACCATGCAAATATGCAATTACTTTATTAATTCATAAATACAGATATTCAAATATTATATCCTCCCCTATATATGAGGCTACACATGATAACTTCATACCACCTCATCACAACGCCGACTTTTGATTGGTGGACAATGCCACATGTAATTCCGGCATTGGTCCATTCATTCCTCCTAAACTTCACTCTTCGACCATATATAGCAGTTAACATAACCCGAAATTACAGGCATTATTTATGGCAAAACACTAATTAAAATAAATAGTAATTCTAAAGAATCAACACAATTAATTATCATTCCTATTTTAAATTTCAAAACAATAAATTTTAAAATAAATAGTAATTCTAAAGAATCAACACAATTTCTATTCGGGTTGAATTGGAATCACAAATGAAAGTTGTTATAGGTATTTTATTATTTTCATTTTCATTTTCTATATTTGATTACTGTTTAACTTTTTATTATAACTTTACTCATTCTCCTTTCGTGGTTGAGCGTACTCAACTTGCTAATGATGTGAATGTTACAACCCCATATCGGTATATATTCTTTTCTGGTAATTCGTAAAAGAATTATAAATTTGATTAATTTATATGTTTTTTTTTTTTGCTTTTCAGTGATACACATAGGTATGGCTCTGGAAGCGAGACACATATGCATTCTTTAAGAACCCCACTTCATCCATACATGACACCTATGCGAGATTCTGGAGTTTTTTTTTCTATCTTTAATTTAAACATGGGTTATAATATATTATGTTAAACATTTAGTATTGATGAATATTTATTTCCTCAGCAACGCCTGTTCATGATGGCATGAGGACACCTATGCGTGACAGACCATGGAATCCTTACACACCAATGAGTCCTGCAAGGTTAGTTTAGTTATTATTTTTTGTATTAAATACATAATTTATAGTAAGTTTAACCAGAGAATAAAACTAACATGATATATACTTTGTATTTTATTTTATGGTAGGGATTTTTTGGGTTAATATTTAATGGGTTTTTTTATGCCTATCAAACGATTTTGGCAAGTGTTTGGAACGATTTCAATTTCTATATGAAGGTAAGAGTCCCCATTTATTCAGAAACTTCAAACTTAATAATTAATTATAATTATTATTGCCTATTTGTTCCAAATGAAGCTAATTATGTACTGTTAATGATTTGTTTATAGACAATTAATGTGCTTATTAATGTGCCTATTGTTTTCAGAGAAGCAAATGGGCCTGCAGCTGGTGTTGGTGCTCAACATGTCCCGGTATAGAAATTATAACTCCACATTATATGATTTCAGATTGAGTCAATACTATGATGACAAATTTCATGATTAATGATTGTTTTCTTTATTTTCAATTTAAAAGTTTTGATGGGCCATTTGCAGTTCCTAAAGTGAGTAAAGTCAAGTTTCACATATTTTTTACTTTAAAGTTAGTCAAATTATGATGAATTTGAGTGTGTTTGGAAGGTGAATTGGACGTATAAGGACTTCAATTAAAATGAGACGGACACATGTAGTTGAGATTATGGTGGAAGCATTTTCACTTCTAGCATTAGGAACATCACGAATAGGAACTCTCATATTCATATGTATATATTGACACATATATGGAAATAATAGATTCCGATACATCTATATATGGTTTTTTTTGGAAACGGCAAATGAAATAACGGAAGCCTACTCGCAATTTTTCAGCGAGCACCCCGAGTTCGAGCTCCGCATAAGCGGGCAAACCCAGCCCCCAAAGGGATTTCCAAGGAAAATTCCCCATATGTGCCCGTATGAGGTATGAGTTAATTTACGCTAATACAACGCTCCCAAAGGGATTCGAACTCACGACCTGCAACCCACATGAGTATAAACCAGTGCCTCAAACCAGCTAGGCTGGCCATCATTGGCACATCTATATATGGTTGTGAGGTCTTAATCATTTAGAAAGTTTAAATCATTTTTTAGTAATTACGGATGGAGGTTTAAGAAAACTGGCAAAGTTATCCTGTCTTAATTCGCTTAATTTAGATGTTCGACAAACTACATATGTTGGACTTAACTATGCAAAAATTTTTCATTTTTAATATTTTTTTGAAATTGATAGCAGTTTATTATGTAGTTGTATCACGAGTTAAGAACAAGAAGGGATTGAAGGTCATTTGTTGTGACATCGATGAGAATTACACTAATTCAACAGCAAATGTAGTTTATAAATAAGTCTTATTTCGTTTGTAAATTTTATGTAACATTTCTTAATGTATCGATTTTTCTACCAATTCATCATTACAGCTACAGCTTTATTATATCATTTGTAAAATTATTAATCTTTGTTGGGATTTTTCTACATACTAAATTTTGAAGCATACCCGCCCATCGGGCGGGTTATGTAGCTAGTATAAATGTATACGGTGTGTAAATCACTTCACGTAGCATAAATACTGATTGCCCGGTTTGTCGGAATCTCTACCATAGATTTGCTTCAGGAATTGTTACTTACTTTCTACTTAAAAGAAACATATTCAATTACTTTATAAGGGATCCCCAGAGAGGTCGTTCTTTGCTCACAGTAGACGAGTTAATTATTATCATGAGTGTTTCATCTAACAAATGTTTAACTATGGAGAAATCAAACATGTGAGATCTAAAAAAATTATATTACCACTAGTCAAATCACCATATTGTTTATGAAACTGTTAATCCTACATTCTTATTTACTTTCTTAAACTTCGGATAGAAAATGTGCCTGGCTTGGCGCTTGGCATATAGGTCCTTATACACTTTTCGACCGACTCTTTAGAAGGTTGGGCCGTAATATTCACAATAATACTAATAAACATAAGCCCACTATTTTCTGTTTCTGAAAGCAAAATCTTTACTAAATATATACTTCGATTCAAAATAAGTGATACACTTTAAATTTCACGGGTTTTGAGGCAAAAGATTATAATGATAATTAAATTAGATTAATTAGATGGTTAATGGGGAATGTGTCCCACACCTTTTGAATAAAGTGAGTTTAATGATGTTTAAAAGTAAAGGTAAGGGTAAAGGGTCATATCACTTTGTTAAAGTAGATAGTTAGTGGGTGGGGTCCCACTATTTTATGCCAAATAAGATAGTTTTTCAAAGTGTATCACTTACTCGTATTTTGAATCACCCTAAAAAGGAAAGTGTATCACTTATTTTGAATCGGAGGAAGTGATATATTTTGTATACACTTATTATTTTGAAACAGAATTGCATTTATTAAAAATATGTACCATGTAAAATTTGAACTTATGACATCTATGTAATTAACACAATGCCCTAACCTAGGACAGGAATTTGACATCCTTCTCAAAACCTTAGTTCAAACATCGATTTAAGTTTGTTCATATATCAATATGGAATAACTTTCCACCCATTCAACTTGTTTCGTTTTTTGGTTTTAATTTCCATACTTTGAAAGTCGATATCTCATTAACCATAACTCCATTTTAGATCTACTTTAACTCGTTGTGTAGCTTTTATGAAAGCCAATGCAAAGTTACAAACCATTTATTATACATAACAAATATACATATAATTACATGGATATAAAATTAATGAAAATCATTTTCAATACAAAACTTTCCAACATAACATTGTTTATGTGAAGAAATTGACAGAAACAATATGACATGCTATAATTTAGAAAAATAAAAATCACTTTGTGATTCCGTTTCGAAAGAGATCTAGATATTTTTGACAAAGACGATTAATGTGTTAACATATTATATACTAGCTTCAAAGCCCGCCCGACTGGGCGGACATGCTTCAAGAGAGATATTAAAGAAAAATAACAAAAATATTAATATAATTTAAATGACATGACAAAACATAGTTGTAGTGATAAGTATTATTCCAGCAGCCTCCAACTTGTTATTTAAAACCCTAACGAAAATCACACTTTCAAAATGATTATTATTTAAGTATAATAAAATTTTGTTTGACTTAATTCATTGATGATTATTTCAAAAACCGGAATTTACCCTCTTCAATAAAGTTCCATATAAATTTAGGCAATATTATATGGAAATTAAATTTAAAAAACGAATATTAATGTGTATTTTAAATTGATTTGAAAAGGTCATTAAAGATTATTTCGTACATTGAGATTTCAAAAAATTGTTGTAAATAGCAGCTACATATGGGGTTACGGATACGGATTCAAAAATAAAACTTGCCTTGGGGTTAAATGTGGAATCACACGTTTTTTCTTATGGTTGACAAGTGCCATTTGACATGATTACAAGTCATCATTAACAACCAATGAGATTTGTTGAAATTGATGAGTTGGCAAAACAAAGTCAAATCTAGACCTCATATATAGAGGTAGATTGATTTAGAAAAAATAAAAAGAAATGACATAATTTATTTTCATTTTAAGAATAGCTTTTTAACGGTTTTTGTGTGAATAAAAATCACTAAAACTATTTTTTTGTAAGATGTAGCACACACCTTTCCATGTCTTTTATTAGGGTTTGATATATATCTTAATTTTTATTATATAATGAATTTGAGACCTTTCTAAATTAGTAAGACTTAATTTTCAGTTAACAGTTATTTTGAAATAATTATTTCAGCTTTTAATTCATTTAATTTTCTATAATTTTCAGTTAACAGTTATTTTGAAATAATTATTTCAGCTTTTAATTCATTTAATTTTCTATAAGGTTTCAGCTTCTAAAGAGTTTCACCACTATGCATAATTTTACCTACATATTATAGATGGTATTAAAATGTAATCATATTCTTGGATTTACCATCGAAATCATAAATGTAAGATTTCATTGGTAAATTGACTTATTTTTCTTTTATAATATTTTTTCCAGTCTATAATTTGCTAGACTGTATTAATGAATTGTCGTTCAAAAAATACTGTGTGGTACCCTTCTAATGTAGAATATTACATGACGTGTAAAATTTATTTAATTATTGAAAAAATAATACTCGTATAACTCACATGCCTTGGTGAATAGACTATGTGTAATAGGCATGGTCGCCCAGTTTGGTCGCATGCGTTCCATGCCCACTCGACGCGTCTCTTCCCTTACTAGGTCTTCCTGCGACGCGTTCCCTAGCGTATTTGGCCATCCAAGCGACCACCCCCTAGTCGCCAAATTTTCAAATGGATGTGGTTGTTACAAAGGGAATGGGTTTAGTCGCCACCTATGTGGGTTTGATCGTGATTTTTCATTTGTTTGGTCGCAAGAGAAAAAATTGATGTGACGCTGATGTGTCAGGTGGATTTGGTCGCCCATTACACATAGTCTTAGTACCACTTAGTAAATAAGCAATATAATTAATAATATTATGTACATACAAAGCATTTTTGGTTCCAAGTTTTTATTTTGAATAGTTGAGACATGAATACACCGATACATACTGTCTCTATCCTACGAAAAAGTATTTTTTTTTATCATCAAAACAATCCCAAGACCCGAGTACTCCGGTCTAGACCTGAGAAATTACTTTCGTTTAAATATTACTATTGGTTTGAACTTTTTCTTTGGCATGCATAAGGCGGGTCAGTATAGGGCCACAGCCGTGGCTGTGGTGGTGATGTGACTTAATGCCACGACGTGCACAAGCTGGAAACACCACCTTCTACAACGGCGTGGGGGGTTCGCGTGAAACACCGGTGGCCACGGCCACGACTTTGCACGGGCGCGTGGGGGCTTTCGATGGTGTTTTCGACCGTTGCAAGGATTTTGGTTGGAGAAGAGAAACAAATGAAGAAGGTGTGTTTTCTTACTTAGGCTGCATCACCCTCCGTTTTTTGTCTGAGTTTGTTTGTTTGCATTTTCTATTGAAGAAGACGACTATATTAGGGTTTTTTAATGGATTTTTAAAAGGGTTTTTTTTATTGGGCTTTTTTTGTTGGGTTTTTTCTATTAGATTTTTGTTGGGTTTTTGTGTAATAATTTATTATATAAAAAATTAGGTTTTAATTGAAATCGGATTTATAAAAAAAATGAAATGTTGTGGTTTTATCACTTTTATGTTTAAAAAAATAAAATAGAAATGAATTAATGAGTTGAAAATTAAAATGGTGTGGTGTGATACGGTGAGTATTTCCTGGATGCTAAGATGGCAGATAATGTGACAGAAAAAATGGTACGGCTAATGGTACCCATACCCACTAGCATAAACCTCATGATGTGATAATTCATAATATATAAACTCTTTTAACAAAATTAAACAAGCTTAATTAATAGACATCGATTATAGCAAAGCAAAAAACACTCGAAGTTTTTTTTTAACTTCTTTTACAGATGACTGTGTTAGGATTTAGCATTTGAGCCGAAAAATAAACCGAAACAGGAAACATGTAATTGGTTCGGTCATCGGTTGTAATCTTATGATTTTCGGTTTCAGTCCGAACCTCGAATAGGGGTGAGCATTTTGGCTGAAAAAACGAACAAAAAACCTTCTGAAACCGAAAATATGTAACTGACTCGATTTTCAGTTTTGAAAATTCATCATTACTGGTTTCAGTTCGGTTTTTGGACCGCGCTCATACCTGGAGTGCGCAAAGAATCAAATAGAAGAATGCACATATGGTGAAACCTACACTTGATATTGATTAAAAGTATACTAATAAATGTTTTAATTAAGTACATTAGAACCCATATTTAATCAAATAATAAAAGGTTAATAAAATATGATATTGATTCATATTAAAAAATTATCACTTTAATCATTTGATCGATAAAAAATATCAAAATCAAAGAATGAAATTAAAAAATAGAATTAGTAATTTTATATATAGCACAATAAGGTGCTTTTGTTTTTTAGAGCAAAAAGATCTGTAGTCTGTGGAGGACATATGTCAAGTGTTGTAGCTTCGGGAGTGGACAAAGGGTATGCGGTCTGTAAGAGAACTGATGTTTGTTTTTAACATATGTAAATTAGGGTAAAATTGAAGATAAAATTAGGGCAAGACTGTAGATAAAATTAGGGTAAAATTAAGGAGAGAAAGGGGATGAGATATAAAGAGAGGCACAGAGCGATCGATAGAGAGGATGAGAGAGATAGAGAGAGGGGCTGAGGGAGATTGATAGATACAGAGTCGGGGAGAGAGATAGATGCTGAGAGAGATCGAGAGAGGGGTAGAGAGAGAAAGAGGCTGAGAGAGGTCGGCGGAAGAGATCACCGGAGAGATAGAGAGGCGACAAAGAGAGAGAGACGTCGACGGAGAGAGAGAGAGAGAGAGAGAGAGAGAGAGAGAGAGAGAGAGAGAGAGGGAGAGAGAGAGAGAGAGAGAGAGACGACGACGACGACGACGACGAGAGAGAGGCGACCAAGAGAGAGACAACGACGGCGAGATAATACTCCGACGGAGAAGAAGATTAGCCGGAGAGGGAGGAGTTCGCGGCTGGTCGACAGGAGGCTCCAAAATGGGGGCTTCAGACTTGGGAGCGGATGAGTTGTTTTTGCGTGAAAGAGAGGGTGAGATTTGAGTGCTGTGCATTTAATTTTTCTTAGAAGCTCCAAAAAGCTACTTTCCAAGTCTGTATGGTACAGACCTTGGGCAGATATTTTTTATCTGCGGACTTCTAAAAAACAAATATTTATGTGACTACTTTTCTGCCCGTGGTCTACGCCGTGCAGACAAAAGATCCCACACAGACCTTTTTCTAAAAAATAAACACCACCTAACTGAATTAGATTTGTTTGGAAACAATAAAAGTTTCGAGGTTAATAAGTAATAACACTGATTGTGACTGCATTTGTCGTATAACAACTAACAAGACCACTGAGCCACCCCACATGGGCCAAGGCCTAGACCCCTCCCTTCTCAGTTCTCATGTGTCAATCAATATACCTTCATTTTTGGGCTCTTATCTTTTATCATTTTCTTCCAATAATGCCCCCATCTTATAGATCACAATTGCAGATGCCTTGGTACGTTGTATTCTGGATACTAGGGATAATTTCGGAATTTTGTTTATTCTGTAAAACAAATAAAATATGTTACTATCTTGTTTTAGTTCCCAGTTTGAGTTTTATTTATCGTCTTAATCTTTTAGACTTCTATCACATTATAGTTAAAACTTTTTTAAAATGAAATTATTGTGACATATTATTACAGATTAATACTTAAAAAAATAGATTTAACCTCTAAAACTTTCTTTTACAAGTACTTTGGTCAAGTTTTAGTAAGTTTTTATACTATTTTATACTCCCTCCGTCCCACAAAAAACTTTACATTTCTCATGAGCACAATATTTTAGGAGATAGTTAGTGGTGGGCCATTTGTAATACTTTTGATTAAAATATAAGGGTAGATTGGAGAGAGAAAGTGTTTTATTGGTTGAATGATTGATAATATTATTATTTTATTAGGTGGGCCTCCCAAATTTGAGAAATGTAAACTTTTTTGTGAGACAAAATTTGAAGGAGAAATGTAAAGTTTTTTGTGGAACGGAGGGAGTATTAGAATTACAAATTTATACTTTTCTACAACTACTTTTTTATAACAATAACAATATTAAATAATACTCCATCCGTCTCATAAAAAACTTCTCATTTCACCTTAAATTTTTGTCCAACAATAAACTTCTCATTTCACACATTTGATGGACTCCATATAATATAATATAATTATTACTAAGGACCCCACCACAACTATCCACTAATTATCTTTATCTCTCTAAACAAGTCTTATATTTTAATCAAAATTATTACCCATGACTCCACCACTAACTATCACCTTAAAACTTAGGGCAAATTGCATAAAATAGCAACATACTATTAGGTGATTCCTAATTATAGCAACGAACTATTAAAGTTTTCAAAAATAGCAACGAACTTTCAATTTTTTGCAATTTGGGAAACATTTTACCCGGAATGACGCTAGTCAGTATTTTATAGAAGAGGAAGAAGGGTCGGGATTGAGGAACCATTTAAGAATTATTGCTCAAATGAGTTTAAGATTCATTGGAATAAAATTAAAAAAAAAATTACCGGCTACGTCACTATAAAATACCGACTACCGTCATTTCAGGTAAAATGTTTCCCAAATTGCAAATATTTTAAAGTTCATTGCTATTTTAGAATATTTTGATAGTTCATTGCTAGAATTAGGAATTACCTAATAGTATGTTGCTATTTTATGCAATTTGCCCTAAAACTTATGTAACGACCTGAATTTGTAAATAAATAAATTGTTTAAAAATATGATAATTATGGATAAATCATATAAAACACGTAGGAATTGGTTTCGTGTCGTTTGGAGACCGTACGAGAAAGTTATGGGCGAAACCGGGCCGAAACAAAGTTGAAAAAGTGCAGCCCTGGCTGTATCAGGAGTTCGCGACGCGAACTATAAGTTCCCGATCGGGAACTTGCTCCAGGGAGTTTGGCCTTTTATCGCGAAGAAGTTCACGCCTGCTTAACGATCGCGAACTATGAAATTCGCAGAGTTAGCGACGCGAACTCTGGTCGCGTCGTGAACTATTGTCTGGCAGCATTAAAGTCGGGTTTGAGCTCATTTAATGCATTTCAAAACCCTAGTTTTTCTCTCTTCGAACTTGTGAACGATTTTGGGTGTCAAGCATCATTTGGAGCCGATTTCTTCATCAAATCTTGTGATTCTTCACTCCTAGTTGAAGATTTAAGGTATATCTTCAATCCTTTGTAGTTGTAGCTTTAGATCTATGGGTTTAGAAGCTTGGGGTTGAAACCCTAGTTCTTGGGGTTATAGATTATGGTGATATAAATGGTGTATACACTTAATAGATGGTATATTAACAAGGAAATCAAGTGTATGGTTAAGATTTGTAAGAATCTTAAGGGTTGGTTAAACCTAGGGTTTGGTAAATCACCATATTTGGGGGAAATGGATTGATGGGTGTTATCTAGAGGTAGATGAACACATTGATAGTAGATTGTGATGTTGATCATTGTATGATCATTGTTTTAGGCTTTCGGTGACATCTTGGAAAGTCGGTGAAATTGTGAAGCAAGAGCTTTGGTGTCAAGAACACAGTTGGAGCATCTTTATTGCTAAGGTGAGTACGTGTGGAATTTACTGAGTACATAGCCCTTTTACATACTTTCATTACTTGTGTTATGGTCTATTTGCTTAATTGGGTAGACTAGTAGTTGATAGTTAGTTATACCGATGATAGTATTGAACTAACTTGTTTGATGATAGACGTGATAGCCGAGAGCTAGATTGACATAACTATTGAGTTATGATATGCTGAGATAATGTGATGATGCGGGGAACCCCCGGTCATGAGAGGGTGGAATGAGGGGCAGTTGGGTGGATTCCCATCGACTCTTCCACGATAGGCGTGGTGTGAGGGGCAGTTGGGTGGATTCCCATCGACTCAACCACGATAGGGTGGTGTGAGGGGCAGTTGGGTGGATTCCCATCGACTCAACCACAATAGTAGTCTTACTCATTGGACGTATTCCGGTGGGCAAGAGTGTAGAGTCACACTAAGGTGACTAGAATGGGTAGTTGGGTTTATATATATGTATATTGATTGGTTTTATGAAGCGTGACATTTCATTTTATTATCGGGTCTAAACTCATGTAGCTCACGAGACGTTTTTGTCTCACGTACTCCTTGTTTTGTTTTGCTATGTACTCAGGTTCGGGATCGAAGGCTTAGGTACGCATGGATAGAGATGCGGGACCTAGAATAGAAGAGCACTAGATTGGATTTAGTCTTAGCTTGGTTATGATCTATTTTGTAATACCTACTTTTATACTCTGATTTCATACCAAGGTTTTTGTAAATCCAAATTTGGGAATGTTCTTCTATTTATAAAATGTTTTATTTTGGGCCAATATTTGGTATTAAAATTTGAGGTGTTACAACTTGGTATCAGAGCCAGGTTTAAGTGAATTAGGTTGGATGAGCATCCTAGTCTTAGACTGTAGCATTAGGAATATAAGATTCCTTAAGATCATAGGTTGACCTTGAGACTTTATATTAAGTTTAGGGTTGAACCTAGGGGACCGATGAATTTGAGATGATTTTGGATATTGAGTCTTATGCGACTAATGGGTTGTACACAAGGTACTAAATGTTTAATGTCTTTCGTATAGTCTTGATTGAAAGAAAATGGTGACCACACGTAGAAGTGGTAAAGCCCCGGAGGGCCGTGAGGAGGAAGTACCTCCTGTTGAGAGGGTGAATGAGCAAGAAAGTCAACCATCAATGCATCGGGTTGATGAATCGGAGGTCGGAGCTAATAGAACTCCGGTGACCATGGCGGATCTCCAAACTATTATCGACCAAATCAAGGGAACGGTGGTCGAGGAAGTGCACCGAATTATTGGAAACCGTGAGAGGTCGGGTGGAGACCGGGAATCCGAGGCTAAGTCGGATGAGAAAACCGGGGGTAGTGGCACCGGGGAGGGGAAGTCCTCCACGGGTGGCCAAAGTGATGCTAGGGCTAGGCCCGTTGTGAAAGAAGGTTGTTCGTTTAAATCATTCATGGCTTGTAAGCCAAATGTGTATTCGGGTAGTTCGGACCCGAAAGTAACCATGAGATGGATCCGGGAAACCGAGAGGGTGATCGGTAGTAGTAAATGTAAGGATGCCGATATGGTGACGTATGCATCACAATTGTTAAAAGAAGATGCGATGGTTTGGTGGGACATCGTATATGAGACCCTAGGGAGGGAGGTGATTGAGAAGATGTCGTGGGACGAGTTCACCGCGAGATTGAAAAAGAAATTTTGTCCCGAAAGGGATTTGGAAAAGATGCACGAAAAGTTTGTGACCCTTAAGAAGGGTGATATGTCAATCGAAGAATACTCGAGGGAGTTCACGGGATTGCTCCCGTTTGTTGCTAAAACCTACTCGGATGAGAGGTTGAGGGTGGTTCGGTATGCAAGTGGGCTACCGTGGGATTATCAATTGGAGGTTAAGAGGGCGGTTTCACTCGATGAGGCTATTAGTGCCGCCCGGGGTGTTGAAGAGGTTAATGCGGCACGGGTTGCCGAGAGGGCCCACGTGGGCGAGAAAAGAAAAGCCGAGAGCGGCTCTAGTTCGTTCAAGAAAGGGAAGTTCACTTCGAGCTTCTCTAAACAAGGAAGTGTTGGCCCGTGCAAGAAATGCGGGAAAAATCATACCGGCCCGTGCCGAGGAGAGTCAAAGGCTTGCTATAGTTGTGGCAAGATGGGGCACATAGCCCGGGATTGTAGGGCCAAGTTGACGGCCGATGTGGAGTGCTACTCATGCCATGAGAAGGGGCATTATAGCAATGTGTGCCCAAAGAAGGGAATCGAGTCGATGGTGTCCACGGCTCAAAAGAAAGTGGAGCCGGCGAAAGTGAAAGGGCGGTCCTTCCAACTTACTCGGGTGGAGGCGAAGGAGGCACACGATGTGGTGTCAGGTATTCTATTCATTAACTCCTTGCCAACTCATATTTTATTTGATTCGGGTTCTAATTATTCGTTTGTGTCCTATGAGTTCGGTTGTAAATTAAATGTGCCGTCCGAAATGTTAGATGAAGTTTATGAGATAGAAGTAGCCGATGGAAAGACGTCTATGGTTGAATGTATTTATAGAAATTGTGAAATAGAAATAGACGGTAGAAAGTTTAAGGTGGATTTGTTGCCCATGGGAATTAGGGCGTTTGATGTGGTTATCGGTATGGATTGGTTGGGTAGGCACCAAGCCAAGATTTTGTGTGGAAAGAAAATTGTGTCGATTAGGACACCCGAGAATGAGAAAGTGTATGTGTATGGGGAGAAACGACATCACATGCCTAATGTGATTACCGCTATTAAGGCAAGGAAAAGTATATCGAAAGGTTGTGCATCGTTTATTGCATACGTATTAGATGGTCGAAAAGAAAAGAAGACAATGGATAGTGTAAAAATTATTCGGGAATTCCCCGAGGTATTTCCCGATGACTTGCCCGGTTTGCCACCGGAGAGACAAGTCGAGTTCAAAATTGATTTAGTGCCGGGAGCGACACCGATTGCTCGTGCTCCATATCGTTTAGCTCCCACCGAGATGCGGGAATTGATGACCCAATTGCAAGAATTGTTAGATAAAGGTTTTATTCGTCCGAGTTCGTCACCGTGGGGTGCACCGGTGTTATTTGTTAAAAAGAAAGACGGTTCGATGAGGATGTGTATTGACTACCGAGAGTTGAATAAGGTAACTATTAAGAACCGTTACCCGTTGCCGAGGATTGACGACTTATTCGACCAATTGCAAGGTGCTAGTTATTTCTCAAAGATCGATTTGAGGTCGGGTTATCACCAAGTTCGGGTGAAAGAAGGCGACACCGAGAAGACGGCTTTTCGTACACGTTATGGTCATTATGAGTTTCTAGTGATGCCGTTTGGTCTTACAAACGCGCCGGCTATTTTTATGGATTTGATGAATCGGGTTTGTAAACCGTTTCTTGATAAGTTTTTGATCGTGTTTATTGACGACATTTTGATTTGTTCGAAAACCGAAGAAGAACACGAAGGCCATTTGAGGCTTGTTCTAGACGTGTTGAAACGGGAGAAGTTGTATGCAAAATTTTCAAAGTGTGAATTTTGGTTGCGGGAAGTACAATTCTTAGGTCACGTGGTGACGTGTGATGGTATTAAGGTTGATCCGTCCAAGATTGAAGCGGTGTCAAATTGGGAGCCTCCGAGGACTCCTACCGAGGTTAGAAGTTTTCTTGGATTAGCCGGTTATTACCGAAGATTTATACAAGATTTCTCGAGAATCGCGATTCCACTCACGAAGTTAACGAGAAAAAGTGAGAAGTTTGTGTGGGAGAAGAAGCAAGAAGAGGCGTTTAAGTTGTTAAAAGAAAAGTTATGTAACGCGCCGATCCTTACGTTACCGGATGGTATGGAAGACTTTGTGGTTTATAGTGATGCTTCAAATCAAGGGCTCGGTTGTGTGTTGATGCAAAGAGGAAAGGTGATCGCGTATGCCTCGCGACAATTGAAGAATGCGGAATTAAGGTACACGACACACGACTTGGAATTGTAAGAATCTTAAGGGTTGGTTAAACCTAGGGTTTGGTAAATCACCATATTTGGGGGAAATGGATTGATGGGTGTTATCTAGAGGTAGATGAACACATTGATAGTAGATTGTGATGTTGATCATTGTATGATCATTGTTTTAGGCTTTCGGTGACATCTTGGAAAGTCGGTGAAATTGTGAAGCAAGAGCTTTGGTGTCAAGAACACAGTTGGAGCATCTTTATTTCTAAGGTGAGTACGTGTGGAATTTACTGAGTACATAGCCCTTTTACATACTTTCATTACTTGTGTTATGGTCTATTTGCTTAATTGGGTAGACTAGTAGTTGATAGTTAGTTATACCGATGATAGTATTGAACTAACTTGTTTGATGATAGACGTGATAGCCGAGAGCTAGATTGACATAACTATTGAGTTATGATATGCTGAGATAATGTGATGATGCGGGGAACCCCCGGTCATGAGAGGGTGGAATGAGGGGCAGTTGGGTGGATTCCCATCGACTCTTCCACGATAGGCGTGGTGTGAGGGGCAGTTGGGTGGATTCTCATCGACTCAACCACGATAGGGTGGTGTGAGGGGCAGTTGGGTGGATTCCCATCGACTCAACCACAATAGTAGTCTTACTCATTGGACGTATTCCGGTGGGCAAGAGTGTAGAGTCACACTAAGGTGACTAGAATGGGTAGTTGGGTTTATATATATGTATATTGATTGGTTTTATGAAGCGTGACATTTCATTTTATTATCGGGTCTAAACCCATGTAGCTCACGAGACGTTTTTGTCTCACGTACTCCTTGTTTTGTTTTGCTATGTACTCAGGTTCGGGATCGAAGGCTTAGGTACGCATGGATAGAGATGCGGGACCTAGAATAGAAGAGCACTAGATTGGATTTAGTCTTAGCTTGGTTATGATCTATTTTGTAACACCTACTTTTATACTCTGATTTCATACCAAGGTTTTTGTAAATCCAAATTTGGGAATGTTCTTCTATTTATAAAATGTTTTATTTTGGGCCAATATTTGGTATTAAAATTTGAGGTGTTACAACTTATGTCAAAGTGAAATGAGAAGTTTTTTGTGAGACGGAGAGAGTTGTAGATTAAGATGTTGATTGTTTTTTAAGGTTGTTTGTATCTCAAATAGTGAAATGCTGACATGTGAAAGCATGAGTGGTTTAAAATCTAAAAACTTAATTATAGTATATAAATGTTTGATTTTTAAAGTAATTAAACACCATAATATTTGTATTCTTTTAATCTTACCCTTCTAAATATGAAGCTTTTATATGAAAAAATTACAATTTGTTTTAACTATTGTTAAAAAAGGTAAATCAAAACTCTCTTAACTAAAAAAAGAATATTGTAACTTATTAGTTTTTTGTCATTGAGAAAGGAGGTTATTTGTTATTGATATGACAACACTAGGATTTAGTAATAAGTTCACTTTTAGAAAAAGGCTTTCAACTTAAACACATATGAAATAAAAGGTTTACAATCTAAAAGTTTAATTATTAATACATATTTGTAAATAAGAAAATTACACATTAATAAACAGTTTAACTAGTAACACATAAAAAATGTTAAATTAAGAAGTCTCCAAAAGTTTAGAACAAAGCCCTAACGGCTAAGCTTAATAATTAACACAACTCTTTTAATATATGACCACAACTTAAGTATTTAACAATAAATATATTACTCTTTACATTTTCCCTCCCTTTGACAAAAAAATAAATATAATTTTTACACCACAAAAACTATATCACACACTACAACATGTGTCCAAATATATTTGTATTGTCCTCTTTAAAATTTATCCGGCAGTGAGTGAAATAGTTTTTTTCAATTTAGATATCACTTTTCTTTATCAAACTTCTCAATAATATAAAATTTGTCCGACAAGTTCGTAAGTTAGTAATTCGACATATGCAGTGACATACAAGCGGGCAGATGTATTCCTCGAACCTATCTCCTTTTTTAGGGTAATAAACCCCACCTCCTTTTTTTTATCTCCTAAGAAATGCCTCAACAAGGCTTATAATTAAACACAAGACCTTTTAAAGTCAAACCCCTCAATAGTCAAGACAATCCTTGGTGACCAATTGATATAGACTAATTGGTTAATATATTTTTGATCTAATATTAATTCTCTCGAATGATATTTCAAATTAATTTGTTGATTATGCATAGGTTCAAATCGGGCGCAATGATAACCTAAGAAAATGAAGTAATATATGATAGGAAAAGGAAATTGAAAACTGAACAATTGTTATGTACCTTTCCCATAAAGATTTCTTTCTTAATTAGAACCGATTTTATTCCCAACCCGAATGCAATCTTGTTGGGTTATTTGCATGCAATAGGTTACTTGTGATTTGGTAATTCATTTTTCCCATCAATATACAATTATTACTAAGGTGGTATTTTTTTTTTAACGGTAACAAGGGGAACACGAAGAGTTTTGGCAACTTCATCACCCTCTGAGAACCCGCATAACAAGGGGAACACGAAGAGTTTTGGCAACGTCATCACCCTCCGAGAACCCGCAGGAAAAATTTTATAAAAAAAACTAGCAATAGCTAGCTGGAAACAAAATACAACCAAGGTAAAAAGCTACAACCAAAACAAACCAACCATAACAAGCATAAAAAAGCACCTAAAACGAAAACTAAAAACAATCTCCCGGGTTGCAGATCCAAGTCGGCCAATTGTCCCCCAAAGAGGAAATGTTAGACCGATTCTTGAGCCATAGAAACGCAAAGGTTTTGACATCCGAGAAAGCCACGTCCACCGATGAATTCACCTGTCGGTTAATGGGTCAAAAAGATTCAACACAAACTCGACATATTTATATAAATGGATAAAACATTTCAACTTTAACATATTATTTTCAATATAAAAACGACTCATATAAATCCATTTAATTAAACATGTAAAAAAGTTAATTGTTTAGATGAGTGAAACAGGTCAAACATCGGAGTATCTTTTAAATATATTTACTTTTAAAAAATATATATAAACTAGCGAAATATAAATATAAATATACTTATTTTTAAACATATTTTGATAATTAATCGGGTTGGCCCATATAAATTATCATCAACCCGAACTTAACCCGTTTAATAAAGGAGTCTAAGTGAGTCGACCAAAAACCGACACGAAACTTGTTTGCCTCAACCCTATTGTTTTTATTTTCATGATGGTTTTAGTTTGAGTTTCGGGTGAGGTCGGAAATTGTCCTGCTAATTATTACTCCCTCCGTCCCTTAATAAAGTTCCCATTTCACCTTTAAGTTTTGTCCCTAAATAAAGTTCTCATTTCTCAAACTTAAGGGACCCACTTAATATAATAATATTATTACCAATACTTTCACCACTATCTCTTAAAACACTTTCTCTCTC
This sequence comes from Calendula officinalis, assembly GCA_963853835.1. Classification (NCBI taxonomy): domain Eukaryota; kingdom Viridiplantae; phylum Streptophyta; class Magnoliopsida; order Asterales; family Asteraceae; genus Calendula; species Calendula officinalis. The sequence continues at coordinate 37,856,290 of OY970830.1, read as the reverse complement.
CAATCAAAACTTATATTTTATTCAAAAGTAATACCAAATACCCCACCACTAACCATCTCCTAAAATGTTGTGCCCAACACAAATGGGAACTTTATGTAGGGACGGAGGGAGTACAATGCAATTTATCATATTTATAGATTTTTATTTGAACGGCAAAAGAGGCAACGGATCGGGCTTCGACAAAGCCATCACTCCGAATACTCCCAAGAAAAACATTTTAGTCTTTTTTATAAATCTGAGTAATGATAGACCGGAACCTCCTTACTCACATGATGATCGAAATCGCTGGTCCGCTTGATAGAGAAAGGAACTGAATCAGGTGGTCTGGGCAAAGATCCATTTTGCTGACTTGACCCGGGTTCACATAGTTCTTGGACCACTGTTTTCCTGATCCGTGGATCCCCACTTTGACAAATGGCCAAGTACGGGTCCACTTTGACCCAATTTGATAGGGATCAGAAACTTGAAAAAGACACCCCAAGCACCCATCTCTTGCTATATTTAATGTGAGGGGCATAATGGTAACAAAAGAATGACAGTCATGTAGCAAAAAAGTAGTTTTGTTTCTCTTTTTGCCAAAGAGATGATATAATATAGTTAAATATTACAAAATAACTAAATGGTAAACACATCGTAATTAGTTTTAGACTAAATTATTTGTGTGGTTTTAATTTGGTCAAAATTGCAGCTATAATCTTTTTATATAGGGGTGATTTATGCATGACACTTTTTAATGTATATACCACAAACTTTGTTTCAGATGATTATAATAATTATAATATGCAACATGTTAAGTCCTTTTGATAGATAATCATCTATGTCAGCCGTTAACTCCCCGCCGTTAACTCCCCTCACGAGCATTGTAAATGAGGGAATTATGAGAGTGGATAAAGTCAAATAGGCGGGAAGCTGTTACCTATGATGTCATACATCCGTTCCAAAATTATTGTTCACATTTAAATATCACATAGTTTTAAAACAGTGCATTTATTAGACTGTGTAATCAATATAATTTTATCTTTACTGCCTAAGTGTTTTTTGATTGGTTGAATTTTCAAGTGGACAATTATTTTGAGACATTAATTAAAAAATGAAAATGGACAATAAAAATGGGACAGAGAGAGTAATACACGATGCATATGCAGATACGTACTTGGCTCTCTATACGTTCTAAGTATGTCATTTGTTGATCGTGGTAGCTAAGTATCGAGTGTCATTGTACTGCTCAACTTTTTCTTCTACTTTGTACTCGACTTAGTTGAATTGTCTTCTGATTTGATCACCAATGTCATAAAAACATGCTAAGTATGTGTTTATTATCTATACAACGTAAAGCTCTATAAACAACGAATGAACTTTACCTGGTTTCCTTTTAAACTATACAATGTGTTAACCATTCTAAGTATGTTTTAAATTCGACCGTTAAACGGTCAAAATCTTCTAATCCGTATGTGCCGCCCCGTGACCATGGCCACACCACACCCACACGCCGCATAAGGGGGTGGTCTTCCTGTGCTCCACCACGCCGTGGCGTGTGCCACATCGGCTCCACCACGGGCTTTTTGACCTCATACCGATCAATCTAAATATGTGAGTCACGTGTGACAAAATCAAAAGGAAATATTATAAACTTTTTATACATGTTAACTATTAACTGTTAATCTACATGTATAATTAATGTAGTTCAGTTATCAAATATGTGGAAAGTTTTATCCTTGAGTTATTCTTTACCACTTTCTTAAAAATTTGAAGAAAGAAAGAAACAAATTTTTTGATGTCAGATTTTGTTTTGGTTTTTCGTCTGCCGTGGGATACGAAAACAATCAGAAAGTGGAAAAAGTAGGTGAAGATTAAAGATGGCGGGGAATCAGGTACGGCTGGGAAACATTCACGTAATGGTGTTGTCTATCCGTAGAGTTAGGGCCTAGCTGGTGTGCATGATAAGTCAGATCAAATCTTTGTACGTAGCTCAGTGTTGCAGACCCTAAAGCCACCTCATTTCTCCTTTCCATAACAATTATTAGGATTAAATAGATGATATTGTAACTCTCTAATCTTTTGGTTTCTTATATTTACACCTATCTTTAACTTATGTAATGGTCATTTATTCTATGACTTTTATAGTGCCAACGCCTATATAAAGAGGTTGAGATGTATGTTTGTACTACACCAAATATATGAATATGATTGTCGGAATGAAATCTTAGAGTTTAGTTATTTTGTATCACAACACGTTATCAGCGCTTTGCTCGAACCAAGTAATCTCACCACCTATTCTTCAGCACTTTGCACTTCTCCACTACTGTGGTCAACAGTTAACTAATATTGACTTGTTGGAGAAGACTTACACCACATTTCCTAGTTCTGACAACTTGCTTCAAAAGCAATATCGCCAATCCAAGTTCACAACCTTCCCCGAGCTCATTACCCAATTATTGTTGGCTGAGAAAAATAGCATTGTTTTAATGAGAAATAACAATTCTCGTCCTGCTGGGACAAAGGCAATTCCAATGCCTGATGCTAATAATGTTCGTGGGCCTCAACCGCGGAATGGAAACCGAGATAAGGGTCAGTCGTCCCGAAAGCCAAAGAACTATGGTGAGCGTAAACCTCACCAAGCGAAGCGAGGTTCAGAATATAATCCATACCAAAGACCTTCAGGTCGAGGTTCGGAATATAATTCGCACCGAAGACCTTCAGGCCGAGATTCGGAATATGATAATTATCGGAGGCGTTCGGCCCCTAAGCAATCTCGTACTGGGAACAATAACAGGACCACCAGTCGTCCCAATGAAAGGGAACATAATGATAAGCAAAACCTTTGTTACAAATGTGGTGGTTATGGTCATATGCAACGAGTTTGTAAGGCTACTCCCGACGAAGTTCGTAACTATCATAACGGGAAAAGAGCTGAAGCAAATGTGGTTGAAACCAACACACGTGAAACTTTTGAGACACCTGATTTTGTGGCTCAGATTGAAGATTAGAGCTATTGTTAAGCTCCTGGATCATATTTTTTTATGCTTTCAAGTTTTAATAATGTTTATCTTTTGGATAATGGTTTGTTTACAATGAACGCATTTCTCGAAATAATTTAAAGTTTTTTTCCTTATGAAAATACTACATACGTGTGACCGATTTTAAATTATTTTTACTTTTATGCATGCATATTGGGTCAGTTGATTGTCTGGTTGACAGTGGTACAACTCACACTGTCCTAAAATACAAGCATTACCTCATCAACATAACGCCTAAAGTAACTTCATTGACAACTATTTCGTGCCCGTCGACCCTTGTTCAAGGCTTTGGTAAAGCAAAATTTACGTTGTCAAATGGTACCGTGTTAACCATTAATGAAGCCTTATATTGTCCAAGTTCCGGTCGAAACTTGTTGAGTTTTAAGGATATTCGAGAAAACAAGTTTCATATTGAAACTGCTTCAGAAAATGGTATTGAATACCTTTACATTACCTCCGATAAATACGACCAAAAGCGTATATTGTAGAAGTTGAGATGTTTGTCAAGTGGTTTGTATCTTACCACGATAAAACACATTAAAAGCAATCTAGTCATTCGTCGAGCCCCCGTTGATGAGGGAACTTATATGTTATGGTATGACCGGCTGGGACACCCGGGTCAAAATACGATGCTTCGAACTATGAATGCATCCCATGGGCATCCTCTTGAATGAATTAATTTCATGATTAATTTGAAAAGCTTATGCCAAACATGCTCGATTGTAAAGACACATCTCAAACCACTTTATGTATAATCTACAAAAGTGATATCCCGTTTTCTTGAGAGAATTCATGGGGATATTTGTGGGCTTATCCAACCAACATGCGGACCATTTAAAAATTTCATGATATTGGTTGATGAATCAACAAGATGGTCACACGTAACTATGTTGTCCACAATAAATGCAACATTTCCTAAACTCCTAACTTATATCATTAAGTTGAGGGCTAATCATCTGAATTATCCAATAAAGTCAATTAGACTTGATAATGTCGGTGAGTTTACATAAACAATGTTCGATGATTATTGCATAACATTGGGCCTTGATATTGAACACCCTGCTGTGTACGTTCATTCTCAAATGAATATTGCGGAAGCGTTTATGAAATGAATACAAATAATTGCAAGAACTTTGGTTATGCGCACCAAAATGCCCCATTTTTATATATGGTTATGCAATATTGCACACTGATGCATTAGTCCGTCTGAGGCCCACGGGCACCCAATAACTTCTTGCGTACCAGCTGATAACTGGATATGAGCCCGACGTCTCATACTTACGCGTGTTTGGGTGTTTGGTCAATGTTCCAACTGAACTTCCAAAGCGTTCGAATTTTGGACCTCAGAAACAACGGGGAATATATGTTGATTATTAATCCCCATCCATCATACTCTATTTAGAGCCCTTGACAGGCGATCTCTTTAACGCTATACATGCGAATTAGGACATTAATGAGACAATCTTCCCGTCGTTAGGGGGAGATTTGCACGTTAACGTTGATAAGGAACGACGTGAAAGTACGTGGCATATACCCAATTTGTCTCATATGGATCCCCCGACTGCACATCGTGATAAGGATGTGCACAAACTTCAAAGTCTATAAAATGTTGCTAATTAGCTACCAGACGCATTTAATGACTTAGTAAATGTCACGAGATCAAATATACCCGCTGCAAAAGTGCCTGCAAGGAAAGACATCCATGTGAGACGCCATGTTCCGTTTGAACATGTTGCATCGGTCGAACCCACCGTGCAAATGACGCTACCATTGGCTGTCCAGTCCGCCGCTCTTCCCAATAAATGAGGAAGACCGGTTCGGTTCCAAGGATGTTCTGCCTCAAAGGAGGAGAAATTCTGTTGTATACGTTTTGCCACACCAGATCATTAAGGATTACGGGAGTGTATTGGAGAAGCGTGTTCCTGATGAAACACCAATTTCTCATCATCCCGATAATCTCAAAATATATGTCGAGTATGCTAGCTTAGACGATATTTTGATGCAAAACGAGACTGTCATCAATGATTTGCTCATATACGCAGTGGCCACTGACATTATGAGAAATGATGACATGGAACCAAGTACTATTGTTGAGTACAATGGACTGGTCTATGGAAACACACAATCCAGGTTAAATTGGATTCCTTACCAAAAGGATGAGTGTTTGGACAATTGGACCTATTGCTCCAACACCACCTAATGTTACCAACTGATTATAAATTGGTATTCGTAAGGAAGCGTAATGAGAATAATGAGATTGTATGATACACAACTTGCCTCGTGGCGCTAGGCTTCTCTCAAACGCCCTGGTATTAATTACGAAGAGATGTATTCTCCCGTAAGGGATGTTATAACGTTCCACTACGTTATCAGTTTAGTAGTTTCCGAAAAACTGAATATGCAGCTTATGGATGTGGTCACAACCTATCTCTATGGGGATCATGACACAGAGATACACATGAAAGTCCCCGATGGACTTAAGTTTCCTGAATCAAGTAGTTCTAGACCACGGAACACGTTCTCGATACAACTGAGGCGATCACTTTTTGGATTAAAATAATTCAGACGGATGTGGTATAACCGTCTAAGTGAGTACTTGATCAGACTGGGATATTTGAAGATTTGAATATGCCCATATGTGTTTATAATGATATCCACTTCAGGATATGTTATTATCGCAGTCTATGTAGATGATTTGAATCTCATAGGATCCTCGAAAGAGTTGTTTGAAACTGCTGAAATCCTGAAGAAGGAATTCGAGATGAAAGATCATGGGAAAACATGGCATTGCCTCGGCCTGCAGATCGAGGACCGTAAAGATGGGGTTTTTCCTCCATCAAGAGAATCACCCTAAAGGTGTTAAGACGCTTTAGTTGCCATGACACAAAACCTCCATCTACTCCCATGGTCATTCATTCTCTAGACATTAAAAGGGGCCAATTCCATCCAAATGAGGATGATGATGAGATATTGATCCATGTGTGTTCATATCTGGTTACAATAAGCGCAATATTGTACTTGGTCCAATGTACTAGACCGAACATCTTATTTGTTGTGTTATGCATGACTTGGCATAGCAATGCGCCAACACGCCTCCATTGAAATGGTATTAAAGACATCTTCCGTTACTTTAAAGATAGTACGGATATGGGCTTATTCTATCCCTACTCGTCATCGAGTGGATCAAATGTGATTGATACTCGAGATAATGCGACCCTTATCGGCTATGTCTATGTAGTTTACTTATCAAACCTGCACAAGGGACGTTACCAATCTGGTTATATTTTTACAATAGGGAATGCGGCAATATCCTAGAGGTCTTGTAAATGGACTCTAGTTGATACCAAAGGGAATGCATCATATTGAGTGCGGATAATGATTGCATCCTGACGTATGCTTTGCACCCTGTTGAGTGAGAATAATAATTGTATCCTGACGTATGCTTTGCACCCTGTTGAGTGCATGTGAGGGAGAGCATCCCGATGAATGCTTGTGTGCTCTTTTTCTTTAGTTCAAGGGTTTTGTCCCATTGGGTTTACCTTGACAAAGTTTTTTAATGAGACACTAACAGTACCCCATTCTCACTAGGAATTGTTGAATTCAGGGCGAGTATCCAGTTGAATACTTATTAACCATTGTGCACTCTTTTGTCCTTCGTTAGAGTTTTTGTCCCACTGGGTTTTCTCTAAACAAGGTTTTGATGAGGCACACCATATATGGTTCCTTCCATCGCTCAAGACATCCAGATCGTACTCTTTTGTCCTTCGACTGGAGTTTTTGTCCCAATGGGTTTTCTCCAGCAAGGTTTTTAACGAGGCGAATGTTTCAAGGATTGTCTGATGATACAAGATGAAGTGCATGTATAGTTCAATATAAATCTAAGCAACCAAGGGGGAGTATTGTAACTCACTAGTCTTTTGGTTTCTTATATTTACACCTATCATTAACTTATGTAATGGTCATTTATTCTATGACTCTTATAGTGCCAACTTGTGGCCTATATAAAGAGGTTGAGATGTATGTTTGTACTACACCAAATATATGAATATGATTGTTGGAATGAAATCTTAGAGTTTAGCTATTTTGTATCACAACAGATGAAAACTTGATTTGTGTAAACGGCTATTTTTTTTAATTAAATGCCAAAGATTAATGTTTTTTTTTCTTGGGTTTTGTTAATAACAGCCCTTAAGGCTGTCTCTAACATGCATAAAATACTTGTACATTTATTGATGGAGTGGTGTTCCTAACATTCAGGGGGGTGATTTTTACCTTCTTTTTACCTTCTTATTGACAGCCTAAAGACTATCATTATCATTTTCTTTTTTTCTTCTTTAAGATGGTGGGTGACTGGGTATGGGCATTCTTTGCCTCATGAGAGACCCGATCATTCTCTTCTCACAAGCTCCACAAAGAACATTGTCCCGTTCACATGTGATGGTTTGAAATATGATGTTTTACTTTTTCTGTTGTGGTCACTAATACTCACCGGCCTAAATTTTGTGGTTATTTAATCCTTGACTGCGAACCATGAAATCTCAGTGGGTAACTTAGAGTTAGTGTTGATGAATCTCTATGACTAAAAGAAAAAACAAATTTACTCCTAGAAATTAAACTTCAGACCTTCTCATAATTTGAACATTATGGAAACAAAATCCAACTATTAGACTATATCCATTAGTAATCAAACTTAACCTAACTTTTTCATTAATAAATAATGTATCTCTCTTCCACCTATACAACCCAACACAATCTAATCTTTCACAAGTTAACAACCTAACCAAACTATCAATAAGAAAATTACACACTATATTAAAAAATAAAAAATAAACATTTGTAATAACCCAATGTCACGACCTTGGTCCTCTCCCATGGCCTAGGTCACCTCTTTTGGCGACCCCCATTATTTTTTAATTGTTTTAATATGGTGACCCAACCCTCTAATATCCCAATAAGAGTGATGGGTGTGGTCACATTGGGTCGGAAGCCACATTTGCGCCACCTCTGCGCCACATCACCATTTCACATTTCACATTCAAAACCCCCCAAATACCCCCTCTACCATCACTTAAGCTATTTGGGTCCCACCTCTTTTTTTTTTCTTTTTCCTTTTTTCAAACAACTTAATATTTCATTAAAACAACAAATACAAACTACAAATTAAAAAATACAAATACCGAATAAATAAATAAATAAACCGAAAAAAATGGTAGGGAAGAGATTGGGTATTTTTTATCACCCCTACCATATTGGCCGTGCCATGCTTTTGGACAGTTGGTTCACTCCCAATGCATACAATCTATACTACCAAGCATTCCAGGAAACCCATGAGTGTTCTCATGTTTTGTATATAAGTTTTGAACGTCATGGATGTCGGGTTTCCTTAAATACTCAGTGGTATATAAATCTATAATACACTTGGTAAAATGATTTAGACAATCACGTGCACAATGTTCACCAATTTGTAAATATTCATCAAGTGAATCAGGTGTTATGCCATACGCAAATTGGCGAATGGCAAACGTGCATTTCATTATAACACTAAAACCCATTAGACCGGTGGCATCCAGTCGTACTTTAAAAAAATTCAAAATGGTAGGGAAGAGGTTCAGCAGTATAGTTAGAAATACATTCAACTATTTCTAAGAATAATCTCCTGCTCATACGAAATCGACGCCGGAAAACCGTCTCAGGGTACTTGGGATTCTCACCAAAGTAGTCATCCAATAAACGTTGCTCGGCAGCTTCACGATCTCGATAGACTGGCACTCGGGTCCGGATTGGTTGAGCTTGTTGGCGTTGCATGTACTGATGCGCTTGAGTAATAAAAAAAATATTTGTCTCATCGTCGATATCAGATGAATAACTATCGGGGTCCATCAAATTTCGACGCATTTTGGTCAAAAAGTTGTGTAGAAAATATTGTGTGAAAAGGTTTAGTTTGAGAAAGTGTGAGAAATGTTGTGTGAATATATTGTATAAAAATGGTGGTATTTATAAGGGTTAAAGGTTTATCTTACTACTTTATAATGCAGATTGCACTTTTCTAAAAAAGGAAGGTGTGAATTCAAACCTTCCATAATTAGCAACCTCCTCTTTGCCTAATTAATTAAAAATCAGCTTCCTACGAGGTTCGAACCAGGGTGTATAGGATCCATAGGTAAACCTCTTACCACTAGGTAAAGTAACAGGTTTGGTTACACTTTCGGGTAACTACCTAATTAAGTCGCCATAATGCGGAAATTAATGAGTGGAATAAAAATGTTTTTTGTTTCATGGTAAATTAACTTCACCTTTGTACATTTAATTCGAAGCTACACATTTGACGCCCTGCATTCATGGAATTTGAGCGTTTTTTTAATTCTATGATGTGTTTCCTCCCTAAATTTAGTTATTTAAATTGCTGAAATAAAGGAGTGTTTAATTCTAAGATGTGTTTCCTCCCTAAATTTAGTTCTTTAAATTGCTGAAATAAAGGAGTGGAAGAAACATCTATACTACTTTATAATGGAAATTAGACATTTCTATTTATGGAAGTCCCCAGGTAGATGACTTACCACTAAACATGGAGCAACTTTGATGACAACTATTCGTAACCACCCAATACTATCCTTCATTATATGCTTTTTTTTAATAAATACTCCAAGTAACGCCGGCCCATGTAATCTATTTCAAGAGTAATAGATTATTCGGACTACCTAATAAGCACGGCCCATCAATAGTTATCTACCACCAAACCATTCGTCCGAAGTTTATTACCGACCTACATATTAAATGGTCTCTTCATAAAACGTTTCCCCCATCTCCGCCAATGAATCTTCCTTGTCTGAATTTTAGTCGTCTTTAAATAAATACGATCATCTTCAATGTGCAGATAACAGACGGAAGTCGAGGAACCGACCTTCTGAAATTCGCCCAAAATTAAGGTTCCTTCAATTCCCCTAATTTGCCGGTAACGTGCGTAACCGTTGCACGACGTATAAATTTTGATGAAATCAACAGACGGAATTCAAAGAGACAAACGATCCAAGGTTTGGATGAAATCGTTTCCTAATCGTTTCTCTCTATTTAGTTTAGTAATTTGTTTCCTAATCGTTTCTCTATTTAGTTTAGTAATTTGTCTTATAGAATCAACTGCCCACTTAATACTACATTCAATTACGAACTATTAGTTGTTAATTATCTATGATATGTTGCCTTTTTCTAATTCCTGTTTTGCCAACTTAAAAGAGAACCAAGGAGGTATTTTGTTCTCGAGGATGATGATTTTGAGCTCCTTGAAGAAAACACATGCTTTAGTCGCTCAAAACTTGTAAGTTTGCTACTCCATTTTGTAATTCAAGTACCATTTCAACACAATTTGTTTTAGGCCACGCCTTTTTGGTTTGAATCGTTTTGTATACATTGACCTGTATTCTTACATTTAAATCGGTCAATTGGGTCAAACGGCCACACACGTCAAACGGCTTAAAAAATAAGACTGACCCAATTATTTTTTATATATTGTCCTGATTAATTACATTTAAATGTGTAAATCGGGTCATACGGGGTCAACATGGTCAAACTGTCATTCTGGTCAAACGGGCAAAAACTAAGTGAAAAATTTCTGAAGATATTAATAAAAAAATAATATTTTTGAAACTTTTTTTTTTTAAATTATGGGTCATAATTAGAAGCCATTAACGCAATTGAATTTTACATTCACGTTTGAAATTATATGCAGGTTTAAATATGCATGATTAAATATCGTAAATATTTTGTTTTAAAATCCCGATAATCAATCTTTTTTAACCTCAAATACTTTTACCTTAAATTAGGCAATATTCAAATTCTTGTTAAATTGTTACTTGAATTCCGCTAATACCTTATTATGATTTGACTTACATTAAACTCTCCTAATTAATAGCATTGAATATTAATTATTTTCGTTTTAGATTTTACTGGGCGGGAAAATTAAATTTGTGGGTCTCTTAAAAGGTGACACGTGTACTTTGGGTGTCTATTAGGTTGACAAGTGGCTTAAGACATGAAAAGTATAGTCGAATTCTAGATGGCATGACCATTCCATACAAGCATATGGCTCGGTCCAAGGATGAAGCAGAGGACGACAGAAACAGATTTTATCCTATAGAAATTTTAAACTCGCTTAATGTCAGTGGATTTTATCCTATAGAATTTTTAAACTCGCATAATATATAGTTCGCAGCCCGCCGCATCGCGCGGATTTTATCCTAATTTAAAAAAAATATTATTTTTTTCGAATTAATGTCGTTGCCCAACGGCTAGTCCACGTGGCACTCGGTCATTGGCCCGCTGCCCTCGTCGATGGTCCGGCGCCTCGCCTCACTCACGTAGCGGACGGTGTGGGGGCGAGGCCGGCGAGCTGAGGTGGCATCTGACGCTCCCTCTCCATCGCCACCATACCCGTTTCTCTAAGGATAGTCTTAGCCTCTTTGCCACCATTCTTGTTGTTAAAAGGGAATATACAAGATAGGAATCGAACCCGGCCTGTATACTAATCGTTTTGTGTGTTTTAGTTGTGAATAATACTTTTTGTGTGTTTTGATGTTTTATCTATCGTACTTTGTCCTTTGAGATGAGTGATAATACATGACTAAGACATAACAAAAGCATATTTTGTGCATTATTTAATATAAAAATTATTACAACTGCTTCACTTATTTTCTAAATCCTTTAAATAGTTTTCTCTACATTATTTGTAGCTCAATTAGCTGACTCCTTAACTTCATTCAAATTAAACCATCAAGTTTGGGTATTTGTTACACATACATAATGCATGTGAAACAGGAAAATAATATGAAATTAAGGGGGCAAATGACTCTAAGACTAGTAGTAATGGGGCGTCGCATCCAACGTCCCCCCATGTGTACCTCCTCCAAAACGCATCATCTCTCTTACGCACAATCTTTTGCGACGCATCCCTGTTGTCTAAGGGTCGTCTGGGCGACCGATAAGGGTCGCCAAATTTTCAAAGGGAGGGATTTAATTTAAAAGAGGAAGGGCTTGGTCGCCCCTTACGTAGGTTTGGTCGCAACTTGATCATGTGTTTAATCAGAAGAGAGAAAGTTAACGTGATGCAGATGTGACAAGTGTGACCACTGAAACATTACTATTAGTCTAAGCAATGAGATCGCTGGAGAAGTCAGATTTTAGAGGGAATTGCAATTGAATAGAGTGCTATTTGAACAATGTCTCATATAATAAATAAATTTCGTCTTCTTTTTTAATCCAAGGAAAAATCCTTAACAACATTCAAACTCGATACGTTATGAAAAAACTCACTAAATTTATTTCAGAGTTAATCTACACCAACTAGCTCGAGTGTATGAGTTTTTTACATTTTTATGACATGCAATTTGATGTTATCATATTTTGTTAATGTTGAAAGAACGAGAGAGAATTTGATTGAAAATTTCAATTTTTATTAACCTTCAAATGAGAGGAAGCCGATACATTTATACAAGGCAAAGAAAGGGGAAAAACTAACTAACAACTTTCTAACAAATTAACTGTAGGAGCTAATACCAATTTTCATTAAATAAAATACAATACAATTGGGAAATGACTAAAATAAATACAAGATTGAAACAAGAATATGTAGAAACAAAGAAAAAACAAGTTTTGGTTGAGTCTCGTGAAATTCACGATCCCCTTAAAATAGATTCGTTGTCTATTTTTCTCAGGGTAAAACAACCGAATAGTTTTACACTACCGAATATAATCCAAGCCCGAACACTTATCGAATTCTTGTGTTTAAGGATCACTAAAAAATTCAGAGAACAAATTTGTGATGCTTGTAAGTGGGTGTAAGAAAGTCTAAGACTTTTTGGTGTGTTTGTGTGTTTTCCAATGAACCACACATCTTCTATTTATAATAGAATTTGGTCCAAAGGTTTAATGACATTCTTAATGCCATTATGACCATTATGTCATTCAATACAAAGAAAATAAACCATTGTATTCAAATATATTTTAATGACATACATTAAAATATAAATAATATTATCAATATTATTATTTGAATACTTCCACTAACTCAAGTGACAAAAACCGAGTGGCAAAAAACCGAACCAACATGAAACCCGGGAGACGAGCGTGAATAGGTTCAAGTTCCCACTAGTTCATTTGTTTTATTTTTTTGTTCCATACACCCCACTTTGAGAGTCGATATCTCATTCATCACACTCCATTTTGAACATACCAACCATTAATTATATATAAATAAATGTATAATTATATGTGTCCAAAATTTTCCAACATTAACCAACTACTTAACTAATTGTGAAATGACACAAAAGCCCTTAACTTATATGTTGGTTAACACCCCCCCTCAAGCTGGAGGATATGGTAATAACCCAAGCTTGGATATTGTCCGAAGGTGATGAGATCCACTCAAATCTTTGGTTAGAATGTCAGCTAATTGATCTTCAGTCTTGACATGAGACAAAGTTACAAGGCCATCACCAACCTTTTCACGAAGAAAGTGACAATCTAACTCAATGTGTTTAGTGCGTTCATGAAAAACAGGATTGGTGGCAATGTAAATGGCTGCCAAGTTATCACATTTGAGTGGAATGGGAGTGATATGCGGAACCTGAAACTCCTGAAATAATCTGCTAAGCCAAGCTAATTCAGCAGTAACACGACGCATAGAGCGATACTCAGCTTCAGCAGAAGATAAAGAAACCGTCACCTGTTTCTTTGATTTCCAGGAAATAGGACAGCCTCCAAACAGGATGAAATAACCACTTACAGAACGACGAGTGATCGGACAAGCGGCCCAATCTGAATCACAAAAAGCTTCCATTTGGAAATTCTGTTCTTTTGATTTCAGTAGACGCGATGTCCTTGAACTGAATCCGCCTTTTGTGTAGACGACAGTATACATTCTCACAAGACTCTCCCTAACTTGTTCATATCCTCTTATCGTGCCCGTCTTGGTTATGGACACTGCCTGGTTCTGCGAGAGCTACTAAGAATTATGCCCCAACAATTCCATTCGAAGCGACCCCACTTCTCCCTCACATAGGTGATTCTCTACAAGGAATCATTAAAAGCCATAGTGCTTATCCTCATTGTCACTGAACTAGGAATGGACTAGGAAGTAGTACAATGTACTCCCTTTAAGAATGTTTGGAGGAATTCCGTTACCCCCACAGTGACATCCTTTCGTTTATACAATTAGGTTGTCCTATTGAACCTAGATCTTGGGATCTCCAGTCAACTAGGTTAGGTTTCCTTCGCATAAACTTTTATTCCAAGGGCTTTAGTCCCATTCCATAACTAACTCTCTACTTAAGCCTTTTTCATAAGCGGATCCGCGATGTTATCATTTAACTTTTAAATAGTTAATCTTGATAACTTCAATTTAGAGTAGTTGTCATATCATATAATGTCTTACCATTATACATTGTACACTTGACTAATGTAAATGTAAGACAATGATATATACCAATTTATACATCAATTATTTGGAATATCTTCCTTAATTGATGTAACTTTAGGAAGATGAATGAATACCTTAGCAAGGTACCCCCACATTCGTACGTATTTATAAGACGGTTTTCTTTCAAACCAAAATTCGTACGAATTCATCTATCCTTCACGAGATATCTTGTATAAAAGATAAGTAGTCGACACACAACATACTCCCACATTTGTACAAATTAATGTATCAATTGCTTTATTTTTACTTTTCTCTAAAGTAAAATTGCACTCTTTCGTGTATATGAAGGAGTTTTGGTTATTTCTTTCAACCAAATGGAAGGATGATTTTTGTCAATTTGTTACATTTGTGACTTTGAATCAATGTGAAATGTTGGTGGTATGCCATTTAATATATTTAAAACATATTTAATTAAATTTATATGGCATAATCAACCATGTTATATATTTTAACAATTCAAAATAAACGAACAACTTTATTAGCATTTTATCAAAATCGCGGTTAAAAGTTGTCACATTTAATTTAACATTTTAACCAACATCAATTCCACATTTTGATAACCCAATTCCATTGGATTCAATCACAACCCGAATAACAAACTTATTAAGCAACCATCCGGACACAAGATTCTTACGAATCCCCGAAACATACAAGATGTTGCTCAACATGACATCATTTCCGGAAGTCATCCTTACGATAACATTTCCTTCACCTTTGATATATGTGGTAGTCGAGTTTCCCATAAAAAGTTTTTACTCATTTTTCAACATCTTTGAAAATGATAAACATATTTTTATCGAAACAAACATGACGGGTAGCACCCGTATCGACATACCATCTACTTGAATCGGTTCGCACCATTTACTTCCGACAAATCGGAAATCATGGCCGCATTATGCACATCTTCCTTCATGTACATTTCCATGTTAGGCATTGTCATAACATTTGTCATTTTTATCAAATAAAAAATGCAAATTTGACCAATAAGCCTCATCAATCAAAATGTTCCAATTAGTAGTAAGATATATTTCAAGTATCATCTTATCAAGAATCAACTCAAGAAGCCAAAGACTATCTTGTATCTTACTCACTAATTCAAACGAACATTTTTCCCAAGTCTCACAATTTGAAAGTAAAATTCTAGATGCAAAGCAATCCATAGATATAAAATAGGGATGGGATACAGAACCGAAAACCCAGAACCGTACCCGTACCGAACCGGAACCGGAACCGTCTGAACCGGATTACTAAAAATCGGTTCGGGTATCGGGTCCCAGATTTTCGAGAAATCGGGTATTGGGTATTTCGGATCCGGGTAAATCGGGTCCGGGTACATCGGGTATGGAACAAATCGGGTCTAAGACCCGGAACCGAAATTAATTAACTATATATTTGGAATTTATCGTGGTATAATACTATTAATACTATTTGGTTCATATTAATTAAACAATTGTTATTTGTAAATCATTATAATATTACATGTATAAACTAATGAACATGATAAAAACACAAAAAAACGGCTACAAAAACTACTTCGGTTCCAATCGGGTATATACCCGATTTACCCGAACCGAACCCGGAACCGAACCGGAACCGTATTATGTAAAACGGTTCGGTTCTCGGGTCTACTAATCCTCCTAAATCGGGTCTCGGGTATTTCGGGTCCGGTTCCATCCGGGTCGGTTCCGGACCCGATTCCATCCCTAATATAAAATCCGAAGAATTTAACTTTTACCAAATTTGAGAAAATTCAAGTAACCAAAGTTATCTTGAAATCTTAAAACAACACAACCTTTTTATTTTAAATCTTATAATTTCCAAATATCTCACATTATGAGACTATATTCAAGAAACCAAAGTAATCTTGATATGTATAAAATGGAAATTAAAATTTTTCAAAGGAAAATCTCTATAATTCAAGAGAACAACAATAATGTGAAACTTCAATCCAAACATTCAATTTCCAAATAGTCTCACAAATTGAAACCATATGTCAACAAGCCAAAGCTACCTTGACATGCATAAAATGGAAATAACATGAACGAATGTACTTTTCTTAAATTCAAAGTTTTGAAAATCATAAAGTAAACTCTCACAACATTGAGAATAAATTCAAGATGCCAAGGCAATCTTGATAACTAAAAGTTATAAATTTTTAAAAACAAAGATTCAAGTACATTTTCTCACTATATGAGATTGAAGTCAAGAAACCCAAGTTATCTTGATACTTGAAACAAAATAAATCAACACATTTATATCCAAAAAACTTTTAATTTCCGAATATCTCACACAATGAGACTATATTCAAGATACCAAAGTATTCTTGATATGTATAAAATGGAAATTACGAAAAGTTTATAAAATATTTTCTCAAACAAATTCTTTATAATTGAAGAATAACGACAATAGTATGAAATATAAATCCAAAATATTTGATTTCCAAATAGTCTCCCAAATTGAAACCATAAGTCAAGAAGCCAAAGCTACCTTGAGATGAAGAAAATGGAAATCAAAATCACTTACAAACCAACATAATTTTTAATAATTAACAAATTTCACAATGATATACAAAATGTTTGTAAGATTTATTTCAAATATCATCTCTAATGAGAATCAACTCAAGAAGCCTATGACTATCTTGAACCTTACAAACAAATATGATTGCAAAACTTATAATTAACAACAATAATTTTCACAATTATAAATTTTAAATCCAAAATTGTTTTAAACAATATATCAAGTTATTTAAAATCAAACTTTAAAAACTTGATATAATAAACTTTAAATCCAAAAATTTGATTTAACAATTTATAATAAACTTAACCAAACATGTTCTTTTACATAAACTTTTCAATCAAAAACTTTTTCCGAATCGATGCTATTAAAAAGCAAAAACTGAAAAAAAAATGTATTTTCCAACCGGTATTAGCAAAGAGAGGAAAAATCTATTTTAAGTTTGTAGGAGCTAATACCAATTTTCATTAAATAAAATACAATACAATTAGGAAATGACTAAAATAAATACAAGATTGAAACAAGAATATGTAGAAACAAAGAAGAAACAAATTTTGGTTGAGTCTCGTGAAATTCACGATCCCCTTAAAATAGATTCGTTGTCTATTTCCCAGGGTAAAACAACCGAGTAGTTTTACACTACCGAATATAATCCAAGCCCGAACACTTATCGAAAGTTCTTGTGTTTAAGGATCACTAAAAAATTGAGAGAACAAATTTGTGATGCTTGTAAGTGGGTGTAAGTAAGTCTAAGACTTTTTGGTGTGTTTGTGTGTTTTCCAATGAACCACACATCTTCTATTTATAACAGAATTTGGTCCAAAGGTATAATGACATTCTTAATGCCATTATGACCATTATGTCATTCAATACAAAGAAAATAAACCATTGTATTCAAATATATTTAAATGACATACATTAAAATATAAATAATATTATCAATATTATTATTTGAATACTTCCACTAACTCAAGTTGTAACGACCCGAAATTTGTAAATAAATAAAATATGAAAAAATATGATAATTATGGATAAATCATATAAAACACGTGGAAATTGGTTTCGTGTCGTTTGGAGACCGAACGAGAAAGTTATGGGCGAAAACGGGTCAAGACACTTGACAAAAACTGCAGCCCAGCTGCCCTAAGGAGTTCGCGTCGCGAACTCGGAGATGGCGATCGGGAAGTCGGGCCAGGGAGTTTGGCTATCGGGCGTGATGTAGTTAGCGATGGGTTAGCGATCGCGATGTATTGGAGGCGCATAGTTAGCGACGCGAACTCTCTTCGCGTCGTGAACTATTGTCTGGCAGCATTAAAGACGGATTTGAGCTCATTTATTGCCAAGATCAAACCCTAGTTTCTCTCTTCAAGTGTGTGAGCGACTTTGAGTGTAAAGCTTCGATTGGAACTGATTTCTTGGTCAAATCTTGTGATTCTTCACTCCTAGTTGAAGATTTAAGGTATATTTTCAATCCTTTGTAGTTATAGCTTTAGATCTATGGGATTAGAAGCTTGGGGTTGAAACCCTAGTTCTTGGGTTATGGATTATGGTGATATAAATGGTGTATACACTTAATAGATGGTATATTAACAAGGAAAACAAGTGTATGATTATGATTTGTAAGAATCTTAAGGGTTGGTTAAACCTAGGGTTTGGTAATCAACATATTTGGGGGAAATGGATTGATGTGTGTTATCTAGAGATAGATGAACACATTGATAGTAGATTGTGATGTTGATCATTGTATGATCATTGTTTAGGCTTTCGGTGACATCTTGGAAAGTCGGTGAAATTGTGAAGCAAGAGTTTTGGTGTCAAGAACACGGGTGGAGCATCTTTATTGCTAAGGTGAGTACGTGTGGAATTTACTGAGTACATAGCCCTGTTAAATATTTTCATTACTTGTGTTATGGTCTATTTGCTTAATTGTATAGACTAGTAGTTGATAGTTAGTTATACCTATGATAGTATTGAACTAACTTGTTGATGATGAAAGTGCTAGCAGAGAGCTAGATTTGGCATAACCATAGGGTTATGATGAGATTGAGATGATGTGATGATACGGGCTACTCCCGATCATGAGTTGTGGATTGAGGGGCAGTTGGGCGTATTCCCATCGACTCTTCCACGTTAGTCATGAGATGACACGGGCAACTCCCGGTCATGAGGTGTGGAGTGAGGGGCAGTTGGGTGAATTCCCATGTGAATTCCCATCGACTCATCCACGTTAGTTATGCGATGTCACGGGATACTCCCGGTCATGAGGTGTGGAGTGAGGGGCAGTTGGGGTGAATTCCCATCGACTCATCCACGTTAGTTGTGATTGCTAAGTAAGCAAGATTGATAGGGTCACACTAAGGTGACTAGACTGGATAGTTGGATATATATATGTATATTGATTGGTTATATGAAATGTGACATTCATTTTATTATCGGGTCTAAACCCATGTAGCTCACGAGACGTTTTTGTCTCACGTACTCCTTGTTTTGTTTTGCTATGTACTCAGGTTCAGGATCGAAGGCTTAGGTTCGCACGGATAGAGTTGCGGGACCTAGAGTAGAAGAACTTTAGATTGGATTTATGCTTAGCTTTGGTTTTGATATATTTTGTAACACCGAAACTTTATACTCTGATTCATACCAAAGGTTTTTGTAAATCCATATTTTTGGGATAGTTCTTCTATTTATGAAAAATGTTTTATTTTGGGCAAATGTTTTGTGTTTAAAAATTTGAGGTGTTACAACTTGGTATCAGAGCTATAGTTTAAGTGAATTAGGTTGGATGACCATCCTAGTCTTAGACTGTAGCATTAGGAATATGAGATTCCTTAAGATCATAGGTTGACCTTGAGACTTTATATTAAGTTTAGGGTTGAACCTAGGGGACCGATGAATTTGATATGATTTGGATATTGAGTCTCATGAGACTAATGGGTTGTACACAAGGTACTAAATGTTTAATGTCTTTCGTATAGTCTTGATTGAAAGAAATGGTGAACACTCGTAGAAGTGGGAAAGCCCCGGAGAACCGGGAGGAGGAAGTACCTCCTATTGAGAGGGTGGATGAGCAAGAAAGTCAACCGTCAATGCATCGGGTTGACGAATCGGAGGTCGGAGCTAATAGAACTCCGGTGACCATGGCGGATCTCCAAACTATAATCGACCAAATCAAGGGAACGGTGGCCGAGGAAGTGCACCGAATTATTGGAGACCGTGAAAGGTCGGGTGGAGACCGGGAATCCGAGGCTAAGTCGGATGAGAAAACCGGAGGTAGTGGCACCGGGGAAGGGAAGTCCTCCACGGGTGGCCAAAGTGATGCAAGGGCTAAGCCCGTTGTGAAAGAAGGGTGTTCGTTTAAATCATTCATGGCTTGTAAGCCAAATGCGTATTCGGGTAGTTCGGACCCGAAAGTAACCATGAGATGGATCCGGGAAACCGAGAGGGTGATCGGTAGTAGTAAATGTAAGGATGCCGATATGGTGACGTATGCGTCACAATTGCTAAAAGAAGATGCGATGGTTTGGTGGGACATCGTATATGAGACCCTAGGGAGGGAGGTGATTGAGAAGATGTCGTGGGACGAGTTCACCGCGAGATTGAAAAAGAAATTTTGTCCCGAAAGGGATTTGGAAAAGATGCACGAAAAGTTCGTGACCCTCAAAAAGGGTGATATGTCGGTGGAGGAATATTCGAGGGAATTCACGGGATTGCTCCCGTTTGTTGCTAAAACCTACTCGGATGAGAGGTTGAGGGTGGTCCGGTATGCTAGTGGGTTACCGTGGGACTACCAATTGGAGGTGAAGAGGGCGGCTTCTCTAGATGAGGCCATTAGTGCCGCCCGGGGTGTGGAAGAGGTGAATGTGGCACGTGTTGCCGAGAGGGCCCATGTGGGCGAGAAAAGGAAAGCCGAGAGCGGCTCTAGTTCGTTCAAAAAAGGGAAGTTCACCTCGAGCTTCTCTAAGCAAGGTAGTGTTGGCTCGTGCAAGAAGTGCGGGAAGACTCATACCGGCGGGTGCCGAGGAGAGTCGAAATCTTGTTTTAATTGTGGAAGGGCGGGGCACATAGCCCGAGATTGTAGGGCCAAGTCGTTGGCCGATGTTGAATGCTTCTCGTGTCACGAGAAGGGGCACTATAGCAATGTGTGCCCAAAGAAGGGAATCGAGTCGATGGTGTCCACGGCTCAAAAGAAGGTGGAACCGGCCAAGGTGAAGGGACGATCCTTTCAACTCACCCGAGAGGAGGCGAAGGAGGCACACGATGTGGTGTCAGGTACTCTATTCATTAACTCCTTGCCAACTCATATTTTGTTTGATTCGGGTTCTAATTATTCGTTTGTGTCTTATGAGTTCGGTTGTAAATTGAATGTGCCGTCCGAAATGTTAGATGAGGTTTATGAAATAGAAGTAGCCGACGGGAAAACGTCTATGGTTGAATGTATTTATAGAAATTGTGAACTAGAGATAGACGGTAGAAAGTTTAAGGTGGATTTGTTGCCCATGGGAATTAGGGCGTTCGATGTGGTTATCGGTATGGATTGGTTGGGTATGCACCAAGCCAAGATTTTGTGTGGAAAGAAAATTGTGTCGATTAGGACACCCGAGAATGAGAAAGTGTATGTGTATGGGGAGAAACGACATCACATGCCTAATGTGATTACCGCCATGAAGGCGAGAAAAAGTATATCGAAAGGTTGTACATCGTTTATTGCATATGTATTAGATGGCCGAAAAGAAAAGAAGACAATGGATAGTGTAAAAATTATTCGGGAATTCCCCGAGGTATTTCCCGATGACTTGCCCGGTTTACCACCGGAGAGACAAGTCGAGTTTAAAATTGATTTAGTGCCGGGGGCGACGCCGATTGCTCGTGCTCCATATCGTTTAGCTCCCACCGAGATGCGGGAATTGATGACCCAATTGCAAGAATTGTTAGATAAGGGTTTTATTCGTCCGAGTTCGTCACCGTGGGGTGCACCGGTGTTATTTGTTAAAAAGAAAGACGGTTCGATGAGAATGTGTATTGACTACCGAGAGTTGAATAAGGTAACTATTAAGAACCGTTACCCGTTGCCGAGAATTGACGACTTATTCGACCAATTGCAAGGTGCTAGTTATTTCTCAAAGATCGATTTGAGGTCGGGTTATCACCAAGTTCGGGTGAAAGAAGGCGATACCGAGAAGACGGCTTTTCGTACACGTTATGGTCATTATGAATTTCTAGTAATGCCGTTTGGTCTTACCAACGCACCGGCTATTTTTATGGATTTGATGAATCGGGTTTGTAAACCGTTTCTTGATAAGTTTTTGATCGTGTTTATTGACGACATTTTGATTTATTCAAAAACCGAAGAAGAACACGAAGGTCATTTGAGACTTGTGTTAGATGTGTTAAAACGGGAGAAGTTGTATGCAAAATTTTCAAAGTGTGAATTTTGGTTGCGGGAAGTACAATTCTTAGGTCACGTGGTGACGTGTGATGGTATTAAGGTTGATCCGTCCAAGATTGAAGCGGTGTCAAATTGGGAGCCTCCGAGGACTCCTACCGAGGTTAGAAGTTTTCTTGGATTAGCCGGTTATTACCGAAGATTTATACAAGATTTCTCGAGAATCGCGATTCCACTCACGAAGTTAACGAGAAAAAGTGAGAAGTTTGTGTGGGAGAAGAAGCAAGAAGAGGCATTTAAGTTGTTAAAAGAAAAGTTATGTAACGCGCCGATCCTTACGTTACCGGATGGTATGGAAGACTTTGTGGTTTATAGTGATGCTTCAAATCAAGGGCTCGGTTGTGTGTTGATGCAAAGAGGAAAGGTGATCGCGTATGCCTCGCGACAATTGAAGAATGCGGAATTAAGGTACACGACACACGACTTGGAATTGGCGGCGATTATTTTTGCCTTGAAGTTGTGGAGGCATTATTTGTATGGCACTCGGTGTACATTGTACACGGATCATAAGAGTTTGCAATATGTGTTTACACAAAAAGACCTTAATATGCGACAAAGAAGGTGGATCGAGTTGATTGCCGATTATGATTGTGAGATTGTGTATCATGCGGGGAAGGCGAATGTGGTGGCCGATGCCTTAAGTCGAAAGGTTTATGAAAACCCGAACCGAGGAATTTTATCACGTATAGAAGTCGTCTCGAGCATTATTGAAAGGATCAAGAATGCCCAACGAGAAGTTATGGGAAAAGACGAGTTAAGACAAGAACGGTTAGGTAAAAACCAACATTTTCTCGAAAATGCACAAGGGTTGAAGACCGTAGGCGGCCGTATTTGGGTTCCTAAGTTCGGTGGTATCCGAAAAGAGTTGTTGTATGATGTGCACAAATCGAAGTATTCGATTCACCCGGGAAGTACAAAGACGTATCAAGATATGAAACGGGTTTATTGGTGGCCCGGAATGAAGGCGAGAGTGGCCAAGTATATCTCTAAGTGTGCCACGTGTGCACAAGTGAAAGCCGAGCATCAAGTACCGTACGGGGTAGCTCAATCATTGATTGTACCGGCCGGGAAGTGGGAAGATATAACTATGGATTTCATAGTGGGCTTACCGAAGACGAGTAGAGGTCACGATGCCATTTGGGTCATAGTTGACCGGTTGACCAAAAGTGCGTTATTTTTAGCAATTCGGGAAACATTGCCACTTGAGAAGTTGGCTAAGTTGTATGTTGATGAAGTGGTTCGACTCCACGGGGTTCCGTTATCGATTGTGTCCGATAGAGACGCGAGGTTTACCTCGAGATTTTGGCGGTCATTACAAGAAGAGTTGGGTACAAAGTTGCGGTTGAGCACGGCTTATCACCCGCAAACCGACGGTCAAAGTGAAAGAACAATTCAAACGGTTGAAGACATGTTGAGGTCGTGTGTGTTAGACTTCGGTGGTAAATGGGATGAACATTTACCGTTAGTCGAGTTCTCATATAATAATAGCTATCACTCGACTATCAAGATGCCGCCTTATGAGGCATTGTATGGTAGAAAATGTAGAACTCCATCTTGTTGGTTGGAAGCGGGAGAGACGAAACTCACGGGTCCCGAGATCGTGAGAGTGACAAATGAAAAGATTAGTATTATTCAAAACAACATGAAAGTCGCCCAAGATAGACAACGAAGTTATTCGGGTTTGAAGAAAAGGCCATACGACTTGGATGTCGGTGATATGGTCATGTTGAAAGTGTCACCTTGGAAAGGTGTGATGCGGTTTGGTAAGAAAGGAAAGCTAAGTCCAAGGTATGTGGGACCGTTTAAAATATTGAAACGGGTCGGGCTTCAAGCTTTTAAATTGGAACTTCCACCCGAGCTTCAAGGTGTGCATGACACCTTTCACGTGAGTTATTTGAAGAAGTTTATCGGGGAAGTTGAGAATATTATTCCATTGCAAGAGTTGCGGGTTGACGGCCCGAACCGGTTGATTGAAGAGCCCGAGGCTATATTAGAAACGAAAACAAAGAAGCTTCGGAATAAAGAGATCGAGTTGGTATTGGTCAAGTGGAAGCATTCTCTTGGACCAAATTTGACTTGGGAAGTCAAAGACGAGATTCGGAAGAGGTACCCGGATTTCGTGAACTATGATGAGATTCCGAGGACGGAATCTTCTTAAGGGGTAGATAGTTGTAACGACCCGAAATTTGTAAATAAATAAAATATGAAAAAATATGATAATTATGGATAAATCATATAAAACACGTGGAAATTGGTTTCGTGTCGTTTGGAGACCGAACGAGAAAGTTATGGGCGAAAACGGGTCAAGACACTTGACAAAAACTGCAGCCCAGCTGCCCTAAGGAGTTCGCGTCGCGAACTCGGAGATGGCGATCGGGAAGTCGGGCCAGGGAGTTTGGCTATCGGGCGTGATGTAGTTAGCGATGGGTTAGCGATCGCGATGTATTGGAGGCGCATAGTTAGCGACGCGAACTCTCTTCGCGTCGTGAACTATTGTCTGGCAGCATTAAAGACGGATTTGAGCTCATTTATTGCCAAGATCAAACCCTAGTTTCTCTCTTCAAGTGTGTGAGCGACTTTGAGTGTAAAGCTTCGATTGGAACTGATTTCTTGGTCAAATCTTGTGATTCTTCACTCCTAGTTGAAGATTTAAGGTATATTTTCAATCCTTTGTAGTTATAGCTTTAGATCTATGGGATTAGAAGCTTGGGGTTGAAACCCTAGTTCTTGGGTTATGGATTATGGTGATATAAATGGTGTATACACTTAATAGATGGTATATTAACAAGGAAAACAAGTGTATGATTATGATTTGTAAGAATCTTAAGGGTTGGTTAAACCTAGGGTTTGGTAATCAACATATTTGGGGGAAATGGATTGATGTGTGTTATCTAGAGATAGATGAACACATTGATAGTAGATTGTGATGTTGATCATTGTATGATCATTGTTTAGGCTTTCGGTGACATCTTGGAAAGTCGGTGAAATTGTGAAGCAAGAGTTTTGGTGTCAAGAACACGGGTGGAGCATCTTTATTGCTAAGGTGAGTACGTGTGGAATTTACTGAGTACATAGCCCTGTTAAATATTTTCATTACTTGTGTTATGGTCTATTTGCTTAATTGTATAGACTAGTAGTTGATAGTTAGTTATACCTATGATAGTATTGAACTAACTTGTTGATGATGAAAGTGCTAGCAGAGAGCTAGATTTGGCATAACCATAGGGTTATGATGAGATTGAGATGATGTGATGATACGGGCTACTCCCGATCATGAGTTGTGGATTGAGGGGCAGTTGGGCGTATTCCCATCGACTCTTCCACGTTAGTCATGAGATGACACGGGCAACTCCCGGTCATGAGGTGTGGAGTGAGGGGCAGTTGGGTGAATTCCCATGTGAATTCCCATCGACTCATCCACGTTAGTTATGCGATGTCACGGGATACTCCCGGTCATGAGGTGTGGAGTGAGGGGCAGTTGGGGTGAATTCCCATCGACTCATCCACGTTAGTTGTGATTGCTAAGTAAGCAAGATTGATAGGGTCACACTAAGGTGACTAGACTGGATAGTTGGATATATATATGTATATTGATTGGTTATATGAAATGTGACATTCATTTTATTATCGGGTCTAAACCCATGTAGCTCACGAGACGTTTTTGTCTCACGTACTCCTTGTTTTGTTTTGCTATGTACTCAGGTTCAGGATCGAAGGCTTAGGTTCGCACGGATAGAGTTGCGGGACCTAGAGTAGAAGAACTTTAGATTGGATTTATGCTTAGCTTTGGTTTTGATATATTTTGTAACACCGAAACTTTATACTCTGATTCATACCAAAGGTTTTTGTAAATCCATATTTTTGGGATAGTTCTTCTATTTATGAAAAATGTTTTATTTTGGGCAAATGTTTTGTGTTTAAAAATTTGAGGTGTTACACAAGTGACAAAAACCGAGTGGCAAAAAACCGAACCAACATGAAACCCGGGAGACGAGCGTGAATAGGTTCAAGTTCCCACTAGTTCATTTGTTTTATTTCTTTGTTCCATACACCCCACTTTGAGAGTCGATATCTCATTCATCACACTCCATTTTGAACATACCAACCATTAATTATATATAAATAAATGTATAATTATATGTGTCCAAAATTTTCCAACATTAACCAACTACTTAACTAATTGTGAAATGACACAAAAGCCCTTAACTTATATGTTGGTTAACACCCCCCTCAAGCTGGAGGATATGGTAATAACCCAAGCTTGGATATTGTCCGAAGGTGATGAGATCCACTCAAATCTTTGGTTAGAATGTCAGCTAATTGATCTTCAGTCTTGACATGAGACAAAGTTACAAGGCCATCACCAACCTTTTCACGAACAAAGTGACAATCTAACTCAATGTGTTTATTGCGTTCATGAAAAACAGGATTGGTGGCAATGTAAATGGCTGCCAAGTTATCACATTTGAGTGGAATGGGAGTGATATACGGAACCTGAAACTCCTGAAATAATCTGCTAAGCCAAGCTAATTCAGCAGTAACACGACGCATAGAGCGATACTCAGCTTCAGCAGAAGATAAAGAAACCGTCACCTGTTTCTTTGATTTCCAGGAAATAGGACAGCCTCCAAACAGGATGAAATAACCACTTACAGAACGACGAGTGATCGGACAAGTGGCCCAATCAGAATCACAAAAAGCTTCCATTTGGAAATTTTGTTCTTTATTAAGATGCAAGCCTTGTTGAAAAGTGCTTCGCAAATAAGACAAAACATGTAATGCAGTATCAAAATGGGATTGACATGGAGTTTGATTAAATTGGCTAAGATATTGAACAGAAAAAGCAATATCAGGTCGGGTACACAAAAAATTCAGTTTGCCAACAAGTTTCGATAAAATGTAGGATCAAGCATTGGATTAGGCATATTGGGCATAAGATGTACATGAGCAGGCAGTGGTGACTTAACAAATTTATCTTCTTAAGGGTACAAATGTAACATTTCTTTGATAAATCGTTGTTGAAGAAGAACCATGCCTGTGTCGGTCCTATGGAACTCAATTCCAAGAAAAAGATTGATAAAGCCAAGGTCCTTTATCTTAAATTCAGAATGAAGTGAATCACTTAAACACTGAATTTCATGTTCATCATCCCCCATGACCAAAATATCATCAACATAAACTGCCATGATAATGAGAGAAGTTGAAGAAGGTTTAGTGAATAACGAATAATCATTCATCGATCTTTTATAACCTTTGGATTGTAAAACCATGGATAACTTAGCATACCATTGTCTTGAACCTTGTTTCAAGCCATAAAGGGATTTCTTCAGTTTACAAACAAAATTGGGTGATTCAACAAGAAATCCCGATGGAGGTTTCATATATACCTCTTCATGAAGGTCCCCGTGCAGAAACACATTATTTACATCAAATTGATGTATGTTCCAATTGCGTTTCACTGCTAAAGAAACCAAGGATCGTATAGTTGTGAACTTGACAACCGGTGAAAAAGTTTCATGATAGTCAATGCCCTCTTTTTGAGTGAAACCTTTAGCTACAAGTCGAGCTTTATGTCGTTCTATAGTTCCATCAGCTCTTAATTTGGTTTTGTAAACCCATCGACAAGAGATAGGCTTCTTTCCTTTAGGAAGTTTTACTAAATCCCAAGTGTCATTAGCGATTAAAGCATCAATCTCAGTGGACATAGCAGCCTCCCAATGAGGAATACCCTTTGCTTCATGATAGAAAGCTGGCTCAGGAATGAAACTATCCGTGGAGGAAGCATTCATAGAAAAACTATGAACATCAGAAGAGGGTGGTATGAGACACATGTTAGTAATAGTGTGAGAGCAAAAAAGATTATGAGAATCGATATGATTACAAACATAATCATTTAAACGAACAGGTTGTTGAGGAACTCGAGTAGAACGACGAAGAGGAACTGCATTAGCATCATCATGCTCATGATTAAGTTCGTTAGAAGGTTGTGCGTCGGGTTGTACCTCGGTTTGTGCCTCAGGAACATTTGTAGATTCAGGAGGTAAATCATGTGTGAACTGAACATCAGAAGGAGCATTTGGAATGTATGAAGCATTGGTTTGTAAATAAGGCGATCCACTAGTAGAGTGTAAGGGGAAAATATCTTCAACAAATTTAATGTCCCTTGACACAAAAACCTTGTTAGTAGCAAGATTAAGAAGTTTATAAGCTTTTTGAGCAAATGGATATCCCAAAAAAATACATGGATCAGCCCTAGGCATGAATTTATCACGTCCTACACATGAAGTAGATGCAAAACATAAACACCCAAAAGATCGTAATTGTGTTAGTGAAGGATCAGAACTGTATAACATCTTATAAGGGGATGCATTTTGTAACACCTGAGATGGTAGTCTGTTAATAATGTGCACTGCAGCTTGAACACAATCTCCCCAATAAGAAATACCAATCCCAGATTGAAAAAATAAAGCCCTTGAAACCTCTAGAATGTGTTTATGTTTCCGTTCCACAATGCCATTTTGTTGTGGAGTGTGAGGAGTGGACCGTTGATGTATAATGCCATGTGCTTGAAAGAATTCAATGCCATCATTACTTAATCCCAATTCCATAGCATTGTCAGTCCGTATTTGTTTGATATGCACATTAAATTGGGTTTTAATCATGTTCACAAAAGCCTTTATTAAAGAGAGGGCATAACCTTTGTGAGAAAGTAAGTGAATCCAAGTAAATCGACTATAATCATCCACAATAGTGATGAAGTATTTAAAACCATCATGAGTTTTATGCTTGTATGGGCCCCAAACATCAATATGGACTAAATCAAAAGGTGCAATGGATTTGGTGATACTGTTTGGAAATGGCAATCGGTGATGTTTAGCCTTAGAACAAATCACACAAGATTTAATGAGTTTATCATGCGCATTAGTAGTAATTAAAGACAAATTACGAAGAGTATCAGTTGAAGCATGACCAAGACGAACATGCCATTTCAATATATCACTAACAATAGTAGTATTCATTATAAAAGATTGTGAGTTTGAAACGAAAGGAAAAACATAAATAGGAAACGACAGATTATTCTTTATATGTTCATGATCAAAAACATATAAATCGTTTATTCTACTGCCGAGAATGCCCAATGCAAGTCTACTCTTCAACGAGGGGTTCTGCAGAAGACATTTCTCATCAGTAAAAACAGCAAAAGTGTTTAACTATTTTGTTAATTTGGTGATCGATACCAAATTATAATTGAATGACGGAACAAAAAGAACGTTTTGAAGGACAATAGAATCATGAAGTTTGACTTGTCCTTTGTATAATACAGAAGTACTATAACCATTAGGAAGCCCAATGTAATGAGGATGATCCAGCTTAGACATTGAAAGGAAAAAGTTTTTGTTAGAGCACATGTGTTCAGTAGCACCTGAATCAATAATCCAAGAGTAGTGTTTATGAAGAAGATGCGCAGATTTGTAAACATTAGCACAAAAACTAGAGAAATTAAAACTACCTTCAGGATTCATTGCTCCATTAGTGACAAAAAAAATTGCGTGACTTTTAGGCTCATGAGATGTAAAACTGTTGAACATCTGCAACAATTGTTGATACTGCTCATTTGTGATGTTGGAATCAGTAGGTACAACACAAGCATTGTGAGCTGCAGAATGAGGATCATCAAATTTCTTTCCTCCTTTTGTGAATTTGAAGCTAGCCGGAAATCCAATCAAACGATAGCATTGAGTTTTTGTGTGTCCTATTTTCTTGCAGTGACTACAAACTAATGTCCGTTTAGCATTATTAGGTTGAACAATTGATGCATTCATAGCTATAGCATCATGATTAAGGACTGAAGAAATGCTAAGTTCTCGTTGATGCTCTTCTTGAGTGATTAAAGCATAAGCAGTAGATAATGATGGTAAAGGCTTCATCATGAGAATTTGACCTCTTATGATCTTATAAGAGTCATTTAACCCCATCAGAAGTTGAATTAGGCGTTGATCTTCAAGAAATTTGTTTATCTTAGAAGCAGTACCACAATAGCAGTCAGGAAAGTCCTGGACCATACGTAATTCATCCCAAATTTTCATCAATTTTGTGTAATATGTCTGGAAATCATCAGAACTCTGAGAAATTGAACAGAGACGTTGTTGAATTTGATAGATCAAGGCTCCACTGGTTTGTTCATACCTTTGATTAAGTTCTGCCCAAATTGCAGACGCGGATTGAAGAAATAGAACACTATCAGCAATAGTTTTATGTAGAGAGTTCAGAATCCAACTAATCACCATGGAATTAACACGAATCCATTGAGAATAGCCTGAAGATGTAATTGCAGGTTGAGCGATAGAACCATCGACAAACCCTAGCTTGTTCTTAGCAAACAGAGCAATTATCATCGAACGCATCCAAGCATTAAATCCAACGCCATTGAAGACATTGGAAACAAGAATCGAACTCGGATTATCAGAAGATCCGAGATAATATGGACTAGAAACAAGAATCACAGAAGGATCGTTGACATTAGTTGGAGGAGTATCAGCCATGAGTAAAATCAAAGAAGAACGAGATGAACAGAATCAAAATCGAAGTAGAAAGATTGAAGATGATGGATCGAAATCAATCTGATACGATGTTAATGTTCAAAGAACGAGAGAGAATTTGATTTAAGATTTCAATTTTTATTAACCTTCAAATGAGAGGAAGCCGATACATTTATACAAGGCAAAGAAAGGGGAAAAACTAACTAACAACTTTCTAACAAATTAACCAACTACTTAACTAATTGTGAAATGACACAAAAGCCCTTAACTTATATGTTGGTTAACATATTTAAAACCATTCCATTTGTTTGATGTAAACCCAAAAGTCACAAAGAGATTTTATTTGTTTTGAAGTAGTTAAAAAGAAGAAATCCGGACCCTACAAATTATATTTAATTATTGTCAGATGAACAATGCATTGTCTCTTGAATAAATAACTATTTCTAATTACTTTCTACAAATAAATAATTGTTTTGGGAGATATTATCGCCTACTAGTAATTATTGATACTTATTTTTGTTATCCATTAGATTAATAAAAATACCTAAAATCATGTAATGAGAATTGGATATACAATTATTACAGAGAAACGATATTAATAGTTATTATTTATTATATTTATTTATCTACTAATTTAATTAAAAATAATATTAAAATCAAAAGATAATATAAAAAAATAAGAATTAGTAAATTATACATGTCATATTTTAGTGAGCGACATTATAACAACATGAATTAGGGACAAATAGTATTATTACTATTTCTCATTACTATATTATACTCAACAATTATTTTATTTACTTTCATTATTTTAAAATAAGTTATACATTTTAAATTTTATTCAGTAATTTTAAGAAAAAACATTATAATAGAGTTTAATTATAGTAATAAAATCTATTATATAATAAAACAAGCTTTTATAGGTGGCCACGTGGCACCTCTTAGAAGCCAGAATGACACGTGGCATTTTAATAGAATTTACAGTTTTTTAATTGACCGATAATTAAATATTAATTGCCATTAATTTCGGATCCTAATAGCCAAAATAACAAACTCCATTTTAAAATACGAAAGAAATAATTAAATGCATGAATTTCGTATTTCCATGATTAACTCCATATTTAATTAACAAACTCCATAATTATCTCCATTTTTTGAAATCTGGTGATTGAAAAATTCAAAATGTTAATGACTGCAAATTTTCTGTAAATACGAAATCTTTTTAATGTCAGGAAATTTTTTCTGTAAATACGAAATCTTTTTGATCATATTGGAATATGAAATCATATAACATTTTCTGTTTAAAGGAAATTTAGGAATCTTTTTAATGCCAGAAAATATTTTTAGAAACGTAAGACTTTTTAGGAACTTTTAAAATTAGGACTCTTTTTAATAAAATATACAGATTTAAATATAGACCTTTACAGCCTTTTATTAAATAATTAAATTCGGTAATTACCTTAATTAAGATTCGGTTTATAATACTGATTCCTTTAAATTTATTTATTCCATATTTATAAAATAATATATTTCAATAAAAAAGTATATGCAGATTAAAATTTGCACCATTTTTATACTTACTTAAATTAAATATATTTTAAATACGAAATTATATTAACATATACAGATTAAAATCACCACCATTTTTATACTTACTTCAATTAAATAAATTATAAATACGAAATTATAATTACTAATACCCTTACCGAATTTAAAATTTAAACCCCTACGAAATTATAGGGATTATCATTATCTCACATTTAAACCTCCATCCTATATAAAGACTCTATATCTTAATGTTTTTTTTTATCGGAATACTCATCTGCAGCATTGTTTTCATCTTCTTAACGCAAAAAATCTGGTACCATGCTATCCTTAATCATGTTTTAGTAATCATGCGTAATTCACACAATTTTACTTATACTATGCAGTTTTAATTACACTATGCATTTTTTGTTCTGTGAATTCTTTGTTTAATATAGTTGTTTTCCTCATTTTTTTTTTCGTTAAGCATTTACATCAGTAATCACAAACGATATTAAAGATTTTGTATAATCATCTGTAGCTATTTTATATATTTTATTTTTTTTATTATTTTAATATAAGTATAACATCTGTAGCATTTTACATCTGTTTGACCAGAAAAAGTCAAACTGTTTTGAAATCAGTATAACATGTCAAACTGCTATTAAGTGATTATAACATGTCAAACAGATGCAATTAAGTGATTTGGTGAAATACATCAAACATGATTATGATTCTCTATAGTTGTTTTTTTCATTCTTAAATATATTACTTAGTTGCAGCAGTTAATTTCCTAAATCTGATGAATATAAACCCTAATTACAAAAAAACAGCTTAGTATACATCTGTTTGATTATGAAAAGTCAAACGGCCATTAAATAGTTAATTTGATTCCTACATTAAACTGTATCCTGTGAAATAGTAACTGTTTTTTTCGTTTATTTTAAAGATTTTGTGTAATCTTCTGTAGCTATTTTATAAATTTTATTTATTTTTATTATTTTAATATAAGTATAACATCTGTAGCACATTTACATCATTTTGACTATAAAAAGTC
The DNA here is from genome assembly GCA_963853835.1 of Calendula officinalis. Classification (NCBI taxonomy): domain Eukaryota; kingdom Viridiplantae; phylum Streptophyta; class Magnoliopsida; order Asterales; family Asteraceae; genus Calendula; species Calendula officinalis. The sequence goes on along the minus strand of OY970830.1, from coordinate 37,822,728 downwards.
AAAGTGTTTTGAAATCAGTATAACATGTCAAACTGCTATTAAGTGTTATTTTAACCGTTACATGAAACATCATTCAGTTTGTTTAAACTTATTTTTAAAAAATTTATATATATTAAACAGTTGCAGCAGTCAATTTTAGAAATGATTATTATTAACCCTATTTTCAAATTTTAGCACATTTACATCTGTTTGACTATGAAAAGTCAAACTGTTTAGAAACTGTTAATTTGATGAAATACATCAAACATGATTATGATTCTTTTATATTTGTTTTTTTCATTCTTAAATATATTACACAGTTGCTAAAGTAATTTCCTAAATCTGATGAATATAAACCCTAATTACAAAATTTAGCTTAGGCCACATATGTTTGACTATGAAAAGTCAAACTACGATGAAATAGTTAGTTTGATTCCTACATGAAACTATATCCTGTGTAATACTAACTGTTTTAAATGATGTTTTTTATATCACACATTTACAGCAGTAACTGTAAATCTTAATAACCCTACACATATTTTTTGTAATTTTTTTTTTTATATCCTTATAACAAATTTCCATATACAAATTTTTTTTATATCCTTATAACAGATTTCCATATACTTTTTTTATATCACATATTTTTAACCCTAATTTTTATAATGTTTATTTGCTGATTACATTATACATGCAAATGTTTGTTTATGATTACTTTATTCATAATTATAAATATTATAAATTTAGAGCAGTAGTTGTCAGTCTCATTTAACTTATACTATGCAGTTTAAATTACACTATGCATTTTTTGTTCTGTGAATTCTTTGTTTAATATAGTTGTTTTCCTCATTTTTTTTCGTTAAGCATTTACATCTTTATATCCTTATAACAGATTTCCTTATACTTTTTTTTATATCACATATTTTTAACCCTAATTTTTATAATGTTTATTTGCTGATTACATTATACATGCAAATGTTTGTTTATGATTACTTTATTCATAATTATAAATATTATAAATTTAGAGCAGTAGCTGTCAGTCTCATTTAATCCTAAACATATTGAAGGTACTGATGTCAAATTTTTGTTGATTAGGATTTGTCATTAAAGATGTCTTCAAACGACATTGTGCTGATCAACCAACTACATGATAATAAAGATAGTTTTACACTGAAAGTACGTGTCATTCGGTTATGGCTACAATATGACCGCTACATTAAAACCAAAGTTTATGCAACAGAGATGATTTTAATGGATGAGGAGGTACATATCCTAATAATTTATTTAATTTTCAATGTTTATAATTAGTAAATTATAACTCTAATTCTAATTTGTCATTTACTGTATTTTTTTATATTTTTTCAATGTTCTAGGGATCCAAAATCCAGGCCTATGTTTTGAACAAAAATATAGGCTATTTGAAAACGATTCTCAAACAGGACAAAGATTACTACATAATTGGTGCATCTCTTTGTATAAATCCCGTGTCATTCAAAATAACCGAACAGCATCAAAAGATTTGTTTAGGGGCAAACTCAAAAGTGAAGGAATGTACTGACTTTATTGGATCGAAACATGGTTTTCAATTTGAAGATTTTGAGAAAATTAATTCCAACCAATTGATGGTTGATGTATCAGTTGGTAAGTTAAAATTACTCGGTTTTATTATAATATAACTACTTTAATATTAATGTTTATTATACTAACAATTCTTATATTAATACTAGACATAATCGGAGAGATATTTGAGGTTGAAACGTTGGATAAATCCAACCCTAATGAAACTAAACACAGACTTACTATGACTCTGCACAACATAGAGTATGTATCTCTTAAATCTTAACAGTATATTCTAATTTTTTTATTCCAAATGTTATCATTTTTGTCTTAATTTATTTTGTGATCTTTCATTAGCTCTACACCGTTAAAGCTTACTCTATGGGTAGAAACTGCGTATAACGTGCTAAAATACATGGATAATAACAAGAGCAATAAAAAAATAACTATGATTTTTCAATTTGGAAAAATTAACAACTATCATAGTAAGCTTTTTTCATTTCCATTGTTATATGATAAGCATGTTATATTCATTTACTTCTTTACTTACATTAAAATATTCGTCAATAGATTTTATCAGCGTTGGGACCTACTATGAAACGTCAAGGTTATTTATCGACGCTAAAGTTGATGAAATTAAAGATTTTAAAGCCAAGTAAGATATTAATTCAATAAAACAGATTACTAATTGTACAATTCGGATGGGATTTTAACATACTATTTATAACAGTTATTATTAAACTTTTAAAACTGATTTTTTATTATTTATATTTTGATTCTTATTTATGTGCAACATCCGGGGATAAATTATTAATATGTTCATTAAATAAAACAGATTATCTAAACAAAATATTCTGACTAACTACTTTCCAATGTTTTGCAGAATGATAGCTAAATATGGACTGCAAAGCCCCACGATTACTGTAACGACCCGAATTTTGTAAATAAATAAATTGTACAAAAATATGTTAAATAAGGATAATTCGTTTAAAGAACGTAGGAATTGGTTTCGTGTCGTTTGGACACCGTATGAGAAAGTTATGAGCGAAACCGGGTCGAACCAAAGATGAAAAAGTGCAGCCCTGCTGCCTAAGGGACTTCGCGTCGCGAAGTTGAGATCGCGATCGGGAACATTGGCCAGAGAGTTTGGCCTTTCGTCGCGAATAGTTCCCGCCAGCATAACGATCGCGAAGTATTGGAGAGACGCAAAGTTCGCGTCGCGAACTTTGTTCGCGTCGTGATCTCCTATCTGGCAGCATTAAAGACGGGTTGAAGCTCATTTAATGCATTTTATAAACCCTAGTTTTCTTCTCTCGAGTTCATAGGCGATTTTGGGTGCAAACCATCATTTGGAGCTGATTTCTTCATCAAATCTTGGAGATTCTTGTTCCTAGTTGAAGATCTAAGGTAAATCTTCATCTCTCTTGTGTTATAAGTCTTAGATTCAAGTAGGGAAGCTTGAATCATAAACCCTAGTTATGGATTTGTTCATGAATGGTTAAATGGAAGTGAAATAACTTAGATCTATGGTATTTTGCCAAGGAAAATGTGGTCATGTTTTGGATACACGAAAATGTGGTGATTTATGAACTTAGGGTTTGGTGATTTTGGGGAAAATGGTGCTAGTAGTTAGCTAGCCATGGACTATGTAGTTAGTATTGATAAATGATGCAAACCATTGTATTGGTTTTGATAATAGGTTACCGATTGGTGGATTTGAGGCATTCAAATCTTGAGAAGTGATATTGGTGTTTAAGGAACACAACATTGGATAAGCTTGGCTAAGGTGAGTACATGTGACTTTTAAACTGGGTACATAGCTAGTAAATGTTTTTATGATCTAATGATTTGTCGAGTCTTTAAGTAATTTAGTCATTTATGTGATTTATGATGAATTGCTTGTTAGATAACGAAATGATTGATTTATTGAGAAATGATGGAGCTATAAGCTCATAACGATAAAAGATAAGTAATGATGATGATGATGATGATGATGATGTCCCTAGGGCCGTAGTAGATTGGAGGCATTCCGGTTACTACGGTACCTTAAGGTTAGTGGTAGATTGGAGGCATTCCGATTACCCAATACCTATGAGTCCCGGTAGATTGGAGGCATTCCGATTACCGTGGAAATGATGGTCTTGATAGATTGGAGGCATTCCGATTATCTTGACATTGGCCAATGATGAAAGTGATAAAGTGACCCAAAACAAACTTAGTAATATTATTTTAAGATTTAATGATATTATTTGACTATTTGTTTATCGGGTCTAAAACCCATGTATCTCACGAGGCAATTTTGTCTCACGTACTATGTTTGTGTTTTTGCTATGTACTCAGGTTCGGGATCGAAGATCTAGGAGGCCCGTTTAGAAGAGGCCTTGTTGAGATTAGCTCGGTGTTGATGATTAGAGTCCTTATCCTATGGTTAAGATATAATTTGTAACACCGTTTTTGTAACTCTGATAATCTCGAACAAGAAACCTTTTCGTTTTTGTAAAACTGGTATTTGATGTTGATACAATATTATGTATTTTTGAATTAAATGGTATTTAAATGTTGTTTTGAAAATTGAGGTGTTACAACTTGGTATCAGAGCTATAGTTTAAGTGAACTAGGTTGAGTTGACCATCCTAGACTTAAACTGAGCTAGTAGGACCGTAGGTTCCATAGGATACTTGTGAAATGGCTATTGAGACCTTAAGTGTAGGTTCAATAGGGTTGACCTTGGAGGATTAGGTCATGTTTGGTTTTGGGACGGTCAATATTACCGTTACTTTGATAAATTGACTTCTAAATGATTAATGTCTTATTATAGCAAAATGGTGAGAACTAGAAGTACAAGAGGCCCACTTGATCAAGGGCAAGATTCGAACAACATTGTCGAACCGGTGTTTGGTCCTCCACCTCGGGAAGGGGAGGAAAATTCGGGTGTTGAAAGGAATACTCACACCCCGGTCACCGTAGAACACCTCCAAACTATGTTCAATCAAATGAGGGACATAGTGAACGAGGATGTGAACCGACTTCTCAATGAGCATAGGGCACGTGAAAGGCGGGAGGAATCTCCACCCCGCACAAAGAGCAAGTCAAGTAGTGTTGCTCAAACTGAGAAATCATCAACGGAAGAAGATGAAAGTGAGCCCGAGCCAAGGGAAAGGAAGGGGTGCACGTATAAGAACTTTATGGCCTTTAAGCCCGATAACTACTATGGTAGCTCCGAACCGAAAGTCACGATCCGTTGGATCCGTGAAACTGAACAAGTCCTTGAAGCTAGTAAATGCAAGGAAGGTGATATGGTAATCTATGCTTCTCGTTTGTTAAAGGATGAGGCCCTCGTGTGGTGGGACACCATGTATGAAACGTTGGGAAAAAGGGCGGTGTACAAGATGACTTGGGAAGAGTTTGTGAAGCGGTTAAAGGCAAAGTTTTGCCCCGAGAGGAACTTGGAGAAACTTCAAGAGGAGTTTGTGCATTTGAAGAAAGGAAGTTTGAGTGTCGATGAGTACACTAAAAAGTTCACGGGATTAATCCCGTTTGTGATCAAATTGTATCCGGATGAGAGATCCCGGATTGTTCGTTATGCTAATGGACTCCCGTGGGAGTATGAATTGGAGGTTAAAAGGGCCGCCACACTCGATGAAGCTATCGGTGCGGCGAGAAATGTTGAAGAGGTTGGCCAAAGAAGAATCAACGAGAGGCCGAAGTTTGAAAAGTTTGAGAAGAGGAAGTTTGAGGGGAGCTCGGGTTCGGTGAAGAAGGGAAAGTTCACTCCGACCTTCTCTAAACAATCGAGTGTTGGTGCTTGTAAGAAGTGTGGCAAAGACCACAAGGGAGAATGTTTGGTGGACTCAAAGTCGTGTTTCAAGTGTGGAAGGCCGGGACATTTGGCAAGGGATTGCCGGGTCAAACCGTTGGATGAAATTGAGTGCTATTCGTGCCATGAAAAAGGGCACTATAGCAATGCATGCCCGAAGAAGGGAAGTGAGACCATGGTGTCGACCGCTCAAAAGAAAGCGGAGCCGACAAAGGTCAAGGGACGGTCCTTCCAACTTACCCGAGAAGAAGCCAAGGAGGCCCACGATGTCGTTTCAGGTACCCTACTCGTAAATTCTATTCCCGCCCGGATCTTATTTGACTCGGGTGCTACTTATTCGTTTGTGTCACATGATTTTGTTGTGATGTTGAATGTGCCATTAGAACTTCTTGATGAAATTTATGATATAGAAATTGCGGATGGTAAAACCTCCATAGTTCAACATATGTGTCGGAATTGTGAATTGGAAATAGATGGGAGAAAGTTTAAGGTGAATTTATTACCCATGGAAATTGCGGGTTTTGATATAGTTATAGGTATGGATTGGTTGGGTGAGAATCAAGCAAAGATTTTATGTGGGAAGAAGATAGTCTCGATAAGGACTCCCGACAATGAAAAAGTTTATGTGTATGGTGAGAGACGACACCATTTGCCATGTCTTATGACCGCGGTTAAAGCTAGGAAATGTTTAGCCAAAGGATGTTCGTCCTTTTTAGCATATGTGTTAGATGGAAGGAAAGAGAAGAAGTCGGTGGAAAATGTAAAGGTGATTCGGGATTTTCCCGAGGTATTTCCCGACGATTTACCGGGATTGCCACCGGAGAGGCAAGTAGAATTCCGTATTGATTTAGTTCCGGGAGCGACGCCGATAGCTCGTGCTCCATACCGTTTGGCTCCCACCGAAATGCGGGAATTGATGTCCCAATTGCAAGAGTTACTCGACAAAGGATTTATTCGTCCAAGTTCATCTCCATGGGGTGCGCCCGTGTTGTTTGTTAAGAAGAAAGACGGTTCAATGAGAATGTGCATCGACTACCGAGAGTTGAACAAGATGACTATAAAGAACCGGTACCCATTGCCTAGAATCGACGACTTGTTCGATCAACTTCAAGGTGCCGACTATTTCTCGAAGATCGATTTGAGATCGGGTTACCATCAAGTTCGAGTGAAAGAAGGAGATACCGAGAAGACGGCGTTTCGTACACGCTATGGGCATTACGAGTTTTTGGTGATGCCGTTTGGGTTGACTAATGCACCGGCCATTTTTATGGATCTTATGAATCGGGTTTGCAAACCATTCCTCGACAAGTTTCTTATCGTATTTATTGACGATATTCTTATTTATTCAAAAACCGAAGAAGAACACGAGAGCCATCTAAGACAAACATTAGAAGTGCTACAACGAGAAAAATTGTATGCTAAGTTTTCAAAGTGTGAATTTTGGATTCGAGAAGTCCAATTCCTTGGTCATGTCGTGTCGCGAGAAGGGATCAAGGTTGACCCGTCGAAGATTGAAGCGGTTATGAAGTGGGAACCGCCACGAACTCCAACCGAAGTGAGAAGTTTTCTCGGCCTTGCCGGATATTACCGTCGATTTATTCAAGACTTTTCTCGAGTGGCGACACCACTCACATTGTTGACCCGAAAGAGTAGTGAGTTCGTGTGGGGAGAAAAACAAGAAAATGCATTTGCCACATTAAAGGAAAAATTGTGTAACGCCCCGATTCTCACGTTACCCGAAGGGATGGAAGACTTCGTCGTGTATAGTGATGCTTCACATAAAGGTTTGGGTTGTGTTTTGATGCAACGGGGGAAAGTGATTGCCTACGCCTCGAGACAACTAAAGAATGCGGAAGAAAGATACACGACTCACGATTTAGAGTTGGCGGCGATAGTGTTTGCTTTAAAGTTATGGAGGCACTACTTATATGGTACAAGGTGTACGTTGTATACGGATCACAAAAGTCTCCAATACGTTTTCACTCAAAAAGACCTAAATATGAGGCAAAGGAGATGGATCGAGTTGATACAAGATTATGATTGTGAAATTGTCTACCATGCGGGGAAGGCCAATGTGGTAGCCGACGCCTTAAGCCGGAAGGTGTATGAAAAGCCGATTAGGGGAAAGCTAACACGTATTGAAGTAGTCTCGAGTATAGTAGAACGAATCAAGAATGCCCAACGGGAAGTGATGGAAAAAGATGAGTTAAGGCAAGAACGATTGGGAAAGAACCAACATTTTGTGGAAAACAAGCAAGGGTTGAAAACCGTCGGTGGTCGAATTTGGGTTCCCAAGTTCGGGGGTACCCGAAAGGAGTTACTAAATGATGTTCATAAGTCTAAGTATTCGATCCACCCGGGAAGTACAAAAACGTATCAAGATATGAAGAAGATGTATTGGTGGCCCGGGATGAAGGCAAGAGTGGCAAAGTATATCTCTAAGTGTGCCACGTGTGCACAAGTAAAAGCCGAGCATCAAGTACCTTACGGGGAAGCTCAATCGTTGCAAATCCCGGCCGGAAAATGGGATGATATAACAATGGATTTTATTGTTGGGTTACCAAAGACGAGCAAGAACCACGATGCCATTTGGGTCATAGTTGACCGGTTGACCAAAAGTGCATTATTCTTGGCGATTCGGGAAACCATGCCACTTGAGAAGTTGGCAAAGTTGTATGTGGATGAGGTAGTAAGACTTCATGGAGTCCCGTTGTCGATTGTGTCCGATAGAGACGCGAGGTTTACCTCGAGGTTTTGGAGATCGTTGCAAGAGGAGTTGGGAACGAAATTGCGGTTGAGTACGGCTTACCATCCGCAAACCGATGGTCAAAGTGAAAGGACCATTCAAACGGTTGAGGATATGCTAAGATCGTGTGTGTTAGATTTTGGAGGTAAATGGGATGAACATTTACCGTTAGTTGAGTTCTCCTACAATAATAGTTACCAATCGACCGTTAAGATGCCGCCTTATGAGGCGTTGTATGGTAGGAAATGTAGGACTCCATCGTGCTGGCTCGAGGCCGGTGAGACGAAACTCACGGGTCCCGAAATTGTTAAGTTGACCAATGAAAAGATTGGGATAATCCAAACAAATATGAAAATAGCCCAAGATCGACAAAGAAGCTACTCGGGTTTGAAAAAGAGACCGTATGATTTGAATGTTGGAGACATGGTGATGTTGAAAGTATCGCCTTGGAAAGGCGTAATGCGGTTTGGTAAGAAAGGCAAATTGAGCCCAAGGTATGTTGGCCCGTTTAAGATTTTGAAACGGGTCGGGTTGCAAGCTTTCAAGTTAGAACTCCCACCCGAACTTCAAGGTGTTCACGATACGTTTCATGTAAGTTATTTGAAGAAGTTCGTGGGTGAAGTTGAAAATATAATTCCGTTGCAAGAATTGCGGGTTGATGCCCCGAACCGGTTGATAGAAGAACCCGAAGCCATATTAGAGACAAAGACCAAGAAACTTAGAAATAAAGAGATTGAGTTGGTGTTGGTCAAGTGGAAGCATTCCCTTGGACCAAACTTGACTTGGGAAGTCAAGGATGAGATTCGGAAAAGATACCCGAACTTTGTGAACTATGATGAGATTCCGAGGACGGAATCTCCTTAAGGGGTAGATAGTTGTAACGACCCGAATTTTGTAAATAAATAAATTGTACAAAAATATGTTAAATAAGGATAATTCGTTTAAAGAACGTAGGAATTGGTTTCGTGTCGTTTGGACACCGTATGAGAAAGTTATGAGCGAAACCGGGTCGAACCAAAGATGAAAAAGTGCAGCCCTGCTGCCTAAGGGACTTCGCGTCGCGAAGTTGAGATCGCGATCGGGAACATTGGCCAGAGAGTTTGGCCTTTCGTCGCGAATAGTTCCCGCCAGCATAACGATCGCGAAGTATTGGAGAGACGCAAAGTTCGCGTCGCGAACTTTGTTCGCGTCGTGATCTCCTATCTGGCAGCATTAAAGACGGGTTGAAGCTCATTTAATGCATTTTATAAACCCTAGTTTTCTTCTCTCGAGTTCATAGGCGATTTTGGGTGCAAACCATCATTTGGAGCTGATTTCTTCATCAAATCTTGGAGATTCTTGTTCCTAGTTGAAGATCTAAGGTAAATCTTCATCTCTCTTGTGTTATAAGTCTTAGATTCAAGTAGGGAAGCTTGAATCATAAACCCTAGTTATGGATTTGTTCATGAATGGTTAAATGGAAGTGAAATAACTTAGATCTATGGTATTTTGCCAAGGAAAATGTGGTCATGTTTTGGATACACGAAAATGTGGTGATTTATGAACTTAGGGTTTGGTGATTTTGGGGAAAATGGTGCTAGTAGTTAGCTAGCCATGGACTATGTAGTTAGTATTGATAAATGATGCAAACCATTGTATTGGTTTTGATAATAGGTTACCGATTGGTGGATTTGAGGCATTCAAATCTTGAGAAGTGATATTGGTGTTCAAGGAACACAACATTGGATAAGCTTGGCTAAGGTGAGTACATGTGACTTTTAAACTGGGTACATAGCTAGTAAATGTTTTTATGATCTAATGATTTGTCGAGTCTTTAAGTAATTTAGTCATTTATGTGATTTATGATGAATTGCTTGTTAGATAACGAAATGATTGATTTATTGAGAAATGATGGAGCTATAAGCTCATAACGATAAAAGATAAGTAATGATGATGATGATGATGATGATGATGTCCCTAGGGCCGTAGTAGATTGGAGGCATTCCGGTTACTACGGTACCTTAAGGTTAGTGGTAGATTGGAGGCATTCCGATTACCCAATACCTATGAGTCCCGGTAGATTGGAGGCATTCCGATTACCGTGGAAATGATGGTCTTGATAGATTGGAGGCATTCCGATTATCTTGACATTGGCCAATGATGAAAGTGATAAAGTGACCCAAAACAAACTTAGTAATATTATTTTAAGATTTAATGATATTATTTGACTATTTGTTTATCGGGTCTAAAACCCATGTATCTCACGAGGCAATTTTGTCTCACGTACTATGTTTGTGTTTTTGCTATGTACTCAGGTTCGGGATCGAAGATCTAGGAGGCCCGTTTAGAAGAGGCCTTGTTGAGATTAGCTCGGTGTTGATGATTAGAGTCCTTATCCTATGGTTAAGATATAATTTGTAACACCGTTTTTGTAACTCTGATAATCTCGAACAAGAAACCTTTTCGTTTTTGTAAAACTGGTATTTGATGTTGATACAATATTATGTATTTTTGAATTAAATGGTATTTAAATGTTGTTTTGAAAATTGAGGTGTTACAATTACGTATAGCAAAGTGCAAACCAAATCGTACTATATCAATGATGATTTTTTTTGAAAAATCATGAATGTTTCAACATTGCTGACATTTTGGTACCTTGTGAGGTAATTTGTATCCTAAACAACGTTTACAGGAACCGAAATTAAATCTAATTTTTTTGGTGTGCTAGACGAAACTACTAACACTTTTTACCATATTAACAGGCTAAGCAAGTAATCATCGTTGCTACTGTCATTGGATTTTTCAAAGCTGATAAAGATACAAAGTTTTTCTACAATGCATGTGGCCATTGTCGTAAGGGTTGTGTGAAAATAAATTTAATAACTGATAATAACGATGTGACTGATGGTGTTTAGGCAACCGAAATTTATGAATGCAAGAATGAGAACTGTAAAAGTAAGAAAAAATCTATTGGCCCAAGGTAAACAAGTTATCTACAGTACACACTATAGTTGTATTTTTAATATGATTTATAAATGCACACATATTAATTTTTATGATTTCTTTTTTATAGGTATAGGATCCCTCTTCGTGTAAGGGATAGTACTGGATCTATCACCATCACATTGTTTGAGGGCCATACATACAACATTGTTGGAAAGACAGCAAAATTCTTTGTTGATAGAAGTACTAAGGTGATACATATCATGTTAATTTTATCAAATAAATTGTTTTCCTTTCTTATTGCTCAATTAACTCACTGATCACTTAAACATTATTCAGATGGGTGTTGGTCTAGAAGTGTTTCCGGAGGAGTTGAATGTAATCAAAGATCGAAAAATAGCTTTCAAAGTTACTATCGAGAAATTCAATGTTGACACAGGAAATAATTTGTATTCCATCTCTCAACTAACTGAAGATGTAGGTATTATATCTGAGTTGGAAAAAAAATTAGATGTTCAACAGGTTAGTAAAAATTTATATTTTATAATTTTAAAAAAATGAGGCTAATTTCATTCTATAATCAGATTGAAAAATCAAAATCATTCTGTGATGGTCCAACAACTCAATCCTTTGATCGATCAAACGTTATTAAGGTAGAATACTTATTAACATTTTTTAATGAAATATTACATGAATTATGTGTTTTAAATTCTTTAATTGAGAAATGAAATGCGGGATGGTTTTTCTGAAACCGGTGACAATATAACACCGTTTAGCTGTAGATACATCAACAGCAACGAGTCCGAACAAAAAACTCACCCCAACATCCATTTTGAAAAGGAAATTAGTCGATTGCTTTGAAGAAGGTTAAGATGGACACGGTTCATGCTCAAAGGAGAAGAAACTAGACCCAGCAATAGTTAAAGAATTTAAGGGAGAACTTTTGATTCCAAAAGTCGAGAAGTGATTAATTGGTCGGTTCGTGGTGAAATGTTTGTTGAATCACAAAAACAATTTCTGTCTTTTTTCCATTTTTATTCCTTTGTTTTATTTTCGTAAGACAAGTTTTTATTTTGGCGGATCTTTTTGTTTAAGACATATTTATTCAGTATGCTAATACTGATTACGTGTGCTTTTATTTTATTATTTCACTTTTAGACACTATCTTTTTTACAATTGTTTTTTTTTATTAATTTCCCTGTATCATCTTTTTTTGGTTTGAATATATATCCTTATTAACCTTGAAAATGAAATATCAACGTCTGCCAAAAGTGAAAATTAATTTTTATGCTTAGTATGCAAAAAACCAAATTTCAAAATGTGATATTGGAATACGAAATAATTAACTATTTTCTGTAAATATGAAATTTAGGAATCTTTTTAATGCCATAAAATATTTTCAGAAACGTAAGACTTTTTTTTCCATTTAAAAAGTCCATTTTAAATACGAAATAAATAATTAAATGCATGAATTTCGTATTTCTATGATTAACTCTATATTTAATTAACAAACTCCATAATTATCTCCATTTTTGAAATCTGGTGATTGAAAAATTCAAAATGTTAATGACAGCAAATTTTCTGTAAATACGAAATCTTTTTAATGCCAGGAATTTTTTTTCTGTAAATACGAAATCTTTTTGATCATATTGGAATACGAAATCATATAACATTTTCTGTAAATATGAAATTTAGGAATCTTTTTAATACCAGAAAATATTTTTAGAAACGTAAGACTTTTAAGGAATTTTTAAAATTAGGACTCTTTTTAATAAAATATACAGATTTAAATATAGACCTTTACAGCTTTTTATTAAATATAAACATTTACAACTTTTTAAAATTATTAAATTCGGTAATTACCTTAATTAGTATTCGGTTTATAATCAGATTGTGGCTTTGGGTGTCCGTGTTATAGAAGCAGTTGTTATTTCTGGGAACAATATTGGATATCGTACTTTTATATTAAGATTACCTTTGACACAATCTGACGCCAAAATCCCCTTTAAATTTAAAAGAAGACAATTTCCACTTTCTATTTGTTTTGCTATGACAATTAATAAGAGTCAATGTCAATCATTGTCAAAGGTCTGTAAGTATTTGAGAGAGTTTGTTTTTTCACACGGTCAATTGTATGTGGCCTTATCTAGAGTCAAAAGCAGAAAATGACTGAAGATATTAATAGAAGATAAAGATGGCAGTATGACGAATAAAACTTCAAACATAGTATTTAAAGAAGTATTTAGAAATTTGTCTTGATTTTTTTTATTAAACATTTTTCATAATTTGTCATTGGATGTTGGACTTCCTTTTAGTTATATATCGATAATAGTCATTCAAATGTTATTACCAGTTTTGCAACTCTCTTGATCCTGTTATGAATATATTTCCTTTTTGTTGTATACGATAAAAATATAATACAGGTCAAACTAAATCTGGTATAATTTTTGTATTATATATTCTTAACGATCAGTATAAAGAGTGACAGCCCGTGATTTTTCACGGGTTATAATCTAGTACTGGTATAATATAGACGTTTTATACTGATACTGATACAATATTTATATTTTAACTGTTGAAAAGAAAAAAAGGGTGAGTACAAATGTACAATAAACATAAAAATTTGTAGTCATTCGTCTTTCGGTATTTACTTCTGTTTACCAATTTCCCACTCATTTCTCTCTCCACCTCTAAGTATAATCCAACTTACTAATCTCCGGAACCACCGTCAGCCCGCCAACGTTAACCAAACACAAAATGGGTAAAACATCCAAATTCTTCAAATCATTCTTTGGCTTCAAACCGCCGGAATCCACCCACCCACCACCGTCTGCTTCAGACCAACCCAAACGACGGTGGAGCTTCTTCAAATCCCACAAAGACAAACCCCTTCACATCCACCATCTCTCCGACCCATCACTCACCCGCCCACGTGACACGCCACGTCATCATCATTTCTCCGATCAAACACGCGACGGCGACGGCTGCTCAGCCAACCATGCCATAGCCGTTGCTGCCACCACAGCTGTAGTCGTCGAGACTTCCACGGCCACTGCTCATGCCTCCGTGGAGGTAGTAGGGATGACGAGCAGAACCACCGGCGTGAACGCCGATTACGGTCTTCCCGGGGAATGGGCTGCCGTTAAAATCCAGTCTTACTTCCGAGCTTATCTGGTAATTACGTGTCTTAATTCTTTATGGGTATTATCGTCTTACATTTTTCCAAATGGCCGGTGTCGGTTTTTAATTTAAACGTCAACGCACGAGGTACGGATTTTAATTATTGGTCAAACTCAAATCCAGATGAGTTGAAACGCTATTCAAGTTACAAAACCTAATGACTAAAGTACAACTTAGTTATTGCACAACCTTAGTTTCGGAAAAATATTTTATTCAATGGGTTCACATTAGCTTCTCTATTTATTTGTCGGCATAATACCTTGGGTAGCAAATGTAAAAATATTAATTGCTCCAAACACCAAATCGTATGTGTCTAAGCTTAGTTTGTGTAAGTTCAAATAGCTACAGCTAAGCTAGTTTAAAACTTAGAGCATCCCCAATGGTTAACCTCATAAAAGCTTATTAGTTTTGCCACATCCACATTCCACTAACAAAAACCTTTTCATAAATGACATCTCCAATGGTTAACCTCTCCAAAAGCTTATTCTTTTATAATATTTCTAATCTACCTTTATCTATCTCAAATGTTTTATAAATACCCTTATATATAATTTGACAATTTTTTTGACATCTTACTAAATATTATATCTTTTAAAATGTCTAATACAAAAATATTATATTAATTGACATTAAATATTATATAATTTATTTATTAAGTAATAAAAAATATAATAAAGAATTTATATATAACAAATCTAAGGTTTAAATTGAAATGTTATTAAACATAAGGGGCTAAAAATGACAAAAATTAAAAGATGGTTAAAATGTTAGAAGAGAATAAGTCTTTGCAATAAACTTTTCAAAAAGCTAGGTATTCCAACGGTAAAAGTCTTTCAAAAGCTTATTAGAATAGTAATAAGTTTTTGAAAAAACTACCATTGGAGATGCTCTTAAGCTCGGTTTGTAACGGATTTTATAGGCTTTGGCTCAGCTTAGCTCGGGCTTACGCCAAATATACAACTTTTTATGTATATATGATTCTTCTTATGCGATATAAGTATTTTTAATTTTTATATTATATATAAATGTATAATGCATAAGTAATGATATAAATATATAATATGTAACATACGAAAAGATATATTGTTATAATACTCAATCTATCATACAAAAAAGTTCTCATTTCTCTCTTAAATTCACTAGTACAAAAATAGCTTATAGCCACGGTTTTTTTTTAACAACCTCGCCACAGGTTCACATGTTCACGTGGCTAAATATCACAAATAATGTTCTAATGTTGTTTTAGCCACATTTTAACTAAATTATCGTGGCAATTGTAAATTAGATTTGAACACTTTAGCCACGATTTAACATGATAAACGTGTCCATTTCTAGCCACGGTCATGTAGCGTGGTCATATGTCACACTTTCGCTATGATTTTTTTTGTTAAAACGTGACATTATATTGTGACGGTTAATACGTGAGGCGAAAGACAAACATTTAGCCACATGAATCAACTACGTGTGTGTCCAAAAATTGGTTTTCATTTGCCACATGAAATTCATTGTTGTTGAAAGAAGTATATAGCCATGGTCGTGTGTGTTATGTGGCTATACAATAAACAATAGTCACTCAAAACTTTTCTTTGTCTGTGTGGCTATATGATTGATATTTGCCATACCCTAAATCAAATCAAGATAAAACTAAAATTGTGTGTGGCCATAACCTAAATAATAGCAATGGTAAAGGTAGAATTAAAATTATGTCTCTATAATTAGTTTGTAATCACCATTTTATCGTATATAAATGTGTGTCTACAAGTAGCAAATTGTCACGTTAATAATGTTAAATGTGGCTAAATATTATCTGGGGTCACATATATGTGATAACGACTTATGTGGCTAAAGGGCAAATAATAGCCATGATTAAGTGTGATACTAGTATTTGTGGGCATATGTGTTTATTAGCCACATGAAGTCGTTGTTGTTGAAAGTTAGTATATAACCACGATCATTATTGTGTGTCATGTGGCTATAGGACAAAATAAAGTCACTCAATTTTTCATGTGGCTATAACAAGATTATGACTACAGTTAAATTGATTATGTGTCTAAAAGCAACCAATTGCCTCGTTAATTGGTTTAAATGTGGCTAAATGTTGTCCCACATTGCTATTTGTATGAAAGTTGGGTGAATTACTTTCACTATAAAAAGAAGTGTGCACCAACTATGTTGAAGCAATTAAAGCTTGAGTCCCTTATGCCTTTCACGTTGTGTGGCCATTTGACTTAAGACTCGGTGCAGTGCAATTCTTTGGCCGACAATTTAACGGTTTAAATCGGTTTTTTACTCGGGTTTAACTATTACCAATCGGGTTTGACAGGTCAAGAAGGAAATAATAACCATGTTAGTATATTTTTTAGTGTGGCCAAATGATATCAAAAGTCACGGATTAAAAATAATTTAATGTGGCTATAGGTTAAACTATAGCCACAATTACAAAAATCTTACGTGCCTATAAGAACTCTACGGTCACCCTCAACATAACTACACGTGACAATATACAATAGATTAGTCACATTGTATATAAAACTATGTGTCTAAAATCGAGCTTGTAGTCACCATCAATATAACGATATGTGGCTATATGGTAACCATTAGCCACAATTTACAATAAATTGTGTCTCTAAAAGTAGGATTACAACTATTGTCATTTTAATTACATATGACTATATGGTAACCATTAGCCACGGTTGTATGCTATCGCCACACTTTTCCATATGATTTGGCCACTAAAATTTAGCGTAGCCATATATGCACTTTAAAACGCGAGAGAATAGACTACGCTTTTGATGTAAAATAAAACCGTGACTAATTACATATGGCCACAGTTTTTTTGTAGTGGCGATTGATGTTTTTTGTACTAGTGATTTTATCCGACAAAAAATTTTCATTTCTCAAAGAGGGACCACTTAATAAAATATTATAATTATTATCATATACCACATCACTAACAATCTCTTGAAAACATGTTCTCTCTCCGAATAACCTTATATTTTAATAAAAAATACTACAAAGGTTCTCACCACTACCTATCTCCTAAATATTTGTGACCAAGAGAAATATGAACTTCTTTGTGGGACGGAGGGACTAATATATTAGCTTGTTTAGGCTCTGAGCATAGATGAGATCTGTGTCTTAAGTTGAGGCTTGAGCTCTTTTGATAAATGAGCTTCAAGTTAAACTCGAGCTGAGCCAAGCTAGTTTAAATCAAGCTTCTATCGAGTTTTTACAAGCTCAAGTAGCTCGCTCACAGTCCGGCATTAGGCCTCTTCCAAAGTGACACGTCACTAAATCCATCAGTAGCGCCACATCACTCACATCCTTACCGACGAGTATCTGACACAGTCGTGCCAACAGCAACCCATCACTAACCCGTTACTAACCCATCCTTGCCACATCACCATTTTAAATTAAATATAAATTAAATATATTATTAAAAACATAATAGAATATTTATACAAAATAATAAAAAAAATATATTTTTTTATAATGCTATTTATAATACAGATAAAGAAAAAAAGAAAAAAGGAAAAAAAATATTTTATACAAGTTTTGATGCTGTTGGTACAAGCATAAGTAGAGACACAATTAAAAATTGGACCGGAAAAAAAGATCTCATGGCGAGGGTTGTCACGGGTCTTACACCCCAATGTTTTATGCCACTTTTTCCCTTGTACTTTATGAGAATGTTTCTACTTGCTTCCTAATCTTTAACTAAAATTTATGCATATCTTATAAACATGTTTAGAAGTATACTTAACTAGAAATTAGCGTGATAATATAAACATATAAAAAGAAGTATACTTAACAAGAAATTAACATGATAATATAAACTATTTTAAAATCAAAGGTGTAAATAAAAAGAGGGAATATATTATATATGTGAGTTACAAATAAAAAGAGGGAATATATGTAGAGTCTCAGGGGACAAATCCTAGCTATTGGATCAAAATAGTCAAGATCAAATCCCTTAGTAACTGCCATCGCCGATCACCGCCGGCCGCCGCCTCCGGCCGACGCCCCCGACCACTGCCGATTGTTGTCGTCTGGCGGTGGTGGCTGACAGTGGTGGTGGGGTGGCGGTGGTATTGATGTATTAAAACACATGTGATTCACTAAAAACAGGGGTTCCAAAATACATAAGAGCATATTATTTCGAATCACACGTGTTTCAAGTAACGAAACACATGCGATTCACTAAAAACATAAGTTTCTAAAAGCAGATGAGCATACGAATCACATGTGTTTCAAGTAACGGAACACATGTGATTCACTAAAAACAGATGTTCCAAAATACAGACGAGCATATTTACTTCGAATCACATGTGTTTCAACTCACGAAACACATGTGATTCACTAAAAATAGGAGTTTCTGAATACAGGGGAGCGTACGAACTACGAATCACATGTGTTTCAAAAGGTGAAACACATGTGATTCATTAAATACAGAGATTTCAAAATACAGACGAGCATATTACTTCGAATCACATGTGTTCAAGTCACGAAACACATATGATTCACTAAAAACAAGAGTTTTTAAAAATAGTGGAGCATACGAACTACGAATCACATGTGTTTCAAACACATGTGATTCACTAAAAACAGGGGTTCCAAAATACAGACGAGCATATTACTTCAAATCACATGTGTTTTAAGTCACGACCACCACCGCCGGTCACCACCACCGACCACCGCCGGCCGCCACCTCCGACCGCCGTCCGCCACCTCCGACCGCCGTCCGCCGTCGCCGCCAGCGGTGGTGGTGGGGTATTGATGTATTGAATCACATGTGTTGGTAGTGGTGGTGGTGGTTTGAATGTTGATCTTGACATTTGACTTTTTCTTGATACAAGAACCAATAATTATCCCTTGGAACTTGATAAAATTCTTGGACTACCTAGAACAAATCACTTAATACATAATACATACTATATATCATCACTCTCAATAAATTGTATTGTATCATAATAAATGACAACGTAAGCAGAAGTAAAGGGAATGGTCGGTTGGAGTAAAGCAGAAACTTTTAAACTAGTTGAGGAAAAAGTATGTGGACCACAAAAATCTTCCATGACAGTCATGTTGTCATTAACGTTCGAAATTGGTGCTGTTACATTTTTACCCTGCACACAGACATACTATTCTTTATCATAATATGTACTACGTTTTTTCCATACAAATATGTTCATGTTAAAAATGCAGTTTATTAATAAAAAAAAATATGGTCATATATTATTTAAATCATCGTCAGATTATGCATGCAGTAGGTGTCCACAAGTAATTAAATGGTATTCTAATTTCCAATATAATTTCCCAAGGTAACAGAGAAGGCTTGCTTTTTGTCTCATTTATCCTAGTATTTTCCTCATTATCAGTTTGAGTTAGAAAAAATTGACAACATGTCAATTGAAATAAATAACAATAAAAAGCCACTTTTGCAATGACTTGACCACGTCATCATTTTAATTGTGACGTCACACTTTTTACACGTTGGGACAAACCTAAGTACATTGGTTAATTTGGAACAAAATGGAAATAAATAAGTTTTTTTCTGAAATTCGCCCTTTTAGATTTGTACCTTATATAACTTCCTTTTGTAGTGGTGAACTTAAACATACAATTATCAATGTTTTGCGAGTTATGATTTGACAAATATGTTTTTTTTAAAAGTCAAGGAAAGCGTTACGGGCATTGAAAGCATTGGTGAAACTTCAGGCACTTGTGAGAGGTACCTTAATAAGGAAACAGGCTGCTTATAATTTGCGACGTGTGCAAGCTTTGGTTCGAGCCCAGGCTCGAGCCCGTGCAGGGCGGTTACACATGGCTGACTCACCCCAGTCCACCACCAAGTTTGCCTCTTATTTTCATCACAATGTAAGAAAGTTTTTCTGTATTGTTTCAATGACTTGTACGTTGTGCATTAACACTTGTACATGTTTTTCATGCCAAAGTACAAATTTTAATGCTTGTAGTACAAGCTGACTTAAAACTACTACTTGCAGGGGCCTCCAACTCCCGAAAAGTTTGAGCATGTCGTGCGATCCAGGGTTACAAAATATAATCCACCATCGATACTAAAGGTGTGTTATTACTTTTTTTCTATACATTTATTTCTTTTTTTCTTTTTTTTTTTTAAATAATTTTTTTATGTATTCGAAAAATATTATATGTAGAATAATGGATCAAGATTGTACGACGAAAGAATCCTAGAAATCGACACGACGAAATCCCACTTAAGGCGACGGAACCTCTTCCAACCGGACCAAATCAGTTATAGCCAGAGTCAAAGTTTGACCACTTCTCGCGGGTCAACAATCCAGCCACCGGGCCTAAGCCCAAGCGAATCCTATGAAGTAAATTCCATAACTGCCCAAAATAGCCCTCCATATTACCCGGTTTCTTCAAAGGGCAACATGTCAATGAGAGTGGACCCGTTTACACCAACCAAGAGTGACGGTTCACGAAGTTGTGTTAGTGGGCACACGGACCACCCGAACTACATGGCTAACACTGAATCTTCACGGGCTAAGGCTAGGTCTTTAAGTGCACCTAGACAAAGACCTCAAATTGAGTTTTCTAGCACCACAAAGAGGTATTCGGTTTATGGTTATGGTTTGGGTGCAACCCGTGGTTCGAATTTGCGGGATAGTTTCGTGAGCAAAGCGTATCCGGGCTCGGGCCGGCTCGATCGGCTCGGGATGCCGGTTGGTTTCCGTGAAAGTGATCACTTTAGTGGCGGTTACTGGAATTAGTAACGGTAATATTTGCTAACTTATTATATATTTGAAATTACATTAGTGTAGTAGTACCAAAGCCTTAGGAAAGTTGTGGGTTTCTCTTTGTTTTTAGGGTTGATATGAACTTTTTACTATTCTAGTGGGATCTTTATGAGAAGAAGTTAAAATTATATATCTTGCGATGGACCTATTTACTTAACTTCGACAAGTTTAATGTTTTATTCCTTATGCTTGAAACCCTGAATATTGCATCTACCCTATCGTCACTATGCACTAAAGAACTAGGTTTGACTTTTAAAGGTCAAACAGAATGATATCTCTCAAAATCGACATTTGCGTATTTTATCAAATTCAGATGTTTCTATGAAGTAACATTAAACTCCAAAACAATCTGTAAATACAGGCTAAAGATGCAGGTGTTGGATTATACATTGTATTCATAGTCAATGTGTTTCTCTAAAGTGGCGAGTTTGACCTCAAAAGACAACGTTGACCACAACAAATCACTCGGTCATTATATAAAAATGTGTGTATTTGATAACATGCATGAAGAAAATGGTATGTGACAAGTTCATTTCAAATCGTTATGTGACAAGTTTAATTCAAGTCGTCATGTAAAACTCGATAAAAACTCCACACTTAAAATTGCAAACAAATTGCTTAAATCTCCATGTTTTAAGTTCAGCGTTTTCCAATCATTTACAAATTGCTTAAAAACTCCATACATTTACAAGTGTGAAGTTCTTATTGTAAATGTTTTCACACATTTATTAATGTCACAAAAACTCATTATTTCTAAGCAATTGGCTAATGCGTAGATCACAAATTTGTTGTAGTGGTTATTATACTAGAACAATAATACAAGAAAAATGTTATGTGTGCACAAACTGAGTTCAATTCATGTGCTCACTAAGGACATGTTGATATGTGTCTACTCCTTCCATTTTACCCATTGTCACCATAACTTAAGTAGCTAGGCATAACTATAGTCTACGATTTTGCACAAAGAGTATCTCAAACATGATGTATTTTTCTGTATTTATATTTTCATAATTTGTATGGCAAAAAGTCAAATACTAGGATTACAAATTAAAAAACACAGATTTACACAACCAGAAACACAAGGCAATAACAACATATCAACAATAAATTCATAAGGATAAAAAGAACAAAAGAATAAATTCAGCTTTCTGATCATCATTGGTTGTCACAGTGCCATTTTGAAGTAGGCACATATTGAAAGTACAACACCAATATCACGCATCTGCCATGCTAAATGTTGACCGGTCCACTACTTTACTTGTTTTATGCATATTTCAGTTTATTTGATTTAGTCAATTAGTTAGTGGTAAGTAGTTTCCCTTTTGTTAGGAACATGTGAAGGTGGGCAGTTACCCACTTACTCATAACTGTTTAGTTTCCTATTTATTTCCCATTGTAATTCGTTTTATGCATTCAGAAAATACACAATCTCTTTGTGTGCAAGTGTGTGAAAATTGTGTTCTCCCCTAAAGAGTGAGTGTGCGTGTGTGTTGTGAGTTCTTGTTGCGTACAAAGAACTGCGTTTTCACTTACTATAGTTTTCAATTGGTATCAGAGCCGGCCCCATGTCGGATCTTCAAGTCATTGGCGGTGTGAAGAAACTTAATAACCAGAACTACAATTCCTGGGCTACC
Source organism: Calendula officinalis (assembly GCA_963853835.1). Taxonomy (NCBI): domain Eukaryota; kingdom Viridiplantae; phylum Streptophyta; class Magnoliopsida; order Asterales; family Asteraceae; genus Calendula; species Calendula officinalis. The sequence continues at coordinate 37,800,114 of OY970830.1, read as the reverse complement.
TGCATTGCTTCGTATATGCAGGGACATGACTTGTGGGAAGTAGTACATGGTTCAGAAGTTAGTCAGCCAGAAGTAGAAGACAATAATGGGGTTCTAAGAAAATGGAAGATAAAGGCGGGGAAGGCAATGTTCGTTCTGAAAACAACAGTTGAAGAAGACGTGCTAGAACACATCCGAGATGCGACAACTCCAAAGGAAGCCTGGGACATTCTAGTTGTATTGTTCTCGAAAAAGAATGATTCAAAACTCCAACTCCTTGAAAATGAGTTAATGTCAGTGTCACAACGTGAGATGTCAATTCCCCAATATTTCCATAAAGTGAAAACAACTTGTAGAGAGATTTCTGAACTAGATCCCGAGTCAAAGATTGGTGAGACTTGCATAATTATTCATGGTCTAAAACCAGAATTTCGAAGTTTTGTGGCAGCAGTTCAAGGTTGGCCAGTACAATCCTCGTTAGTAGAATTCGAAAACTTACTAGCAGGGTAAGAGGCTTTGACCAAACAACTGAGTAACGTCACAATTAAAAGTGAAGAAGAAGCCATGTATGCGGAGAGAAGTAAAGGAAAAAGTAAGTCCTTTTCAAACTACAAAGCTAAGAAAAAGAGCCAAAAGTATGAAAAGAAAGAGAGGACCCATGAGAAAGGAGAGTCCACTGGAGACAAACAGAAAACTTCTCAAAACAAGCGGTTTCCCTACAAATGCTACAACTGTGGGCGAAGAGGTCACATGGCAAAGGACTGTCGTCCGGAACCTATGGAAGAAGGTAACAACGCAACAGTCCAAGAAGAAGATGCATGGGATGTTGAAGCAAACATGGCGATAATGGTTGAGGATGAAGTCGCCTGCATGGCTACAACAAACAAAGGCAAAACAAACTTAGACGAGTGGCTTGTTGATTCCGGGTGCTCAAATCACATGACTGGAAAGAAGGAGATGATCCAAACGCCAAAGAAATACGAGGGAAGTAAAGTTGTTGTTATAGCTGATAACTCGAAGCTAAACATCGCACATGTTGGTGATGTGATGTTTCATCCAGGAGACAACACAAAACAGATGAAACTTCAAAGCGTTTACCATGTTCCAGGAATGAAAAGGAACATGCTTTCGGTATCACAGTTAACCAAAGCAGGCCATTATGTACTATTTGGCCCCGAAGATGTGAAAGTATATACGGAGTTTGAGACCAAATCAAAACCCGTAGCAAGTGGCCACCGATCTGAGTCTATTTATGTAATGTCCGCTGAAACTGCCTATGTAGACAAGACAAAGAAGAACCAAAATGTGGATCTATGGCACATGAGGCTTAGCCATGTAAGCTATGACAAACTTGAAATGATGATGAAAAAGAAGTTGGTCAACGGTCTCCCTCAACTAGAAGTCTGCAAAGAATCAGTGTGTGTTGGATGCCAATTTGGTAAAGCCCATCAACTGCCATATGAGAAGTCAAATTATCATGCAAGTAAGCCCCTTGAACTAGTCCATTCTGATGTTTTTGGACCCGTAAAGCATGCATCAGCGAAAGGAATGAAGTATATGGTTACTTTCATTGATGACTTTTCACGTTTCGTTTGGGTATATTTCATGAAAGAAAAATCAGAAACCTTCAATAAATTCAAGGAATTTAAACTTGAAGCTGAAAGAGATACTAAGCACAAAATAGAAAAGCTTAGATCAGATAATGGTGGTGAGTATCTGGCAAAAGAATTTGCAGATTACTTGAAGAAACATAACATAAGCAGACAACTAACATGCCCAAACACTCCACAGCAAAACGGAGTGTCTGAACGGAAAAATAGACACCTTGCAGAAGTGTGTAGAAGCATGGTTCATGATAAGAACGTTCCGGGTCGTTTCTGGGCTGAGGGTATGAAAACCGCAGCCTATGTTATTAATCGAATACCCCAACAAGGGCTAGAGTACGTCTCACCATATGAGAAGCTGAAAGAAGTGAAACCAAATGTGAGCTACTTTAGGGTGTTTGGTTGTGTCTGCTATGTATTTGTTCCAGGCCACTTAAGACACAAAATGGAAAAGAAGGCAACCAGGTGCATTTTTGTGGGTTATGACAATGAAAGAAAAGGTTGGCGTTGTTGTGATCCAAACACCGGAAAATGTTACACCTCCAGAGATGTCGTATTTGATGAGACATCGACTTGGTGGTCACCTAATCAAGAATCACACCCAGATTCTAAACAGTTAAAGGAAGGTCTTGAATCTTCAAATATAAATTTGGATGTAGGTGAAAAGGTAACAGTAAGTGAAGAAGATGAAGTGCACATTGAAAATCAACAACCATGGCAGACTGGTGTGTTTCAACCCGCAGAAAATCAAGAGGATATTGCAGAATCCTCAAACCCTAGGCGTTCAACAAGAACAAGAAAACCGAACCCTAGGTATGCAAATGCGGCTGTGGTTATAGATGATGTAGTTGAGCCTGAAACCTTCGAGCAAGCCAGTTCGAAGAAAGAGTGGATAACGGCTATGGAAGAGGAGATGGGAGCCCTAATACGAAATCAAACATGGGAACTGGTCCCAAAGCCCAAAGAGGTTAAACCCATATCATATAAGTGGGTTTACAAAATTAAAAGAAAAACAGATGGGTCAATTGAAAGGTTTAAGGCCCGATTAGTGGCTCGTGGTTTCTCACAGCAGTTTGGGCTAGACTATGAAGATACATTCAGCCCAGTAGCAAAATTAACCACTGTACGTGTACTACTAGCCCTAGCCGTAAACAAAAGCTGGAACCTTTGGCAGATGGATGTAAGCAACGCTTTTCTGTATGGTGATTTAGATCATGTAATCCATATGGATCAACCAAAAGGTTTTGAGAGTAAAACCCATCCACACTATGTATGCAAACTCAAGAAGGCACTGTACGGCCTTAAGCAATCACCAAGAGCATGGTTTGGTAAAATTGCTGAGTTTTTGGAACACAACGGGTATTGTATGAATGCCGCAGATGCAAGCCTATTTGTGAAATGTGTGGAAAGTAAGGTAACGGTTGTCCTTGTTTATGTTGACGATCTAATTATTACATGAGATCTTGAAGAAGAAATCACACAGTTAAAGAAGAACTTGTGTATTCGATTTCACATGAAGGATCTTGGCAAGCTACATCATTTCTTGGGCCTTGAATTGAAGTATGAAGAAGAAGGTATTATACTACATCAAACTAAATACTGTACTGATTTGCTCAATCGTTTTGGTATGATAGACTGTAAGCCAGCTATAACTCCCACTGACACAAATGTCAAGTTGTGTGCAAATGAAAGTAGTGATTTGGAAGATGTCACTATGTACAGAAAAATAGTTGGCAGTCTCATCTATCTCACACTAACCAGGCCTGACCTAGCCTTCATAGTAGGTGTGTTAAGTCGTTTTATGCAGAATCCTAGAAGATCTCACTTGCTAGCAACACGAAGAGTCCTTAGATATGTTAAACATACATTATCGCATGGAATAATGTATAAGAAGGAAGGAAATTGTCTGCTGGAAGGCTACTGTGATGCAGACTATGCAGGTGATCTCAATACACGCAGGTCCACAACAGGTTATGTGTTCATGATAGGTTCAAGTGCAGTATCATGGTGTAGTAAAAGGCAGCCCACAGTATCACTCTCTACCGCAGAAGCAGAGTATCGAGCAGCAGCTATGGCTGCCCAGGAGAGTGTGTGGTTAGTTCAACTTATAAAGGATCTAAGACAAAACGTGGGGAGTAGCATTCCAATCTATTGTGACAATATGTCATCAATTCATCTAGCTAAAAACCCCACGTATCATGCAAGAACAAAGCACATAGAGGTTCACTATCACTTTATCCGTGAGAAGGTCTTGCAAGAAGACATTGACTTAATATATGTCAAAACAGTGGATCAGATTGCAGATGCATTTACCAAGGGTTTGACAAGCAAGAAGCTGGAAGAGCTCTGTAATCGAATGGGAATGAATGAAGCAGGTGTTGAGAGGGAGTATTGAAAGTACAACACCAATATCACGCATCTGCCATGCTAAATGTTGACCGGTCCACTACTTTACTTGTTTTATGCATATTTCAGTTTATTTGATTTAGTCAATTAGTTAGTGGTAAGTAGTTTCCCTTTTGTTAGGAACATGTGAAGGTGGGCAGTTACCCACTTACTCATAACTGTTTAGTTTCCTATTTATTTCCCATTGTAATTCATTTTATGCATTCAGAAAATACACAATCTCTTTGTGTGCAAGTGTGTGAAAATTGTGTTCTCCCCTAAAGAGTGAGTGTGCGTGTGTGTTGTGAGTTCTTGTTGCGTACAAAGAACTGCGTTTTCACTTACTATAGTTTTCAGCACACAACTTAAGTAATGGCACCAACTACAATGATCATTCCCGTTTTCTCCTTTCAAAAGCATCACCAGCCCCACCGCAAATCTGCAAACTAAACAAACCAAGTTTCATAAGGGTAAAATCGTCTCTTTACTTCATAAATTGTTAACAATAGAAGTATACCCTGAAACCAATAAGATGATGGAAATAATCCAGAAAACATATTGGAAAACCGTGTACTTTGACTTTCCACGAGCCTCAATACGAAGATGGCGGCGTTCTTGACATGCAAATTGGGGGCGTACAAGCAATACAAACCCGAGAAAAAAGCCCGTTAAAAACCCACCAATATGGGCAAAATTGTCAACATGAGGAAGAATCCCAACCGCCAAATTGATCATGATAATTATCAAAAGTGTAAACAGGGTTGCAGCCTGATAAAAATACACATTTCACTCCTAAATTTATCAAAAATTAATCTTTCCCTTCTAAATTAACCGAAAAATGAAGTATTATAATACCTTGTTGGCATAAATAGTCCAGTTAGTTAAAAGTTCTGACAACATTGCTCCAAGAAGTCCAAACAGAGCACCAGAAGCACCAACCGAAATGTTGTTTTTTATAAAAAGTGTAGAGGGTATACTTCCACCAATTCCAGATAACAAGTAGATTGCTCCTACTCGTGCTGCAATATATTTGGTATGTTAAAGTTGATTAATTATTCATGATTTAATCAAATGATTGTTATATTATTCATGAAATTAGATACATACCGAACCCAAATTGTTGTTCGAGGCGAATACCGATGAAGACCAAACTCAACATGTTTGCAAGTAAATGAATAACTCCAGCATGTAACCAAATACATGAGACTAATCTCCATATCTGTTTTTCGTGCACTACTTTTTTCCACTCGAGTGCTCCTAATTTTTCAAGTCTGTTAAGTAATAAATGTGTAAGTTTTGATTCATTTTATAATGACGAATTATGTTTCGTGACAGTAAATTAGTATTACAGAATGATCAATCAGTAGTTTTAACTTTTAAGTGTAATGTAAATAAAGTCAATTTCGATAATACTATTTTGTGCAATAAAAAAATTGATAGCTTTTGCTAAATCACATAAACAATGTGGATAGAAACTAAAATAACACTTAGATTTTTTAATTAACACCCATAAAGGAGTGCAATTATTAAAAAAAGTATCAATTATAATCAAGAATCAACCTTTACACATGCAGCTAAGCGAGTATGCAAATGATATTAAAATCCCTAAATCATCAATTAGACATGAAAACTTAAATTGGGTTTATCAAAAAAACTTACGTAGAAGAAGAAGGCCCAAAAAGCGGATTCTCTTTTAGAGGCTGAAAAGAAAGCCGACCCAAAAATCTAGCAACACAATTCCCTTCGAGATTTGAATTATGATTCTTAGGACAATCATTGATAACCATGATTACAGCAAACATAGCAACATTTGCAACAACAATCATCGGAACAAGCCACGAAGTCCATTGCTTTTCCAGTGATTCAGTGTAGTACGGAGATGATGACGTGTAATAATTGGACGACGGTGGTGGTGGTGGTCCACCCCTGTTCTTTGAGCTTCCCCTGCTTTCAAGATCTCGGTTACCCATTACACAAAATCTGATTTTGATTCAAACCCAAAAAAAAAAAATCTCGATTTGATTTCGAAAGAAAGAAAGAAAGAAAGAAAGAAAGAAAGAAAGCGGTGGTGAATGGTGGTATTGAAATGCGGTTGCTTGTCTGTCTACTTTAGGTTAGGTGACCTGGTAATCTGTGAAGGATTTCATTTTTGTAACGGTAATCTTAAATTAACGTGATTCCGTCAGTTTCTTATTCAAATTTAATTGTTAATTTAAATCACCTTCCTACACCGACTGAATGAAGTACTTTAATAGATTTAGTTACTACCACATTTACTCATGTATGATGATCTCTAGTTCAGCTGCATTGATGTATATGTTTTAATCTTATATGAGTGGTGAGGTTTGGAGTTCGAATTCTGTAAACACCTCTTTGTGGTGTCAAATATAAGAGATTTTCCGGATATCCCTTTGCCCTGTAAAGGAGCTCGCACACGAGGTGCTCGCTGAAATATTACGAGTAGGCTTCCCTTATTTCATTTGCGGTTTCCAAAAAAGAATATTATTAAAACATTAAGATATACATAAAAAACCTTATACATCAATCTATAACTAATTCCAAAATTTTAAGAATTAGTCATTCATATATTAATGTTCGACTTTTAATGCATTTAAAGACTTATGTTGTGTTTGGTATGCCGGAATCAAAAAGTGAATGAAATGGTACATTTCGTTGGAATGAGAACTTTTTTATGGGACGGTAGGAGTATTATATAAGGCTACGGGGTATGGGTCTCACCTACCAATCCGCATATAAGACGGGTGCCATCGGGAGGCCGGTTGGCCGCCGGTTGGCCACCGATGGAACCGGCGCCGTTGGCACGGTCCGCCGGTTGGCCGCCGGTTGGACCGCCGGTCGGCAAACTCGCGAGGGAAGAGACGGAGCGCTGGAGCGAGAGAGAGAGAGGGGAAGAGAGAGAGAGTGTAATATTTTATTTTTATTTTTTTTTTTAATTTTTTTTAAAGTTTTTTAAAAAAAATAATATTTAAAAAAATCTAAAAAAAATCTAAAAAATTCAGAAAAAATCTAAAAAATTCAATTTTTTTAAAAAAAATAAACTTTTTATATAATGTCTTTTTTTAATTAATGTAATTTATTTTTATTAGTTATATGTTTTAATTAGTTGTATATTTTATTAGAAAAAGAAAAGTGGTGGGGCCCAAAGTTGGTGAAGTGACGGAGTGCTGTTGGCATGGGTACGTCAGTTTAGTGTTAGTTAGTTTGTATGCTGACGTGGCGCTGAGTTGGCAGCAACTGACGGCGTCAGTTGCCGTCACCATTGGCACCGGTCTAAAGTAGAGATAAATTTATGACATAATTTAATGAAACCAAGCCCCAGATATATTCTTCCAGTAAAACCAATCGAATTTCTCAATAAAGAAACAGACGATAAAAAGTTTAAATTTGAGCCTCCGAAACCAAGCCCTAGCTTTTAATTTCACGAAATAAAAAACGAGAAACCCCAAATCTTTGTTGCTCAATCTAGATTTAGCTCGGATCAAGTTCCGCCCTAAATTTCAGAATGGCGATGGAGTTTCCTCAATTCTTTTCTATCTGTAAGCATCATTTAGCATTATTTCACCTAAATTGATTTTACGTCAATATTGTTGAAAAATTACTGACTCTATTTTAGCAAATTTACAACAATCACAAATTGTATTTGCAAAGATAGATTTAACAGTCTATTGATTATGATCTGAATAGTAGTTAACAGATAAAAACTACTGAGAAGGCTATGCGTATGCCTAATTGATATCTTACACTGTTACACATGTTAAAATCAAAGGTAAAATGGAGTTACCTGCTTCTTACATTCAGAGGGTGACATTACCTGCTTCTTAGATTATTATTTATAATACTAGTTTCATATAACAAATTTCACATTATTAGATCAAACAATACTAATAGCTTGTCCAACCTCATCTACAATCATCACATCATTGGTTGATTTTCATTCTACACCAAACTCCTAGGATCAAAATCAGTTGTAGTCCAACCACCAACTCAGGCAGCTAACTAATTTAATCAGTTGTCTTTTTAATACTTCCCAGATAGTATGGGAAGTTTGCTGATGTGGCAGAGGCAGCAAATGCTGCTAAGAATATTGAGATGCTAGACTACAGGAGGCCAAGGTCAAATGGTCAACATAACCATAGCGAAATACAAACAACTTGATCAAGTCAACAAGGAGGTAAACAACAAGACCAAACGAATCTATGGTGTCACTACTTATGTTAATTTGTCTTGTTTGCCATTAACACATTACACACTTTAGTTATTGCTATTCAGGGGTAATTGGGTAATATTGCCAATAAATTTACGGGTAAAGTTGTAATATCCGGAAACAAACAAAATTACATAACAAATAGCAAACAAAAAATAAAATTCAAATAAAATATAAATAAACTAATTAAATGAATCATGGCCCGGTTATGTTAAAAGAGATAAAGCTAGCTTATAAGGTTTTTGATAATTATAAGCTCATTTCAAATTCCCGTCTTTAAATCGGAGTAGGAATCACAATTTCAAGTTACGTAAGATAAGATTCTATTAGTATGTATATTAATGTTAATCAAGCGAAACCTAACTCAAACCTTAGAGAACAGTGGTTTATAATATTAGAGTTTTGTGCTTGGTTAAAAACAGGTTTTGATTTTGGAGATCTGTAATGTAACTCTGGTGGATCCTTTTGGTTTTATTTTTAAAACGTTAGCTAAGATATTCATGGGTTCAAGGGAAGAGATCAAACAAATTCAAGTAGCAGGAAGGGCTAATTCTAGATTTATTTTAAGTAATTTTCATATGAGAACCTTATTTTGTAGTTTTTTTAGGCTTGATTTAAGAATGTATCCTAAATCAAACCAATAAAACTACAAAACAAGGATCTCATACGGAAATAAGTTAAAATAAATTGAGAACTCGTGTTTCATACTACTTGAATTTGTTTGATCTCTTCCCTTAAACAATTGAATACCTTAGTTAACATTTCAAAACTATGGACAAAAGGATCCACCAAAGTTGTCGGTTTTGAACCAAGCACAAAACTCCAATTTTATGAACCCTCGTTTCTCTAAGGCTTAAGTTAGTTTTCGTTTGATTAATGTTAGTACACATACTAATAGAAACTTATATTACGTAACGTGAAATTCCGATTCGTACTCCTTAATAAAGTGTGGAATTGATATGTATTTTTAATTATAAATAAACTTAAAAGGTAGCCTTTTATCTCTTTTAGCATAAGTGACTCATGATTTATTTAATTATTTTATTTTTATTTGTTCTCTAATATTTTCTTTTCTGGGTATTACAATGATTACCTAACAAGCATGAGTCTGTTGAAGTAGCTGAGTTTGTAACAATTGCTTTGGGCTTGTGGGCTGCTAATATCTTTCACCATGATTTTGAAGTTTTTGGGCTAGCCCATTGCTTTGGGCTTTTAGCGAACTTTGCCTTCATCACACTAAAACAGTGTAGAGATTTAGTGCTGACACACAATCTGCTCCCGATTAATAACTACATTGAATTGTGTAACAAATTGGACAAATCAAAGAAAAATTCCCACTAGAATTCAAATAAATGTTAGATCCAAGTCCAACTGTCTCATGGATCGAATGAACTTTTAGATATATGCTATGACAAAGTTGAGAGAAAATATCGTTTCTCATAGCAGTCTTAATGAAAACACCATATATGATATACCATTCTTTTTAGGTTGGCTTATGATGAATTTAATGCTTTTAAATATCTCTTAACTCTATAAATAACCTACCCTAATTGTGTTCTGTTCATCAAATTATCATCCTTTTTACCTACAAAACCCCAATTGCCGCCGCATCACCGCCAACAATGGCAGCAAATAACTGCTCCTTGACTAAGCTTCCAAACCTCAATTTTGAAGGCATTCTTTTAAAGCTGCCATTACCATCTCTCTTGGTTTGCTGTTGTGTTTCTAAATCATTATTAGATCTCATTAAAAACGATACTGATTTTGCACGAACACACTTTGCAACATCTGAACCACAATTAATGATTCAGCCTCTTCGGGATACACATTGTCACTTAATTGATTCAGATATTGATTTTACTACTGCTGCAAGAGTTGAAATCAGACCAACTTTTAATCTCCCGTTGAGGTTTTTTACAATTGCAGAATCGTGCAACGGTTTACTCTTTTTGGAGCGTCTTTATACGGATCAGGAATTTCACCAATGTATGGTGTATAATCCGGTAACCGGTGAGTATATAATGATTCCCGAAACCGTATATCCTTGTTTAAATGTAACCTCTGCGTTTTTTTACTCTCCCGTTTCAAATCAATTCAAAATTTTCCGTGTTTTTCATCGTTCTGATTCCGATTCCGATTCTAATTCCGATTCCGATTCCGTGTATTCGGTAAGCGATACACTCGGGGAACTATTTGTAACGGGTTCTGATTCATGGGAATCCGTTGGTAATGTACCGTTTTCTCCCCTTGCACTATATTCTCCATGCCACCTGTACAGCTCTACTCACTGGCTATGTGGCGATGAAAATGTCAAAAGTGTAATCGTTTTCTTCAGCTTCGAGACCCACCGATTTGGCGAGATTGCGGGGCCCGCATGCATCAGCAAGAACCAGGCAAACGGGTATGATAACGTGACGTTGATCGATTTGGATAATTGTCTGAAGATTTTTGACGGTTTGTCAACAAAAGGCAAGTTTGCGGTATGGAAAATGAGGGAGTATGGTGTTGTGGAATCTTGGAGTAGAGTTTTTATAATTGATACAACGTTGTTTAGTGCATACGTGCAGTTTCATTGTTTTAGGCCCGTAATGTGCAGAAACAATGGGGAGGTGGTTATGATATCTGCAAATCGGTTTATGGTGATTTACAATTTGTTAGAGAAGAAGGGTAGGATCGTAATTCATCCACCGCTTTCACTTCGGTGTAATATAGTGGTTCATACGCCGAGCTTTATCTCGCTGAGGAATGTTGCCAGAGGTACCAATTTGGAAGTGTTAACAGTTGCATCAAGGTATGAATAATATTTTTTGTGTTTGTATTTTATTTTATTTCATATAAATAAAAATAGACGTGAGGTGGTTTAATTTAATTTTTGCAGGTTTGATGATGAGGAGTTAGAAGGGTTTAACTACCTGGAGTTAACAAGAACTTTCTCTGAGGAGGCTGATTAGTGATTGTTAAAACTGTGGATGTGATGCAGGTTCTACTTCCCTTCGGGTTTTTGTTGTCGTTTTAATCAAAAACGTTTTGTGTAATGTTGTTTTGGTTTAAAATTTTGGGAATTTTGGAGGTTAGGTTTGATGATTTTGTTATATTTGTGATTTTGCTTTCCTATGATAATAATAATCCGTCGGGCTTGATTTGTAAATGGGAATGTGAGGTGTTTTGTATACAGTCGATCGACGAAAAACACATTTAGGTTCTTCATGTTGTTGCCCTTTTGTATGGTTCCACACCTAAGCTTAGGTATGTGACAGCCACATACTCACTTTTCCCATAATATAAACCTGAAATTACAATTTTGATTTGGTTACTATGAATACTCAATAATTCGGTGAAGCGCTAGGAAAAAATGGCAGCAACCCAGTTTCTTTTTCTTGTTGGAGACACTGTAACCCTAAAAAAACTCCCAAATATATCTAAATCTGCTTCATTTCACAAAAGTTCATACGTATTGAGCCAAATTGGTAGCACATAGTTCATACGGGCCTGACCCGGAACTCAGAAACCGTAATCAAGAAACGGGTAGAGAGACAAATGATCATCATGGTATCCGTTACGAATCTGTTCGCAGTAATACGGACCGCCAGAAGTTGAACGCTTAAAATTTTATTGTTAAATGTATGTTTTTGATATACAATAGACCTAAGTTGTATGTTAAAGGGTTTGTACCTAGTGTTAATGTACGGATAACCAAATTTATGCTCGTGATGTACGCGATCTAACAATTGTTGATATTTTTGAGCATTCTTTTAGTATATAATTGTTCGAATAACTTATAGAAACTTATACCCAAAATTATTACCACCCGGTAGTTATTATTAGGGCTGAGCAGAAAAAGTGGGTAACCGGAATTGGAACCGGAACACCCGGTTCCGGTTCCTAAAATTTTGGAACCTCCCTAAGAGGTTCCGGTTCTCAAATTTCAGAACCGGTAACCAGTGGATAACCGAAACCGGCGATTATTCGGTCTATTTTTGTTAAAATATTATATATATGAGAAATTAAATGTCTAAATTTAAAAATATGAGAAATTTTGAATGAGTTTAGTCCTTAGTTAGTCTAAATATGATTTTTTAACAATATGATAATTAGATAATCATATATTTAAGTGTTTGAAATTTATGATTATTCAAAGATTAGTAGATAAATGATAAAAAAATGATTAATATTTAAGCTTTGCATCTTATTTTGATTTTACGATTTTAGAGACAGGGTAACCGGAACCGGCACCGGAATCGGAGGTTCCGGTTCTGGTTCCAAAACTTGAGGAACCGGTACAAGAGGTTCCGGTCGGAACCGACGGGTACCCTGCTACGCTCACCCCTAGTTATTATGTGGGATTTAATCGAGTCAAAAAATATATTTTAAAGCAAATGATGGTTCAAATAATATAAACACCTCTTGTGATATTAAATATGGGGGATTTTTCCCTGAAGATCCATATGGGACTGAGTTTGCCCTGTAAATAAGCTCGAACCCGAGGTGCTCGCTGGAATATTGGTATATGCTTTCGTTGTATTATTTGTCGTTTCTAAAAAGAACAATATATATTTGAAAACTAGGGGTGTAAATGAGTCGAGCCGAGCCCGAGCTCGACTATGTTCGAGCTCGGCTTGTTTAAGTTTTAAGGAGCTCGAGCTCGGCTCGTTTCGAGCCTTATATGTAAAGCTCGGGCTCGGCTCGTTTAGGTTTTCGCAGGTTCGGGCTCGGCTCGATTATGCTCATTTAAGCTCCCATATACACAAAATATATAAACTTTTTTATTTTATTATAATATTTAATATATTATGTAAACACTTCATTTTTATATTATGTTATATACATATATATGTATAATATACATACACACATAAGTATAAAAATATATAATATATAATTGTATTTTTGTAATAATTAATATATGTATGCTCGTTTAGGCTCGCGAGCCTAATCAATCTTAGCGGATCAAGCTCGGGACCGTGCTCGTTTAATAAACGAGCTCTTAGTTAAGCTCGAACTCGGCGCATACTCGTTTAAGCTCGGCTCGTTTCAAGCTTTTAACGAACCGATCCCGAGGAGCTCATGAACGGCTCGGCTCGTTTCTACCCCTATTGAAAACCGTAAGATATATCCTTCCAATAAAACCAATCGAATTTCTCAGAAAGAAACAGACGATAAAAAAAAGAGCCTGATAAGAGAACCGAAACCAAGCCCTAGCTTTTAATTTCACGAAATAGAAAGCGAGAAACCCCAAATCTTGGTTGCTCAATCTAGTTTTAGCTCGGATCAAGCTCCACCGAGAAGCCCTAAATTTCAGAATGGTGATGTAGTTCCCTCATTTTCTTTCTACCTGTAAGCATCATTTGACCATTATTTCACCTAAATTGATTTTACGTCAATATTGTTGAAAAATTACTGATTCCATTTTAGCAAATTTACAACAATCACAAATTGTATTTGAAAGGATAGATTTAACAGTCTATTGATTATGATCTGAATAGTAGTTAACAGATAAAAACTGATATAGATACTGAGAAGACTATGCGTATGCCTAATTGATATGTTACACTGTTACACATGTTAAAATCAAAGGTAAATGAGACTAAATTGAAAGTACGTAAGATGCATTTTAGAATCAGAGTCGGTTATTAGTTGTGAGTCAATTATGCAGATTTACAGCATGTGAACCTTGTCTGCGTTTATAGAATTTGATGTTAAAACTACATTAAATTATATAATGTAATTAGAGGTGGATTAAAATCAGTATGTTACTATCTTACATTCAAATACAAGAGGGTGAAATATATAGTTATATAACAAATTTCACATTTTTGTAATGGAGATTGCACGAGCCTTTGGTAAATATGCAATTGAAGACGTGTATGGTTATGGACAACTGTAAAAAAGAGGCAAAGTGTTGAATTTTTTTTCAAAGAAGTTTATGCAAGAAGAGTTACTTGAAACTGGCCATTAACACAAGAATTGACTAAAAAGTTTATGAGCCGACTCTCGAATCGTTAGTTATGGTGTTGGTACAAAACATTAATGAGGTCTTGATGATATTCAACATAACAATGAATTATGACATAGAAAACACGGTTAATGACTGAGTTAAAGTGGAAAGTCATATTTATATTGTTAGAGGGTTTACTTCCAACATCTCTCATGTACATGGCATATGTGGGATTGGCCTAAGGTGTTTGCTGATGTGGCGGAGGCAGCTAAGAACATTGAGATGCTAGACTACAGGACATTAAGGTCAAATGGTAACGTTGAGCCTGCTATAATTGTGGTGAGGTAGGACATATGGCAAAGGATTGAAAGATCAAACATAACACTAGTGGAGTGCACCCACAAATTAAGGTATTCTTTAACTACTTCTTTCCTTAGTAAGCATGGACTACATGTTTTGTTTGGTAAAAGTTTCGACACGATCTATGGTGTCACTACTTATGTTAACTGGTCTTGCTTGCCATTAACACATTACACACTTTAGTTATTGCTACTTCAGGGGTAATTGGGTAATAATGTCCATAAATTTCCGGGTAGAGTTGTAATACCTGAAAAAACATAACAAAATTAGATAACAAATACAATATAATAAACTAATTAAATGAATCATGGGTCAGTTATGTTAAAAGAGATAATGATAGCTTTTAAGGTTATTGATAATTATAAACTTATTTCAAATTCCCTTCTTTGAATCGGAGTAGGAATTGGAATTTCAAGTTACGTAAGATAAGATTCTATCACTATATATTAACATTAATCAAAGAGAAATGATATTTATTCCTATCATTTGTTCCTACTCATCTTCCTACCCACTTGATAGGATGAAAATTGTAATCCACTAAATCGCTCTCCTAATATTATCAATTGATTTTGACACATGTCTTGATCTAATGAATAGGAAGATAAGTAGGAATAAATGGTAGGAAGCAATACCATTACTCTTAATCAAATGAAATCTAACTCAAACGTTAGGAAAACGACGGTTCATAAAATTAATGTTTTGTGCTTGGTTCAAAACAAGTTTCGATTTTGGAGATTCGTAATTGGGTGGATCCTTTTGTTAATAGTTTTTAAACGTTAGTTAAGATATTCATGGTTTTACGGGAAGAGATTAAGAACAAATTTAAGTAGCATGAAGCACTAGTTCTAGATTTATTTGAAGTAATTTTCATATGAGAACCTTGTTTTGTACTTTTTGTTGGTTTGATTAAGAATGTATCCTAAATCAAACCAATAAAACTACAAAACAAGGATCTCATACGGAAATAACTTAAAATAAATTTAGAACTAGTGCTTTGTACTACTTGAATTTGCTATTGATCTCTTCCCTTAAACACTTAAATACCTTAGTTAACGTTTCATAACTACGGACGAAATGATCCACAAACTTGCCTTATGGATCTCTAAAACCAAAACCTGTTTCGAACCAAGCACAAAACTCCAATTCTATGAACCATCGTTTCTCTAAGGTTTGAGTTAGGTTTCTTTTAATGGATGTTAATATACATACTAATAGAAACTTATATCACGTAACTTGAAATTCCGATTCCTACTCCGTAATAAATTCGGGAATTGAAATGAGTTTATAATTATAAAAAAATTAAAAGCTAGCCTTTTCTCTCTTTTAACATAAGCGACCCATAATTTATTTAATTAAATTATTGATATTTATTTTTATTCCTTATCTAATATTTTTATTTTCCACGAATTACAATAATTACCTAACAAGCATGAATTTGTTGAAGTATATTTATAAAGTGAGATGACCCATTAACAAAGTTTTGAGGTGCTAATTGATAAAGTATAGTCTCCTAAACAAGACATATACTCCATCCATCCCAATTTTATTGTCCATCTTTCCTTTTTGATGTCCCAAAAGGCCAAATATTATTGTCCATTGAAAATTCCATCAATTAAAAAACAAAGTTAGATGGTGAGGGTAGAATTATATAACTTGCACTGTGTAATAAATGCACTATTACACTGAATTTGAGTTATGATCCAAAGTTTTTGGGCTAGCCCATTACTTTAGGCTGAATTTGAGTTATGATCCAAAGTTTTTGGGCTAGCCCGTTACTTTAGGCTTTTCGGATGTTACAAATAGCGTTACACTGAATTTAGGCCACTTTGCCTATTACTATTGTCTATTCATCACACTAAAACAGTGTAGAGATTTAGTGCTAACACACAATCTGCTCCCGATTAATAGCGACATTGAATTGTGTAACCAATATTAAATATCAAAAAAATTAAAGAAGTTAGAAAAAATTTCCCACTCGAATTTAAATAAAATTTAGATCCCAACCCAACTGTCTCATGTATCCTTCCTTTCTCATGGCAAATCTTAATGAAAACACCATATATGATATACCATTCTTTTTAAGTTGACTTCTGATCAAATTAATGCTTTTAAACATCTCTTAACTCTATAAATAACCTACCCTAATTGTTCTCTGTTCATCAAAGCGGCGGCTGTGTCATCCTTCCTACACACAAAACCCCAACTGCCGCCGCATCACCGCCAACAATGGCAGCAAATAACCGCTCCTTAACTAAGCTTCCAAATCTCAGTTTTGAAGCCGTTCTTTTAAAGCTGCCATTACCATCTCTCTTTGTTTGCTGTTGTGTCTCTAAATCACTATCAGATCTCATTAAAAATGATTCGGGTTTTGCACGAGCACACTTTGCAAAATCTGAACCTCAGTTAATGATTGAGCCGATTTGGCACGCACGTTGTCACTTAATTGATTTTGATTCAGATCTTGACTTTACTACTGCTGCAAGAGTTGTAGTAAAACCGAGTTTTAATCTCCCGATGAGGTTTTTTAGAGTTACAAATTCGTGTAATGGTTTACTTCTGTTGGAGCATGTTTATACTGATCAGGATTTTCACCAGTGTTTGGTGTATAATCCGGTAACCGGTGAGTATATCATGATTCCCGAAACCGTTTATCCGTGTTTAAACGTTACATGCGCGTTTTTTTACTCGACCGTAACAAATCAATTCCAAATTCTCCGTGTTTTTCATCATTTGAGTCCCGATCCAGACGATTTGGCTGATCCAGTTGTGGAATTGGATTCCGATTCCGATTCCGATCCACATTCTGTTCCTGATCTTGATATCAATTCAGAGGATTCAGGTATAGATTGTAATTCTTATTCTGATTCTGGTTCTGATTCTGATTCTGATTCTGATACCGTGTATTCGGTAAGTGATGCAATTGGGGAATTATTTGTAACGGGTTCTGACTCATGGGAATCAGTTGGAAATGTACCGTTTTCTCCCCTCTCAATATACTCTTCATGCCACCTGTCAAACTCTACTCACTGGCTATGTGCGGATGAAAACGTTGAAAACATAATCGTTTTCTTCAGCTTCTCAACCCGCCAAATTGGCGAGATTGTGGGCCCCACATGCATCAGCAAGGCCCACGCAAACGCGCACGAAAACATGGCGTTGCTTGTTTTTGATAATTGTCTGACGATTTTTGACGGGTTGTTAACAAAAGGCAAGATTGAGGTGTGGAAAATGGGGGAGTATGGTGTTGTGGAATCTTGGAGTAGGGTTTTTGTAATTGATACAATGTTGTTTAGGGCACACGGGCTTTATAACTGTTTTAGGCCCGTGATGTGCAGAAATAATGGGGAGGTTGTTATGGTTTCTGCAAGTCGGTTTATGGTGGTTTATAATATGGTAGAGAAGAAGGGTAGAATCGTAAATCACCCGCCGCTTTTGCTTCCTTTGAATGTAGTGGTTCATACACCCAGCTTTATCTCATTGAGGAATGTTGTGAGAGGTAACAATTTGGAAGTGTTAACAGTTGCATCAAGGTATCAATATTTACGTGTTTTTTATATTTTATTTTTAATTAATGAAAATAGACGTGACGTGGTTTAATCTAATTTTAATTTAATTTATTTGTGACGTGGTTTAATCTAATCTAATTTTAATTTAATTTATTTTATGCAGGTTTGTTGATGAGGAGTTAGATGAGTTTAACTACCTGGAGTTAACAAGAACTTTCTCTGAGGAGGCTGATTAGTGATTGTTAAAACTGTGGATGTGATGCGATGTAGGTTCTACTTCCCTTCGGATTGTTGTTTTATTTGAGAACGTTTTGTTTAATGTTGTTTTGGTTTAAAATTTTGGTGGTTAGGTTTGATGATTTTGTTATATTTGTGGTTTTGCTTTCTTATGATAATAATTATAATCTGTGTTGAAATTCTCGTGCTTGGTTTGCAAATGGGAATGTAGTCGATTGTTTGGTTACAAATATAGCATGAAAAACACATTTCTGTTCATATTGTTGGCCTTGTTTAGAGTGCAAAACTTGAAAATGAACTGTATAATATATGTCGGTTCTAACTTTAGATTGTAAATATATAATACATCGGGCTGGAAGAACTGGCCGATTGGGCCAAAAGGGTTCGGTGGTCAAGATTTGTGAGGAGTCTGAGGTTTTTGTGGTTAGGAAGCTTCAGGGGCAACTTGGGGTTAATGTTGGTTTGTTTTGGGCATGTTATTGTAGCCCGTTTAATATGATTGTGAAAAGTAGTCCTTGTTTATATATTATAAATTGTTGGTAATCTTCGACTAGTTCTCTGTATTTCATAATAAACCTAGATACCGTAATGTGAAGCTTAAACTCTAGTTAAGATTATCAATAAGGTTCTAAAAAACATAAGGTGTGGCGTGGTGACTGGCGACATCATTATATATCAAGCTTTAAAAGTCGTTCCGAGTCATGATGTTTTTCAAGCTGTGACTTAAGACGATATTATTTTTTTATAATTTGTTATATATATACCGAGTTTGTAAAATATTATAGATTTAATCGATTCAAATGATAATTTATGTAGTATGAAGTTTTCAAAAAGCATTAACACCTAAGTTTATAATTATATATGTCATCATTTTTTTTAAATCAAAAATTTATAACACGCCACAAAAACTCACGATAAGACGCTTTATGCGCCTTATGTTACGTCACTCCTAACACTACCGTCATATGCTATTTCGTAAAGGTGAGGTCACGCCTCGCGTCATGACATGGTTTTTAGAACCTTGCTGATAATTAACTTTTTCCCCTTTTAGAAAAAAGTATAAGTTTATAGATACCATGTTAAATCAATAAATTTAAAATAAATTTGTTGCCTAAATTAACACATTGTTTGCAATACTTTTGTTTTCTGTTTATGGATTTATATTTATTAAAGAAAATGGAAAAGGAAAAGTATAATTGTTTGTTATGAAAGCTTTGTTAAATCAATAAATTTAGAAGAAAATTATTGCCTAATGTCTTCAAGATATCAAAATCAATTTTAAAAATTATGCATACAATGATAATAAACTGTAAATTCGATTTTGATCTTTTGTAGTTTACAAAACATACGTAAAACAACAATAATACTTCCTCCGATTCAAAATAAGTGATACACTTTCCTTTTGGGGTAATTCAAAATAAGTGATACACTTTAAAAGATTACCTTATTTGGCAAAAAAATAGTGAGACCCTCACCCACAAATTATCTACTTTAAGAAAGTGAAATGACCCCTTTACCCTTATTTTTTACTTTTAAACATCATTAACCTCACTTTATTCAAAAGATGTGGGACTCATTCCTCATTAACATCCAATTAATCTAATTTAACCATTATTATAATCTTTTACCTCAATAACCGTGAAACACAAAGTGTATCACTTATTTTAAATCGGAAGAAGTAATATCTAATCTTTTCAAATGAAGGATATGAAGGAGGTAATATGTAGATATTCATATCTTTACCTATAGCTAGAGAGACTACTTTCAGGGATATCTCTAGGTATATGTGTGCATATAAAATGTGTGTACATGCAGTGGCAGACCCATGAAAAATATCACCGGTTGCATATATTTTCTTAAGGGTATCGCCTACACTAAAAATTTATTTAAAATTATTTTTAACACTATTCTGAAAATATTGAGGGTTGCACGCACATACTACCCCATGCTACACATGTACATGCCTTAAAAACAAGCACATATAAATATATGCGAGAATGACTATGTGGACACAAATGTATGCATATAACGTGTGTGCGAGTATACGAAGAGTATTTTTCAAATAATGTTATATTTTACTTTTTTATAATAACAAATTTATTTTACATATTAATAAATATGTCTAAAAACAAGCATTATTAGTTGAATGATTGAGATTGTGATTTGGAGTATACTATCTACTTATTGTGTTTTATAAAAACAAATAATTAAAAATGAGTTTTTGCAAAAGGTCTGAAATATTCAATTAATTACATTTTGGTGCATCCAAAAGCGAGTTTTAAAAAACCTGGTATGTAGAAAAATATTATTTGCATCTTATATAAGCAAAACAAATTATCAGGTTTAAAAACATTAAAAACTTGATTATATAATCATTGCGATTTTTAGAATTACGTTTTATAACCACTAATTATCTATTTATCTACTTTTAAAACATATAATCTATTTTTAAAATGTATAATTTATTTTTAATAAGCAATTTAAACACCCTCTGAATATATCTAATTAAATACGTATACAATTTTTTGTTTGTATATTTTAATAATATAAAAAATGGTTAGAAAACGATACAATCAACAATTTCGGTTGGGAGTTGATAATTAGGCGCCAATTCTGATATTTCTAGTCCACTCAATTTCATAGGGGTGAACATGGTACGGTACCACGTATATTTTCTTCATACTGTGTACTGTACCAACTATAATTAGTACACTGATTTAGCTACCACTACCATACCAAGTTTACTTGATACCAATTTATTTGGCTACCAATAATCTTGGTTAGTACAAATTGGTAATGGTATATACCAACATCACTAACTCATATGAAATTAAAAAAATTAATAGCAAAAGAACAATGATATTTTATCATTATCGATTAGTTAAACATATTAACAAGTGTTCCAAACATGGAAACAAAATAAGCAAAATGATATAATATGTTATGTGCTATATAGAAATAATCTAGTACGATAAAGTAATAAAAGATGTAGCTATCTTGTCGTAACTGTATCACTGATTTATGTGAATGTAGAGATAAAATATTATATTTTCAAAGATATTTTTAGTTTTAATGATAAAATAAGTATGTGTTATTATATTATATTAGTTTCAGAGATATGTTTTTGGGCACATCTATAATTTAAATAAAATATTGTATACTTTAATATTTAATTGGAATCTTGGGCAAATAGGTTGCTAGTTTGGCATAATGTATTAAACTAAAAATCATATAATATATATATCTTGGTTGGTACGGTATACCATGGTATTTAAAAATTTTGTACCATTACCGTACCATGATTACACAATTGGTACGGTACTACCAACCAAACATGTTGGCTACCAACATATTGACTACCAACTATTCTTGGTATGATCGGTAGCATGTTGGTTGGTTTTATTCGGTACAAATTTGACACCCCTACAATTTCATATCGGCTTTCCATTTCATATGCAAAACAATTGAATCACACACACACACCAACAAAATGCATTTTCAGGCACACACTTTAAGCTGTTCTACACCTTACCTCAACAAATACAATGCCACTCCTTTCAAAACCCTAACTTCTCCCAAGAAACCCCTTTTTCGTATGTCACAAAATTTACTGAATATTTTTATTCTAAACGTTGATTGAAACTAATTGTTGTGTTTAATTGTCTGCTGAATATTTCAGGCACTGGATTTAATTTCCGGTATACCGGCTTTCAATGGTTTCCTTTTGGTTTGAAGCTAATGAACCGTCGAGGTAATTTTCCAACATAATCATGAGACTCGGTGTTTTAAATAAGTAATTTCTTGAATTATATTGTATTTTTCTGAAGATTGTGTGATTGTTAGCTATGCTGTTTGGATAATTTCAAAATACGCCCTTGTCTTTTTATGAACCCTAATTAGATATATTTCTTTGCACGACTTAAAATGTGCCTCCTCTGTGTGTTTGTGTGATAACTGATAAGTATTCACAACAAAATTTATTTGAATTTTCTTAATATGTGGCAAGTATTTATTAATTAAATTTTGCCTTTTTTTATGAGAATTTAGGTGTCATTAATTCGTCTTCAGAGGGACAAAATTCGAGCACAAGTGCAGAGACAACGAGGTTTAATTGAAATTCTTGTAAATTTGTAGGAAACTAAAAGAAATAACAACAAATTTGAAGTATTATAAAATGATGGAACAATGTAATTTGATTTCTTTTTTTGTTACAGAAAAGTTATAGAACACATATGCTTGCTTAAAGCAAAAGCCGATTTATCTGATAAAGATGAAAAGGACATGCTTGATTTTCTCTACACATGCCAATACCAAATGCGTGGCATTCTAGCAATCTCACTTGGTGAACTTTGTTTTGAAACTAATTATCTGATTATTATTATTATTAAATGATTATTTATTTAATTTTGTGTGTAGGGCGTATTTCTCATCAAAATATTGGAAGTTATACACATGCAGTTTTCATGCGTTTTCAGAAACGAGAAGACCTTTCAAAGTTTTATGAGAACCCGTTCTACTTAGGAGTATTAAAAGATCATGTAACACCTTACTGTCATGTATGCCCTAACATGTAAACACCAATACTCTCCATATCTTTGTTTTTTTTTTTTTTTTTTTTTTTTTTTTTTGTAATTTTAATATTTATTGGTTCCACTTTTTGAATTTACGTCCATATTATATCTGCAGGAATTCACTTATTTTGATTATGAATCTGAAGTAGAAGATGACATTCTTCCCATCTTTCGAAAAGGAGAGGTTAGGGCCGGCCCCTTTTAAAATGCAAATTTGTTTTTTTTTTTTATTTTCCTTTTACTAAAATAAAAAAAAAAAAAAACTAATTTTAGTTAATTATTTTTGCTGGCAGGAGTTTAACTTTGGTGTGGAATTTATACTTCTTATTGCATTTAAAAAGAGCTTGTTGGGTGATGTGGCATATGATGCATTAAAATCTTTTGAAAAGTTGCTGATGGAATTTCCATCATTAGTTGTTCAGGCTACAAAAGGTATAGATAAGATAATAAAAATGAAACTTATATTGATGAGAAGATG
The DNA here is from genome assembly GCA_963853835.1 of Calendula officinalis. NCBI lineage: Eukaryota > Viridiplantae > Streptophyta > Magnoliopsida > Asterales > Asteraceae > Calendula > Calendula officinalis. The sequence goes on along the minus strand of OY970830.1, from coordinate 37,776,834 downwards.
TGGTCTTGCATTAGTGACTAATTTGAGTTATTTTGACTTTTAGGGTCAAACTTCAATCATGGCAGCAAAGACTACACTCATGCTGTAGTGATACGATTTCGATCATGTGAGCTTCTTTTTTACAGTTTTATGAATTTTATATTATTTACTGTTGCCTCTTTTAATAACTGATTATTTAATTCTTGTTTTTTTTTTTTTTGTAATATTCTTACAGCTGATGCGTTCGACATATTCATGGGCAGTTCAGAATATAAAGATGTAATATTTGAAGTCCATTTTTTTGATGGTCAAAATGTTAATATAGTTTGTGAAAAAATGAAATAATTTCTGAAGATGATATGATGAACATAATTAAATATGATTAATTTTTTTTTTTATGTTACAAAATGGGCAGAATTGGAGGTCGAAGTTTGAGCCCATCATCGAGAAGAAATTGGCGGTTAGTTTTTGTGTAGATCCAGTTGGAAATGAGTTGATGTAGCAAGCTTCACTCATTTTAGGTTTGTTTGCTCTTTTACTCAGATTAAGTGCAAAAATCTCTAAGTCTTACTTTATTGAACCCAAAATCTGGTTACACTATCCTAAACATGTTAATTACATCATTTCCGTCCAACTTTTAACAAGGTATTAAATTAAGTATTTTGATAATGACAGTCCTAAGGACTGTTTTAAGTGTATAAAAAGTTGTATAATAATTTAAGGAGTTAGTTATAGATTGATGTACAAGTTTTTAATGCATGTATTATAACGGGCTGTCATTATCAAAATCTTTAAGTTAATCATTAACCTTATTTAATCTCCATTTATCCTCTTGTCCTAAAGTGGCAATTCATATTAGTTAATTTAATCAAAATTGACGTAATTAATATATTTCTGAGAGTATAACCATGTACTTATTTTCTTTCTATTTTTAGTTTCCTTACTTTTCTATGCATTGATTTTAGGGTGAGTTACCAAGCCATTCTCTACTTTTTACGCAAAAGGCTGCTGGTGATTTGCAGATGATGTACTTGATATAACTTTTTTTTTTTTTTTTATAATTAATTTTGTTGTATAATTGACCATTAACCTTTTTCAAATGGATTATTTGTCTTTGAAATCCTTTTGTTTGTATGTTATTATCTCAATGATTTTTTTAATGTTTGTTAACTTGAAAATGAAAAATGAAATTCATTTTGCAAATTTTAATAAGTGTATTAGTATTTAATTAATAGAGTAAATTACAGTTTTTGTCCCTGTGATTTGCCCGATTCTGCGTTTTTATCCTTCTACTTTTTTTTTCTTTTTTTTTGTCCCTGAGGTATGCAAAATTCTGTTTTTTTGTCCTTCCGTCCAACCTCCGTTTCTTTTTAGCCGTTAAGCCCCTCACGTGCTGAAAACGTGAGGGCATTTTGGTCTTTTTCCATTTTCTATTTTTTTTCACTTTTTTTTTCTTTGTCTTCTTCTTTGTTTTATTAGGCTAAGAACATTTAAACAAACACCTCCAACATCAAACAATCTAGTTTCTTTCCATCTTCTTCTTTGCTTCTGTTCCTAAATCTTCAAATCAAAACCAAAAACTTCAAATCAAATCAAAACCAAAAAAAAAAGCAGGAAACAAATTTCCATACAATCAGTCACATCATAAATTGAAACAGTGGCCTTTCGCATATCATCAGATTCATCCGGCAGAGCTTCGATATCTCTCGCGGATATTCGACTGCTCCGGCGGATCTTCGTCTTCTCCGGTGGACTTCGCCCTCTCTGGCGGATTTCGTATTATCTGGCGGTGCTTCGTATGCTCCGGCGGTTCTTCGTCTTCTCCGGCAAATCTGGTGGTGGGTCGCCAGAATCAAAAGAAGAAACAGAAATCGAGTGGTCTCGTAAAGGATTTTCATACTTTACGTCTTCTTCTGAGGATCCGATTCTTTGTCTTCTCCGGCGGATCCGGTTCTTCGTTTGAAGGAGCTGAAGAACTGAAGATGGTGAAGATGGTGAAGAACTGAGGATTCTCACATTCTCAAATTTTTGCTGAAGATGGTGAAGAACTGAAGATAATATGAAACAGAAGTGTTTGAAGGAGGTACGAGATATGTGTATTTGGTGTTTGCTAAAGAATTTCGAAATTGGGGATTAGAATTAGTGTTCTTCCCCAACTTTTTTCAACATGATTCTTCAATTTAGGGTTCTTAGAATTAGGGTTCTTCAACATGTTTGGGCTGCTATTGATGAAGGAGGAGGTAAACATGAAAGTACAATGTTTAAAACATAAAGTACATGTAACTAGGATAAACTGACCAAAATGCCCTCACGTTTTCAGCACGTGAGGGGCTTAACGGCTAAAAAGAAACGGAGGTTGGACGGAAGGACAAAAAAACGGAATTTTGCATACCTCAGGGATAAAAAAAAGAAAAAAAAAGTACGGGGATAAAAACACAGAATCGGGCAAACCACAGGGACAAAAACTGTAATTTACTCTAATTAATATTACTGTCAAATGTATTAAATATAACATTTTTTGTAGAAATAATATTGCTTCCTACTAAACTTTTATACTCATTTTATCAACAAGTGTTTAAATTAAAAGATGAGATTAAGAAAGAAAATTAATAGATTCCACATGTGAATTATTTTACGAGTATGAAGATAATATAGAAAATTTTAGTAGGAAATAATTCAATTTTTCTCTTTAATTTTTGTGTGATTTAATTCCATCGCCCTTTAATAGTCTTATCATAGTTGATCTACTATGAGATATCTCAAAATTTGACATTTTGACAGTCTTTTTTCCATGATCACTCATTTAGCCATCCAGTATTATTTGCCTTATTCTTCTTTTCAGAACTATCTATAGTCCTTCTAAATGGTATAGTTGACTCATTTTGGGGTTACGGATATGTTTGACTTCTCAATTAGGTTTTACACTTCCAATCTTTGAGATCAAATGAGCTAGTTATATGAATGCTTTTACCTAGTTTACAAAATCTTTTTGTTGGTGCTAGTATTTTTATCAATAAAGTTAAATAGAGTATCGAGTGTTTTATATCAAGTGTTACATTTCCGTTACATTAGGTCTACTTTTTGTAACGAATTTAAAGGCTGTTATAATTTTGGTGTTACAAAAAGACATAAATTGTAGTAGTGCTTGGAGTACCAACCTTAGCAAGTGGTTAGTTCCACGGATTTGTAAGGTCAACAAAGTTAGCTCGGGTGAGATTTACTCGTCATAATAAAAAGTTGCAATTTCCATGAGACATAATAAGCATAAACCCTCTAAGGATGCCTATATGTTAATGGAATGTCGTGCGTTACGAGTTAATTACAAGGAAAACAGACATTATTTGAACAATTGATATCTTCTTTATTCGAAAACCATTAATTATCTTGCTCATATCTCATAAAATCCAACAAATAAGCCCACATGGTCATCGGGTTCTCTATTCTAAATCCAATTAACTCTAGAACAGAATTCCACGTTGGCTTTTGGGCTTGATGAGGTATGAATTATAAATATAAAAAATCGTAATATCCACGTTCGCAAGTTTCCTTTTTTACAACAAAATCATGTTAATATACTTATATTTACACAAGAATGTTAAAACCAAACCGAGAAAGATGCTTTTGTGAGGTTGCATAAAAGCTAGATGCCTACCTAACTCGTCATATAATAATGCTCTTGTTTCAGTTTATGTGTCCATTTGAGTTCAAAAAACTATGTATTTGGAGTCTTGTATAATTGCTACTATTTAAAAACAGAAAAAATGTATAATATGTTAGTTAAATGTCATATCTTTAACACACATGATATTACAAGTCTTCATCAATTGTCTTGTTTTCTTGTATCTTGGATTCCTTTATATTACAAGTTTGTACCCACTTAAGACACAAATAATACACGTACGAACAACCAAAAGTCTTAACAAATTAAATAATTTGGTTAAAGTTCAATTAAATAGCAGGAGTTGTTGACTTTGACTTCTGACCATCGATCCTTCTTGTGTTAGGCCATATTTCTATGCAGTAAACACTTGTACTTTAAGCATGCAACAGCGTACATAGTTAGGATTAATAATTTCCTTTTGGCACCACCCAATGTCTTATCTTATCTTAATATGATGTTTATGTTCACATTCATACGTCAATCATTGTTTCATATTTGATACTTATGTTATCTTGCTTGAAATTATATTTTTAAATCAACATGTGGTACGCCGGATGATGCAGGCCCAATAGAAGAACGGGCCATTTTGTTTCTTGAAGCCCAAGACCGTGTGAGAAAAGGTGCTTTAGTAAAATGGCCATAACTTTCAGCTCGGGTATCCGTTTCCAGCCCACGAGTAACCAAATCGAAGCTCGAGACGAAGGCTACGACATGATAAACCGCCGTAGGCGGTTTACCCGACTTCCCGGCCCAAATTCGCTGTTTTTAGTCACTTTATTTGCATTTTTGTGTTCTTTCGGTATTTTTCCCAAACTTTGTTTAGGCCCAGTTTTTAGCCCGTTTGTCGTTTTGGGCCCATTCGAAAATCTGGGCCATATTTAAAGTGTATTCTATCATATGAAATAATCAGTTGAATGTTTATGAAAAATTGATTTTTCTCTCCCGAATTTTGTTCTTGTGTTTGAACAACTTTTGAAGACCAAATCACGGTATTCCCTCGAATCAACGTGTTTTGTGTTAGATTAATCCGGTATTCATTTGAATCAACGGATTCTAATCTTTATCTATCTTTTCAGTTCTACATCACCGGACGTTTATTCATAATTTATTCAATCGATTTCAAGAAAACGATACGTAGTTTGACTTTTATAGTCAAACATGCTGCTCGCGAATTCAGAGTTTTGTTGTTATTCAGATTCAAAGAGATTTCTTTTACATCATTATTTGAAGTCATATTGACCATAAAAGTCAAAGTGTAACTCTTTTCTCAAAATATAGTTTTAAGGGCGTATAAAATGATCGATACGTGCATATCACAAGCAAAAGTCGGACAAAAAAAAAAGACTTTTACGGTCAAATAAATTTGCTTAAATCTCATGTGTGTTAAATTTGTCAAACAATTAATATTAAATATATTTAGAAGTCCGACACACCGTAAAAGAGTATGACTTTTAATTCTATGACTATAACGGTCAAACGGACTGCCAATAATTTCAACAAATCAATGTTACACTGTATATAGACAGGATTACCAAACTGTAAATTTTTCTTCAACTCAAACTCATAACATATTGGAATTAAAATATTCTCCAAACTTATCTCCTCCTATTATTTCTAGCCGATTAAGCATATCTTTTTCTTTAGGAAGTTTGTTAGCTAAGAGTTGTATTTATATTCTTGGTCTTTCTTTGTAATCGGCAATTAAGAAATAAAACAATCAAAATCTTTATGGTATCAGAGCAGATTACGTTCTTGTCCATCTCCCAAAACAAACCCTAATCGCCGCTGTCAATAACCATGACCGGCAAAGAAGAAAGCTCCAGTAAAAACCAAAAGAATGCAGAGAAAGGCGGCGGCCCGGATCCGAACTCACCATTCTACATCCATGCATCGGATTACCCGCGACAAATGCAGGTTAATGATGCACTGACGGATAATAACTACAACGATTGGGTTCAAGAGATGGAAAACTTCCTTTTTGCCAAAAACAAAATCGGTTTTGTCGATGGAACCATCGACAAACCGGAAAAAAATGAAGCTGATTACATGGCCTGGATGCGATGTGACGCTATGATCAAAGGTTGGCTCACCACAACCATGGAAAAGGAAATACGAACCAGTGTTAAGTATGCCAATACTGCCGCGGAAATATGGGCAGACCTGCGTGAAAGATTCGGCAAGCAAAGCGCTCACGTGCATACGAATTGAAGCAGGCGATTTCCAACACTAGACAAGAAGGGATGACGGTTTCCGCATATTATACAAAATTGCGAGGACTGTGGGACGAAATTCAGTCCGTACTCCCTGATCCGCAATGCACCTGTAAAACATGTACGTGTGGGCTCGGCAAATCCTTGAACAACGTCCGTGAACAAGAGAAGCTATATGAGTTTCTAATGGGACTTGATGCTGAGTTTTCCATTGTGAGGACCCAAATCCTCGCAATAAAACCAACGCCATCGCTTGGAAACGCATATCACTTGGTGGCGGAAGATGAGCAGCAACGGTCCATAACCAACGCTAAAAGGCCAACTGCGGAGGCAGCAGCGTTCCAAGCATACACTAAACGAGACAACAACACCAACAAGTACATCAAGAAAGCTGCGAAATCAGCAGAGCACTGCTCATACTGTGACAAAGACGGTCACTCTCGAGATGCTTGCTTCGAACTCGTTGGGTATCCAGACTGGTGGCCCGGGAAGAACAAGCCAGGAAAGCCAAAGCCCAAGGCTGCATGTGCCGAAGCAGATTCAAACCATGTAAAAGGCCTAACAAAAGAGCAGTACCAACAATTTCTTGATCATTTTACTTCCGGAAAGGATGAAAAGAAAGGAAACATACCTCCCACAGCAAACATGGCAGGTAAAATAATTAATAATGATTCTTGGATTGTTGATACAGGAGCTACCGAGCACATGACAAATCGAGACGATAGACTCGAAGATAGAGTCACCTCCTTATGGGAAGAACCCGTTATCATCCCAAACGGTCAAACAGTACCCGTAGAAGGGAGAGGAACCCACACTTTACCAAACGGAACAAAAGTCAATGGAGTGCTCCACATTCCCGAGTTCAATTGCAACTTACTATCCATTAACAAATTATCTAATGAATTAAAGTGTGTCATAAGTTTCTTTCCAAACTTCTTTGTCATGCAGGGCCTAGCTTCGAAGAACTTGATTGGAGCGGGTAACTGCGTGAATGGTCTATACAGGATGGGAATGCTTGGGCAAGGAAGGAAGGCTATGATGTCAAAAAGAAGTATATGGCATAAGAGGTTAGGACATGCTAGTGAAGGAAAGTTAAACCAAATAAGTTTTCTTGAAAACATTTCGTTTAGAAATAAGGACCATGTTTGTGATTCTTGTGTTAAATCAAAATTAACAAGACAACCTTTTCCTATTAGTACTACTAAAACAAATGCATGTTTCGACCTAATACATTGTGACATATGGGGAAAATATCGTACACCTTCTTTCTCACGAGCAAACTACTTCTTGACCATTGTTGATGACCACAGTAGAGCGGTTTGGGTATTTTTGATCAAACACAAGCATGAGGCTAGCACATGCCTAATTGCCTTTTATAATATGGTCAAAACTCAATTTGAAAAGAACATAAAACGAGTTAGATGTGATAATGGTGGAGAGTTCACATCGAATAACATGTTAAATTTTTATACTGAACATGGTATCCTTTTAGAAACCACGTGCCCACACACCCCGCAACAAAACGGGGTTGTTGAATGTAAACATCGCCACCTGCTCGAGGTGGCTCGAGCAATAAAAATTGAAGCCAACATGCCTACAAGGTTTTGGGGTGAATGCATTTTGACCGCCACATATATCATTAATAGACTACCATCTGAGGTTATTGGTAAAAAGACTCCTTATGAAGTCTTATACGATGAGAAACCAGATTATAGTCACATGAAAATATTTGGTTGCCTAGTTTATTATCGAAGTACAGAAACCAAAGGTGACAAATTTGAAATTCGAGGAAGGCCAGGTGTGTTTGTCGGCTACCCTCACGGGACAAAGGGTTATAAAATCTTTGACCCAAATCACAACAAAATCATCGTTTCTAGAGATGTTAAATTTGCAGAAAATGCTTTTCCTTTCAAAAATAATCACGAAAAGGATGATGAAGTGATTAGCACTACCTGTGACACACACGAACATGATGAAGACACTGATCATGTTGACGACACAGAAAAACAGTGCATGGAAGAATTCAACCTCGAAATACCTACTGAAAATCAAAACACAAGCAATACTGCCGAACCAATAGTTGATAATAGTGATTTGAACCATGGCAGGGATAAACGTAACAAAACGAGGCCCAAACATCTGAATGATTATGAGGTTAATCTCCCTCCTTCTATAGATCATTCACAACCCGCTCCAAGTCAAGCAGAAAGTACGGTACACCCCATAGCTAATTTTGTTTCTTATGATAAATTTTATAATGCTCACAAAGCTTTTTTAGCGGCCATCACCTTAAATGATGAGCCGAAAACTTTCAAACAAGCCGTACATGATCAAAATTGGAGACTTGCTATGCACAAGGAAATACGTGCACTAGAAGAAAATGAAACTTGGTCCATTGAAGAATTACCTGAGGGAAAGCGCACCATTGATTCGAAGTGGATCTACAAAATCAAGTACAAACCAAGTGGCGAAATAGAAAGATACAAAGCTAGACTCGTTGCTAAAGGTTTCACTCAAATGGAAGGGATCGACTACCATGACACCTTTGCCCCTGTAGCAAAATTAGCTACAGTTCAACCCTGCTCGCTATAGCTGTCAAAAGAGATTGGGTCATACACCAACTAGACGTTAACAATGCCTTCTTACATGGTGACCTACATGAAGAAGTGTACATGAAAATACCGGAAGGTTATGACAAAGGGGGAGCAAACAAAGTATGCAAGTTAAAGAAATCCCTATATGGCTTAAAGCAAGCCTCAAGAAACTGGTATCAAAAACTTACGTCGACTTTCAAGGAATTACAGTTCGAGCAATCTAACGCAGATCATTCGTTGTTTATTTACAAACAAAATAAAGTGTTTGTTGCAACACTTGTTTATGTTGACGACGTAATTATCGTGGGAAATGATGCCAACAAAATACAAGAGGTCAAGACATTCCTAGATAACAAATTCAGTATCAAAGATCTTGGAACTCTTAAATATTTCCTTGGTATAGAAGTGGCACGTACAAAGGAAGGTTTAGTCTTAAACCAAAGGAAATACATTCTTGACATACTTGAGGAAACCGGCATGATGGGGTGTCGACCATGTCATTTTCCTATGGAACAAAATTTGAAACTTGACAAAGACAGTGACGAGCCTCGCGTTGATGCAAATCATTATAGAAGACTAGTGGGAAAATTGTTATACTTGCAAGCCACCAGACCAGATCTCACCTATGCAGTCAATGTCTTAAGTCAGTTTGTTTCAGACCCACGACAAGATCATTTGAACGCCGTTAATAGGGTCTTGAGATACTTAAAGACAACCGCTGGAAAGGGGTTACTTTTACCCAAGGAAGGAGGGACCGACTTACTTACATATTGTGATGCAGATTGGCTCGGGTGCCCATTTACACGAAGATCAAGAACTGGATATGTTCTCATGCTAGGTGGAGCTCCCATATCATGGAAGTCTAAGAAACATGCAGTTGTTTCTCGATCCTCCGCTGAAGCAGAGTACCGTGCTATGGCTGCAGCAGTCAGTGAAGTTATTTGGATGAGGTGGCTGCTCGAAAAACTAGAAGTTAAACAACATGATCCAACCCCCTTGTTTTGTGACAACCAAGCTGCTAGATACATTGCCAATAATCTAGTCTTTAATGAGCGAACAAAACATGTCGAGATGGATTGCTACTTTGTGCGTGAACGAGTAGAATCTCAAGAAGTTGTTCCCGTCAGAATCCACACAAAAATGCAAATTGCCGATTTATTCACAAAGGCTTTAGGCTTGCAGCAGTTCGAGTCTCTTTCTAGCAAGTTGGGCATGCAAAATTTACACGCTCCAACTTGAGGGGGAGTATTGGAATTAAAATATTCTCCAAACTTATCTCCTCCTATTATTTCTAGCCGATTAAGCATATCTTTTTCTTTAGGAAGTTTGTTAGCTAAGAGTTGTATTTATATTCTTGGTCTTTCTTTGTAATCGGCAATTAAGAAATAAAACAATCAAAATCTTTATAACAAATATTTGTATGAATATAATATCAAATTCTTATTGACTGTAGAAGTCAAAGCATGGAGCAGACAGATCTACAACCTCTGTTCATCACGTGAAATCCTTAAATTATAAACCAAATTAAAAAATTATGTGAACCATTAATTATCCAAGTGCTATTACTATACATTTATGATGGAAATACAAGATTTGATAATAGTAAAAAAGAACCCTAATATACAATGTAAAAAAACTGCAAAAAATGTATAATTTGATTACAGAAATCACTAAGATGATAAAAGCTACTAATCAATTGTGAAGTGGGTTTGGCCCGCCCGGAACCGCCCGTTTTGAGACGCCTGTGATCGGGTCGACTTCATTATTTCTTGATTCTTCAGGAGCAGCTGCTGTTTTTGTTTGTGTATTCCATTGATAATTGGAATGGTGTTGTGGTTGGAATCTCTGATTGTTTTCTTCTTCAATTGTAATTCTGTGAATGTTGCGGGAATCAGAAACTGGTGCGATTACAAGGATGAAAACTGTTATTGTAAGAATCGGGATTCCGGTGTATTGTATTCCCATGGACATGGTAATGGAATGGTGATCAAGAGACGGAATATGGAGTGGAATTAGTTGGGTTTGTAGAGACTAATGAGAATGGAAATGTTTTGAGGTCTTTAAGGTGGGTTGATAAGAGTGAGTTTCTTTAAAAAGACAAAATTGCCCTTTTATGTATCGTTGGTTATTACCGAAGATACCCTTTGTTTTAAGTTGAGGATTTTTGTCATGAATCTGTTTTGTAGCCTTTGGTTCTTGTTTTGGTGTGGGTGGATCTGAGATTTGAAGCATTTGATGATGAATGTGAACATAGAATGGAGTTAGGAGTTGAAGGGTATGATTGTCAAATTTATGTTGTGATGGTTGACTTTTCCATATAAGTTGTAACAATAGTTTTTGACTTGAGCTCGAATTTTATGATCAGTGTTGTTGAAACTTGAAACTAGAATTCAAAGGCCCAATTGTGAGTTGGGAGCCCAATTTGTATGGGGTAATGAGGTTACCCGACTTGCAAGTACACAAATTGAAACTTGCAAGTGTATCGCTCGGAACCAAATTGAACGCACGGAATTAAGTTTCTTTGACTTTTTTTTATTTTTCTCGGACCACTCCAGACTGATAAACGATTTGACATGAAAATTAGGACTGAAAATTGAACTGATATAGCTTGGTGTACGGTCCAGTCTTTTTCGATTTGGCAATTTTAGTCGGTTATCGGTCTAGTTTACACATGACTAATGATATATATCAAAAATGAATTTTATTATAGTATTAGATGAAATAAAAACTCTTTCATTATATTGGCAATTATAACAATTAATGAATGTGGGTTGATTAAATATACTAATATCGTACTCCATTAACCATAGTGTTATCCGTCAAGAGTTTTAATTTAGAGTCTAAGTTATGCCACTCTTAAAAAAGATTTAAAAAAACCCCACACACACACATATACATAGTTGTTATCTAATAATTTCTTGTTCTATAAGATTTAAACATTCGATTTTATGTATATATTAAGATGATCTATGATTAGATGTCAGGTTTCAAGAATGTTGGCCACAAAATATTGTAAATTGAAATAAAGACAACAGTTTAATTAAATTATAATTAACTGTTAAACTATATATTCTAAATTTATATCTTTCTTAGGATAATGAAACTTTGTAATCGACAACTGCTAACTTTTGATTCTTAAGGTATTATAGTTTAATGAGACTAGCCAAATCTTGTCGAACATGTTCTTTGATACTCACGAATTACTAATTATATATAACTATATAAGGAGCACACATACATACATGTACACACACATGATATATATACACACAAAATTCACCAAATCACCAATAAAAGAAACCACATAGCAAAACAAAATGGCATCAAAAAGGTTATCTACTCGATCTCTTTCAAGTTTTTATTCTTTATCTACCATCATGTTTTTGTTTCTAATTTTTGATGATACATTGGTACCATAAAAGATCATCTTAAATTTACTAACAATCGTACTCAATATCCTGTTTGTATTGTGTTTGAATTTGGTTTAGGATAGCCGTTGTTACAGGAGGAAAGAAAGGAATTGGTTTCGAGATATGCAAGCAACTAGTTTCTTCTGCTCGTGATCTTCTTGTTGTAATAACCGCACAAGATGAACAAAAGGGTCTCCAATCACTTCAAAAACTCAAAACTTTAGGTTTGTCTGAAAATGTCCTTGTCCACCAACTCGATGTCAAAAATCCCGCTAGTATCTCGTCATTTGCAGATTTCATCAATACTAAGTTCGGAAAACTCGATATATTGGTATGATAATGTCTTGACTTTTAAGGTCAAACCTTTTGTTTTCCAAAGAGATACGGCTTTTTGTTACGGTTTTTATTAAAGTGTTGCCTGTGTTTTGGTTGTTTAATGATGAATATTCACAATCTTAAGATATTATACAAGATATATAAAACAAATTATACCAATAAAAAGAATGTCATATTTGTTTGATTTTAAAAGTCAATGTTTGACCTTGGTACAGGTGAACAATGCCGGGGTTAATGGAATCATCGTGGATGAGAAGAACTTAACCCTCCAGCCTAGTGAGGTTGGTATTCGTTTCGTTTTACATCAACATAATATTTATTTATATTAAACATAAAACTCACGCATTTATACCACTTAATCCCAATTGTATTTTAAAAAGAGGTAATTATTAAAAATTTAAAATAGACCAAAAATATTTTTTTTTTCTTCTTCCCAAAAACAATTTGTGCGACTTCACTTCCCAAATTAGACCGTGTGATTTATTGTTTTTTGTGTGACTATGCGATCCCGTGTTGTATGTAGATGTTTTTTGTACGACCATACCCTTTTTTGTACGATTGATGTACGACTAGACCATTTTTTCTGCAACCATAACTCTCTTGTCAAATATTGTGTGGAGAAGCACAATCACACGATTTATTTTGAAAAAATTTAAAAATGAAGTTTTTTTAGAATTTTGATTTTACTAGGTTTATTATTAACCATTTTCAAAGTTTCCATTTTCTTGATAATTGATGAAAGTTACTATAGGTTACGGGAGTGAAGGCGTTTATGATAAAGCAAATTATGTTGCAAACATACGAAACAGCCAAAGATTGCATCGAAACAAATTATTTTGGAACCAAACATATCACCGAAGCTCTTTTACCATTTCTCAACTTGTCCACTTCACCAAGGATCGTTAATCTTACAACTGGAATATCAAAACTCGAGGTACATAACGTAGTGTATCTTTTTCTTTTTCATGGTCATATTAGTAAAATTAGGGACTAATTGTTACTACCTCCGTTCTAAAATTATTGTCCACATTTGAATATCACACAGTTTAATAAAAGTGCATTTATTAGACTGTGCAACCAATAGAATTTTATCTTTACCACCTAAGTATTTTTGATTGGTTGAATTTTCAAGTGGACAATCATTTTGGGACATTTAAAAAATGAAACATGGACAATAAAAATGGGACGGAGGGAGTATATGATTGTGATATACATATTGTAGAATATTAAAGACGAGAAGATGAAAAATATCCTTAGTAATGTTGATGGTCTTACGGAGGAGGTTCTAGATGAAGTTGCGACTGGATTTCTACATGATGCTAAAGATGATTTGTTGGAGAAAAAGGGGTGGAACGAGCCATTTTCGGCTTATATCGTTTCCAAAACTATTATTAATGCATACACTCGAGTTCTTGCAAAAAGATATCCATCTTTTTGTATAAATTCAGTTAATCCTGGTTTCACAAAAACAGACATGACCTTTTATCAGGGGATCTACACACCCGAAGAAGCTGCAAGAGGTCCTGTTAGGCTCGCTTTGATCCCTGATGAGGGTCCTTCTGGTCGTTTCTTTTTCCAAATGGAAGAAACCACCTTTTGAGACGAGATTTTACTAGTATTTTTCTCTCTTTTTAAGTGTTTTGCTATCTTTATTGGACGTACAATATAAAAACAAGAACATGTTATGTCCTATTTTAAACGACAAAAGCAATTCCATTATAACCGTTTATTAATTTGATAGCGATATTTAACCGTTTAAAATGATAAATGAATAAGTATTAAAAACCAAAATAATTAAATACGGATTATATAGGGTTCACCGCCAGAATTGTCTTATGAGTTATGACTCTTCCATCAGGAGATTAATTCATTATCCAACAGTGCCACTATTGTTAACAAAGACACAGATATATATACAAATCACTTCAATATATACAGACATACATTGATACGTGTCTAATATTATAGTTTATGGTATTTTAGTTATTTTAATTTTAATTAGTATTTTCAATTTTAGTTAAGCAAATTATTATTAGTAATTTATATTTTGTAAGTTAGTTTATTTAGTCAAACTAGTTGGTTTAATGTATGTTAGTGGTAATAGTTAGTGGAAATAGTGGGCTAGTTAGTTAATTTGTTTTAGTATTTATATGTGATTTTGGTTTGTGGAAAAATTAATGAAGAAAAAGTTGTTAAAAGTATTTTTAGTTTCTTTCTTAATTTCTTGAGAGATTAGTCATCTCAAATCGACTTCTATCATTTGGTGCTTTCATCTTCGTCCTCGCCATGCCTCCCCGCAATGAACCTCAAACACTCGAAGAAACCATGTCCACCATGGTTGAAATGATGCAAAAACTCATTCAAACAATCAACCAAAATACCGATAAAATTCTCGCTAGCCAAAAGCTGGTTAACACCAACCTTGAAATCATCTCGAAACATATCGCCTTCCAAACCACCGTTACCACCAATCTTCTTAAGGCCATAACCAAGAACGCCACCAACCTCACCACCCAAGGTCTCTATTCCCTAACCAATACAACCACAGGTATCACCAATACCGACATAAAGGTCGCCAATGAAACTTCCCCACCGCCACCTCCTCCACCTATCAAACCACCTCAAAATACCCCAAAAGTTCAAGATGAGATGGTCATTTTTTATCCATCAAAACTTCACAAAAGTTATGACTTTGTCAATCTCATCGAGGAAAAGTTCACACTCGGCCACCTTCGGTTCACAACCTCAAACAAACCCGTTCCACTATGGTTACAATGTCTTTCACCCAATGAGATCCAAGTTAATCGGTGTCAAAGACTTTATTTTCGATGCTTGAAAATATTTTACACTAGTCACCAACCCAAACCTCCTCCAAAACCACCGGACAAGAACTCCGACCTTGAGGACAAGGTCGTTTTTGAGGCGCGGAGTATTGATACGTGTCGAATATTATAGTTTATGGTATTTTAGTTATTTTAATTTTAATTAGTATTTTCAATTTTAGTTAAGCAAGTTATTATTAGTAATTTATATTTTGTAAGTTAGTTTATTTAGTCAAACTAGTTGGTTTAATGTATGTTAGTGGTAATAGTTAGTGGAAATAGTGGGCTAGTTAGTTAATTTGTTTTAGTATTTATATATGATTTTGGTTTGTGGAAAAATTAATGAAGAAAAAGTTGTTAAAAGTATTTTTAGTTTCTTTCTTAATTTCTTAAGAGATTAGTCATCTCAAATCGACTTCTATCATACATACATACCAAAGCGCATATAGTTCAACAATATCTGCTTTTTAGGTGCCTACAAGAATCTTGTAAAACTAATTAATGGTTGTAAAACTTGCAAAAACACAAGAATCCTAACAGAATGATATTGTATCTATATATCATTATTTACAATACAAGATGGTATTAAGCACCATGATTAAGGTGAAAGCATGAGTTTAGCCCATGCTGCTGAAGAAGGAGACGGGTCGATTTTATTCTCCAAAAGGGCACAAACGTCTTTCATCGATACTTGATCTCTCGGCTTTAAATGAATGCACAAACAAACCACTTCACATATCACTCTCAGATCTTCATTCTTGAAATATTTCAATCTTGGATCCACAACCAAATCCATCTCATCTTGCTTTTCAACATAATCTTTCGCCTATAAAACACATTAAAAATTCATCATTTTTCCTTTCTTTGGTCGGGTTTTCAATAAAAGGTGGTAATTTTGACCCATTTAAAAAAATTCTTACCCAATCAACCAAACAACCTTTATCGTTAGAGAAAGAAGGCCTTCCACTAACAATTTCCAAAAGAAGAACACCAAACGAGTAAATATTCCCCTGAATATCCAAATGGCGTTCTTCAAACGAATTTGGAAGAACACAAATATCGCCTTCATGACTAATCGAACGTGAATTATTTTCTGATCTTGTTACAACCGTTTTCCAACTTTCAAAATCAACAAGCTTCAAACAGAGTATACAAAAATTAAAAAAATTATAATCATGGTATCAATTTTAAAAAGTTAAATAAAAAATACCTTTGGTGAAAAATCTTCAGTAAGATATACTGCACTAGAGTTTAATTCGGATATAGTAAATGGTGGTTCGATTTCTGTGTGAAGATATTTTAGACCTTTTGCTATGCCTATAATAATCTTCATTCTTCGTGACCAGCTTAGGTTGCACCCGTCTTCATCTGCCCATTAAACAAAACGGGCACGGGTCAAATAACGGGTCAAACCGTGTAAATTTTGTACGGGTCGGGTTGGCCCATTCGGAAGTAAATGGGTCGAAATTGCCAACATAAACATATTAAATAAAATAAAACTGACTTACAATGAAGATGCTCATACAATGTACCATTCGATGCATATTCAAAAACCAACATTCTTGTAAACGGGATACTCTCTATGCAATAACCAAGCAATTTTCCAGTATTTTCATGACTTAACCTCGCCAAATCAGCAACCTAAGAAACACAAAAAGTTAAATTACAGAAATTGTCCCTGTGGTTTTACGAATTCTCCGATTTTGTCCCTAAACTTTTTTTCCCATGATTTTTGTCCCTATGGTCTTCAAATTTCATCTTCTTTGTCTATTTTGACCTAAAATGACCTAAATACCCTTACAAAACATTTTCAGAACTTTTTAACAAATATATTAAAATAAGAGTATTTTGGTCATTTTAAGTTAAAATGGACAAAGAAGATGAATTTTTTAGACCATAGGGACAAAAATCACGGGAAAAAAAAATTTAGGGACAAAATCATAATTTTTTTTATAAAAAAGGAAGATTTTTTTTTTTTTATATTAAATCATTAACATGTACCTCTTTTTGATAATAAAGCTCAAGATAACCAGTCCAATGTTGTTCTTTAACACAAATTGAAATAACAGCAATTTCGGGCCCACCTTTCATATTTCCTTTATAAACTAAACTATCAGATGATGACCCGATAATATTGCTAAAATCCTCACATGCAATTTCAAGTTCTTGGCGACTGTATCTCATCACTCCTTTTAACATATTAGAATCAATATGAATCTCCATTTGATTTTTGTAATTTCTGGATTTATTATTCCATAGATTTAAAACAGAGGGTTTGCTTTTGCATCTTAAAACAACCATAAGAACACCAATTGAGACTAAAGATGCAACCATGACTCCACTAACGACTTCCACAGATAGAACCCAAACGGGTTTTGAGTTACGGGCCGGGTTTTTGGATCTTTCTTGAGCGGGTCGGATTCTTGTTGCTGCTGTTCTATGGGTGTTTACAGGTGGACTAACACCTGTGTTATGGAAATTGAATGACTTATTAGGAGAAATTTAAAAGAATTTGTTAAGCTGAATAGCATAAAAATGAGAACTAATTTCTACACCAAATTTTTTTTTGTTTGTACCATACTGTACAAGTAATTACTGCAGATCGTACAAACATATAAAACAACTATTTTGGTGTATAGGTTAAAACCTGTGGTGTAAAAATCACCACCTATAAAAAATGATTATAGAAATATACCACATTGTTGAGGAGTACGTTGTTTAGTATCATTATAAGGTAGGCAATTTCCACGAAAGCTAGTCCTGCAAAAATATTATTTTCGTGAGATCTACCGGGCCATTTTAGTACATACTGAAACGGGTCGGGTTGGGTTGACCCGCGACAACTTTTTTTGTCTATTTTTTTATATATCTTATATAGACATATTATACGTTTATTAAGATTACAAAAACAATATTATGACTAGTAAGAACTTAAATGTTTATGTAAAATGGTTTACGAGGTTGTATGTACTAAAAGTAGACATTGAAGTTTGGACAACTTTCAACCCGTTTGCCCGGTTCCCATTTTTAAATAAATTTTATGATTTTGACATATTTGCCCGTTTGAGATAAAAACACAACCCGAATTGCCCCATTAACAAGCAAACGAGTCAAAATTGCCACATTTACACCACAAAAGAAAATATATATACCTCGGTAAATATTCCAAGCACTTGGGTATGCTCCCAACAAGAAAATTATAGGAAAAATCCGCAAATTTTAATGGAGATAAACGACAAAATCCTTGTTTATTCTCACTCGAGGAATTACTATTATCATTAGCACTAACACTAAAACCAGGAATTATTCCTCTCAGTTTATTTCTATCTACTCGAAGATCTTGAATATTTTGAAGATTTCCGAGCTCAATTGGCAATTTTCCAGTAAGTCCATTCGATTCAAGGTTTCTGAAAATATAGAAAAACTTTATTACTTGAAAAAATAGAAATTTGAATTCTATGACTTACATTGTAACAATTTTAACCAAATTCCCAAATTCAGAAGGAATTGGGCCGGAAAGTAAGTTGTATCCTAAATCTAAGACCTTGAGATTCTTTAATGATCCAATTGATATAGGAATTGTACCAATGAGTTTGTTTCCATGTAAAATCCTGCATGAATTGCAATTTATTGATTAATTTTCGATTTTTTTAATGGTAAAATAAGATGTTGAAAGAAAGAATACAGTTCTTGTAAGGAAGAGAGTTGAAACAGTTCTTCAGCTATGAATCCCTTAATTGAAGAGCCTGAAATGTTACTGTAGAGAAAAAAAATTAAGAATCCCAATTAGCTTCATCACAAATACAAATAAATAATTGAATAAAACATGTTGAGATATACAATTTCATGTAATACTTATTGTTGATATTGTGTACTGAACATGATTATTGAAATTAAACCATAATAGAATAATTGTGAAATTAAATGCCAAAAACCATGTATGGTAATCAAGAATCTTGAAATTTAATGTTTAAATACATAAAAGAAAAAGATTCTTACAGTTTTGTAACTTGATTTCCGGAACAGGTAACACCAAACCAATTACAAGGATCTGAATCCAAACTATTCCAGTTTGATAAAACCAAAAATGGGTCCTCAAAAACACCTTCTTTAAACGAATTTAAAGCATGAACTGCAAAAATCAAGATATGAGTAATAAAAAATTGAGCCGTTCTTGCATATAATTAACAACTTCCCATAAATAATTTCATAAATTCGCATGCAAATATCAAAATTAAAAATTACATACCTTCAATTGGCAAAACGGCGTCGTAAGAAGGTAGAATTAGAAAGAACACTAGAGTAACACACAAGAGTTGAAATGGAATCAATTGCTTCATTTTCTTTGCAATTTTTCCTCTCTCTCTCTCTCTCTCTCTGTTGAACACTAAGAACTCATCTCCATGAAATTACAGAAATACCCACGAAAATTATTAGGGAATAAAGAGACAAGAATCGAGAAAAATGATTAAAGAAAGAATCTTTTTACAAAGCAAAATCAAGAACACTGGGGTAAAGATTAAAGGGTTCAGAATCTAAGAATGCTTTTACAAGAATTCAGCAGTCAAAATCAGTGACAACATTAAATTCTGTAATTTGTAAGTGAAAATGAAAACTTAAAAGCAACAACGAATTAGGAAAGCTTCAATGTCGAAAGTTTCAAGATTCTTGAAAAGAAAGAAAATTGACAAATTCTGGTGCAGATAAAGGAATTCTGTGAAGCGGGAATGTTTTATTACTATTCTTGATTGATAGAGAATTAATGAAATTAATTTTGTTTGTTAATGAAATTTTGCCGAAAAAGGAGGATAGTGGAGTTGTGGAGAGTGAAGTGGGGTTGGAAATGCCCTAACTGCCACCTTTGTTTATCAAATCACTGCATAATCATTGTGGGATTAGAAAACAAAACTATTCTGTATACTGTATAATTACATAAAACATTTATTATGGTACACGAGTTAAAATATGTGATGCAAAAATCACTATTTATTAGAGAATAGATTAAATGGTAATTCACACTTATCGTTAATTAATGGGCTGGCGGTGTAAATTAAAATTAAATGTTTACTTATTATTAAAAGTTACCGAAACTATTCAATCTATGTGATGAATTTATAGTGCTTAATTAGTGGTATGCCATTTTTTAAAGTTATCTGTATTAGGCATGTATACGATGCAATGATTAAACTGAACTACTTGAAATAGAATTGAACCGAGAACCATGGACCGAATTAATGGCGTCTTGGACTTGAATGAACCGGACTGATGACCATGGTTTTCGACTTTTTTCTGTTTTGAACCGAACCGAGAACCGATTTTGCATGACAATTAAATCGAGAATCAAATCAATATAGCTTGGTTCAAACCAACATAGCTAAGTCCGATCTGGTTCAGCCTGACAGTTCTGGCCGGTTCTCGATCCGGTTTACATGTGCCTAATTTGTATCTACAAATAACATACTAGTCATACAGATATCAGATGTGAAAATTGACTAACTATTTTGTTATTTTATTTACATGTACTAAAGGGTCATTGATCTAGCGGTAAGGTGTTTGCCCCTCATCGTTGAGGTCGGATGTTCAAATCACATAGTGAACCTATATAATTTTTAGGAGTAAACTAAGATTTGTCAGAAAAAAAATATATATTGTAATTTTAATTACACATGTATAAGAAGCTTATTATGTCTCAGATTGATCAATTATATTGTTATTTTATTTACATATATAAGAAGCTTATTACTTCCTCCGTTTCAAAATAAGTTATACAAATTAGAGTTCACGGTTTTTGAGGCAAAATATGATAATAATGGTTAATTAGAATAAATTTGATAGTTAGTGGAAGATGCGTCCCACATATATTGATTAAAGTGAATTTAATGATGTTTAAAAGTAAAAGTGAGGGTATATGTGTCTTTTCACTTTATTAAAAGAGATAGTTAGTGGGTGTGGTCCCCACTACCTTTTACCAAATATGGTAAGTTTTCAAAATGTATCACTTATTTTAAAAACCACAAAATGAAAAGTGTATCACTTATTTTGAAACGGAGGAATTATGTCTCAAATTGGCTAGTTATATTGTTATCTTAATTACATGTATAAGAAGCTTATTATGTCTCAAATTGACTAATTATATTATTATTATTAAGGGAAAAGTGAGTGTGTGGCTGTGACATACCTAAGGTTAGGTGTGGAACCACTTAAAACTACATAATTTTGGTTAAGAAAACTTATAATTCACTACATAAACTCATTAGTATATCAAATGCCGTCTAAAACTCATCAATGATCTTAAATCATAATTATGTTTTCGTTGAATTGAATTGATGTTTCAAGCTTTATATATTTTAAATGATGTTTATATTGAACACATGTCATATTCTTGAAATGGTGTTGAATTGGTGTTTTTTTATTGTATAAGTATTCTAATATGGTGGGAAAGTGACAAAATATTATAAAAATAACCGTTTTAAGTTTTTTTTAGCTAAAACTATGTAGTTATAGGTGGTTACACACTTAACCTTAGGTCAGCCACACACTCACTATTACAAAATAAGGATATCATATGTGACATACATATCTTTTAATTAGTGTCATTCTTCAATGTTTTATTTCTTTCCTTTCTACAAAGAAATGTTGACGTTGAAATCTAAATGAAATACATAGGTAGCTGTGAAGGAAAGAATAGGTCTTATAAGTTAAATCCTACATGCAGGTTATTGCAAATGAATTATACGAGTAGTATTTATTAAAACCCCATCAAAATATCTCAGCGTGAACGATATGAACAATGGTTGTTGGTCTGTTTTACGGATATAATTAATAAACTCATACATCGTAAAAGATTTTAGAAAAATATATTTAAGGGTTTTGCTAGTGTTTCTTATGGGCATACAATAATGAATGTTTAGTAAACTAAAATTTCCTTTAAGTTAATATTTATGAGTTATTAATACTTTTGTGTTATACTGATTTTACCCTTATCGTAATTAAAAATGAAGGTTTTTGATGAATTAAATATAGGGGCATAAAAGACGTTTAAAATTACTATGATGTGCTCATGTGACACATATTAGAAAACTCTTATATTTAATACATATTAATTATTTAATAAAGAGATACTATATTTTAAAGGTTTTTCTAACATATGCCACTGGAACATACATTAGGTGCATTTAATGAACATTAAATTTCCATATAAACTATAAATTATACTTAATATATTTTCAAAAATGGTAAAGATTAGAGTTAATTAATGTTATCCAAAATATATTAGGAAAATAAGTACTTCATTAATTGCACCAAATGTATACCCTAGGGCATACGTTAGAAAAGTGTCTCAGTGGCACATCATAGTAATTCTAAATGTCTTTTATGCTATTGCATTTAATTAATCAAAAACATTCATATTTATTTATGGTAATGGCAAAATCGGAACACAAAAGTAATAATGACTCATAAATATCGTTTTACTCTAATTAAGAAAATTTTAGTTTATTAAGTATTCGTTATCGTGTGCCCATGGGGCACGCATTAGGAAAGAGAGGTGCTTCGTACATATCAATATTTATCTATGTGTAGTAATTTTATATCAAATAACAGTGATGCCTTAAAAGGATGGGTGAAATACAAAATTTGATAAATGAAAAAAGAAAAGCATAATTATCATTTGAGATGAAATTGTACTATATGCATAAATATTGTTATATACAAATTACCTCCCGTTAACAAAACCCTTTAATAAATTACCGTATTTCATCATTAAACACACAATAAATCTCTTAAATATTACTCCGTCCGTCCCAAATTTATTGTTCGCTAGACAAAAGACACACAATTTTAAGAAAATGCAGTTATTGCACCGTCCACCAATAAAATCTCATATTTATCTACTTATAATACATATGATTGGTTGTAACTTGAAATTGACACTTATTTTGGGATAAACTAAAATAGTAAGTTGGACAATAAAAATGAAACGGAGGGAGTATTTTACTGATTCCTTGATTAGAAGTAAATAGAAATGAGGTCTACCTCGTCATTTTTAATGCACCTCCATGTTTCTTCCTTTTGTACGTTGCTATCTTGGCATTATAACTCTTTCGGACCACTTTTAATTGCTCCAGGGTTGCAAGATATTTATATATCCAATATGATATTTTTTTGGAAACGGCTTTGCATTAAAATAAAAAATAAAAACTAGCAAGAAGCTAGCAACAATCAAACATTACATGGTAAAATAAGCCATTCCGGCCAACTAACTCTAAACTTTCTATTTCTATTACATACCCAATTAAAGGAGACTTCATTTATCGAGTCAATCAACATGTATTTCCGCCGATCCCCATTATTGAAAATGACCACATTCCCGAATCGCCAAAGAATCCAAATAACGGTAAAACATATCGCTTCCACAATACTCTTACAATGATTGTTCAAGTTGCTCGAATACACCGAGTCCATGAAAGTGTCCAAATCTTCCATGTCAACATCTATCACTTGAAGCCAACGCCCAATTGCCCTCCATACACTTTTTGCGACATTACAACTCCAAAAAATGTGGTCCACATCCTCCACCTCATAATCACAAATATTGCATGTAAGATCATTCATAGGAATCCCTCTTAACACCAGGTTATTCTTAGTAGGTATACGATTTAACATAACCTTCCAAAGCAAAATATTAACTTTCTGAGGTACGAGAGAATTCCATCGTGTCGCGGTTAGCGCAGCCGGCAAGATCCGATCATCAATCCATCTTCTAACATTCTTAACTTCAAACTCACCATTATTACCAATACACCACCACCATTTATCGGGTCCACTGGATCGTTCCGCACCTTGTACCCGAGATCGCAAGCTTAAGACTTGTTCCGTCTCTCTACCTCCCCTTATATTTCTACTCCAATTCCCGACAAACATGTTACCTTGCATTCTATCCGCCACTAAACAAACCTCATTAATCTCTAGTCGGAACAGCCATGGATACGTCACAGCAAGTGAAACCGAGTCCACCCAAGCATCTGTCCAAAACCGCGTGTCATTTCCATCCCCAACTTGTTTCTTCAAGTAGGTTAGTAAATCAACACCGTTTTCCTTAAGGTTATGCACCATTTTTACAATGCATCCCCACGGACCAACTCTTGCCGCATTACTGATTGGTTTAAACAGCCCTCCATCCTCTCCATATATAAGCCGTATCACTTGTGACCACAACACACTATTATAGGACACCAATCTCCACACCCATTTGAATAATAATGCAATATTAAAAGCATTCAAACTTCCAATATTTAACCCGCCATTTTCAAACGAAGCCAACACCGACTCCCACTTTATCCAATGTATTTTTCTTTGAGATTCGGTACCGCCCCAAAAAAACTTAGCCCGTAGTTTCTCCAACATATTCCCCACGATTTTTGGCATAAAGAACATGGTGGTCATGATTTTTTTCCGTATATTACGTGACCTTTAGAAAATAATTCTTGAGTCCTTAACACTATATTATCATCCTATGATTATATTAGTCCTTTTAACTTAAGACTAAAAGTACTTTCGCTTTTAGTTATTAACCTCGACATGGAAGATGATGTCAAAATGACATTTTTCTAGGAAACTTGTTTTTTAACTATTAGGAAAGATGTAGAAGAAGCACAATTTGACTCTTATTTTTAGTCATTCATCCTCATTGCGTGAGGGGTGATGTTTTGCTTGCTTAAATATTGTTGTCACCTTCTACCTCTCAGTCTCTTCACCCTCTTCACGCCGAGAAGAAGCTGATATCACATAGCCTAAACAATAAAAAATTATGCAAGTAAAAA
Organism: Calendula officinalis; assembly: GCA_963853835.1. NCBI lineage: Eukaryota > Viridiplantae > Streptophyta > Magnoliopsida > Asterales > Asteraceae > Calendula > Calendula officinalis. The sequence goes on along the minus strand of OY970830.1, from coordinate 37,752,001 downwards.
CAAAACGACTATATAAGAGATTTGTAAAATCTAAATTAGATATGTTTCATTTTCTTTGTCAGCATTCAATTTATTAAATAAGTACAAGATAAAAGGAGATTAGGGGAATATATCAATATCTTTTTAGAATCCAAACATCTTTGCATATATATGAATGAGTAATGATGTTAGATGTTTTTCAAAGTAATTTTAAGTCGATCCCAAATAGAAAATGAGAAATTGCACTTCTTTCTTATTAATTTTTTTACTTTATTTTCTTACCACATAATATAACTGATATACAAAATTCAATAATTTTTTTTTTTAATTTTATTACTTGATTTTGACACTTATATCGATCAAATGAGTAAGAAAACAATAAGTAAGAAAATTGTGTATCTATCTCTCATAGATAATATATCAATTAATCTTTAATCACATACATAAACGGATCGACATCAAACAAACCACATCAATTGTCAATAAAAAGTGACGTATCATTATTTTATTGTTCGGCTTTCAGGCATAATGGAATAGATTCAAATAATATTAGATAAACTTGTAAAGATTGTGTATATCTTTTATTCTTAGAAGTTTGTTAATATCCTGTACTATATATATTTGGTTAATAAATTTTTCTTACAATCAGTGAGAATTAAACCCTAATATGGTATCAGCCTAATTTCTTGGCACCTCTCCTCTCTTTGGCCGCCACCCTCTCGAACCCTAAATTTTTTTTACTTCCGATCGGCAGTCGTCTGGCATCATCCATGGCCGGCGATAATACTTCCGCTTCACCTGATGCCCCCTTACCGCTTTCCACTGTCCTTCACATGATCAATATCAAACTTTCATCCACAAATTATCTTCTATGGCACAAGCAGATGTTTCCATTGCTTGCTTATCAACATCTCTCCGGTTATGTTGATGGTTCGATTGAGTGTCCACCGTCTACATCCACTGTTGGCGATGTTACTTCCTCGAACCCTGCCTACGCTACTTGGGTTGCCGCCGATCAACGGGCATTAATTTTAATACAGTCTTCTTTATCCGAGGAGGCGATGGCCGAAACCATCGGTCACAATACCTCCTATGATGTTTGGAAAGCTCTTGCAGAATCTTACCAACATGATTCCCTTGAACACACCCATACTCTTCGAGACTCTCTCTCCGTCACTTGAAGAAGGGATCATCCACCGTTTCTGAGTTCTCGAGAAAGTTTAAGACTATATGTGATCAACTTCAAGCCATTGGTCACCCTCTTTCCGATGATGATAAGTTGCATTGGTTTCTTTGTGGTTTAGGTTCCTCTTTTGAAACTTTCTCCACCACTCAACGGCTCTTAACTCCCCGACCTAAGTTCCGGGATATTATTGCTCAAGCCGAAAGCCACAAGATGTTTCTTCTTTCCATTAGCGATTCAAGTTTTGCTCCTGTTGCCTTCAATACCGGCACCACTGGTCGCTCATCTGATTCCTATCGAGGTCGTGGTCGTTCAAGCAACCGTGGCTCTTCCTACCATGGTCGAGGTCGTGGCAACCACCGACCGCCACATTGCCAATTATGCCGTAAAGATGGTCATTATGTCACTCAATGTACCGAGTTTACTTTTTCTCGCAACCCTTCCAATGTTGATGCTAATCTTGCCGAAGCGTTTCATGCACAATGCAACGCCTCTACACCGGATTGGTTTGTTGACACCGGTGCATCGGCACACATGGCGAACAATCCGTCCCACCTTGATTCCGCAACAAATTATAACGGTAATGAATCGGTTATTTTCGGTAACGGTAACGATGCTCCTATTTCTCATATTGGCAAAACATATTTATCACCAAATATATCTTTACTTGATGTTCTTGTGGTTCCTAACCTTACAAAAAATCTTTTATCGGTTAGCAAACTTACACAAGACAACACGGTTGATGTCTTATTTTCTAACCCTTTATTTACCATTCGGAATCAGCATACAAAGGAACCACTAGCACAAGGAAGACATAGACATGGACTATATGTCTTAGAGCATGGGAAACAAGCGTTTTTATCTAAATTAACGTCTAAACGTATTAAAGCTTCGTTTCATTTATGGCATTCTAGATTAGGGCATGTTTCGAATGATATTATTGCTACTTTGAATAAATTGGGTTTTTTTTTTATCTATTACATCTGTTTTGCCTAACCCTAGTGCATGTTCCCCTTGTCAATTATCAAAAAGCAAACACTTGACTTTTGATCAAAATTTGAAACGTTCCTCACATGTTTTAGATCTTATTCATTGTGATGTATGGGGTCCCTCACCGGTTACATCTGTTGACGGCTATAAATATTATGCCATTTTTGTTGATGACTATTCCAGGTTTACTTGGTTTTACCCCTTGAAGAACAAGTTCGATTTTTATGATGTGTTTAAAACATTCATTGCCTTCGTTCAAACACAATTTGCATGCAAGCTTAAAGTGTTTCAATCGGATGGAGGTACCGAGTTTACAAACTCCAATGTGCGAATCTCGAATCTCGTGTCCATACACGCCTCAACAAAATGGTCGTGTCGAACGTAAGCACCGTCACATTAGCGAAACCGGTTTGGCTATCATGTTTAATGCACATGTTCCGGCTTGTTATTGGGCATATGCCTTTGCTTCAGCAACTCATATTATAAACCGGCTCCCCACTAAATTACTTGATGATGTTTCTCCATACGAGTTGTTATTTGCTTCATCACCAAATTATGGAAATTTTCGAGTTTTTGGATGTTGCGTTTATCCATACTTACGCAATTATTCCTCAAATAAACTTGCTCCAAGAAGCACCCCATGTATCTGATGGATTTATGTGCACAGTTAGTCAACCTATGATGTCACGTCCATGTCTATAGGACACTCAAGGGTCACACCGGTGAGTGCATGTAATACGAGAAAGATATGTAATGATACTTGGAAGAGGAATGATTCATAATAGTCATTTATGAATCAGTTAAGTATTAAGTTAAGTTCAACTTATTACTAGATTAGTTTATCTAACTAATTAATACAAGTATTTGTACATTTACTAGTTGAGTAAATATACACTGTGTTAATTATAGATTATCCATAATATGATTTAAAGTAATCAAATCATATGGTGTTGGATAATATTATTGTCTAAATTATATAAGGTATATTATATAATTAATTATTAAAAGTATAAATACAAAGTATATATATTTCGTGTATATAATATACGGAATATATTAGTGTATTAATACTAGACATTTAATAATTAAGTGCAACTATAATAACTAGATAAACTATAAGGGTTGGAAGTGTAAAAGGAAAAGTTTAATTAAGAAACGTTTCTTAATTAAATTAGAAGGACTTAAGTGAAAGATCTTCCATTATAAATAGAAGATCTAGGCTTCACTTTATTCTTTCCACCCCATACCCTAAGCCACGAATTTTTGGCTTCCTCCTCTCTATTTCGGCCGAAACACATCCGAAGAACACAAGCCTTGTGTTCTTCGTGTTCTTCGTTCGTTCTTCGTGTTCTTCAAGTCTTGAAGAACAAGTTTCATTACAAGAGCTTATTTAGAGGGCTTCTCGTTGTGTTTATCACTGGTGGATCTATCTTGAGCAATCTAAGGTATGAATTGGAAAAACCCATTTTCCCTTCTTTCCCCTAGGACGAAATCGAACCAAGAACCCTAGGGTTCTTGGTTAGTCGACGAACACCACAAGTATGTGTGTGTGTTCGAGTTTTTCGTACAAGGCTTCTTTCTTGTTAATCTAGTTTAGATTTCCAACATCCCATAATCCTTTAGGGTTTAAGGATTAAGTTTAATATTAGTTCCGCTTTTAGGGATTAAACTAGCTAGCTGGTTAAACCGGCAAGAACAAGTTCATGTTCTTGACAGTATGGTTCGAACCAAGCATACTAGGAGGTTGACCCAAGTGGTCAATCAGTTACAATGAAACCCTTTAGTGGTATCAGAGCGTTGGTTTAGAAATCTAAACAAGAATAACAAAGTTTTTGTTTGTTTAATTTCCAAGTTTTTTTTATTTTTTTCGTTCCTTTTTCTTTTTCTTCCTCATAGATTTCGAATGAGGGTAAATAACTCTAGACCAAGAATGTTAAACAGTTTAGTTTAATTGGTCATAAGGATTCTAAACCCTAGTAATTTCGAGATCAAGAAAGAACCCTAGGACCAAGAACATTAAACTAGTTTAGTTTAATTGGTTAAAAAGACTTCTTTCCCTAACCCTAGTATGTTCGAAAATTACAAGAACCCTAGGATCAAGAATGTCAAAATTTTTGGTCAAAAGGATTCTTTCCTTATTAATTGATCTTCAAAATCTAGGACCAAGTATGTTAAACTAAGTTTTAGTTTAATTGGTCAAAGAGGATCTTTTCTTTTTATCCCTAGATTTCGAAAATCATATGGATATTTGGACACCAAGTTTGATTAAACTAGTTTAATTTAATTGGTGGAAAAGTTTCCTAGGCTTAAGGAAATTTTTCGAAACCCTAGATTCAACCTAGGACCAAGAACATTAAACTAGTTTAGTTTAATTGGTTAATAGGATTAATCAAGAACATAATCTAGAACCTAGAAAATTAAACAAGTTTATGTTTAATAAGGTTTAATTATTGTTTTAGTAGATTTATTAAAGCTAGTTCTTTAAACCTAGAAATCTAGACAAAGGTTTGAATTAAAAAGTTTAAATAAATTTATTAAAGTTATAATTTATCCTAGAATTTGAACAAAGATTATTGTTTAAATAGGATTGATTAGGATTAATCTTTAACTAAAAGATGTTATTAATCAAGAAAGTTAAAACTAGGTTTTAATTGATCAAGAACAAGATAAAGGTTTAATTAATTAAATTTAAATAAGGATTAAAAAGGAGGTGTTAATTTTTAAGTTTTAAAATTAACAAGATGTATTTATATTATATTATTTAATTTTTCGGATTTTTCAAATTACTTAAAAGTGATTTTAAAAGATAAAATAGTTTGTACGTATTTTAATTAGTCTAAGTTAAAATAAAAATGTATAAATTAGGTCTAATATTCTTATTAAGAATGTTATAAGTTTTTAAAGAAATAAATTATATATATATATATATATATATATATATATATATATATATATATATATATATATATATATATATATATATATATATATATATATATATATATATATATATATATATGGTCCGGATCCGGTGAGGACTCTTTTCCCGGTGAGGACTGCGAGGACTCCAAAAAAAACACTAAAAATGATCCAAAACAAACTTTTTTCAAAAAAAATTCTTTTTTAAATATCTAAATCGCAGCCTATAAGATTCACAAAAAAATAGTTTTTCAAAATGATCCAAAAAAAAAATATGGATCATAATAATGATCTACAAAAAAATATGGATCATTGTTATGATCCGCAAAAAAAAGTGGATCATAATTTTCTTTTCGAATTTTTTTTTGGTCAAATGTAGTAATAATTATGGTGAGTTATATATATTTTTTCAGAATTTTTTGAAAATTTTATGAGGTGTCCTCACGAGTGCTCACCGTTTTTGGAATCCTCACCGGATCCCACTTATAACTATGATCAAAATAACAGTTAATTTAATGACCCATTTAATCTTGTATTTAACCTATATTTAAGTAGTCTAAGTTAAATATAAGAATGGTTTAAAAACAAACTAAGATTATTATATATAGTCTTTATATAATAAGTTTATTAGTTTCACTAAGGATAGACCGGTGATTGTGTTTGCTCAAGTTCCATCATGGTTGTTGGAGCTAGTGGGAGCTACACAAGAAAATCGCAAAGTTTATAAAGATGTCCTTAGGACATAGTTTTGGCGAAATTAATAAAGTTTAAATAAGTGTTTAATTTTATTATTAAACAAGTGAAAAACAATGTCTGTTAAACTAGGATTACGATTCAAGTTTATGAATCATAAAGGAATTAAAATTCACATTTTAAAGTTTAACATAAGGTTCAAGTTTTTCAAGTAAATACAACGAGCAAGTTTTATTTAGAAAAGGTTTTTCATAAAACCAAGTAAAACGTTTTGTACACCTCGTTTTAGGTATACATATAAATCGCGCAAACTTTTTGAAACTATAAGTTTTAAAGGAAAAAGTTCTTAAAGATATTTAGAGAGGCGTCTTATGGAATTCTTGAATAACACAAGTCGCACATTTTAAATAAAGATTAAAATTGGAATAAGGTTTAAGTTTAGTTTAAGACTTAAACAAACCCAAGAAAATCTTAGATCGAAGTACTATCCACCTAATGGAACACCTCACTTGTTCAACGATATTCATATTGTAAGGATAAAGAACCTTAGATATGGATTCAAATCATTGCGAGTGTTAGGGTGCGTAAGGTTCTGTGATAATCGGGAGTCCCGGCGCAGAACATCGCACTGCCTTAGATGGTCTGATCTACTTTGGTGATAATCGGGAGTCCCGGCCCAAAAAGTACTTGAGTAGAATAAACATACTAGACTTTATTGCAACTTAGAAATGTATGATTAAATTCGTACAAGGTTGTAATAAGTTATAACTCTAAAGATTCTACGACCCATAGGAATCGTGTCAAGTCTTGATACGACTGTTAAGGATGTTACCTACCAGAAACAGCATGTCTCGTCGGGAAGTGCCCAAACCTTGCGGCGAGAATGTGATATATGGATCCTAGGCCTAAAATATTAATTATGGGTTTATAATATATTTTAGAAGATGTTTGTTGATGATTACTTATTAAACTGGGTTTGATTTGTAGACGGCAGCAACAACCAACACGACACGTACCAATAATCTCTCACTATGCTTGTTTCTAGAAAAGGACAAATTGACTAGGTCAAAGTTTCTCAGTTGGAAGCGTGATCTTCGGATTATTCTTAGGCATGAGAGAAAAGGAAATGTCCTAGAAAGAGCAATGCTAAATGCCCCTGCCGTGAATGCTAGAAATGAACTAGTACAAGCATATTACGCTTGTAGAGTGTTCAACTCTTGCAAGATGGTTAAGGGATCATTAGTAAGTGCTCACGTCATGAAAATGAAAGAGCACATGGATCATGTTGAATGACTAGGACACCCAGTACCGTTGCAAGTAGCAACAATAATGATACTCAACTCGTTGTTAGATGACTATAAGTCTTATGTAGTCAACTACAACATGCATAACATGGAGCAATCCATTGTTGAGCTACATTTTGTGCTCAAGACTACTGAGTTGATTTGGGGACCAAGTTTAAAAATGATCTCGCAGTAACCGATGATGGTAGTGATCAGAGAAAGAGGCGCAGTGGAAAGGGAAATGATAAAACCGATCCTAGCCACGGCGCGCCTAAAGGGTAATAGAGTCAAACAAAAAGTCTAGACGGTAAAGCCAAGCAACGCAAGGGCCGAGAAACGGTTTCTTGGTCGTGGCGAGGGTCAAAGGGTAGGAGGCCATGCTTGCTACTCAGTTGACTTGACCAACTTCTAGATACTCCTTTCCTACTTGTAAAAATTATTACGAGTAACTCAACTTTAGGAATCGTTTATTGCAAGAGATGATGAAAAGTGAGATGGACTAACATGAGATAATGATCCCACAAGCACCACGTTTTAATTCAGTATTTTTCATATGGATTCAGTAAAAACAATTTTCATTTTTAAGTTGTTTTGAACAAAATTACATTTTCTATCTTTATGATAATTTTGGCGTTTTAAGTTTATCGTTGAATCCATGGTTGAATTATATTGTGTGTGCATGTGTGTTGATTATACTAGTCAAGTTTTATGACTAGATTATAAAGTCAAGTATTGACTTAATAATGATCTCATTGTTTATATTTGTTTGATTGTTGTGTGAATATCTTAGAAGCTCAAATTACTTAGATGCTAGTAGTTAGAAAGTTTTTCTAATGAAAGTATTTAAGAGTTTTTATGGAAAGCATAAAGTTCAAGGTACATTGAACTTATTTAAAAACATCTTAAGTAATGATTACTTATGATAGTAAGTTTTAAAGTATTAGTGTTAATATAGTATGATTATATTGGATATAATCAAGATAGACTTTAAAGAGTATTATTACAAGTCTTTCATACTTGTGATAAAGGAATTTAATGAAGTCATAATTCCCTAATAGGAATAATTGGATATTCATTCGTATAATCCAAGGAAAATGACTTAGACATTAAATGAACTCTTAAAAGGGACAAACTATATTAAAGAATTTAAGAATTAAAAGGTATTAATGCAAGTCTTTTATACTTGTAATAAATACAACATTTGATCAAGTCATAATTCCCTAATAGGAATAATGGATATTTGAGAAATCCAAGAAATGACTTTGGCATTAAATGATATTTTTAAAAGATACTAATACACTTAAGAACTGGAAGTATCGTTTCAAGTGTCTTATACTTGTTAGATACAGTAATCAATGAAATTCATGATTCCCTTCAAAGGAATGTTGGATATTCGCAAATCCAAAGGATAACTTTGATAATTGATTCATTCTTAAAGGGTTAAACTATAAGTTTTGACTAGGTTAAAAGTAGTAGTTTAAGTGATACTTATTTCCATAAAATTTAGTGAGAGCTATGATTAAAATATTCATTACAGGTACTAATGAATATAGTAAGTTAGTTAGGATATTAACAACAAGATATTACCAAGTCGTTAGCCAAAGAGTTAAGAGTTAAGAGAAATGATAAATGATCGTTGATTAGATTATTGCAAACCTAATAGCGTGATCACGAGTCTTGTGATTAATTATTGCATATCTAATAGGTTGTTCACACTCCAGTGGATAACATAATCATTTAAGGAAATTTCTTTAACTAGTAATGATATATCTACAAATCAAGTAACTAAAAAAGAGGCTTTAGTTACAAGGAGAATTTTATGAATTCAAGAAACTAAGGAGTTAATTTCCAATCCTCCTATGTTTACCGAATTGCATAAAAGGCAAGACTGGAATATGTTCTAGATTGTTGCAAGAACAAAATCTAGCAAAAGCAAAAGAAATAGTATTTTTCAAATACTTGTCTTATGTCTTTAGTTAAATAAAAATGACTAGTTCAGTGATAAAGTTACAGTTAAGGTTGTAAAAGTCATTAAGTAATCAACACGAACAAAAGGAATAAGTAATGATCCAGTAATAATTCAGTATCTTGGTCCAGTTAGGAATGATACATGAATTAGTATCATTGTTATTCAGACTTTGTATGTTTTAAGAATATCCATGAATGAAGGTTATTTTATTCAGAAGGTATAAATCCGTGACTACTCGTCTTGGTGGGAACCTTGATGGGACGTTAACGTCATCGCGGTATTTGGTGGTAGATTCGAAGTTCTTCGAATATAGCTACACAAGTTTTTGTGTAAACCAAATATCGGTGATATTCTGTTGGAGCTCAACGAATATTGGATTGACCACCGTGATAATACTTCGTGGTTGAAAAGTTCAAAAGTATTATTCACTAGGATTGTCCTTAAGCCTGAGGTATTTGATTTGGGATACAATGACTAATGTGCTTTGGTTCGTCTTAGACAAGTCTGAAATATGATTGTCATAAGAGGCTTTACTGGGTACAGAGGAAGTTGTATTTTGAATCGAAATATAACAAGATGGTAATTGCACCTCCTTTTTAGGAGAGATATTTATAGGTCCCTTGACATGATGATAAACTGAAAATGCACGGCCGTGCTCAACGAACTGATTTGTTCTTTGTCGTTATCACACAGTTTTAAATCAAGAGGTCAAGAAATGATTTCCAGTACATGAGTTGATAAATTCTACCATGCTCGTATTCGTTATCACAAATATCGTGTTGCAAGGGATGAACCTAACAAGTTACCCAAGAAGTAAAGACGGAGTGTTCTTTACTAGACGACGCTATTAATATGTTTTTCTAAAAAATACCTGGGTATAAGAGTTTCTATGGCTTGGTTATCCTGTATTGCCTGCTAGAGGGCCGCTGCAGGACTAGTGTCATCAAGCTAAGGTTACGAACTTGCATAGGTGGGAGTTTGATGGATTTATGTGCACAGTTAGTCAACCTATGATGTCACGTCCATGTCTATAGGACACTCAAGGGTCACACCGGTGAGTGCATGTAATACGAGAAAGATATGTAATGATACTTGGAAGAGGAATGATTCATAATAGTCATTTATGAATCAGTTAAGTATTAAGTTAAGTTCAACTTATTACTAGATTAGTTTATGTGACTAATTAATACAAGTATTTGTAAATTTACTAGTTGAGTAAATATACAATGTGTTAATTATAGATTATCCATAATATGATTTAAAGTAATTAAATCATATGGTGTTGGATAATAATATTATTGTCTAAATTATATAAGGTATATTATATAATTAATTATTAAAAGTATAAATACAAAGTATATATATTTCGTGTATATAATATACAGAATATATTAGTGTATTAATACTAGACATTTAATAATTAAATGCAACTATAATAACTAGATAAACTATAAGGGTTGGAAGTGTAAAAGGAAAAGTTTAATTAAGAAACGTTTCTTAATTAAATTAGAAGGACTTAAGTGAAAGATCTTCCATTATAAATAGAAGATCTAGGCTTCACTTTATTCCTTCCACCCCATACCCTAAGCCACGAATTTTTGGCTTCCTCCTCTTTATTTCGGCCGAAACACATCCCAAGAACACAAGCCTTGTGTTCTTCGTGTTCTTAGTTCGTTCTTCGTGTTCTTCAAGTCTTGAAGAACAAGTTTCATTACAAGAGCTTATCTAGAGGGCTTCTCGTTGTGTTTATCACTGGTGGATCTATGTTGAGCAATCTAAGGTATGAATTGGAAAAACTCTTTTTCCCTTCTTTCCCCTTGGACAAAATCGAACCAAGAACCCTAGGGTTCTTGGTTAGTCGACGAACACCACAAGTATGTGTGTGTGTTCGAGTTTTTCGTACAAGGCTTCTTTCATGTTAATCTAGTTTAGATTTCCAACATCCCATAATCCTTTAGGGTTTAAGGATTAAGTTTAATCCCAGTTCCGCTTTTAGGGATTAAACTAGCTAGCTGGTTTAACCGGCAAGAACAAGTTCATGTTCTTGATAGTAGGGTTCGAACCAAGCATACTAGGAGGTTGACCCAAGTGGTCAATCAGTTACAATGAAACCCTTCAGTATCTTTCTTGGTTATAGCTCACAATACAAAGGGTACCGGTGCCTCGATCCTTCAACACAACGGATTTACACAACGAGGCATGCTCATTTTGATGAAGATTATTTCCCATTTAAAGACAAGCAACACTCAACGCCACCGGCTTCTTTGCTTTTGTCTACTTATTGTGATGATCATGTTGATATAAATGTTAATGCACCCACTCATGCCTCGGTTCCCACCTCTGTTAAACCCACTGCCGATGCAGCGCCCGAGCAGCCTTGTGACTTGTGCACGGACCCGCAGCCTCCTGTTGCTGCGTTTGTTCCTGATCCCGAGCAGTCCGCTCCAGTCCCTGCACCCATACCTGCCCCTGCTCCGCCTGCTCCTCCAAATGTGACACACCCCATGTTCACACGGTCCAAAGCAGGAGTTTTCAAACCGAAACATCGTGCGGATTTATCCCATCTTTCCACATCTCCATTGCATCATGCTCTCTTTAAAATGAAAGAACCAAACGGATTCAAGTCAGCTACAAAGGACCCGAAATGGTTCTCGGCTATGTGTGATGAAATGAAGGCTTTAAAACTTAACTCTACTTGGGATTTGGTACCTCGCCAACCTAAGACGAACATCGTTGGCTCAAAATGGGTGTTTCGAACAAAATTTTTAGCCGACGGAACTATTGACAAATACAAAGCTCGTCTTGTAGCTCAAGGTTTCACCCAAGTTCCGAGAATCGATTACTCCGCCACGTTTAGCCCGGTTGTGAAAGCTTCAACGGTGCGTATTATTATTTCACTTGCTGTATTAAATCGATGGCCGTTGCATCAATTAGATGTGAAAAATGCTTTTTTAAATGGGGAATTATCTAATGTTGTGTATATGGAACAACCTCCGGGTTTTGTTGACTCACGTTTTCCAAATCACGTTTTCCGGTTAAACAAAGCTCTCTATGGTCTCAAACAAGCGCCACGTGACTAGAATAAGGAAAGTGGCCGAGATCAAAGGGATTCTATCTGGCAAGGTAAACATGGAAATGTTTACTCAGTCCTTCTAGTCAGTCCTTGTACTCAGTATCACTATCTGATACTGAGCTCTGATACTGAGTTCCAATACTGATCACTCAGTATCAGACCTAAACTTAGCTATTTTATTCTACATATTAATCAAAGCTAGTCTAGGTTGTTTTGTTATCTTAAGATCCAAAGGGGTAAGGCTTTTTGCCTTAACAATCTCCCCCTATCTAATGATAACAAAACAATTACAAAGAGATAAAAAGAAATAGAAAATACAACAGCATAGGTAGCAAAATCTTCTTCTTCATCTACTGTTGATGGCTTCATTCTCATAGAAGACTTCTTATTTGATGTGGACAAACTCTTCTCTGCTCTTGAGTTCATCCCTTCTACAATTAAGAACTGCAACAATCTTCTTTCAGAACCAAGAGTCTTCTTTCTTGGTGATCATCCATTTCAGTCCAACAAGGTGACTGATTTGAGCTCTTGGTAGATCTTCTTCAGAAATGAAGCACTCTCTATCCTCTGAGTCAGTATACATATATCCAGAAGTTGGATATATGACACTCTTTTGATCCTGAAAAACAAGGTTAGGAGGAAGAGGGTACTTATTAAGGTACTTGTATGTATGAAGGCATTCTGGTCTGTTGTTTGAGTAAGCTTCAGTCATCACACTGAGTGTTCTATACTCTATCTCATGAAGCAAGCCCTTCTCATAGCATACAGCAGCTACTGCACAGATTTCATCCAAGACTATTTGATCATAAGTTGATTTCTTTGGAAGCTCTTTGATCAGTCTTGTGATCTTCACCCAGTCTTGAAGACCAATTCTTTGAATATCATGAAGAAATATCTTCATGGGAGGACTGGTTAAGCCATTACAAGTGATAGTGATTCTTCCTTCTTTGAGCTTCACTTTTACTTTATTGACATCCTGATTCAATCAATGTATCCCCCTTTCATTTGGAAATGTTTTGGTCTTCAAGAACTCCTTCCTTTCCTCCTTATACTGAGTCCTAGCAGCAACCATATTCCAATAATGTTGAATATGGTCTGGACCCTTTCTTGAGATTCTATGTGAAGGACCAGGAGTATCAGTATCTGGGTCAGATTCTGGTTCAGCTTTGATTCCCAACTCTTGCTCATATAAAAATCTCTCTTGTTCTGCACAGAGTTGTTGAGAAGTCAGTCTTGGAGCCTGCTCGGTATCATTGTCCAATGTATGAACATGTCTTCTTTGTCTTGTTACCAAAGGAGCAGGTTCCTCACTTGATTCAGAAGAAGTGAGAACTGCATTGATGGGTCTTCTTGATAAGGAACTCCTTCTTCTAATCACCAGATTTTCTGGTTCTTCATCATCCGAGGATGATGATGAAGAACTTTCTTGTTCTACCAGATTTAGTGCATAGTTCACTAAATCTGGTTCTTCAGCTTCATCATCAGCAATAGGCCAGATGAAAGGCCTATAGACCACAATTTGCAAATCATTCTCCTCACGAGCAGGTGGCTCAGAATAAGTTTGCTGTGGTTGGTCAGTATGAGTCTCCCCCTGAGCAGATGGCTCAAGTGGGTCTTCAACTTGTAATGCTGACCTAGTTCTTTGTCGTCTTCTCTCATACTGAATCCGAAGTGGCTCAGTATGAGGGCTTTGCTGATGTTTTTGTTCTTGTTGTGGAGGTTGATCTTCATTCAATCTTCTTCTTTTCTCCCCCTGAGCAGATGGCTCAGTTTGATCAACCTCAGTATCTCTTTGTCTCTTCTCCCCCTTATTGTTATCATTGGATGAAGAGGGAAGAGGATCAGTATCACCACCCATGTCCCCTTCAGGTTCTTCAAGAGTAGGGGAGGGCATGGGCTCAGTGGCAGCATCAGTATCACCATCATCTCCTTCTCCTTCTCCTTCTTCATTGTGTTCACCATGCGAAAATGGTGGAGTTGGTGGAGGCTGATGTGGTTGTTGAAGTAGTGAGACTGACTGTTTTATTGAGTCAATATTACTACTCATAGTGTCCATTCTGGCCAGTATGATAGTCTGAGTATGTTGGATGGCCAGAATATGCTGCATGATTGCTTGCAGAGTCACTTGGTCTCCTGCAGCCTGTGATGCCGGAATGCCCTGCACAGATGGTGCTAAAGAAACAAAAAATATAAAACTGGTTAAAAAAAAGAAAGGTTTATCAAATAGAATTGTGGTGTTGTTTAACTCTATAATCATATAAACAGAGTTTGTGAAGTCTGTATTTCATCTGGTTTATGATGAAATATTGTGGACTTGTGCATAACATGTGTAAGAAGATTTTAGTAAAAGTGAGTGTGTAAATTTAAGTAGCTCAGTATAGGATAAGTCACATTTACTAAAAGGTTTGGGTTTGGGAATTCGAAGCCTGGGATGTGCTTCTTGTTATTTTCAATGTTTATCACTCGGTATTAGAGTGATAACAGAAATGTGGCTAAACCCCATGGAAAGTTTTTGGATTTTGTGGCTTAAGGGTTTGTGATCATTTCTTGAATTATGCTACCCAACTCAAAAATAAGTTGGACATTATTCAAGCAGCACCAGTGGGTGTCAGTTTGACATCAACCACCATTGTCTCTTTACATGTTGAAACAACTGTAGACTGACAATGATCAATTGTGTGCTCAGTATATGAATTTTGCATAGCAGCAGTGGGCTAGCTATGTTGGCCATAAACGAATATATATTTGAAAGATCGTGTGAGACTTTGGTCAGTATTGAGTTGGTACTGGCCAATACTTAGTCTCAATTTGGGAATGAAATATATATATATAAGTTTAAGGGCTTTTTAGAAATTCATACCCGAGACTCTGTCAGATTCCCTTCTAGCATCGGCAGAGGTCGGTGCAGGATCATGTGATTGTTGATTTGCAGTACCAACATCGTCAATACCGACCTGTCTGTCTTGCTGAGCACCTTCCAGTGTAGTTTGCTCATATTGAATCTCCACATCAAGAGGAACATGAGGTTCCTCAATTGGTTGAGTAGTTGGGACTAGTTCTGGACCTGGAAGGTCATCGGTGGCTGCAACTAGGCTTTGGGCTTGAAGAGAGGCAGTTAATGATGGAACATTTGCAGGCTGCACCTCCTCAGATGATAACACGCCCATAAGGACTGGTGAGAGGTTTCTTCTTCTTCTTCTTAGGACAAGCTGTGTGGCTTCGGTCGACTCAGTATGAGAGATATGTTGTTGAGTCGGTTCTTGAGCTTGTGGAACATCCTGCATCTCAACATCTTGACCAGCATGTCCTCCATTACCACTATTATCATCATCATCATCATTGTCTGATTCAGTATCAGACATGTCTGCTTCCTCATTTATGTGTTCTTGAACAATGGCCCACATATAAGGACTTAGTAGAGGCTCTCCTTCTCTTGGCCTGTAAAAGAAGATCTTCTCACTAAGAGGAGGAAGATCAACCCTTGGACTGTGAAACTCATCATAAGTATGTGTGGGCATTGAGTGTTAAAAGATGAGTGATAAGAATCTGCAGAAAGGGACATTACATTCCCTTGTGTTAGCCCGAACCAAAGCAGCCGTGCATAATCAATGTTTCTTCCATAGTACAAAGCATGTACTATTTGCATCCCAAATTCATTTATTTGGTCCAAAGCACCCGTCTTGTGGGTCATACACCGAATAATCGTTGTAATGAGAATACCCCACATAGGACCGAATTCGTTTCTTTTGATTATGCCCGTTGTTCCTCTTCGATCCAAAAATGGTAATACTGAGCGTGCCTCTGTTCTATCAACGAATGGGTCATACTGAGCTTGGGCAGGAAGCCTCAGTGTTTCACGAATGATGGCAGTAGAAACAAATGCCCTTCTTTGATCCCTAATTACCCACCCAACAATCATATCTGGAGAATCGAGTGTGGCAGAGTACCAAAACTCGCATAGCATTTCTGGGTAAATTGCTCGAGGAGACAAAGTCAGTGCACGAGCAATTGGGCAATTTTTCATAAAAGTCACAATGTTTGTGAATTCTTGGCATACCCAGGCTTGAGGAATAGAGAAATTGGCTGTGATGTTGTTCCTCGCAAACCTGGGCAGTTCATCATTTCGGAATTTGATTTCCGATTCAACCTCTGGAGCGACGAAAGTGTAGATCGCCATCTGTGATTTTGATTTAAGAGTTTTTGCTTGCTAAGAGAGAGTGAAATCGTTAATCGCAGATAGAATTTAAAGAGAAAGAATGAAATAACTGTTAAAAAATATTTGAAGAAAAAAAAACGATTATTTATAGGTGATTGAAAGATAATTAAGGTATTGGGAAGTAAAACTGGCTGATTTGACTGCCTTATCCTGTGCCAACGGTAACTTTCCTATTAAGAAAGGTTACCGTTGGGCAGTATGAGGATTAAGCTCGGTGTGAGCGCCGTCATACCCCAATACTGAAAGAAGAAAAAATTAATTTTTTAAAAAAATTTAAAAATATAAAAACAATTAATTTACTCTTGAAATTAATAAAAAAAATAAAAATTTTAAATTTTGACGATAACAGACTAGTGATACTGAGTGGTCAGTATCAACAGGAGTGATACTGAGCGCTCAGTTTTAAAGAGAATTAAGAAAGATCAAGGATTCAGCATACCTAATTGCCCTAGTAAATACATAAACCTTTCCTCAGGGAGAGGTTTAGTAAACACATCTGCCAATTGTTCATCTGTTGGTACATAATCTACCTCAACCTTATCCTTTTCCACATTATCTCGAATAAAGTGGTGTCTGATATCAATGTGCTTAGTCTTGGAGTGATAGACTGGGTTCTCTGTGATAGCAATAGCACTTTTGTTATCACAATGAATTGGAGTCTTTTGAAAGTTGAACCCATAGTCCAATAGTTGATACTGCATCCATAATAATTGAGCACAACAACTTCCTGCAGCAACATACTCTGCTTCTGCTGTGGAAGTTGCTACCGAATTTTTCTTCTTGGATGACCAACCTACTAGTCTTCCACCTAGGAATTGACATCCTCCACTTGTGCTTTTTCTATCCAATCTACAACCTGCAAAATCTGCATCTGTGTACCCTTCAAGGTCAAAGTTTGAATCTTTGGGATACCAAAGACCCAGGTTAGGAGTACCTGTAAGATATCTAAAGATGCGCTTAACTGCTTTCATGTGTGATTCTTTAGGATCAGCCTGATACCGAGCACACAAACATGTTGCAAACATGATATCAGGCCTGGTAGAAGTTAAGTAAAGTAAGGAACCAATCATACCTCGGTATGTGGATTGACAAACTGGTTTACCAGTTTCATCCTTACTTATCTTATCCTGAGTACCCATAGGAGTATGCATGGAAGATAAGTTTTCAAATTTGTATTTCTTTAACATGTCATGCACATACTTACTTTGATTTATAAAAGTGCCATCAGGCTTTTGTTCAACTTGTAAACCAAGAAAATAAGTAAGTTCTCCCATCATACTCATCTGATACTGAGTTGACATTATCTTAGCAAACCAGTCACACATTGACTTGTCAGTGGAGCCAAAGATAATATCATCTACATATATCTGAATGAGTAAGATGTCAGAACCTTTCCGTCTTGAAAATAATGTTTTATCAATTTTACCTCTTGTAAATTTATTTTCAATAAGGTACTCAGACAGGGTATCATACCAGGCTCTTGGAGCTTGTTTGAGCCCATATAGAGCTTTATCAAGCTTGAAAACATAATTAGGAAATTTAGGATCAACAAAACCTGGTGGTTGTTTAACATAAACTTCTTCTTGTAGTTTTCCATTTAGAAAAGCACTCTTGACATCCATCTGATAAACTTTGAAGTTCTTAAAAGCTGCATATGCAAGATACAACCTAATAGCTTCAATTCTTGCAACTGGTGCAAAAGTTTCATCATAGTCAATGCCTTCTTCTTGCCTGTAACCTTGAGCAACTAACCTTGCTTTGTTTCTGATGACAACACCATCCTTGTCCATCTTGTTTCTGAATACCCACTTAGTACCAATAATAGTTTTGCCAGTAGGAGGTGGTACTAAGTTCCAAACTTTGTTTCTCTCAAACTCTGTGAGCTCTTCTTGCATAGCCTCTACCCAATCTTCATCTAATAAAGCTTCATCAGCTTTCTTTGGTTCAATGGTAGATAGAAAGCTTGAGAAGAAACAAAAATTTGCAGTTGCTTGGGGTTGAAACTCTAATTTTCTTCTTGTTTGGACACCTTCTTCAATAGGACCAATAATGATTGAGTGTGGATGGTCTCTGTGTTCCCTTAAATTGTTTCCTAAGGGAGCATTTGAAGTAGGATCAACACTATCTTGTTGATTGGGTGTGTTGTGTGTCTGATACTGAGTGGAATTCTGGTCAGTATTAGACAACGGAGGTTGCTGTTCAGCTTCATTTTGCAGAGGTGAGGTGGATTCTTGTGAAGTGTTGGATGTTTCACCTTCTTCATATGTAGAGTGGTGCAGATCATTAGTTGGAAACTCAGTGTGAGGGTTCTCTGTTATGGGAGCCTCAGTATTAGTCGCGGTTGAGTGAGACTGAGTTCGAACTTGATCAGTTTCATTAAACTTAGTAGAAATAAAGTGTGGATGAAATTTGGGCTCTTCAGCAATGGAGTTTTCTGGATTGCATAGAATATCTATGCCACTTATGTCTTCACTTGCTGAGGTAGAATGCTCATTCTGATCTTCATCAAATGTGACATGAATGGATTCTACAATCATCTTGGTTGAGATGATATACACTCTGAAGGCTTTAGAGTGTGGAGAGTAGCCCATGAACACACCTTCATTTGCTTTGGGAGCAAATTTGTTGAGATTTTGTTTTGTACTGAGTACAAAGCATTTACTTCCAAAGATGTGGAAGTATTCCACATTAGGAATCTTGCCATTGTATAACTCATATGGAGTCTTCAGATGTCTCTGGACTATAGTGGCTCTATTCTGAGTGAAGTTTGCACAATTTACAGCTTCAGCCCAGAAACTCAGTGCCAGTCCAGCATGGCATAACAAAGTTCTTGCAGCTTCAATTAATGTTCTATTCTTTCTTTCTACAACACCATTTTGTTGTGGTGTGTAAGCTGCAGAGAAGTTTTGAATGATTCCTTTTTCTTCACAGAAATCGGCTAATACTGAGTTCTTAAACTCAGTACCATGGTCACTTCTAAGTTGCTTGACCTTGTTGCCTTTTTGAAGTTCCTCTCTTTTTATAAAGGCAATGATTTCTGTTGTTGCATCTGACTTAGTCTTGAGGAAGATGACCCAAGTATATCTTGAGAATTCATCAATCAAGACTAGGGTATAGATCTTTTTTGTAACACCTCAAATTTTAATACAAAACATTTGCCCAAAATAACTCATTTTTCATAAATAGAAGAACTATTCCAAAAATATGGATTTACAAAAACCTTTGGTATGAAAATCAGAGTATAAAGTTTGGTGTTACAAAATAGATCAAAACCAAAGCTAAGCACAAATCCAATCTAAAGTTCTTTTACTCTAGGCCCCGCATCTCTATCCATGCGTACCTACATCTCCGATCCTGAACCTGAGTACATAGCAAAACAAACAAGTAGTACGTGAGACAAGAAAGTCTCGTGAGCTACATGGGTTTAGACCCCGATAAAACAACAAGTATCACATTATATATATATAAACAAATATATGTATCTCATCATCATACATTTAGCCACCCTATTGTGACTCTATCATCCTTGCCTTCCTAGCAAGTCTATCTAGTTATCCGGAACATCTCCAAATAACCCGTCATCTCACATACTTATTAATCGGGGATCCCCCGCCTTAATAAGCCTTACGGTAACGGTAAGAGGGAATCGCCCAATCTACCATTACCCGACTTCTAGCCGGATCTCGTCCGGTAGCAAGCCTCCTAACACATGATGGTCCATGGGTCGATGCCCAATCAGCCCCATCCAAAGTGACCGGGGATCCCCCGAATCACCGCCACACTATCACACGTCATAACTTCTCGAGTTATTCCATCTAAGCCCTTGGCTATCTCATAGTTCATCGAACAAGTTAGTCATAATATTCTTAATAATATATAACTAACTCTACATATTAATAGTCTACACAATTAATCAAATAGACCAAATCACAAGTAAGAAAACATATTTCAATGGCTATGTACTCAGTAAAGTCCACACGTACTCACCTTAGCAATAAAGATGCTTCAACCGTATTCTTTCCGCCGGTTCCTTGTTCACAATTCGTCACTTCAACACTTCACCGAATGTCTAAAACAATTATCACAACAAGATATCAACACAAACTGCTACCAATGTGTTCATCTACCTCTAGATAACACCCATCAATCCATTTCCCCCAAATATGGTGATTACCAAACCCTAGGTTTAACCAACCCTCAAGATTCTTACAAATCTTAGCCATACACTTGATTCCCTTGTTAATATACCATCTAATAAGTGTATACAACCTTTATATCACCATAACCCATAACCCCAAGAACTAGGGTTTCAACCCCAAGCTTCTAAACCCATAGATCTAGAGCTACAACTACGAAGGATTGAAGATATACCTTAAATCTTCAACTAGGAGTGAAGAATCACAAGATTTGATGAAGAAATCAGCTCCAAATGATGATTTGCACTCAAAATCGTCCACACACTCGAGTTGGGAGAAAACTAGGGTTTTTCTTTGCAATAAATGACCAAAACCCGACTTTAATGCTGCACAGACAAGAGATCGCGCCGCTATTGTGGAGATCGCGTCGCGATCTCCACCCCGCCATAATTCGCGTCGCTACTTCGCGCCGCTATCTGCCCACGCGATCTACTTCGCGTTTTCCTCATAACGCTATTTCGGGTCGCTGTCCGAGTTTGCATAAGATAGCGCCGCTATCTTTGAGATAGCGCCGCTATCTCCTTCCGGACAGCAGGCTGCACTTTTTGACCATTGTCTCGACCCGGTTTCGTTCATAACTTCCTCATACGGTGTCCAAATGACACGAAACCAATTCCCACGTCTTTTAAACGATTTATCCTTATTTATCATATTTTTATAAAATTTATTTATTTACAAATTTCGGGTCGTTACAACTATCTACCCCTTAAAAGGATTCCGTCCTCGGAATCACTCAAAAATTCCAATCCACACTCTACCGAGTATCCATTCTCATTCTCCCGCGGTTATTACCGTCAAACTTTTCTCATCCCGAATTAGTCAACAATATGTATGTAAACATTCAATTAATCCCGTTAGATCCAAACGGGTCAAAAATCAATCTTAAGCCTTTAGTGCCCAAATGGGCCAAACTTGCACAATTTTGGCCACAAGACTTTCAATCCTTTAACCGCTCATCTTATACTCATAGAAATGACATGACCCACGCATTATAATCAACTAATTGACCAACACCAATGTCAAAGTCTAACTTCGACCAAGTTACCACATTCCAACATCGTCTAACCCTTGACTTAAGAACAAAGTCAACTATACTTTAACAATTTCCTTTACCATCGACCTCTAATTATGATTTATCAACCATTAGATACCCAATTCCCAAATTCAACTTGAAAACGCCCAACGGGTCAAAGTCGCATAATTTGACCATAACTCTTTTAATTATTTCGTTTCCCCTTTCTCATACACACAACTGATACATTATGCTCTCATCATCGCGAGTCATTCGAAACGAAAGTTAAAACCCATCTTTGACCAAGTCAACTAGTCACACGTTGGCTAATCTTGACTTTTGCCTAAAGTCAACCATACTTTTTCCAATTAACAAATTTCCTACCCACGAGATATCATTCTCGGCTTATCACTCCCCATTATACTCATTATTGTTCTCTTAACAATCGTTCATATTTCCAAAATTCCAATCTTTTCAAATTTCTCCGAGTTCTCACATTCCCTTATGGTCACATCAACCCTTTACCGTTTCTTAACTTTCATTTGGTCACCTATACCATTACTTAGTACCATTTCAACCACCTTCGCCTCACATACCATAGTTTCACACAAGTTGACCATATCTTGGTTCCCAATAACAATTGCTTCCTAAAAGCATCATTTTTCTCATATTCTAGAAGTCTAGGCATCCCCTACCCATTCATGACCTAATGAAATCCGAAAATTTTACCCTAAATTCTCACTTATCACAAAGTCATAACCATTCACATTACTCACATGGTTCTATATTCGTCACATATATATATACATATAAATATATCATACGGACACAACAATCCATAATATAACTATCACATCAAGATGATTGGAAAGCCTCCAATCCATCAAGATCTAATTTGTCACAGTGATCGGAAAGCCCCCAATCCAAAGTGACTCACACCATCCAGTTACTGGAAATCCTCCGATCACGGAATGGAATCATTGGGATTCGCCCAACTGACTCCATCCCAAACATCATAGTAGCCGGGGGTCCCCCGAGCTAAACACATCCTTTCATCCTTACCCTATCTTGCATACTTCACTAGTATACACCTTTCACATCCCATACTTTACCACTATCTTACCCATTTAATCGTCTATTTATGCACCATGCAATCTAGCACATTTTTCCCACAATATCACGTTAACATTTTTCGTTCATATCCAACACATTTCTCATTGAACATACAACTTAATACTTTTCATATAACCTTCCATTTTCATTATCATATGCCTTCAAAGGCCATCACATATTGCACATGCATTGAACCCCGCGGGTAACCAATAAAATTTTCGATTACCATTTACCGTTTCACTTACACATTAATCACCCTTAAACGGTTCATTTCCTTATTACCACTTTCCAAATCTTTTGTCGCCACCGGGGTAATCTCCAATCCATTCCATTCACCATAATTTGCCGGTCAATCCGGTCATCCTTGAGTCAACCAATCGACTCCGGTCTACTCTTGTAACCTATGCTTTAGCGCCTAATAGCTCAACACTCAATGTTCTACCTTTATACATCGCGGTACATTGAAATATTTATTTTCCATTTGTAGTATCACACTACCCCATGCCCCATACCGTCATGCCATTACCATGACATGTAACCAATAATTGTTTTCTTACCGTTGATATCGAATTCATCATTATTGTCACAAAACTTGACATAGCTATATGCCTTTTTTTTTTTTTTTTTTTTTTTTTTTTTTACTCAATCACCTTTGACAATCAAAATTCGACGTTCCCGACACTCATTCATTTCCACATATTTCCCATTTATGAGTCCTACGACATCACTATACCTTAGTCATTCTTGTCTTTACCATTCACGTGTAACAACCATTATGTTACTTATCCGGCTTCTCGCCAACATCCAAGTTCCATTCCCCAAGGTTTCTATTTCTAGAATTCCAATTCACACTAACGTTTTTACCAACACTTAGTACATCCTTGTACTACTATCCTTTGTTGAAACACATTTACCATCCTCGTGGTTCGTCCTTTGATACTACATAATAGTATCAACCCTTATATCCTTACATCCTGCGACACACCTGTCTAAAATCTTTTCAAATACATATTTCCTTACACATAACTAACTGGGAAGACCATTCCCAACATAAATATCCACGTCATACAACTTATCTCTAACTTCTATAAGCACCGATTCATGCGACAACCCAACAATTAAGCTGTAATCACATAATATCTTGACTTAGTGTCTACCCAACCAATCCATACCGATAACCATATCAAAATCCTTCATTCCCAAGAGCAATAAATCGACTTTTAACTTTTCCTCATCTATTTCTAATTCATGACTTCTATAAACACATTCGACCACTGAGATTTTCCATTAGCTACCTCTATTTCATAGACCTCATCTAACAATCCCGATATCACATTCAACTTTCTACCAAACTTGTGAGACACAAACGAATAAGTAGAACCCGAATCAAATAATACATGAGTTGACAAGGAATTAATGAATAAGGTACCTGATACCACATCGTGCACCTCTTTTGCTTCCTCCTGAATCAGATGGAAGGAACGCCCCTTCACTATAGCCGGTTCCACCTTCTTTTGAGCCGTGGACACCATCGGCTCGGTTCCCTTTTTCGGGCACACATTGCTGTAGTGTCCCATCTCGTGACACGAGTAACACTCTATCTCGGAAAACGCCTTGGTTCTACAATCTCGGGCCATATGCCCCACCTTCCCACAATTGTAACACGCCTTCGAATCCCTTCGGCATTCGCCGGCATGGTTCTTCCCGCAACCCTTGCATGTGGCAACACTTCCTTGCTTGGAGGAATTCGATGCGAACTTCCCCTTTTTGTAAGTTCCCGAGCCACTCTCGGCCTTCCTTTTCTCGCTTACATGGGCCCTCTCGGCAACCCTCGTCGCATTCACCTCTTCCACGCCCCGGGCGGCACCGATGGCCCCAAATTTTAATACAAAACATTTGCCCAAAATAACTCATTTTCATAAATAGAAGAACTATTCCAAAAATATGGATTTACAAAAACCTTTGGTATGAAAATCAGAGTATAAAGTTTGGTGTTACAAAATAGATCAAAACCAAAGCTAAGCACAAATCCAATCTAAAGTTCTTTTACTCTAGGCCCCGCATCTCTATCCATGCGTACCTACATCTCCGATCCTGAACCTGAGTACATAGCAAAACAAACAAGTAGTACGTGAGACAAGAAAGTCTCGTGAGCTACATGGGTTTAGACCCCGATAAAACAACAAGTATCACATTATATATATATAAACAAATATATGTATCTCATCATCATACATTTAGCCACCCTATTGTGACTCTATCATCCTTGCCTTCCTAGCAAGTCTATCTAGTTATCCGGAACATCTCCAAATAACCCGTCATCTCACATACTTATTAATCGGGGATCCCCCGCCTTAATAAGCCTTATGGTAACGGTAAGAGGGAATCGCCCAATCTACCATTACCCGACTTCTAGCCGGATCTCGTCCGGTAGCAAGCCTCCTAACACATGATGGTCCATGGGTCGATGCCCAATCAGCCCCATCCAAAGTGACCGGGGATCCCCCGAATCACCGCCACACTATCACACGTCATAACTTCTCGAGTTATTCCATCTAAGCCCTTGGCTATCTCATAGTTCATCGAACAAGTTAGTCATAATATTCATAATAATATATAACTAACTCTTCATACTAATAGTCTACACAATTAATCAAATAGACCAAATCACAAGTAAGAAAACATATTTCAATGGCAGTAAAGTCCACACGTACTCACCTTAGCAATAAAGATGCTTCAACCGTATTCTTTCCGCCGGTTCCTTGTTCACAATTCGTCACTTCAACACTTCACCGAATGTCTAAAACAATTATCACAACAAGATATCAACACAAACTGCTACCAATGTGTTCATCTACCTCTAGATAACACCCATCAATCCATTTCCCCCAAATATGGTGATTACCAAACCCTAGGTTTAACCAACCCTCAAGATTCTTACAAATCTTAGCCATACACTTGATTCCCTTGTTAATATACCATCTATTAAGTGTATACAACCTTTATATCACCATAACCCATAACCCTAAGAACTAGGGTTTCAACCCCAAGCTTCTAAACCCATAGATCTAGAGCTACAACTACGAAGGATTGAAGATATACCTTAAATCTTCAACTAGGAATGAAGAATCACAAGATTTGATGAAGAAATCAGCTCCAAATGATGATTTGCACTCAAAATCGTCCACACACTCGAGTTGGGAGAAAACTAGGATTTTTCTTTGCAATAAATGACCAAAACCCGACTTTAATGCTGCACAGACAAGAGATCACGCCGCTATTGTGGAGATCGCGTCGCGATCTCCACCCCGCCATAATTCGCGTCGCTACTTCGCGCCGCTATCTACCCACGCGATCTACTTCGCGTTTTCCTCATAACGCTATTTCGGGTCGCTGTCCGAGTTTGCATAAGATAGCGCCGCTATCTTTGAGATAGCGCCGCTATCTCCTTCCGGACAGCAGGCTGCACTTTTTGACCATTGTCTCGACCCGGTTTCGTTCATAACTTCCTCATACGGTGTCCAAATGACACGAAACCAATTCCCACGTCTTTTAAACGATTTATCCTTATTTATCATATTTTTATAAAATTTATTTATTTACAAATTTCGGGTCGTTACATTTTTGGCCAAAGATGGTGTGCTGATGGGGCCAAAAAGATCCATATGTATCATAGTAAGAGGTTCATTAATGGAATGATTGACCTTTGACTTGAATGAACTCTTCTTCTGCTTGCCCGTTTCACATGCTGAGCATAACTTATCTTTTGAATAAGTAAAGGTGGGCAATCCTCTCACTAGTTTCTTCATACTGAGCTCGTTGATATTTCTAAAGTTGATGTGAGAGAGTTTCTTGTGCCAAAGCCAATGCAATTCTGGCTTGACTTTAGAAAGCAGGCATACTCGAATAGTTGGGTCTATTTCAGATAGGTTGACCACATATACATCTTTTTCTCTTCTAGCAATGAGTACAGGCTGCCCTTTATCATTGTAGATGATTCCTGCAACCTTCCTGAATCGAGCTTCATTGTCATCATCACACATCTGGCTGATACTGAGCAGATTATGTTTAAGACCCTCTACATAGGCAACTCTTTTAAAAGTTATGTTGCCTGCCTTGATCACACCATAACCTCTTGTCTTTCCCACCGAGTCATCTCCAAACTTAACAGAAGGACCCTTCTCTGGAGTATAATTGAGAAGGTACTCTATACTGCCTGTCATGTGTCTTGAGCAGCCACTATCTAAATACCATTTTCTGTCACCCTGTACAAGACACAAAATAAAATTTAGTTCCTTTTAGGCACCCATTTTTGAATGGGACCTTTGGTGGAATAAACAGATTTTGTCCTGATCTCTTTATTTGGAGAGGTCAGTAACACTTCAGGGGAAACTTTAGAGGTTTTCTTTGGTGATACTGACTTAGATTTTGTCCTTTTCTTTGGTACTGAGTACCTAGGATTTGAGAGATCAGTCCAGCATTCATCTCCCTTATGACCAGTATGATGACACCTATAACATTTTCTAGGTCTATTTCTAAACATATTTTCATAAGGTATTTTAGAAAACTGTTGCACTTTTGGTAGATCAGTATGAGTAAGTTTTGCAAATTTTTTACTTAAAGATTTGACCTGATCACCAAGTGTTTTTAAAATGTTATTTTTGTCATTTTTAATAGGTGTTTTAACATTTTTTTACTGGTTTAAAGGGTGGTGGATCTGATTGCTTCTTTTTATTTGGCAGAGAAGTCTTTCTAATATTATTAGTGTAAGACTTCTTGTTTCTGCCAACTGTGGACCTAGTTGAAGTTGTTTTTTGTTTATCATGTTTTGAAGAAACAACTTTAACAGGTTCTTTAGATGTCTCAGTATATGATGTTCCTGTTCCTGCAACTTCTGTATTAGATGAAACATTTGAGATAGAAGTAGTCTTATTATCATTATATAT
Organism: Calendula officinalis; assembly: GCA_963853835.1. Lineage (NCBI taxonomy): Eukaryota > Viridiplantae > Streptophyta > Magnoliopsida > Asterales > Asteraceae > Calendula > Calendula officinalis. Next base: position 37,724,429 of record OY970830.1, on the reverse strand, counting down.
TTCAAAAGTTGTTGTATTAAATAATAATTCAAAAGGTGGAACAACAGAAGTGTCATACTGAGCTATTGGGAGCTCAGTATCAGAAATTTCCTTTACAGGAAATTCAATACTGAGTTCTTGTAGCTCAGTATAGCACTTTGAACAGATGGAGGGACCAATAGGTTTTTCTAAAATTTCATTTTCCTCATCATCTGACTCGGTTTGACATCCAACTTCACAAAAAGTTTTAGCTTTTATAAATTTAATAGGGTTCATATTAGAAAACTCTTCAAATAAATCAGCAAAATTATTCCTATTTTTAAATTGAGGATCAACACCAAGTGCAGCCCTCACATTTTCTGGGAATTGTTGATTTAAACATTTATTTAATTTTATTGAAGCATTTCCCCAAGATTTACACTGTTTTTCAAATTTTTCTTTTTCAAGTTTGTGTAAGTGAGCTTTATCAGCTAATCTTTGGTTAATGTCCTTTAAATCTGAAAAGTTTAGTTCTAAATCTTTATACTTTGCTAATTTATCTAAGTTTTCATTATTTACCCTTTCAAGTTCTTGAATTGTTAATTTTAAAGCTTTTTCTTTTTGTATAGAAGTTTTAAGATCAACAATCATATACTCAAAAATCTTAGTTTTTTCATTCACTGAATAAGTTTGAAAGGAACTTACCTTGTACAACTGAGTGGAATCCCAATCAGTATGAACACTCATCCTCTTAGCCTCTTTGATATCCTTTTCAAAGGAGCTCTTCAAATCATCTTCAGTGAAAGCCATAAAGGCTTTATTCTCAACCTCTTCCTCATCATCACTTATGTCCTCATCCATCCAAGCTTCAGAGTATAGTGTTTGATGAGGTGCTCCATTCCCTTCTGCCCTCTTGCCCTTGCTCCAGTTCTTCAGTTTGACATACTTGTCTCTATACCTCTTTGCTCGGAAGGCAATCTTGTCATTCTGATTAGTCTCAGAAGACTTGGTATGACAATTTGCAGCAATATGTCCAGGTTTTCCACACCTATAGCAAAGACCTGATCTTAGGTTAGTATTAGAAGAGCTAACACCAAGCCTCTTCTTTTTCAACTGATCCAGCTTCATAGACATAAGAGCCATTTGAGTCTCAAGCTCTTCTGCCTCATCATCAGCAAGATCAACTACTGGTTCTTCAGGCTCAGTCACAGTATATGCTTGTTGCACAATGAGAGCCATTCCATTTGAAGATTGGTCAGTTTTCTTCCAGTTGATCAGTCTTGAAGCAGTATTCTCTTCATGATTCAACATTAGGCCATATAAAGTTTGAAGAGTATATGACTCAATGTTGTTAGCAGCATTGACAGAATTTGACATGTCAATAAATTGTTGAGGAAGACTGTCCAGGAACTTTTGAACAAGTGCCCCTTCCTCTTTTACAATGCCAACACTAATTAGACCATGAACAATAGTATTAAACCTGTTGTAAAGAGAGGTGATATCTTCATTTGGATTTGAGAAGAAGTTGTAATACTTTCTTCTCATGTTGCTCTTTCTTTGCAGCTTCACTTTTGGTGTGCCTTCATAAGTGACTAATAGGCTATCCCACATAGCCTTTGCTGTTGGCAATTCCATGATTGCATTGAGAATTTCTTTGGTAACAGCATTACCAATCACCCCTTTGGCCCTGGAGTCTAAAGCATACAACTGACGGTCAGTATCAGTCCAGTTGTGCCTTAGTTTATGTACAGTTCTTATGCTCTCAGGAGCATTATCAGTAACAGCAACGGGTTCCACAGTTTGTGGGATGATAGGACCATCATTTAGCATAGTGAGCATTTCATGATGAATGGATTCAAGATACCACTGAGCTTTTAGCTTCCATTGATGGAAGTCTTTACCATCAAAGATGGGTACTCCCTTTCCAGGCATAATTGGTGCAACAATGGTAGACATTTTTGATTTTGGAGTATGTGAAGGATAAGTATAAGGGATGGCTGCCAGGGTTATAGATCGACTAAATAAGAGTTTATTTAGCCTGCTCTGATACCAGTTGTTAGGTCACAACGCCCTGGTTTAGATGGTTAATTGATTGGATAATTATAACTCAAGACAAATATTGTATAAGAACAAGATATGAGTCAAATGTATAATTCCACTAAGTGTGGCTTGTTGCGGAATAACAAGACCACTGATCAATTACAATAGATATGAAAGTGTAAAGTGAATTGGTGAATACTCCTTTGCCAAATGATCTCTATTTATAATGTTATAGAGATCTTACAAGTTAGGCAAGGACTAGAATAAGGAAAGTGGCCGAGATCAAAGGGATTTGATCTGGCAAGGTAAACATGGAAATGTTTACTCAGTCCTTCTACTCAGTCCTTGTACTCAGTATCACTATCTGATACTGAGCTCTGATACTGAGTTCCAATACTGATCACTCAGTATCAGACCTAAACTTAGCTATTTTATTCTACATATTAATCAAAGCTAGTCTAGGTTGTTTTGTTATCTTAAGATCCAAAGGGGTAAGGCTTTTTGCCTTAACATCCTTGCTCGGGCTAAACTTTTGGATGCAAAACCCGCCACCACCCCATTATGGTATCTACTTATTTTACCAGTCAAGGTACTCCATTCCATGATCCCACTTTATACCGGTCACTTGTTGGAGCTTTGCAATATCTTACCATTACTAGACCGGATCTCTCACATGCGTTATGTGAAAGGTGTACTTTGTCTTATGGTTTGTCCTTTTCACATTCCTCTTCGCCAACCATGCTTGGTTACTCTGACGCTGATTGGGCTCGTTGCATTGAAACAAGATGCTCCACATACGGTTACTCGATTTTTCTAGAAGGTAATCTTGTTTCATAGAGCGCAAAGAAACACCCAATAGTATCGCGTTCTAGTTGTGAATCCGAGTATCGGGATCTCGCGAACACTGCTGCGGAAATTATTTGGGTCACTTATTTGCTTCGGGAACTTTATGTTCTACCATCTGAACGTCCCACGCTCTTATGTGATAACCGCAGTGCTCTATTTTTGAGTCAAAATCCAATATCTCACAAACGTGCAAAACGTATCGATATTGGAAGATCATGTGAAAGAAGGTGGAATTTGTCCATGTACATTATTGAGAATTATTCATTATTACATTTAAATAACTCTCCTAGAGATTTGATTTGTGACCGACCTCCTTGTGATCCTATCATTTTTTAATAGGGTTACAACACTTGAACCACAATTCATTTCTTTATTTATACCAAATTACATATATCAAGCAAAAAGTGTAAAAATTAAATTTGTAAGGATTCTTTTCGCATGCCATTCATGTTATAATGAATGGAAGAAGGTGGAATTTGTCCATGGACATTGATCAAAGACTGAGAATGAAATATGGAAATGATGTTATAATGAATGGAGGAAGGTGGAATTTGTCCATAGACATTGATCATTGAGAATTATTCATTTTTACCTTTGAATAACACTCTTGAGATTTGATTTGTAACCTCCTTGTGATCCTATAATATTTTTAATAGGGCTACAACACTTAAACCACAATTCACATCTTTTATGTACAAATTTTTATCAACCAAAAAGTGTAAATATGAAATTTGTAAGGAATCTTTTATGTACAAATTGAGTTGGCATCGCATGTCATTCTTTTTTGATTTACCACCACCAGATGTACTCGATCCTACAAAATAAACAAACGTAAATTAAACGATGCATCATTACACAAAAATCACTTACAAAACAATCGAGACATATTTCTTCACCGATTAGCCAATGTAGAAAATGAAATTTATAATAATAGGGGAATAGATGAATGAAATTCTTTACCAAAAGTGTCTATTTATACCAATCATTTTTAATTTTTTTTTTAATATTTTTAATTTCAATTCATTAATGTATTTAATAAGTGTCTTTACACATGCCATAAAATAAAACTCATATATTAAGTATAACAATTTAATTATGAATATTTCAATTCATTAGTGTCTTTAATAGGTGACTTTACACATGCTATAAAAATAAAACTCTTATATTAAGTATACCAATTTAATTTGAATTAACTAATCTTAAATTGTGACACTTCATCTACTCAAATAGTTTTTAGAGGATTACATGATATATTTACTTAAATATAGGTATTTAATGCAACATCAAATATGAAACTCAATTTTTTATGTTATATAAATATAGATATATGAAACTAAAATTGTTAGAGTTGCGGATAACTGATTCCATCATGTAGAAAAACCACGTAAAACATATTATCAAATACGTACCACTATCCCTTGGAAAAAGGTTATGGTATTCAGAGGCGGAATTAGAACTTTTCGATAGTAGTAGCACAATAAATTTTTCCGAACACAAAATGAAGGATAAAACAAAGTTCAAAAAAAATAATGTAAGATATTGCATTCTAAAGTTGACATCAATAAATTTTTCGAAAACAAAATGTAAGATAAAAAAAAGTTCTAAAAATACTATTGCATCTAGGGGTGTTACGATTCGAGTCGAGTCGAATATCATAAAATTTGGGCTCGGCTCGAGCTCGAATAAGTTTTAAAAATTGTGCTCAAGTTTGAGCTAGAATATTTATATAGTGTTCGAGCTCGATACTCGTTTATGATTTAATATTTTTTAAATGAACTAATTTACAAACTCGAAAAGCTCGTTAACACAATATATGTATATTCTTAAACTTATTGCATAAACACTTGCACTTATTGTATACAACACTTGTTTGGCTCATTAGGATCGACTCGTTAAGATCGTCTGGCTCGTTCGGCTCGAGACTAAACAAGCTATCGAACGAGCCGAGCCGAGTATTAAATTATCAGGCTCGGCTCGTGAAATTAATCGAGTATTGTTTTATGTTCGAGCTCGACTCGAGATCGAATTAGTATAGGCTCGAGCTCGATATAAACGACCTCGAACTCGAGTAGCTTGTTAAAAGCTCGACTCGTGTAGACATTTTTTTGAAAGCGATCCATTACATCTTCAAACTTAACTTCCATAAGGGCTTCTTTTTCAACATTATTGGGCTTCTTTTCCATTAAATATTGGGTAGTTTTTTAATCTGATAGTAGCATCATATTACAAAAAAAAATTAAAAATTTTGTGCTACCCATAAAAATTTGAGCAGTAACCCGTGCCACTGTGTGCCACCAAGTGAGTCCGCCCCTGATTGTATTTAAGTATATTTAATACAAAACGTTTTAAGAAGGCTTTTGGTTTTCATGTGTAAAACCATTATTTAATACAAAACGTTTTATCATTAAGTTTAAAATTTTGCTGTTACAAAACGTTTTTAGTTTCCATGAGTTAGAATTTTTTGCACATGTATTATTTTTATGTTTTAATAAGATTAACATTTAAGTTTTAATATTACATGGTAATTAATGCTACTTCAAGTTGAAACTCAATTTATATATATATATAGATATAGATATGATAATAATAAAAAATTATCAAATTAACAAACATTCTTATATAATTGTATGAATACTGTATGAAGATGGAGGCTGCTGCTATTTTGTTGCGAAAAATCTAGAATACTATTTGGGTCATATAAATCCTCAAATCTGTAATGCCAGGTTTTAATTTGGTTTGAAATTATGAATTTATTTAATATGATTTATCTTTCTTAAATTTTAGATGATAATAATGAAAAAGTTACCAAATTAACAAACATTCTTACATAATTGGCCAGTGTAACACCTCAATTTTCAAAACGTCATTTAAATCATATTTTTAAATAAAAATATTACAAGCCCAATGTCTCAAAATACGGTTTAACAAAAACCATTAAAAGTTTATCAGAGTATTAAAACCAGTGTTACAAAACAATATCATAACAATAGAATAAACGGGATCTACCTACGAGCTCCTGAGCTGTAACGCCCCGAAAATTATATAATCCATTTTAATAAATTTTATTATATGAAATTAAATTAATTTGATAATTAGACACTTTTAATTGATAGTTAAAACGTCTCGTATTAGTAGACATTAATTAAATTAAACATGTCGGTTTAATTAATTGAGTAATTATTAATATTTTTATTAATTATTAATTCTTTTATGTAAGAGGGTAAATAGTTAGTCGTCTCAGAAGATATAGACGACCTGTAATTATACGGTTCGTATTAGCTAGATGTTTTAATTATGTGGACACTTTATAAATTTAATAGTATTATTTAAATGAAATTTAACAGTTCGTCTTGAATTTGGACCAGTTAGTTAATCGTGAGAGTTGAGTTGCATCCTTTAGGGTCGGGCCGGCCAAGGGGCCAAGGCCCGGGCTTTTGGTGTAGGCCTTATTATTTTCAATTAGTGTGTATTTCATCTAAAAAAACCCCTAATGCAAAACCCTTGTGCCGTTTTCTTTTTTGTTTTGCCGTCGATCGTCTACATTCTAAGAGATGCGGCAGGAGAGTATTTGGAGGAGGGAAATCTTTAAGAGAAAGATGCGATGGATTAAATTAGGTGTTGATTTCAATTCTGTTGGGTGCTGGTTTTGCTTTGAAAGTCAGCGACAACCACATGGTGCCATTACATAAGAATTGAAGATCACAACAATATTTGAGGAGTTTTCCTTGGTGAGGTAGCTGGCGCACCACAGCCCCAAAACCTTTTGTTTATTTTATTTTCTTGAGCTGAAGTTGGTGAGGCACAATATAATAGAAAGCTCAATCGATCGGTGGTATTTCGTGTTCCGTTTGATCGCGTGTTGGTTCGTAGGGTTCGTCTAGGAAGTAACCGAGCAGCGCCTTAGAGTGTCGAGGATCTTTTGGAGCTTACATATTCCAGGTGAGTATTCTCACCGTGTATTCAGTTATAACGTTATACATACATGACTTATATGTTTCATTACTTGTACTATATTTGCTATCTGAGTTTTGATCTATTATCTGAGTTTTGATCTATTATCTGAGTATCTGGGCATCTGGTTTTATTATATTGATATGAGTATCTGTGCTACTACTTGCTAGGGCATCTGAGATAATTATGTTAAAGAAATAAAAACATAATAACACACATTTGAGTTTTGGCTTTATGCCTATTTGGGATCACCTCCCGTCTGAGTTTTGGCTTACGCCTATCTGAGGTGTGAGGAGGGGCGATCTACCCGAATCACACAAGCGCGCTATATAAATTAAAATCTGAGTAATAAAATCTGAGAAATAAATATGAGTAATTAATTGAGTAGAATCTGAGTAGGAGTACACCGATGTGCCTCATGTGTTGTATGTTATGATTGTATGCATTTTGAGATTATTCACTCAGCTTCCCAGCTGACCCAAAACTTTCCCCCATTATTTCAGGTACCAGCAATGGAAGAGAGTAGGTGGACGGTTGACAGCTGTATCATTTTAAACTTATTTATTAAGCTTAATTTTTATTTAAAACATTTTTCCGCATTAGTTACATTTTAAATGTTAAACATTTATATTTGAATTTATTTATGGGACCTTTTTATTAAAATCTTGTACTCAAAATGTTTTTAATTTTTACGAAATTTTGGATGTTACAAGTTGGTATCAGAGCTCTGACTTGAGGGATTTGGATTCACAAGGGGTGAATTCAAACTCAAGTTTGAGTATCGAGTTTTTAAAAACGAGAAAAGAATAAAAAAAATTTCAGAGAAAAGTTTCCACATCAAACATACAGCATGTCACACCGACCTCTCGCTTTTCCTGTTGCCGGTAATGTTTAGTATTTTATTTATTTGCGTATTATATATATTTTCTTAGTTAACCGAGAGGCGTATTCTGAGAATTACGAGTTAAAAATCTGAGAGAGATTCTGAGTATATTTCGCGACATGGATCGCTTATCTGAGTATATTTTCCGAGTGTAGTTTCTGAGTGCATCTGCGATATAAATGCCAAGTGTTATAATTATATAAATATATTTATAATTTGTGAGATTTTATAATTCTAAGTAAAATTTAGAGTATAATTCTGATTATTCTCTACTATCAGAGTTCTATATATTTTTATAAATACAAAACATATAATATAGTTAATTTGAAATTTTATTCGGAGAAATTTTAATCAAGGGTGTAATAAATGGATATCAAGTTATGACATAAAAACCGCAAATTATTTAATGAGAAACTTAAACTGAGCAAACGAGAAGATAAAGGACAATGTATTTTATGAGAAAATAATAAGAGTTTCTAATTTACAGGAACACCTAAAAAAAGAAGTTAATGTGAGATTATATAATTCTGAGAAATTTTAACCTAAGTGTAATAATTGGGTATCGATCTATGATTGAAAGCAATAAATTTTAAAGAGATAATGAGGAAGTCCTTAATATTTATTTAAGGGAGTAATAAATTTTTTATAATGAGAAATATTAAAAGCTTTCGTTTGGAGAAAACACTTAATAAAAAGAGTCATTGAAACGAGTAAACAGTGAAACGAGTAAATAAGAGATTATTAAATCAAACTGATTGAGAATATTTTACTTAAATGAGAGTTTATTAACTTGAATAAGGATGAATTATTAACTCGAAAAAAATGAGAAATAATTATATTTGATCTAAACGAGGAAATACCGAATCAAAATTTTGAGAAGTATGTTTAATGAGAAGTTAATAAACCTACTTAAAACAAGTGAATAACAACTTGAATACGTCAAACTGAAGAATTTAATTAATGAGAAATAATTAAAATTTGGGGTATGACTGCCCAAAATCAAATGAAAGAGAAATGGTTACATCATAAATTTAATAGAACATTTAATTTGTTTTAAAAGGGTATTTATTGAAACGAGCTTAACAATAATTAATAAAGTGAGTTAAAGAAAAGTAATCAAGTCGAGTCAAACGAAATTTTTCAACATGAGCTAAAAGAGAATTATTGAACAGGGTTAAAAGAGGATTTATAAACTTTTAAACTTACTAAACGAGAAATTAAAAATTTGTGAATACAATGAGCCACGAGTTGTAATAATTTGGGAAGATTTCATGTTGAAAAGTCAACAAGTTGACATGTATTCAATTGAGATAAAATTAGAAAACATTCAAAGTATGTGATATAAATCGCTGGTTGCAAAATTCATAATTACTAAATGCGAATAACGAGTTAAGTGAGGGATCATTGAGTAACTCAGAGATATTAAATAAATTATATAAGTTTATTATACTAATTAACCGAGATTTTGCTGAGTCAAATTAATTAGAAATTTTTCTTTAGTTTATCTTAAAGAGCATTTATTATAATGGATTACGGGAAAACTATCATCATGCATTTGATGATGGTGTATTTAAAAATGAGTTAAAAGAGCCATAATTGAATCAAGTTAAACGAGGAACACAATAACTGAGAACGTTGATCGGAAGGGTATTAATCGACACTCACAATTACAATAAATTTAATATAATTGTAAAGAGGATGTAAATTATACTTACGAGGAGTGATAAATGACGTATCCAAATGAAAAGTTTAAAATGACATTTGTATTGTGAAAGTAACAAACTGGAAATATATAGATATATTTTTAATCTGAGTTATCCGAGTATAGCGTATGAGACTAAATATACGCACGTTTTTTTTTCCTGAGTAAATTTGAGTATACACAGCCGAGTGCATATCCGTATTTATACGATATGTAATAAATTTTTCTTTCATTTCTGAGTGTGAATATTGATGGATGTTTATGTGGGTGAATATCGGGAAGTTGTGAACTTTGGGGTTGACTCGTAACCAAACGAGAGTAGGTGTCGAAGGTAATAGAAGGGCCCCTATTACTGTGTACACACATGACTTTTGGTTGGTTATGAGAAGATTTTGAGGGGAACAATGGACCAATGCTTGTTGTTGTGAAAGTAGTATGTGTATCCTAATTATTTGGATAATTATATGCTTGCTTGTTTTATTATTGTAGACAATGCCAGTTCCAAACTCGAGGACGAGTTTTTTCTCCAAGTGGAGTTGAGTAGGGGTAAAAAAAAGAGAAATTGCAATGATATAATTATCATTTGTGTATTATTTATAAATATTGTGAGCATGATACTTATACAGAGAGATTTTTCTGGGTGAGGATTTTAAAACGTGAAATCTAAATACATATAATGGATCAGAGAATTTATAAAAGTAACTATCAAATCGAGTAATTGTGAATAATAAAAACTTTTGTACGCGGTAATTATAGAGTTTATAACAAATTGATAAATCGGGATTAATGGAGGAATTAATAAATCAAATTAATTGGGTTTAGTGCAAACTCCCTCGTGGTTATAAATGTGATAATGAGAAATCATTAAATTAAGGTGATGAGAACTTATTAATGAGTCGAATATGAGAAAACTGCTACAATTAAATTTTTGAGGAAAATGAGTTAAAATGAGATCGGTAATTTGAGTTGGTAATGGGTTATCATTAAATCGAGCTAAACGAGAAAACTTTATTTTGATTGATTATTGAGTAATTTTGAGTCTATAAGAAATTTTAAATCGAGTTAAGTGGACGAATTATTAAAATGAGGTAAAGAAGAAAAGTGGTAAATTAACGAGAAGTTTTATTTAAAAATTTGGAGGATTTTAAAATTTTTATTAATGAGAAGATTTTAGGTGTGATTAATTATTAAATTGAGTTAAGGAGAATGATCAAAGGAAATTATTGAATGGAGTAATATTTTTATCACTTAGAGTTATCAAATAATATACCTTATTATATTTAAAATTATTGGATTAATAATAGTTATTGAATCAAGTAAATGAGGAATACTGTAAAGCATAGATTCATTGATTCAATCCATTAAGAGATGTTTGATGATGATTTTGGTGAGAAAGATGAAGAACATATTAGGGTTTTAGAGTGAGAAACAAGAGAGAGAGAGAGTGAACAAATGCAGAGAAATTGAAATGATAATTGTGCAAAAGTTACAATTAGTGATTACACATGGTCCTTATATACCTATCACTAATTGTCTAGATTAGTCCTAATTGCATAACCAAACTAATATGCAATGTTACATAACTAGTCCCTAGACTATTGATTACAATTAAATATGACCCAACAATCTCCCCCTTTGTAACAATAGTCTGGGAAGCGTATCTTCGAAGTCTTCATCTTTAGCTAAAGCTGCACCTGGAAGATATTTCGTTGAATGATGATGTATCAGGATTAGCTTGAGCTTTGTTAACCTGTGAAAACTAATACTTCTTGTAGCTTTTCAACCACAAGAAGTATTTTGAAGACTTTACTTTGAAGATACATATAGATCGACTTAAAATAAGACCCATATTTATATAGATATTAGCAGCGGAAGTCTTTTCTTGACGTTTGTGGCTTTATGTCGATCTATGGTTCTTGATAATTGTTGTTGAGGAAACATGTTGATAACGGTTACGCTCCCCCTCAAACAAACAATTATTTTTCACGGGAGTTGGATTAAACAATCATTAGCCTTAATTTCACCTATTTATACCTCCTCTCACTAATCACCACTAACTAGTTTAACTCGCCCTAACAATCTCCCCCTTTTTGTGCTTGATGCACTCCATCCCAGTCTTCCGTCTTCAGTTGCTTCTATTGGCCCGTTGCTCTTCTTCTCACGTATGAAGTAAGTTCAAGATCTCATTGCAAATCCTTCATCTGATCAAAAGTTGATAGAGGATTGCGTAACCTTGTGAAAAGATGGGCAAGCTACAATGTTCATGTATTCTCAGATGTACTTCAAGATGGTGAATTACGTTTGATCATTTCAATTCTTCGTCAAATGCAGTAATTAACATCTCTAGGTTTCGCTTTTCAATAATAACATCTGAGTGGAAGTAGAAGCAATTATAATTTCCGTTACAGAACTTCCAAGTTTCAAACACTCAATGGATTTTTCCCGTTGAATTAGTTGGTGTAAGAAAGATCTAAAAATGTCTCATTTAAGGTTAAAAGTTCTGGTAATGGAATGTCAGTAGGGAAGAATTTGTCTGGGATTTCAGTAATTGGAGATTTTGTTTTGGATTTTGTGATGGAGGTTTTGTGAGGACAGGATAATAATGTTTTGTGTTTTGTAAATGATGATTTGAACGGTTAAGGTTTGGATAGATGTGGTTGAGATTTTGAGAGAGATTCCAGTATTCTTCTTTAATGGGATGTTTGTGGTTCTTTTTGATGTTGTTCAGTTATAAATCCGATATTTGAACTATTTCTTGCTCTTTTTCTCCCCCTCATGAGGATCATGACCAGGGTCCTCATGATAAAGCTGAATAGTTACGATGTGGAAACGGAGAGAGGAAATTGTGTGTCGGTGTAAATCGAGAGCCAAGACAGGATAGTTTCAGAATCGAGAACCAGAAACATATAGTACTCATGAAAGAACCAGTTACAAATTGATATTATCCAAGAATGTTGGAGAAAAATATTTGAAAGATGAAGAATAGCAGTGTCAATAATCACGTGAAGTCATAAACAGATGCAATCTTTACTGAAGAACTTCAGTAAAGAGATCGTTTACGGATATGACGAACACGATGATTAAAATCATTGTTAATCAAATATTTGAAATTTAAAAGAGATCAATTTGTTGTGTTATATCAAAGATCAGTGAAGTATACCACTTACAAAGATGCAATCTTCTCTGAACGTGTGCAAAGAAGAGATCGACGGATATACAAAGATCAAGGATCTAACAGTGCATTAAAAACGATTTTGAGTGTGTGAGAATATGAGTAAGTCAGAATTGAATCTGAACATTTTGGAGAAAATGAAAAATGAATTCTCCATTGATCGTTTAAGTATGAAAATTGTTTGAAAAATAGTAAGAACAATCAATCCAAGATGGTGTTAAAAACAGATGCAATCAGTACTGATTGAAATCCGTAAAGAGATCGACGAATTTAACAGCAAATTGTGTTGAATGTTGCAAACAAGTCATTTAAAAAAATGAAAATTTTAAGTGCAAAGTCAGAGTTTTGAAAAATTGAGACTCAACGCAAGAGACGAAAATTTGTCATAAACAGATGCAATCTTTACTAATCGAAATTAGTAAAGAGATCGTTTACGAATATGACAAAAATTTGTATCCTACGTTGTGAACACATCATTGTGAGCACAAAGTGAGATAAAAATTTTGGAATGTTGAGTATCACTGATTAATAAAGGATTTATGAGAATGTGATGTCAACAACTCAATATGAGTAAAAAGATATTTGTTATTGAGTATCAATTTTGAAAAATGAAATTTGTATGTAAAAGGAGAAAAATTTGATTTACAATTGAAAAGAAATTAACAATGAAGGAACACAAAGGTAGCAATGAGAAATAAGAGAATTTGCAATAAACAGATGCAATCAGTACCAACCTAGACTGGTAAAGAGATCGTTTACGAATATTGCAAAAGCTAATACTCAACATTGATAACCTTGTGTGATTGTAAATATGTAAGAGGTTGAAAAACTGTTTGAGGTAAAAAAAATTTATTATCAAGATAGAATAAGAAAATTTGTATTAAACAGATGCAATCAATACCAATTGAGATTGGTAATGAGATCGTTTACGGATATTAGAAAAATTGATACCCCATATTGATAATTAAAAAAAAAATTGAAAGGAGCATCGAAACAGAATGTAGCGATTATAAAAGAATGCTCCCCCTCGACAGTTGTTTTTCAAAAATCATAAAGCAGTTATGCTCCCCCTTGACATAAGAATGTCTATTTTCTCCCCCTTGATAAGTGAATATAGAAATTCTCCCCCTCAACCAATGATATCGATGAAAAACGGGTTTCAAGCAGATGTACTTGAAAGCCATTCTGTTGAAGCGCGGGTTATACACTGTAATATGTATAAGCCAATCTGTTGTGGCTCGAGTTATACACTGAATTGTGTATAAGTCAATCTGTTGTGGCGCGAGTTATACACTGATGTGTGTATAAGTCATTCTGTTGAGGCTCGAGTTATACACTGAAATGTGTATAAGTCATCGACATTGAAATGCGAGTTATACACTGAATTGTGTATAAGTCAACGACATTGAAATGCGAGTTATACACTTTGATGACTTCAATAATCCGATAACTTTGATGATTTCAATAATCGAATACGTTGATTTCAGTAAGCCGAATCAGGTCTTGATTTCAATACGTTGATTTCCGATTGATCCGGAATTAAGAATCAGGTATTTTTGACGGAATTGTCTTTACGGAATTTTACGAAGTAGATTCTTGGATTCTGCTTGATGAATTCTGAAATTAGGTATAGGATTACGATTAATTCTGGAATTAGTTGTCGATCGAACTAGGTGTTGATCGAACTAGGTGTTGATCGAAATTGATGAATTAGGAATTGATGATTACTAATTGAGATTTACGATGGATTATGATTGTTGAAGCCGAACTACGATTTTTGATTTTGATGGATTATGATTATGATTGTAAAAACCGAACTAGGAATTGATGGATTATGATTACGATGGATTACTGTAACGTCCTGAAATTTGTATTAATTAAATAATAATATTTTAATCAAATTTTACTATTTATAATTAATTTATATTATTTGACCGACCAGTAGTTAGTCGGTTCGATTTTAATGAGCATGTGACTTTATTATTATTTACGAGTGTGGGCGCGTCCCGGGTTATGTCATTAATTATTAGTCACTACGTTATCAGACGTTATATAGGTAATTGGACTTAATTATATAGACGTTTAATCATTTGGTCACTTTATAATTTAGTTGACGTTCGTATATTGTTAAAGGTAATTAAATAGTTCGTCTCAAGTTTGGACCGCTTAGTTAATCGTAAGAGTTAGTAATATTCTTTTGAGTCGGGCCGGCCGTAGGCCAAGGCCTCGGGCTTTCATATCTTTGGGCTTGGAAAATTAATATGTTTGACCTTAAACCCCTAAAATCCCTAGACGTTTCTCCTTCATGTCGGCCGTATTCAATTCATGGTTTCCGTCATTTTTTTTCCTTGAAGTTCCGAAACAAAGTGAGTAGGTAGAAGGATTCTGGGCAACAAGAATTAATTGGAACTTGGAAGCAAGTAAGTAGCGTGATCACATGGAGGAGCTGCCACGAGAAGCTTGTGGCATAAAATCAATTATTCATGTGGCCAATTATTTTAAGTTGGGAGATGCTATTGCTGAGTGGCGGTGGAAAAGAATTAAAGAGGACACCGAGCCACTTTGGATTGTGGTGTCGGTGTGCGTTATTGTTTGAAGTGTGGAGACGTTCGATAGGCAAGCAGGTAAATTGGTAGGTCTTCTTCCTTTATTCTTTTCCTTAATTCTGCGTCCCTAGTGCTAATCGATGGTGATGATTCCAGTTTTGTCAAGAGTGGTCAAACAGAAGATCGAGCATCATGTAATCGCAATACCTCCCTGGAGTTTTGGCAGATTTCTGTTCGCCACTTCGGGTCTGTTTTCGATCATGTTAGGGCCAGATTCTGGACCCCATGCCTTCTGGACTTTTGTAGCTCATTTTTTTACCTTTCCGTGACTGCCGACCGCTCGTTAATTGAGTTAACGGTTTGTGAGATATGACCCTTTTTGTAACTGACTGCAGTGCTGAAATACTGCACGAAATTGCATGTTGGAGGCCTGTTTCGGGACCCTTCGGGGCAGAACCGGGCCGAACTTTCTATAGACGGTTTATAGTGTCTTATGTATACTATCTGCTGCGAAAATCTAGTGTCATTCGGTGTACCGAGTTGAAAGTTACGGTCGTCTGATTTTACTTCAAATGGTGTTTTGGGTTATGTTGAAATTCGGGTTTTTGAAATTCTAGTTTTATCAATTTATGAGTCTTTATTTTCGTGGGTTTATAGAGCTGTGTTTCGGGTTTAAAGACTGCATTTGTAAGTATCGGGTTGGGTCAAAACCATCTTGATTATAGCTAGACGTTTTATTTAACCGAAAAACGGAAACCGAACCTTAGGGTTCTTGTTTTCCTAAAACCGAATAGTTTTCTTAAATAAAAGACTAGATTAATGGTAAACATGTTTCTGAGGCTAAATGTGAATTTCGGGAATGTCGGGTGTTTCGGAAATAGACGGGTTGATGTCGGGTTTTAAAACGGGTCCTATTTTAATATGCCGAATTTTAACAAAATCTGTTTGCTGACTTCGGGTCTGTTTTTACCTCACTTAAAATACGTTTTTGGATTTTTGGCCCGTGCTGGGACCTTTATTTTTGAGTTAGCTTTTCAATGCCGCAACCCTCTCGTCAATCCGAATTACGGTTTAAAAGTTATAACCGATTTAGTATGCTGCTGTTAGGAATTTTACCTGTGCAGTATGTCTGTCTTGCATCACTGTTTTGAGACACTTAGAGTCTGTTTTGGCCAGTGACCGTCTCACAGTAAATTGTAGTTCTGATTGTCTTCTAGCCATGGTAAAAATACGGGATAAATCTACTGCACAGTTTAAGAGTTATAGCAGTTTCCGTGAGACCGACGGGTGCTGCCAGTTTTCTGAAAATAAGCCCTCGGGTAGGATTTTAATTTCGGGTTTCGCTTTTTGGTTTTAGGACCGTCTAGGAGACAACGTGCTGTCCTTCTGATTGTCGGAAACCCTTTGGAGCTTACGTTTCTCGAGGTGAGTATTCTCACCGTGTATTCAGTTTTAACGTTGTACATGCATGACTTATGTGTTACATTTCTTGCACCATAATTGTTATCTGAGCTTGAGCTGTTATCTGAGTTTGATCCGCTATCTGAGTTTGATTTGTTATCTGAGTTTGACATGCTATCTGAGTATCTGAGCAGCTGTTGATTTATTTTAATCTGAGACATTGTGCCTGGGTAACCGAGCTCGGCACAGGGTCATTCTGTGCTACTACTTGCTAGGGCATCTGAGATAATTATGTTAAAGAGATAATAAAACATAATAACACACATCTGAGTTTTTGGCTATATGCCTGGGATCACCTCCCGTCTGAGTTTTGGGATTATTCCCGTCTGAGTTTTGGGATCACTCCCGTCTGAGTTTTTGGCTTATGCCTATCTGAGGTGTGAGGAGGGGCGAGGTTGATCTCTCGTCCCAAATCACACAAGCGCGCTATATAAATTAAAATCTGAGTAATAAAATCTGAGAAATAAATCTGAGTAATTAATCGAGTAGTTTCTGACTAGGAGTACACCGATGTGCCCTCATGTGTTGTATGTTAGGATTGTTTGCATTTTGAGATATTCACTCAGCTTCTCCAGCTGACCCCTATTTTCCCCCACATTGTTTCAGGTACCAGCAGAGGAAAGGAGAAGGTGGACGGTTGACCGCTGTATCTTTCATTACCGATGTGGACGGCATTTAATATTTTAAAAACACTTAATTTTAACTATTTCCGCATTAAATATATTTTAAATGAAAATACTATTATTGGGATTTAATTATTCAAGTTATTGGGACCTTTTAATTATAATTTTGTTTTCAAAAATTTTAAAAATCTTGTAAATTTTAGGGTGTTACAATTACGATGATTACGAATTGATGAATTACGATGGATTATGATTACGAAGGTTGATTGATGAACTTTGAGTTGTCTGGTAAACAAAAAGTGTAGCCGAACTAGGTGAAAGAGTAATGGGCCGAACTACTAAGTGGGCCGAGCAAGTACTTCGGGCCGAACTACTATGTTGCCGAACTACTTGCTTTTGCACTTCGGGCCGAACATGTACTGTGCAGAAACTTTAATGGGCTGAACAAGTACTTCGGGCCGAACTACTCTGTGGGCCGAAGTGTGGAAGAAGCCGAACTTGTTCTTGTTCTTTCAGCCGAACTAATTGACGAATAACAATACGTATCTTCTTCACTCTTTTTGATCCGATTTTGCTCAAAACTTGACCGATTTCAGTGATTTTTCTTGCTAATCGATCGAAATCCAATTGCTAACACTTTAATCCGATCAATTTCTTCAATCCATTACACAAAAGCTTCGAATCTTCGATTTTCAGACACTTTTCAACTTTTTCACTTTTTCTCTAAAATCATCAAATTGAAGATCGTTTGTTGACGGAATTGATCTGAATTCGATTCTATTCTTCTTAGAAACAATGGAGACACACTATTCTACACTCAATCCATCGATTTGGAACAAAAAAATTACAACATTTAATTTTCACATGAACTAACTTCAACTTTTTCTTCAAAAACCTTGAAAAACCCTCTTGATCTTCTGATTTTAACACCAAGTGATGGATTTGGATCGTTTTCAAGATGAAATTATGCTCTGATACCAATTGTAAAGCATAGATTCATTGATTCAATCCATTAAGAGATGTTTGATGATGATTTTGGTGAGAAAGATGAAGAACAAATTAGGGTTTTAGAGTGAGAAACAAGAGGGAGAGAGAGTGAACAAATGCAGAGAAATTGAAATGATAACTGTGCAAAAGTTACAATTAGTGATTACACATGGTCCTTATATACCTATCACTAATTGTCTAGATTAGTCCTAATTGCATAACCAAACTAATATGCAATGTTACATAACTAGTCCCTAGACTATTGATTACAATTAAATATGACCCAACAAATACAATAAGCGAATTAAACAATGATATTTTATTGCATTAACGGGTTTTTCTGAAAGATGAGAAGTTATTAAATTAATGACTTGATTCGTAAATCAAGTAATGAGAGATCATTAAAATAAGAGTATGAAATTAATAGGAATTTTTAGTGGGTAACATGAATTTAATGAGTAAATATAAGGTCAAAATGATCAAGAAATATTTTAAATTCTGTAAACTGAATGAAATAGAGTATTAAGGATTGTTAAATTAGATGAATGAGAAAACATCTATTAAAATATTATCGGGAAATCACTAAGGGTAGTAGAAGGAGAACCAATAAAAGAGAATTAAACGACAAGATTGTTAATTTGAGCTAATTAGAGGGTCATCAAAATGAGTAAAAATGTGATTTATATCTAATGCTATTGCTAGTAAATATTATTACTTTATGAGTTTAATTCTGAGATAGATTCTTAGTTTAATTCTGAGTCAGATTTCTGAGTTATACTCCTGAGTATATGAGATTTTATGTGATATGTACCTTTCTTATGAATAATTTCATGTTTTTTATTTTGCATTAATTGATAGCGGTGTAAAGTACTAAATTCCTTCGTGTGCCTTAAGCAAATTATTGTCTTATAGAATAGAGGACCCTTCTGAGCCATTCTAATAGAGAATTACCAACACCGAGATTTTTCCTGTTGCTAAAATGTATAGTGATCAATTGCTAGAGCTGTGCGGGAAGAAATTTCCAATAAAAACTTATTGTTATCGCCATGAGAGAGCCGAGTGTGACCGTGAGGATGGATTGAATGACCGAGTACCACGCTGACATCATCTGTCGCCACAAATAAAACTGTAACAAATCTCCAAGTGGAGTTGAATCGGAGATTCAACACAATGATTACCGCTGGGTGTAGGAACCGTGTCCAGCCGCGAGAGGAAGAAGACATCTTCGACTATAAACCGAGATTCTTAGAGAGCGTCACGATTTTTGAGCCCTTATCGTCTTGTGCCGCCAGAAATGGAAGATTTGTATGATCAGTTACGAGATGCGGAGTTCATATTACCGAGTAATTCACCCTGAGTAGCTTCATCTTATTCGTAATTTTTTTTTTATTTTATATATTTCCCGTTAAGGGGATGTATCGTTGACGAGTCCATGGTGGTATCTAGGAGTCTGAGTATGAGATGCGAGATCTCTACCTTAAGCTTCTTCTGAGCGATGACTTCGGGGACGAAGTCTATTTCAAGTGGAGTTGAGTTGTAACGTCCCGAAAATTATATAATCCATTTTAATAAATTTTATTATATGAAATTAAATTAATTTGATAATTAGACACTTTTAATTGATAGTTAAAACGTCTCGTATTAGTAGACATTAATTAAATTAAACATGTCGGTTAAATTAATTGAGTAATTATTAATACTTTTATTAATTATTAATTCTTTTATTTAAGAGGGTAAATAGTTAGTCGTCTCAGAAGATATAGACGACCTGTAACTATACGGTTCGTATTAGTTAGACGTTTTAATTATTTGGACACTTTATAAATTTAATAGTATTATTTAAATGAAATTTAATAGTTCGTCTTGAGTTTGGACCAGTTAGTTAATCGTGAGAGTTGAGTTGCATCCTTTAGGGTCGGGCCGGCCAAGGGGCCAAGGCCCGGGCTTTTGGTGTAGGCCTTATTATTTTCAATTAATTTGTATTTCATCTAAAAAAAACCCCTAATGTAAAACCCTTGTGCCGTTTTCTTTTTTGTTTTGCCGTCGATCGTCTACATTTTAAGAGATGCGGCAGGAGAGTATTTGGAGGAGGGAAATCTGTAAGAGAAAGATGCGATGGATTAAATTAGGTGTTGATTTCAATTCTATTGGGTGCTGGTTTTGCTTTGAAAGTCAGCGACAACCACATGGTGCCATTACATAAGAATTGAAGATCACAACAATATTTGAGGAGTTTTCCTTGGTGAGGTAGCTGGCGCACCACAGCCCCAAAACCTTTTGTTTATTTTATTTTCTTGAGCTGAAGTTGGTGAGGCACAATATAATAGAAAGCTCAATCGATCGGTGGTATTTCGTGTTCCATTTGATCGCGTGTTGGTTCGTAGGGATCGTCTAGGAAGTAACCGAGCAGCGCCTTAGAGTGTCGAGGATCTTTTGGAGCTTACGTATTCCAGGTGAGTATTCTCACCGTGTATTCAGTTATAACGTTATACATACATAACTTATATGTTTCATTACTTGTACTATATTTGCTATCTGAGTTTTGATCTATTATCTGAGTTTTGATCTATTATCTGAGTATCTGGGCATCTGGTTTTATTATATTGATATGAGTATCTGTGCTACTACTTGCTAGGGCATCTGAGATAATTATGTTAAAGAGATAAAAACATAATAACACACATCTGAGTTTTGGCTTTATGCCTATTTGAGATCACCTCCCGTCTGAGTTTTGGGATCACCTCCCGTCTGAGTTTTGGCTTACGCCTATCTGAGGTGTGAGGAGGGGCGATCGACCCGAATCACACAAGCGCGCTATATAAATTAAAATCTGAGTAATAAAATCTGAGAAATAAATCTGATTAATTAATTGAGTAGAATCTGAGTAGGAGTACACCGATGTGCCTCATGTGTTGTATGTTATTATTGTATGAATTTTGAGATTATTCACTCAGCTTCCCAGCTGACCCAAAACTTTCCCCCATTATTTCAGGTACCAACAATGGAAGAGAGTAGGTGGACGGTTGACAGCTGTATCATTTTAAACTTATTTATTAAGCTTAATTTTTATTTAAAACATTTTTCCGCATTAGTTACATTTTAAATGTTAAACATTTATATTTGAATTTATTTATGGGACCTTTTTATTAAAATCTTGTACTCAAAATGTTTTAAATTTTTACGAAATTTTGGATGTTACACGAGCTGAACAACACTAGGCCACTTCTACGGGACCTTCTAATCCATCGATCCTGAACCTGAGTACATAGCCACAAAAACAAAGTAGTACATGAGACAAAATAGTCTCGTGAGATACATGGGTTTTCGACCCAATCTCAAAAGATTTAAAAACAATATTTGAAATATTATCAATACTTATCTTTATTAACTTTATTAGCTCATATAACAACTTCTATCTCATTTTCTAATCATTTATTCGTATTAGCTAATAAGCTTACCATAAGCTCATTCATCACATAATCACAAATATGTAAGCTATCTCCAAGCTTACTCTTTCTTTATCACATATGCAACGGACCTCTCCGAAGCCATCTCTCCCGATATGGGACGTCATAGGTAAACTATCAAGGTAATTGGGATCCCTCATCTTACCAAGATTCATAAGCTCTCCCCGTTTCCGGGTCGTCATGCTCACCCAACACTGGGTGTCGTAAACTGTGACATTCTACTCTTTGCGCAGGGAGGTACCACCCCAAGTAGACGTCTCGTGCTCCCCCATTTCTGGGCGGTCTTATTCCGGATATCTTATTCATCACATATGAGCCTCAGCTCTATTCATCAAATTCATCTTTAATTAGAATACACATGTTCTAATTATCTCATCATTCTCATTAATTAATCATTTTCTATATTGACTTTACCAAGTCCTTTAATAAATAAACACAT
Source organism: Calendula officinalis (assembly GCA_963853835.1). Taxonomy (NCBI): domain Eukaryota; kingdom Viridiplantae; phylum Streptophyta; class Magnoliopsida; order Asterales; family Asteraceae; genus Calendula; species Calendula officinalis. Next base: position 37,702,354 of record OY970830.1, on the reverse strand, counting down.
TTATTACTTATCAAAAATCACTTTACTTTGACTAAAAGGTTTATCTTTGACTAGTCACTTTATACACATCCTCTTACCAAATCAATCACTACTCTTATTAGTATAATTTTACTAATAAATACTTACTACTCGAAAATCATAATCATTAGTTTTATTAATACATTTACTAATAAAACTCTATATTATATACTTTCAAACATTAGCTTTACTAATACTTCTTATTAATAAAAACTCATTAACAATTTATATAATTATACTTACTCATCAAAATAGTCAATTATATAGACTATAACTTAATAGCATATTAAACACATTTTCCTTATCTTTCAAATCTCTAACTTTACAAGATTATTTCTAAGGACTCCATAAACATCATTTTATTTCAAAATTCATTTGCTATGTACCCAGTTAAAAGTCACATGTACTCACCTTAGCCAAACTTAATCCTCTTGAGCTTCTTGAATCAAATCTTCACTTCCCAAGACTTGTGAATTCCAAGTCTTTCAACAAATGCCCTAATCATGAAACCACACAAGGTATAACATCAGACATCACTATGGACTACATAATCTACCACTAGTTTACAACTAGTATTATTTTTCCCCAATTTGACAACTCATGAAACCCTAGGTTTTCATAGATCTTAAGATCTCCATAAATCCATGTTATGAACATAATTTCCTTGCCAACATACCATAGATCTAAGTTACATTACTCCCATTACATCACTCATGGCAAACCCTCCAACTAGGGTTTGCATACAACACCAATTTTTCCCCAAAAACACCATCTATAACAAATAAGAGTAGAGATTTACCTTATACTTCAACAATAGAGCAAGAATCTTCAAGATTGAGTATGAAAATCGAATCCAATGGCTCATTTCCACTCAAAACGCACACACACACTATGAGAGAAAGTTCTAGGGTTTGGAATGAGAGGAAATGCCCAAAATCCCGATTTTAACATGTACCAGACACATTTCGCGCCGCCAAAGCAAAGATCGCGTCGCTAAGTTGGCCCCGCGTCTTTTCGCGTCACAAGATCGCGCCGCGATCTCCTACGCGATCTCAAGATCGCGTTTTCCCACCGCTGTACCAACGTTGCACAAGATAGCGCCGCTATCTAAGATAGCGCCGCTATCTACCCCTTGCAGCTAAAGCTGTACTTTTTCATCAATGTCATTACCCAGTTTCGTTCATAACTTTCACGTACGGTGTCCAAACAACACGAAACCAATTCCTACGTGCTTTAAACGATTTATCCTTATTAATCATAATTTTCCATAATTTATTTGATTCAAATTTCGGGTTGTTACAGATAATTACAGTCAATAAGAGCCGAGATTTGAAACTTTTGAAACCAATATATCCGGTAATTAAGCATCTAATTAATAGTCGTTTTATTTAATTAAATCAGAATGGATTTAGAAAATGATATACAATACACTTTTTATTTAATTACAGCTAAAACATTTTATAAATATAAATTTTCCTATCATAAGAAATTTGTGTTATTACATTTTTTTATTATAATTAATTTTAAAAACTTTAATATTTTTAATAACTTTAAATTTATGGCCGAAAGATGAAGTGTTTGAAGACATGAATTATCATAATTATAATGGAAAATTACTAAATTACTCTTTGAGTCAGCAATTGACTCATTATGTAGGGGCAATTTCATTGGTGGATAATGACATGTCATATTTTTTGGTCATCATAGAATCAAATACTGTAATTAAATATTGAACTATTGCATAATCCGAGTAAGACTCTGTGAGAGCCAATCATTTGCCTGTAAATTTTGGAAAAGGAAAGCTGCAAGCCTGCAACTCTGCAATCTTTTCAATCGAGCAAGGTATTTCTACAAGGATACAATCATTCATGCATAATGTACAACATAATAATGGACCAAAAAGGGGGACCAAGATCTGAACTCTAGAATCCAAATTTACAGTCAAACACACGAAATCAAGAACCAATAAAGTACAACCCAATTGCACACTGAACGGGACCTTAGGAAAATAAATAAATTAATATCACGTTACACACTTACACTTACAGTGATAGTTTAAGAGATGAAACTAACAGTCGTGAATTTAAAGGACCAAGAATGTTACAAGTTAAAAAAAGATTATCTATGTAATATTTGAACTTAAAAGATAAATGGTATAATTTTCTTAGTGGCAAATAAAATGTAACACGAAAGTAAATTATCCCAAACTAGCTCATAAAACACATAATTTAACAAACTTAAATTACAACAGAATCATGGATTTCTTATCGAGCAGTCACAATATATGTATATCTCTACGTATATGATATATCGTATACTAACCATGACATGAACATGTAATATTTAAAAAATAAACCAAAAGTTGAAATAAAAACATATATTACCATATTTATACATCAAAAACATTTGATTATAACTAGCATTTCTTCGAGTTCTTGAGATTTCTTAAAGTCATCACAAGTTGTTGTCTTTCACCCTCAACTTCCGCAAATTTCAGACTTATTTCCGAATATCTTTCTTGCATTTCCATTAATTCTACTTCCATTGATTCGTTTAGCCTCTTTAATAATTCCATTTCATTAGTTTTAGATGCCTGTAAATCATTTTTGTCATTTTAAAAACATCCAACATTAGAAAGTATACAATCTTTAGTGTAATTTTAGTTATTACCTGTGAAATAGCAGTTGTTTCATCAAGAACTTTTAATCTTCGTTCCAAATCGTCGATTTTATCTTGAAGATATTTCTCCTTCTCCATAAACGAATTCTCGGAGCTTTTTAAAGCGGTTTCCTTTAGTTTTATTTCACCCTGATGATCAAACACGATAATTAGATTAATTAAACCGATAATATATATTCAAGTAACGGCTTTTAATAACATTTTTTTATAAATGTAATTACCTCAAGCAGTTGTATTCGGTTTTTCATATTTGTAACCTCTTTCGAGCTACGGGGATTATTTCTTGAAATAACTTTACTACTATCGTTAAGCTTCTTTTCCATGCTAATCAATGCATCTTCTCGGTTCTTGATTTCGTCTTTTAGTCGAGAAATTTGCTTTCCCATTTTCTCTTTTACAATTTCATCTTCAATTACAGAAATTTTTATGTCATTGCATCGAGATTTAAGTTGTTCCATTTCAACTTGCAATCGTTCATAATCGCCATCTTTTTGCTTAATGAGATTTTCAAGATCCTTCCTTTCATCATCAAGATTTTGTTTTTCTTCTCTTAATCTCTCAATCTCATCTTCATAACTTGTTTTCTGCAATTCAACTTTACGGTATGTTTCATCGAGCTGTTTCTCCATTATTTCCAACTGTTTTGACTTTTGACTTATTTGACTCAGAAGGTCAACCGATTCTTCTTCATAACACACACTTACACGGTCCAAATCTTGTTTGACCTTTTTAAGATTTTCTTCAAGATACCGTTTCTCTGCACGAATTTGATTAGCTTCATTAATAGCTTTTATAGTTATTTTTTCATTTGCTTCAAAACTTGAATTCATTTGTGAAGAAAGCCTTCTAAATTCCTCTTGAAGTTTTTGTGCTGTATTTGCATTTTGCATTTTGATTTTTCTCAAATTTTCTTCTGCATGAATCGCTCGTTTTTCTTGTTCGACTTTTGCGTTTATAAGATCTTCAATATCTAACTCAAATCCTTCTGCTTGATCATCTAAATCTTTCTCCAAATTCTTGATAATGTTTTCAAGTTCTTCAATTTCAAGAACCGATTCGGATAATTTATCTGATTTCATTTTGAGCTCGTTATTCAAGCTCTCGATTTGAGCTTCGAGTTCATTGACTATTGAAAAAGACGAACATTCGTACTGCATTTTTAACTGTTCTTGAAGTTGACTTTGCTCAAGTTTGTAACACATGTCATGGTTTCCTTGCTTCAAGATTTCATAATCAAGGGCAATTTGGTCCATTTGCATTTCGAGCTCGTTTTTATCTCTTTTGTATGACTCTATCTCGCTATATAAATCGGTTATCTTTTGTTCTAGTAAATATGCCTCTTGTGTGCCACTATGTTGTCTGACAATGTCTTCCAATGCTTTTTGATCTTCATCATCATCTGTCCCAGATTCTGACTCTGACCTTGACTTTGGCGTTGACTTTGACTTTTCGGAATCTTTCTGTTCAAGCATTGCATCAAGATCCTGCACTGCAAGAATCAACTCAGCATTCGATTCTTGTGTTTTTTGAAGCTGCAACCGAAGATTAGAATTCAATTCTTGTTCATAATTAAGTTCTTGTCTTAATTCATCAACAAGATCCCATGGATCCTGTTCAACGTTGACTTTGACTTTTATTTCTTCGGTACATTTTCTATATTCCTTAAGCTTTTCACACTCTTCCTTAAACGCGTTTTTCTCTTCACTAATTACATCAATTTCTCTAGAAAGATCCTGACCCTTCTTTCTTTCTTTCACAATTTGCTTACGAAGAGTCTGTAATTCTAACTCAGAAACATCAACTTGTCTAGCTAGAACCTCAAGTTCTGTTTTGAGCATTTTGATAATGGATTCTGGTGACCCGTTTTCAGGTATTTCTCCTAAAACGGGCTCACCAGGACTTACTGAAGAATCATCTGTGGTCAATTCGGGTGGTGAACCATCTAACCAATCCCATTGTGACACGTGTTGTTCTTCATAGATTGTTGTAGCCGATGGTTCACGGGTCGGTTTTGTCTTCTCCGGGTCGGGTTCTAGTAGGGTATCGGGCCCTGAGCTGCTATCAGAGCCCGATAATGTGATATCTGACCCATTGGATCCCCGGTCCTATCAAAGTACATAAATTTCATTAAATTTGGTCATTATTGAAAGTGGAACAGTTTCGTTAACATTATATTTATAGCTAAATTGCATAAAAAGTTTTTCGAAAAATAATTATAATTAACTTTAAAATTTGATTTAAGGTAATTTGAGCCGGTAGCCGGTGAAAATGATGACATGGCGACTAATATGTAATTAACTTTTGACCATGTTGACTTTTTTCAGATGTGGTATTAACATGGTGCTTGAAAACCGGCTATTTTAGGTAATCAACTTACATCAAAGTTTTTTATACTTTGATGGTGCTAGCATAAGTTGGTTATCCAAAACAGAATTCGGATCAAAGTTGGTTACCTTTTTGTGCAATTATTTTATATATATTAATGTTTTAGCATATAGTTATTAGTTATAAAATGTGAGCTTACATCAGTAGGATTGATTTGAATGTTTTCTTCAATATCACCATTGCTTAACTGAGCTCTCAAACTCCTATCTTGGCGGTTTGTATTTTCACTTTCATCAATCTCCCTAAGATTTTTAACATAATATTTCAATAAAATGTGAATAATAATGTACTTTGAAATATGCATTTACCTTTGATCTAAGGAATCTTGAACCCTTTGAATTGTTACCTAATTCAAAAGATACACAAACCATTAAACATGAAACAAAGGATCCAAATTAAGATATAAAAAGGGTTAAATTTGCATTTTCAAAAGGTAGAAGGACTAACATGCAAAAAAGCAGCACAATTTGCACTTTTCAGAGGAAGACATAAAGAAAAAGACTTTGTAGCTTCAGCAAAACTTGAAAAATCAACCGAAACTTCACCAACACTGCTAGATTTTGAAGAGCCCTACAAAACGAAAATGAAAAAAAATAAATAATAAAAAATCCAATTTAATTCTTTTTTCTCAGATTTCGTAAGCATATGTTTGAAATGAGTTGTACCGTTGCGAGAACAAAGTGATAGATTTTTTCATGAAAATTTCCATTTTTTGGATCATGAACAAATTTCACAGTTTGGTAATGTGGTTTTTCCCAATAACAGCTTCCTTCTTTTACTTTAGATTTTTCTAATCTTGTTGTCGGCTTTCCAGTATCTGCTGGAACTATAGATATGATCAAAGTATCTCCTGGTAACTGTTTTAGCTGCATATGCAGAATAATACTGGTCAACATAAGTCAACTTTCAAATAATACAAGTAAAGATTTAGGTGATTCAAACAAGAATCTACCAGCTTAGGGCTTAACTTAGCTAATTAGTAAAGATTTATTCTTTTAAATCAAATTGAAAAGAAACAAAAACTACCAATGTTTGATTACATATGAAATATCCCATTGTGACACGTGTTGTTTCTCCTTGATTCACCATTTTAGGTCATATGAATATTGAAAGTACAGACGAATAAACCCAAGAAATGCAGGAAATAAGCAAATATAAGTTTTTCTTGATTTTACTAATATTAGAGATCAAGATTTAAAAAAGTATATAATTCCAAAAACTTTAATTTCTTATATAATTGCAATTTGTTTAAGAAACATAATGCCTATTAAAGCTAAAACACTAAAAGTCATTTCAACAAACACAAAGTATGCATCAATCATTTCAATGTAAAGATATGAAAATAATATTATTAATTACCTGAGTTGCATGAAATTGCAATTTGAATACAGCTTTGATCTTGTTCTTTTCGCTCCTCCATCTCGCCGACTTAAACATTGTTCAAAGTCAAAATTCACAGTTCCCCTGAGCTAATTCAAGGAATTCCGTAACCTCATCGGAGCTCCGGCAAAGCCGCCGGAAAATCATCTATATTATATTACAGAGCACCCATTTCCTTACTCTGCAATAACAGAAACACAGATCATGAACACGTATCAGTTCGACCAATTCACAGGCATTGAGCTAGAAATTGAATTTGCAAAATGCGAGTGAATTTTGTTGAAGAACTCGTGAATGAATTAAAGAATGAGGTATGTGAGCTCAGAAGCAGGTGGAGTAGATCTAAAAAGTAGAGTCACTGTGTTTCTCTCTCTGCAATCATATGAAGATTTATGTAGTTGTGTTCTGTGTATATGTATATACCGTTGAAGACAAATAATTAAATAATGTGGCTAAATCTGAAAAATAATAAAGAAAAGGGGAGTTGTCCACAAATTAGAAAAAGTGAAAGGGAAGCTTCTCTAAGATTTTATAATCTAAAATAGACTTGTTCTACTTTTATTTTCCCAAAATAAATTGAGACATAATTTTATAATCTAAAATAAAATAGATCACTTTTTGTACGACTAGTATACGAACCAGTATTATAATACGCGGCCGAGTAAGTGAAATCATCCTATAAAATACTCAATTCTCCCCATTCTCCATATAATGCAAGGAAATCAAATTTAAAGGAAAGAATTAGCTTAGAAATCTATTTCTCCATGTTTTCAATTTCTCCCACCAAAAACAAAACCATCTTTTCTATTTTGCTTTGACTCATTTATTTCCGTTAATGTTTTGATATCTTCTTGTCATTATGTAAGTGAAGTTGATTTATGTACCTTAATAACTTTTACTCTATATATTATATTTTGCAAACTAATTTTATATTAAATTGTACAATTATATCAAATAATAGTTAGAATTAAAATAAAAATTATGATATATAAATCATGTATTTAAATGAATGAAGTCCTTATTTTGCCAATAAAAAAATAATTACCTTTTATGTGGAGCGTTTATCCTTACCCATTACTCCATTAGGGTGCTCTAGATTATGGGACAAGTGGACAAGGAGCATTGAAGCCAAGGACCCAAATGGTTACCTCATAATTAAATTATTTAACTTTTATTTTTTTCTTCAGATAAATTGGGAAAAAAATTGGTATAATGTCTTTTTAATTCAAAATAGTTTTACATTTTGTTGTTATTATTTATTAACGTTTTTTTTGTCGATAATCAAATAATGTAACAACGCTAATGAAGCCATCATTTTCCAATATACCATTTTTTTCATTATAAATTTGATTTGCTTTAGAAAGTACTGATTATAAATGTTTTTAGGAAAAGGAAATCGTACAAATATGATGGTCCATGTGATTAACCTAAAATTAAACGTTGATAGAAATAAATGTGAGAAAGAGATAGGTGCTTCACTCATAAGTGATGGGAGGTGATCTTGTATATATAATTAATCGGATCTTACATGTAAAGTAAAACACATTTATAAGTTCTTATATCATGCATTTTATAGGTGTGAATTATAATTTGTATGCATAAATTACCTCCAACGAGTGATATCACAGTTAACAGTGGCTATACCTGGAAAACTTTCCATTGGCAAAGTTTTGATATATAAGTTAAGTCTTCGGGTGAGCTTTTTTCTTTCCAAATGTCAAATCGGAAATAAATAAAACCAATTTTGCTATTATTTGCGGTTTTGGTCTTTCTTTAAAACCTTTTGCTACTTTGATATATGTTTTTTTTTAAACGACTATCATCAAATTAAAAAAACTATTGAGGAGCTAGGAAACATATAAAGATGTTAAAAGATATATAAACCAATCTAACCAACTAACTAAAGATAATTTTCTACTATTACAAATCTAAGATAAAGAATACTCTTTCATAAGATCAACTATATCATCTTTTCTAATTTTCTTGATTCTTAAAAAGATAAGCATTCTAATATTTCCAAAGCATCCAAATTGTACTTAATCAAATTGCTTCGATAACCTTCTTTACCTTCACATTTCTTCCATCTGTATGACTGTATCAATCCAATCTCTTAAATTCACAAAATCATCTCCACTTGGACGGGAAACTTGAATCCACCAAAAATTGGTATTTCAAGAGCAAATAGCAACATCATATCTCCAAAAAAACATGACCAATATCTTTTATATCTTTTCCACATATATCACATGTCACATTCGTAATGTTAATTCCTCTAGAAAACAAAATCATTCTAGTACGAATACGATCCATAGAAATCCTACACATTACGATATCGACCTTTCACGGCACTAACATGTTCCAACTAGAATGAATAACACTACTTTGATATATGTAGTTTCGATTATGTCGTATCATTGGTCACTAGCTAGGCCCTACAAATTGGACCGAGAACTGACCGGAACCGAAGAACCGGACCGGACCGAATGGGACTGAACTGAGTTACATCGGTTCGGTTCACGTTTCTAATTTTTATGAAAATCGGTTCTTGGTTCCAAACCGTCCGGTTCCAAGCGGTTTGGATTGGTCCATAACCGAGAAAAAATCGAAAAAAGTCAGAGAAATTACCTCGGTTATTTGTTCAGTTCGGTTCCGGCCGATCTCAGTTCTAGTCGGTCCGATTCTTGGACCGTGCACAGACATAGTCAAATTCCTCGTACACCTAAAATGACTGATTCACTCTTTGTTCTTTATTTTTTTATTTTATTTATTTGAATTGATTTTTAAAGTTGATTAATGTTAAAAAAAATTAAATATATAATTGCAAACTACATGAACCATTTTTATAATTTACTATTTTACTCTATATTAAATATACTTTTAATATGTTATTGCCTTATTTGTTTTTCCTTCTTCTAAAATTTACCATCCCATTCACGTAAAATAAATCTAAATGTAAATTAAATCATGTATGCCTATAGTTCAGGTTATCCCCTCTAATTAGTAATGAAAATATGACAGTTCCTTCTTTTTCTTATCTAATTTATGTTAAATCTTATCGTTAGCGTGTGAATTGCTAGAAATAAAAACAAAAAGAAAACAAAAGTTAAGTGTTAACTATTTTTTAAGTTGTTACAAAACTATGCCAATGATGCATTTGTAATATGTTTAAAATATTTGTAAGAGCGGAAGTTAAAATAAAATCGACAAAAAAATATTTGTAAGAGTGGAAGCATTAACTAGTCTTAAAAATATTTCTGTCTTAATCTAAACTCGTTTTCAATCCAACCATTTTGTTATCTACTGTGTTTGTATCCTAAAGATAGCTTAGAAACTACTAAATGTGAGGTTAATGAAGTCAAATCACCTAATAAAGAGTGTGGTGAAGGGCTAATTAACTTAAATTAGGGAATTTGGAGCAAGACCCCTATCTATGGATAAAGTGTTCTATCTAGTGAAAAGCTCCCCACCCCCCTTCTAATGAAAGCAACCCTTAACCCAACACTAATTATATATTACCAATTTTCTTTAGTCCCTAATTGACTTTGATCTGAGGATCTATTTATATATGTTTTGTTATAGTATCTATTATTATATATATTCATTTGTACACCGCAACTTATAGCTGATACAACATATAGTATAAGTTTAATAACTAACTGTACAATCATACTAAGCAATGATTGTGGTGAATGAAATAAGAATTGTGGTGTAAAAATCACCCTCTATACTCAATTGTATTGTGATTAGGTGTCCTACAAAATACCCAAGGTTTGTAGCCTATTGGTATTCAAGAAGAATTTAAGGTGTTGCCCATGACCTATTGGTCATGGGTTCAAGTCCCGTCGTGGACAAAAAGGTGGAAGGTTCGAGGGAAGGCATACTGCCCCTTATGGATGTCACTGTCTAGGCTCGAACCACTAACTTACTAACTTTCCATTAAAAAAAAGGCTTCCTACAAAATTGTGAATTCAAGTTATGTTATAAACGAAATTAATATAGATATAATGGGTGAATGTATTAAGCCGTTCAAAAAAAAGTAAATTAATCTTGAATTCTACTTAGTAATTATTGCTTAAAATTAGTCATCGATTGAATATCTATTTTAACCAATAAAATTGCACTATAAGAGCTCTTATGAATTTAATATTAACCCAAGACGATGTACTACAACTTTTAGATATGGTTTTGTAAAAAACTTTAAAGAAGATGTACGTAAATATAATTTAAAACACATCCGTCTTCTTTTAATAATATTCAGAGTGTATAGATTACTTATTAAAATAAATTATGTGTTTTTAAAATAGATAATTACATTATCAGTATGTACAAAACACGATTAAAAAATAGGGTTTGAATTTGAATATAGTGTTTGAAATCGAAATAATTAGATATTGAAATGTTTGGGAACACTTATATTTGGGGTAATGATTTTTACACCACATAAAGTAACCTATACATCACAACCATGCTTCAGTACTTGTATAATATGCTTTAAATATTGTACATTGTGGTGTGTGAAACAACTTGTGTGGTGTAGAACACAATAAATTATTTGTTTAGCTTATATGTAACATGCAAATAATTAATTTTCAAAATGCAATAAATACCTTTCCAACTGCTTCTCTAAGACTTTGTTTTAGATGTCTAAAAACATATATAATTGATTTTTTCAAGCTTTTTGTCAAATACTCATTTTTACATTATATGCGTTTTCAAAACATAGTAAATAGATAATCTATTCAAATAGCAATTACAAAAAACCAATGAGTATATAAAATTGGACACTTGTGTTATATATTTTGTTTGTTAATGTTATTTTTTATTGTGTTCTATGTTAATAAGGCTTTTAATTATCTATCGCTTTATTATACCAATTTTTCAACTTAAAGTAAGTTATTTAATTGGATTGAATGAGTTATTTATTATGGAGGTGTGGTGCGGTGTGTTCACGTGGTAAAAAGGTTAAAAGGGATATTATGATTAACTTGAAGAAGAAGAAAGCAGAAAGAAGCTTTGTCGGATCACGGATGTTGTTCCCCGTGAAAATTATCCGGCCTGGCCTGGCCCGGTCAGGTCCCTCAACCCACCACACATGCGTCTTCTCTTTTGTAATCCATAATTGAACTTTTAGTTATTTTGTAAGTTTGTAGGGTTCCATATTAAAATTAATTGGTTGTAGGAGGAGTAACACATGACCCTTATTTACACATTACAAATTCAATATTAATCCAATGTGAGATATTACTCAACACAAAGGAAAACATTATGTTTAGGCTACTCTGTATGAGCATTACGCTCATGGCGTGACAATGATGTAGAAGGCCATCCACAATGTGGTTGAAAGGGAATACCCCTCCCCCCACTTCACGCTATAAGGGTGTCTCGTTGAAGAAATATGGTCACGGCCACAGATATTCACACTGTGGTTTGTGAGGAAGATTGACATTTGGTAGGGCCTCCTCTACATTTGAGTGTTTGTGGTGGTATGGTGAATATTTCTTTCAAAGTGGTGTGTTGTGGTTGATTGGTTGGTTATGTGACATCCAATGAGATTAAATTTTAGATGTGGTCGGACATACCGACCACCCTTAACATTTATTTTAGTGGTGATACACAATTTGTAAATCATTAAGTCGGTAGTTTTTAGGGTTAAGGTACAATTTTTTTTTCAAATACTGAATTTTCTCTTAACTATAGGCTTAATAAAAGGATTATGGTTAGCAGGATCCGGATCCGGTGAGGACTCAAAAACCGGTGAGAACTCCAACAAAATCTCTGGAAATGATCCAAAACAAACTTTTTTCAAAAAAATTTCTTTTTTAAACATAAAAATTGCAGCTTATAAGATCCAAAAATAAATACAAAATTTCAAAAATGATCCAAAAAAAACATATGGATCATAATTTTGATCCACAAAAAAATATGGATCATTATTATGATCCACAAAGTGGATCATAATTTTTTTTTATTCAAACTTTTTTTTTGGTCAAATGTAGTAATAGTCATCGTGAGTTATATATATTTTTTTCTGAATTTGTAAATTTTTTTTTTTGAGGTGTCCTCGCGAGTCCTCACCGTTTTTTGAGTACTCACCGGATCCCACTTCATGGTTAGCAAAACCTATGTTTTATCTTTGAATAGTTGCATTAGCGTAATTTAACTCATACCTCACACGGGCACATATGGGGAATTTTCCTTGGAAATCCCTTTGGGGGCTGGGTTTGCCCGCTTATGCGGAGCTCGAACTCGGGGTGCTCGCTGAAAAATTGCGAGTAGGCTACCGTTATTTCATTTGCCGTTTCCAAAAAATTAGATATGCATCAGAAACTTGTACATTAATTTATAACCACCTCTTAAATTTTAGGAATTACTCTCTCATTAATTAATGTACAATTGTTATGCATTTAAAGACATCCCTAATGATTGTCATTATCAAAATTTTTTTTTTTAATATTTCCTCTGTTTCAAAATAATTAACACACTTTCCATTTTGGGTGTTTCAAAATAAGTGACACATTGTGAAATTTTCCTTATTTGATAAAATATTGTGGGACTCATACCCACTAACTATCTCCTTTAATAAAGTAAAATTATTCATACCCTTACTTCTACTTTTAAAAATCATTAAATTCACTTTAATCATAATGTAACACCGTAAAATTTAGAGAACGTTTTTTTTTTTTTAAGGATGTGCGGAAGCATATAGATAATATATAGTTTAGGTTTAGGTTTACAAACCAAGTGTCCCAAAATAAACTCCAAATAATAATAATAATAATAATAATAATAATAATAATAATAATAATAATAATAATAATAATAATTAACGGTGTTAATAAACGGCATGGCTCATTTTTTTAAAACATATCAAACTGAGCTTGGTCAATCATCCCGTCCAAAGCACCGATCACCTGAAGAGATTCAACGAGGGAGGGATTAGCACAAAGCTAAGTGAATGAATATAATCTACAAATTCTGTAAAGCCCAACGAGCTAGCATAGACATCTCTACTATCTAAAAGTCACATAGCCACTACACTAATCACTTAAACACGGAAGTTATAAAACATCTCCGGTTGGGGAATCACTTAAACCCGGAAGTTTAAATAAACATCTCCGGTTGGGTCATCGCTGGAACACGGAAGTTTAAATAAACATCTCCGGTTCGTTCGAGAAGATCGGGGTCCTGCCGGAGCCTTAAACCATGGTCGGCCAAACCACGGTAACCGATAGCGTTTCGTGTCCAACACCCGGGCAACTCCCTCCCCTTGACCATGCAACAAATACAGGTAAGGTCGGATACCCTTTAGTCGACACCCATTGCCCAGCGCACTGACTTCTCAAACCTCGGTCACCAAGTCAAACCGAGTTGTAGCTACCCGACAAGCCAAGGTCTCTTCACATAAGCGCACCTAATCATGTATGGTATTCCCTAACATTAGGCATACATAGCAAGTAGACTGGCTACGAAAAACACCGCGAAAAAACGTCACGGCAGAGTTCCCAATCGCGAACTCTAGTTCACGATCGCGAACTAGAGTTCGCGACGTGAACTCTGATCGTGAACTCTTCGCGATGGCAAACCATTTTCTCTGGACCGACTTCACGATCGCGAACTAAGTTCGCGTCGTGAACTCCCCTCATCTGGCGATTTCCTGCATTATTACCAAGTATGCATATACCGAACCAATTGTGACCGAACACAAGTTGGAGATTAAATCCACTCACCGTTACTTCCACTTGTCGAACTCAGAGGTCTAATGTTTCTGAGTCTCGATTCCGATTCCTGTACACCAAAGGAATACCGAATTAGTATATAATTCCACCAAATCATAAACAATGTTAAATACACATTTAACATTAACACTTGCACTAACTAGATAACCAAACCTTTAAATCATCATATAAACATGGCATGACCATTTACACTTACATAGCAAGTCAACTAGTCATTTGCAAGTCTTACATTCAAACGGGTCAAACCGAGTTATTAAACAATAATACATCCTACAATTGTAAACATAACATCAACTTGCAATTCACCAAATGTTACCAATAACATTGCTAATCACATAATCCTAACAAAATACTTATACTTTCACAATCCAAGTTACTTTAAGTCATTTTACCACTAAACGGCCCAAACGGGTCAAAAATCACATAATTGTCAACATGCCCAATTATTACCTCTTTAATCTTACAATGAACTTTACCATGACATTAAACAACATTTAGCAAGTCATAATCATATATCAATTCGTCAAGTCCAAGTCACCAACAATCCATGTATTTTACTTCCAATTTACTAATTAATCATTTTAACCAAGAACATCCAAACACTAGCTAGCATTTCAACCAAATCTCACCAAACTTGACACAAATCATTAAATAACATTTCTAGCATGTTAATTTAACCTTTCTAGTAATAAAAGTCATACAACACCTAAATGACATTTTACACCAATATAACAACTAGTTTACTATTTAAACATAAAATGCCAATTAGCTCTTTAACTAACAATTTTGACTCACACTATCACAACTAGTCATTTTATCAATTAACACAATGGTTGATTATAATCACAACTAACATATTCAACATGTCATTTAACATAATTAGACATAAATTCCATAAATCACAATCTCACTAGCAAGTCATAACTAGTTACCCAATTCTACAAGATTAACACTTCCTACATGTTAATTTAACCTACATTAACATGAAAACCCATATTAAGTCAAGTTAGAAGCATAATCCAAAACCCCACAATTGATACACACACACACACACACACACACACACACACGAACACACACACACACACCCACGAACACACACACTCACACATGTGTACATTTTGCTAAAAAGGTTGTACCTTGTGCTAAAATACTTGTACCCATACAACAAAACATGTCAAACTTTGTATAAACACTTAACATAACATTTAACACCATAATCACCAACCAAATCTCAAGAACACATAAACCCTAATTTATCAACTATCATGAAATTGAAAACGAACACATATAGGTTGAAGCTTACCTCAAGAGCTACTCAAAAACGTGTTCGGATTAAAGATTGGCCAAGAAACAAGCTATGGATCTTCACTAAAAGCTCAAGAACAACAATGAAGAAGATGATGGTGGTGTAGAGAGAGAGAGAGGCGTAAGGTGAGTGAGAGAGAGAGAGAGAGAGAGCAGAAAAATGAACAACCTTATCCCCTCATATCTCACTTATATGATTTTACAAAAGGGAAGGCTTAATTCATTTAAAAATCTGGCAGATTCGCGCGGGCGCGTTGGGCGGTCGCGCGGCCGCGTCAAACATTCTGGAATTTGGGCAACTTACTGATGCATCCCACGCGGGCGCGTCAAATACTCACGCGGGCGCGTAGACCTGGCAGAATTCTTCTCCAACCCCATTCACGCGGGCGCGTCAACTTCTCACACGGGCGCGCAGACTTGACTGAAACACTTCGTGGATTATGGCAGATTCATTCACGCGGGCATGAGGAAAACTCACGCGGCCGCGTCAGCATAAAGTCACATAATTAATTTAAACATTTTAGTAATTACATATTTTAACCCCATGGTTAAAATATCACATTAAGGTAATTAACTAAGCAAATAATTTCGCATTTATTCAATTAAATATTTATCACTTACCAATTATTATTATAACTACTAGGCCGGTTTTAGGATGTTACAACTCTCCCCTCCTTAAAAGGATTCCGTCCTCGGAATCCAACAACAATATTCAATTAACAAGAATTCATTTCTTTAGTCTATACACATTCATATTAATCTCAATACTCATATAGCAATCACCATTCATGATTCAGTTAGCACTCCACATGTCATAAAAAGATAATCACCTAGCATAAGTTGCATATAATTTCCATATACCTTGTCGTGATCATTATTTCAAGTCTCAAATACCTACTTGTTTTTCTTTATTCTAACAAAATTTGCAACCTTGACCCGCAATTTTAAGAATTTCCAAAACAAAATTACCGGTCTTAATCATTTAATTCTCTAAGCTACCCTTTCATAACATAAAGTCACACCAATTTTGCATAATAAGCACGAACGGGTCAAAAACAAGCAATTCTCCGTGACACTAGCCAAGTCCCTAGTTAAACATACTTCTAACAATCATATATTATTCCATGCTTAATTGGCCCTATTACACGGGTGACACAATTTTATAAAGTCGAGTTGCACGTTTTGACAAGACTAGTCACAGCTTACACAATTCAAGTCTACCCCACATAACTCATTACAATCATGGCAATATAAATAGTAACATCTTTTATACTAAATTAGTCATACTCGCGACCTAACGGATCAAAACAAGTTTTATTATCCAAAAATTGTTTTATTACATCCATAACATGTTAAAGTATTTACTAAAACCAACTTATACAATTAACAACGATTATCATCATAATCAAGGTCTAGCAACTAAAAATGTATTCAATCAAGTTTTGATACTATATAACTTAAACAAGTTAAAATTGAGAAATTTATCATAACCATTCCAAACATACAACTAACGGTTCATTAACATGTCAAACTCATGTGATGACTAATAAGCATTTTCAATACATGTCAACTTTTACTTAGACTCCAAGTCAACCAATCACAATTCAACTAGTCTCGATTCTTACTTATTAACATCCAAATAGCATGATACTTTTCATCAATTCAATTCACAATTACGCATATACAACTTTTATTACAATCAATAAGGCATCATCATCACTTTGAGTAAATTTTTTTTTTAAATTAGCAATTTAAACTATGATCAATTTTATCAACATAAATCATTTCAATACAATCCTCTTTTCTCTTCAATTATTACTATCACACGTCAACTCAAAATAGTCTACACATACAGTTCATTAGTCACTTTTCAGACTCCAAATTCAAAATAGGAAACAAACCAGGATTGCATCATAAACATTTCAGGCCATTCAAATAATTATCACTGACTATCTGTCACGATTACTGTCTATAACAAAAGCAAGCATCAATTTATTCACATTGGACAGACATTTCCGATTTTCACCATACAAGTCACTACATGTGACCCGACGGGTCACAACAAAAGTTTCAACTTTTTCACATAACAAACACTAGTCCTACTTGTACTATTCAATTCACGTATACAATTCCTTCCATTTTAAATACAAGCATCACATTCAAAAAATCTACAATAATTACTATTATACTCAATTTGATCCATGGTCACATATGTTGTGACCGTAACCGACATACAACCAATTCTCTTCGCTTCTCCTAAGGTGAAGGAACAAACAAACAGTTACAATCAACTTATCACCAATTTGCACAATACGGAAACACAAGCAACTTTAACCACCGAGACACTATGTGTGTCCAGACAAACAAGAAAAGATTCAAGCTTCTATGACATTTATTCATAACTTTCATTAAACTAGACTAATCCATACATTATATCACACTAAACTTAGTCTAAGGTTCAACAAAAGGAACATGTAAGCATACATCACTTATATCTACAAAACTCCTGACACATAAGATGTATCCCCAATCAACAAGCAATCAATTATTCTAATTTAAGTGACATAAAACACCACGGGTAAGCAGTTCAGTTCATCACAACATTTCACAAATCCTTAGTTAAGCAATCTTCTCAATTAACAATTCTACATAAACACAAGTATTGAGTTTATTAAAGCATACCCGAGCTATCATTGTCGGTCCACGTTTGGTGAGGATTTCCCGACCGCCTCCGTCCTTGACCCACAATCCCTTTTCTTCTCCCAAGGTCAACTTCCATCTTGCCCAAATTGACCACCTCTAATGTACTTCATATCCCTACGTGCGTATATATGCTCCTCGGGTAGTTCCCGCATCGTTACTTGATGTGCCAACATTTCCTAGGGTCAAGGGGGTCGGGTTCTCTTTACCTGTCATATCTATAACAATCACAACAACTCACGAAAGCTTAGTTTAAATAGTTAGTAACTACATACTAACTACAACTAGCTTCATTCACCGTTGCTCTAATCCCGCTCGTCCAGAATGCTTGACCAAACTTGAGCCACGATTTGGGAATGGAACACCAACCCCGTGTATCCATCGCCAAACCGAAGCTCTGATACCAAGTTGTAACACCGCAAAATTTAGAGAACGTTTTTTTTTTTTTAAGGATGTGCGGAAGCATATAGATAATATATAGTTTAGGTTTAGGTTTACAAACCAAGTGTCCCAAAATAAACTCCAAATAATAATAATAATAATAATAATAATAATAATAATGATAATAATAATAATAATAATAATTAACGGTGTTAATAAACGGCATGGCTCATTTTTTTAAAACATATCAAACTGAGCTTGGTCAATCATCCCGTCCAAAGCACCGATCACCTGAAAAGATTTAACGAGGGAGGGATTAGCACAAAGCTAAGTGAATGAATATAATCTACAAATTCTGTAAAGCCCAACGAGCTAGCATAGACATCTCTACTATCTAAAAGTCACATAGCCACTACACTAATCACTTAAACACTGAAGTTATAAAACATCTCCGGTTGGGGAATCACTTAAATCCGGAAGTTTAAATAAACATCTCCGGTTGGGTCATCGCTGGAACACGGAAGTTTAAATAAACATCTCCGGTTCGTTCGAGAAGATCGGGGTCTTGCCGGAGCCTTAAACCATGGTCGGCCAAACCACGGTAACCGATAGCGTTTTGTGTCCAACACCCGGGCAACTCCCTCCCCTTGACCATGCAACAAATACAGGTAAGGTCGGATACCCTTTAGTCGACACCCATTGCCCAGCGCACTGACTTCTCAAACCTCGGTCACCAAGTCAAACCGAGTTGTAGCTACCCGACAAGCCAAGGTCTCTTCACATAAGCGCACCTAATCATGTATGGTATTCCCTAACACTAGGCATACATAGCAAGTAGACTGGCTACGAAAAACACCGCGAAAAAACGTCACGACAGAGTTCCCAATCACGAACTCTAGTTCACGATCGCGAACTAGAGTTCGCGACGTGAACTCTGATCGTGAACTCTTCGCGATGGCAAACCATTTTCTCTGGACCGACTTCACGATCGCGAACTAAGTTCGCGTCGTGAACTCCCCTCATCTGGCGATTTCCTGCATTATTACCAAGTATGCATATACCGAACCAATTGTGACCGAACACAAGTTGGAGATTAAATCCACTCACCGTTACTTCCACTTGTCGAACTCAGAGGTCTAATGTTTCTGAGTCTCGATTCCGATTCCTGTACACCAAAGGAATACCGAATTAGTATATAATTCCACCAAATCATAAACATTGTTAAATACACATTTAACATTAACACTTGCACTAACTAGATAACCAAACCTTTAAATCATCATATAAACATGGCATGACCATTTACACTTACATAGCAAGTCAACTAGTCATTTGCAAGTCTTACATTCAAACGGGTCAAACCGAGTTACTAAACAATAATACATCCTACAATTGTAAACATAACATCAACTTGCAATTCACCAAATGTAACCAATAACATTGCTAATCACATAATCCTAACAAAATACTTATACTTTCACAATCCAAGTTACTTTAAGTCATTTTACCACTAAACGGCCCAAACGGGTCAAAAATCACATAATTGTCAACATGCCCAATTATTACCTCTTTAATCTTACAATGAACTTTACCATGACATTAAACAACATTTAGCAAGTCATAATCATATATCAATTCGTCAAGTTCCAAGTCACCAACAATCCATGTATTTTACTTCCAATTTACTAATTAATCGTTTTAACCAAGAACATCCAAACACTAGCTAGCATTTCAACCAAATCTCACCAAACTTGACACAAATCATTAAATAACATTTCTAGCATGTTAATTTAACCTTTCTAGTAATAAAAGTCATACAACACCTAAATGACATTTTACACCAATATAACAACTAGTTTACTATTTAAACATAAAACGCCAATTAGCTCTTTAACTAACAATTTTGACTCACACTATCACAACTAGTATTTTATCAATTAACATAATGGTTGATTATAATCACAACTAACATATTCAACATGTCATTTAACATAATTAGACATAAATTCCATAAATCACAATCTCATTAGCAAGTCATAACTAGTTACCCAATTCTACAAGATTAACACTTCCTACATGTTAATTTAACCTACATTAACATGAAAACCCATATTAAGTCAAGTTAGAAGCATAATCCAAAACCCCACAATTGATATACACACACACACACACTCACGAACACACACACACCCACGAACACACACACTCACACATGTGTACATTTTTCTAAAAAGGTTGTACCTTGTGCTAAAATACTTGTACCCATACAACAAAACATGTCAAACTTTGTATAAACACTTAACATAACATTTAACACCATAATCACCAACCAAATCTCAAGAACACATAAACCCTAATTTATCAACTATCATGAAATCGAAAACGAACACATATAGGTTGAAGCTTTCCTCAAGAGCTACTCAAAAACGTGTTCGGATTAAAGATTGGCCAAGAAACAAGCTATGGATCTTCAGTAAAAGCTCAAGAACAACAATGAAGAAGATGATGGTGGTGTAGAGAGAGAGAGGCGTAAGGTGAGAGAGAGAGAGAGAGAGAGAGAGCAGAGAAAATGAACAACCTTATCCCCTCATCTCTCACTTATATGATTTTACAAAAGGGAAGGCTTAATTCATTTAAAAATCTGGCAGATTCGCGCGGGCGCGTCGGGCGGTCGCGCGGCCACGTCAAACTTTCTGGAATTTGGGCAACTTACTGATGCATCCCACGCGGGCGCGTAGACCTGGCAGAATTCTTCTCCAACCCCATTCACGCGGGCACGTCAACTTCTCACGCGGGCGCGCAGACTTGACTGAAACACTTCGTGGATTATGGCAGATTCATTCACGCGGGCATGAGGAAAACTCACGCGGCCGCGTCAGCATAAAGTCACATAATTAATTTAAACATTTTAGTAATTACATATTTTAACCCCATGGTTAAAATATCACATTAAGGTAATTAACTAAGCAAATAATTTCGCATTTATTCAATTAAATATTTATCACTTACCAATTATTATTATAACTACTAGGCCGGTTTTAGGATGTTACACATAATATATGGGACTCATCACTCATTAACTATTGAATTTAACTGTATTACAATCTTTTGCCTCAAAAAATGTGTAACTCAATTTGTGTCACTTATTTTGATACGGAGGAAGTATAATAGGTAGATGTAGGGGTGAAAACGAGTCGAGCCATTCGTAAGCTACTCGGGACCGACTCGTTAAAAGCTCGAAATGAGCCGAGCTTAAATGAGTATGAGCCGAGTCTGAGCTTAACTAAGAGCTCGTTTATTAAACGAGCCCGAGCCTGAGCTTGATCCACTAAGATTGATTAGGCTCGCGAGCTTAAACGAACCTATATCTATATATAAAGTATTATTATTATTATTATTAAGGTAATTTAAGTTTTCAAGAATAACAGATTTTAAAGAATAAAAGATATGAAAGAATTACACTGATTAATGAGTTTCTTAACAGGCTCATAATAGCTTCTTAACAGGCTGCTTGTAACTAAACAAGTTTTTTTTTATGGTAACCATGGTTCCGACTCGTTTTGCGAGCCGACTAATCCCAGGGCGACCACTCGCTTTGCGAGTAGCTCGGAGTCGGCGCAGGTGAACCTCCGTGACCAAAAGGGGGTATTTTTTTGCTCCTATTAGGGATTGAACCCGGGACTTCCTTGGAATTTCACCCTTTAGGAGACCAAGTTCAACCACTAGGCCACCACACTTATGGTTATAACTAAACAAGTTAATGGTAACTAAACGAACTCATACCGAGCTTTAGCTCGTTTAGGCTCACAAAATAAACGAGTCTAATCGAGCTGAGCCTGAGCTTTTAAAATCTATAACGAGCCGATCTCGAGCTTAAAACTTAAGGCTCGAAACGAGCCGAGCTCGAGCTCTCTAAATTTAAACGACCCGAGCTCGAACATAGTCGAGCTCGAGCTCGTCGTTTACACCCATTGGTAGATGTATATAGGGATGCAGAAACCTATTTTTTTTTAAAGCTGGACCGGTTTAAAAATCGGTTCAGTTTTGGTCAACAAAGGTCAAAACCGGTTCGGGGGAAACCGATTTAGTTTTAAAATGGTTTCCGGTAAGTGGAGGTGTATCTAGTCAAAACCGGTTCAGATCATATTGTACAAGTTTTAAAGCATACTATACAAGTATAACAAAATATAGATTGTGGTATGTGCATTAGTTTTCATAGTGTATATATCACGTCCTTTTAATTAAGTTGCTGCTATATATATACGAAGTATATATTATGGGTTTTTTAACTTATGACCTAGTGACATATGATAACGTGTTTTTAAAGAACCAGTAAGTTCCATTTAAACAGAAACACTATTTAGTGCACCCGCTCGGTATAGGCAGTGTTATAGGGCTATAATGCCCGCTATACCATGTTGTTGGCGTCACTATATGTCTATATATACAGAAACACTAATAATGCCGCTCTGCCATCACCCTTAGGTGTGTTATCGATTTTTTTTCATTGTTTTTTATAATTTGTGAATGGTTAAGTACTTAAGTTGATGGTGCTTATTATGGTTTCTAAAGAAAATGTTATAGCAATATCATAATAATGTGTGATATGACTATGAATTCGTGAATCTGGGTATGTAAAGGGATAACATGTGAAGGAATAGTTCCTCTCAGTTTGTCTTGTGCGCAATAAGCACCAACCGACTCGAAGTTGTGATTTTTATGTCACGGTCATGTTAAAGTGATGAAGATTTACATGTGGGATTTAATGAAAAATATTAATGTTTATATAATATAGTATCTGTAGGTGTCATGTGCACATGTTAGCCCCCACGATATGAGATTACTCCGTATATATTTATTATTTTTAGGTGTTGAAGATGTTTTTAAAAAAGGAAACTAATCACGTGCGCCTACAGCCTGAATTACCAAACCCCTCACGTGATCATACTATGGAAACTTGAAGCCAACGGTTGCATGCTGTTTGCCTGTTTGGACTAAAATCCAATGTCACGGCAAAATCATCTTCTTTTTGGGTTGTGTCTGTCTGTCTTTCCATAAAGTGCATCATATAATAATCACTCGACATCAATAAAATATAAGCCATTGCATATTCACATCTTTATAAGAGGATTAGCGCACGAAGGTTTCAGCGTCGCCTTCACCGAATCATGACATCGTCTCTGGGTTAATTCGTTGGTCTGAGTGAGGAGGATATTTTTGTGGGTCACAAAATAGATATAATAACTTGAGTTTTAAATAAAATGATGTTTGTTGTGTTATTTGAAATGGGGAATATGAGTTGACGTTAAAGTGGGTGTTTAGCTTGAACCATTATACCCGTTGCTCTAACTGCATGTTGTAAGTAACAATCTTCTAGATTCAAAGACTCTTAATACTTAGTTTAATTTGTTGAACATGATAAACTAAGAGAGTGTTTGGGATTTTGATTTGAAACATAAAATCTGTGTATTGCGTTTTGAAAACGCAAATAATCTATAACGAGTGTTTGACAAAAATTATGAAATAATCATTTATTTGCGTTTTGAAAACTGATTATTTGGATTTTACCTATTGATTAAACAATATTCAGGTTTGTCAAACACCAAAAAGCCGATTATCTGATTATTGTGATTTCAAACAACATAATCAATCCAAACACTATTTTTTAGAATTACGTTTTGTGACCGCTGATTATTAGATTATTCATTATCAAAACGCAATCCCAAACACCCTCTAGATACTTAATAATTTTCTCATCATGGATAAATAGGTTTAGATTATGTGTTTTAAAAAAAAAAAGTATTTAAACTTGTACTGGAAAACTTACAGTATCATCTTTGGTTTATCAAATAGGTTTAAAAGTCCAACTAAATGGGCGCTTACGTTTTGGGCCAGTGTTCATAAGTACTTCAAATTAAACGGATTTTACATTTCTATTTCTATTTCTATTTCTATTTCTATTACTCTTTATATACATTAATCATTCAACCATTAGTGTTCATAGTTGTATTTAATCTGGTGGAGTCATTTTTTTCCTCCATCGGTGCATCTTCAAGCTTTTAGACTATGCGGATTGCACGACCCAAATACCGGTCGCAACCGGCCACATTACACCCCATGACGCGTCCCTCCGTTACGGCCCCCCCTTGCACGACGCGTCCCACACCCATAAGGGTCGGGGACTCGACCGTTGCTGGTCGCGAGAAATTCGATGAAAATAAGGGGCAACAACGACTATAAAACGGTTTGTTTCCACCCAACCCCCCCCCCCCCCCCCCCCTCCCTCTCCAATTCAAACCCTATTTTTACCTTATAAATACCCAATCTTTTTTCTAAAAAAATTCACACTTCTCATTCTTTTCCTCATACTTACTCACATCACACACACTCTCTTGAAAATGAGTTCGGATGACGACATGATTGCCGCTAATTTTATTTTTGGCGACGAGGAGGAGGACGAGATTATACATCTTGGTTTTTTTATAAACGGCGGCGGCGTTTCTTGAAGGTTCCACTTCTAGTATCACTAGAAATCCTAGAAGATTTGTGAATAGGGACCGTGGCGGTGCTCATGACCGTCTCGTGGCAGCTTACTTTGCTAAAAATCCGATGTACAACGAAAAAGATTTTCGTAAACGTTTCAGGATGAGCCGAGATCTTTTCACACGCATTTTCGCGATCTCACTAATACCGTCCCATTATTTGCGGAACGTTTTGATACACTTGGGAACCCAAGTACTTCCCCACTGATGAGGTGTACTTCTGCAATTCGTCAGTTAGCATATGACACCATACCAGATGCTCTATACTTACAAATTGGTGAGAAAACTAGCCGTGATAGTCTCACAGCTTTCTGTAAAGGGGTTATGCACTTGTATGGAAGGGAGTATTTGTGAAAGCCTACTCATACTGATGTGGTGAAGCTATATGCTTTTTATGAGGAGAAACATGGGTTTCCTGGTATGATAGGAAGCATTGATTGTACGGATTGGCCATGAGCTCAATGTCCAAATGCTTATCGTGGGCAATATTGTAGAGGGGATCACGAGAACGAACCATTTATTTTATTAGAAGCGGTTGCCTCACAAGACTTGTGGTTTTGGCACGCATTCTTTGGTGTCGCCGGGTCGAACAACGACATTAACGTGATACGAGCATCCCATATTTTCAATGATCTCAAAGACGGGAAAGCACCCGAGGTACCTTTTTTAGCAAACAACGTGTCTTACAAATGGGGATATTATCTTACGAACGAGATATATCCGGATTGGTCTGTTCTTGTTAAGTCTATTTCACACCAAATTCGAATGATGTTAAGCGGGTAAGGTACAAAAAAGCGGACGAAGCTGCAAGGAAAGACATTTGGCATCGAACTAATAACCACTAGTTTTTTTTATCAATGTAATGTTTTTTTTATTAATGTAATGTATTTTTTATTATTAGTAATGTAATGTTTTTAATTTTTAATGAAATTATAAAAAACAACGGTCACCCATTACACCACTTTGGTCACTTTTTATTCATGATTTGATCAGGAGATAGAAAGCTGATGTGGCGCAGAGGTGACAGAAATAATGCTCACCCATTACGCATAATCTTATGTTTTATAAGTTACTAATGTTTGTACCTTTCCAACTAGACTCCTTATATTATCACCTTATGAGAGATACAACCCTTCATCTTAATTTTATATTTTCTTATAAATCAATATTATAGTTTACTTACTCTTTATATAGCGTTAGATAATTTATTTAAAAAATAATTAATTAATCTATTTACATTGACAATTATAATTATAACTATAAAAAATAAAAAGTAGCAATATTGAACTGAACATAACGGTTTCAAGAGAATTTTATAAAAACCATTATGTGTCATGTATATTTCCTAATTACTAAGTAGATAAATTTGGTGATTTGATCAAGTAATTCCTTAGAAATCCCTTTGGGGGCTGGGTTTGTCCGCTTTTGCGGAGCTCGAACTCGGGGTGCTCGCTGAAAAATTACGAGTAGGCTTCCGTTATTTCATTTGCCGTTTCAAAAAAAAAAATAAAAAAAAATAAAAATATAATAATAATAATAATAATAAAATAATAATCTCATATCAAAGCGCGATTTTAATTACAATCGTTTCTATACAATCACCATACATTGGCAAAGAAATCAATTAAATTTAGAGTAAATTACATGGAAGGTCCTTGTGGTTTGCCACTTATTACAGTTATAGTCTCTGAACTTTTTTTATTTCAATCTGTTTCACCCGGCGTCCCTGAACCAAACGACCGTCTATTTTAACTGTTAAAATGGTCACATGAGAAGCATATGATGGGCAAAAATGTCATTTTCACTCGGATTAACACGAGATTTATGTTCTCTTGTACTAAGATTCAACACAACTGCTTCCAAGTTCCACCATCGACGTCGCCGCCGCCGCCACCACCACCGTCGACAATATCACCGACAACACCGTCACCATCATCGGTGCCCCAACACCATCACCATCTTGCCCTCTTATTCTCCAATCTACACCCTTTCAAGTTTCAAACAACGCAATCGATCGTCGGATAATCTGGATTCACCATCTGTTATAACAAATTGAGTCAAATTTCAAAGATTTCAAGTTAGTGTTTTTGCGATTTTTTTTTTGCCATATGAAACCTCGTTGTTGAAGGGGAGAGGCCGAAGGAAGAAGTAAGAGAGATCGAGCGAGAAGGAAAAGAAACCGAGCAGATGGTGGTGGGTAAGATGGTGGCTGCAAAGGATGTGGTGATGAGATCTAGGGTTTCTCCTCGTGTTTTGGGTGTAATGTTGCATTTTGGGTAAATTATTTGGATAAAAAAGATGACATTTGATGATTTGAATAATACTCCCTCCGTTCCTTAATAAAGTTCTCATTTCTCTTAACATGTTTGTCCCAAAATAAAGTTCTCATTTATCAAATTGGAGGGATCCACTCAATAAAATAATATTATTACCATATACCCCATCACTAACTATCTCCCTAAAAACATTTTCTCTCTCCAAAAAAACCCCTATATATTAATCAAATTTATTATCAAGGACCCACCACTAACTATCTCCTAAAAATATGTGTCCAAGAGAAATGAGAACTTTATTAAGGGACGGAGGAAGTATTATCTAATGTTTCTTATGGTGAGTCTGAGATTATACGTTGTTGGAGCTTATCATGGCAATGTTGTTATATGTCAATGATGTTGGTGAAAGAAGATAAAGCAGACGACAGAGATGGAGATGAGAGGTGAGGGGAGGGGTTGAAAAATTACCTTAGGTCCATCATGTGCTTCTCACGTGACCATTTTAACAGTTAAAATAGACGGCGTTGAGGTAGGGACGTCGGGTGTAACAAAGTGTATATACCAGGGACGTCCAATGTAATAAATAAAATTCAGGGACTGTGACCGTAATAAGTGGTAAACCACATGTAATTTACTCTTAAATTTATGATATATATCAAATATGTGGAAGTGTCAAACAAGTTGGAAGACTGTTGGATTGGTAAGTGCGTGTGCTTTCGACCACAACACCTTACGTTCAAATCCCACCAGTCACGCATGTTATCAACTTTTTCTTTTTATGTTCATAATATAGTTTAACAATAGTATGCTTATTTCATTCATTTTTTGTTACTAAAAACATTCTATTCCTAAACTTTTATGATGAATATATTTAACACTTAGAACTTTTATAATTAATACTTTTAATCCCTAAACTTTTATAGTATTATCATATACTCCCTCCGTCCCTAAATAAAGTTATCATTCTCCTTCAAGTTTTGTCTCTAAATAAAGTTCTTATTTCTCAAACATAAGGGGCCCACTTAATATAATAATATTATTACCAATACTTTCACCACTAACTATCTCTTAAAACACTTTCTCTCTCCAATCAAACCTTATATTTTAATCAAAAGTAATATCAAATACCTAACCACTAACTATCTCCTAAAATATTGTGCCCAACCCAAATGAGAACTTTATTTAGGGACGGAGGGAGTAGTATATTACAGTATTTTTTTTTACTAGAAAGGATTTGACCTTGGTTTTACTTGATTTTCTTTACCATTAACGAATCTTAATCTGAACGTAGAAAAAGGTGACTTAAAATCCGCAGCAATGCGCGAGAAGCAATTCACATCATCGTTGATTTGTTGGCCACCATCTACAGGGGTGTCTTTGAGGAGGTGCGGGAGGTGCGGTCGCACTGAGCCCATATTTTATAGGGGTCCAATTTATATATATCTTATATATATAATATTAAAATTTAAGCCAACTTAATAATTTAATAGAAAAAATAAGAAAATCCAAATTTTTATAAAATTCTTGTATTCAGGGGCCCATTTTCGTGTTTTCGCACAGGGCACTTAAAATCTCGGAGACACCTCTGACCATCTAGTTGGAGGGTATTTCTTTTAAAGTTTTGGGTAGAATTGATGAGAGCATTCTTTAGGAGATAAATAAAAAAAAAAGGAGCTAAGGTTTATTCCCTAAAAAAATGAGATAGGTTCAAGGAAAGCATATTCTCCGCTTGGATGTCACTGCATGACTCGAACCACTAACTTACTAACTGGCCGTTAAAAAAAGAGATGACGTTGTTTACAATTGAAATGAAACTGTACGGAATCCGAAGATTTGGATATAAAACTCGTAGGTTGGACTTTTAGTATCCTAATTCGTATCTGAAATTCGAATATTCAATTATTTAGAATATTTGAACATCTAAAACTCCAGTTATAAAAAAACTCGAAATATACCAAGATTTGATACCCAAAGGTGTTATAAATGTGCATATGAACAGCCTCAATATTTTTCTTGCATTTGTATTAATCTAAAATAATTATTGGTTCAAGTAATATCAGGTTAAAAGACTTCAGTAGAAACAATTTTTTTTTTTCAAATAGAAGCAAAAAGTTGTGTTTTTATCAATCAAATTTGTGCTTATAATTAAAAATTGGAATTTTATTTATTTATAATTTTCAATCGTTTAAGCTTTAAAGCCTATGTTTTCAGAAAATATAGAACCTCCAAAAGCTCTAGACCGGCCCTCTTAAGTTAGTTTAGAAGAAAATATATAAAGTTTTTTACGAATTATATATATCAAGCTTTTTTCCACTTCATCACACACAAAGACAATCTTCCTCAATCTGCCTTTTAAGGCTTGTCGATTCATAGTTCATAATGTAACTCTTTTTCACATTGTTGAAGAGTTCATGCAAACAATTAGGTGTTAGTTTTTCTTTAAAAAATGCCGGTACGCTTCTCCGATGGCCGAGCTTTTGTGATGTACGGGACTTAAATCGTTATCGTGGGCGTTTCCGAACATTCATCTAACCATCTGATAAATGTTTACTAGGGAGAGATCGAACTCGTGATTTCTAGAAAGTCATTTGAAAACTCTTACCATTAGATCATACCTGAGAGATCTATTGTGATTGAATTCAAGCTAATTCATGATAATTTGTGAAGATTTGAAGATTCAAGTGTGTGTTTTTAGTGTGTGTGTTGAGAGAGAAGAAGATGGAGGGAAGAGCTTTCAAAATAGTAATTCAATAAAATGAGAGGAAAGCTTACATCATTAGTCATCACAAGGGGTATTTATACCCTAACCTCTAAACACACTTAAACTAGTCTAATTAAGGCTAATTACATCATTTAAGCTCAAAACTAGTCCTAACAATCTCCCCCTTTTTTAGCTTTAGCACTTTATCCCATTCTTCCTTCTTCAATTTCTTCTTTTGGCTCGTTATGAAATTCGTTTATGCTCAGATGTGCTTTAAACTGTTTTGCTCTTCAATGTTTACATCTGATTAGCGTGAGAAAAAATTAAGATTTCAAACACTCAACGGAAATAATTTTGTATCGTTGAATTTGTTGGTGTAAGAAATTCCTAAAACTGGTTTCCTAAGGATTTGAAATTTCTGGATATGGAATATCAGTTTGGTTAGGATTTGCCTGGGATTTTTAGAGATTGGAGATTTTGTGATAGAGGTTTTTTTTTTTTTGTGAGGATTAGATAATGATGTTTTGGATTTTGAAAAGAATGATTTGAAAGTTTAAGTCTTTTGATGTGTGTGTTTTTAGAATTTTGGAAAGAATGATTTGTACAGTTAAGTCTTGAATACATGTGAATGTTTTGTATGTATTTGTACGGTTAAGATTTTAATTTGAATGGTTGAGGTTTTGAGAGGAATTTCTGTAGATGAATCGGTTTTATTCTTTTCTTCTTCACTTGTTTTTCTGTTTAATACACTGATTATCATTTTCTGTTTCTCTTAGTCACATGATATTAACAATTTCTGATTTTGCATTTGGTTTGAGTACATGAGTTCTGAATTTTCTTCTTTGATGGGATGTTTATGGTTCTTTTTGATGTTGTTCAGATATAAATCCAATACTTGAACTATTTCTTGCTCTTTTTCTCCCCCTCATGAGGACCATGACCAGGGTCCTCATGATTAAGCTGAATAGTTGCGTTTTGGAAACGGAGAGAAGAATTGTGTGTCGATGTAAATCTAGAGCCAAGATCGGAATGAGAACCAGAAACATGTAGTACTCATGAAGTAACCACAAAAAAATGATTTGATCTAAAAATATTTGAGAAAAATATTTGAAAATGAAGAATAGTGTAACACCCGTATTTTTATAACATCGTTTTAAATCATTTAAAATACATTTTCCCAATATTTGACATATTGTCCAAAATACAGTTTAACAAAAACTTTAAAACCTTTATCAGAGTATACAAAAATACGGTATCACCAAGTATATCATAACCATAGGCAAACGGGATCTACCTACGAGCTCCCGAGCTAAACATATCAAGGCTACTTCTAGTACAACCTTCTATCACTTCATACCTGTACCTGAGTACATAGCCACAAAAACAACATAGTACGTGAGACCAAATAGTCTCGTGAGATACATGGGTTTAGACCCAAAGTTAATAATAATAACCGAATGACAAACAAACAAACATGTAAGAATCATCCATCTATATAGTCACCCTATGGTGACTCTAATACCTTGCTTTCCTAGCAATCATATCTAGTCATCGGGCTGCCCCGATCTAACTAGAACCACCTTGACTTATTAACCGAAATCCATCGCCATTAATAAGCCTCAAGATACTGGCAAGAGGGATTCGCCCAATCTACCAATACCTGCCTTACTCGCCGGACTACCTCCAGTTAGCAAGACTACTATTGTGGATGAGTCGATGGGAATCCACCCAACTGCCCCTCACTCCACACCTATCGTGGATGAGTCGATGGGAATCCACCCAACTGCCCCTCATTCCACCCTCTCATGACCGGGGGTCCCCCGCATCATCACATCATCTCAACATATCATAACTCGATGGTTATGTCTATCTAGCTCTCGGCTATCAAATCAATCATCAAACAAGTTAGTTATATAATAATAACTATATTTAACTAGTTCAACATAGAGAACGTACCCGTATAGTCCCATGGACCCAATCATAAGCAATCTACACATACTTCTACATCTATGAACCCTAGGAGGTTCATATTCACTTATTTCATAATATACAATTCTTGTCTATCGACACCATAATACTTTTATCTCTTCGTGACCGTAATACTTAATTATTACTAGTCACATCATAATCATTTTCCTATATATTCGTTCATTTCTTTTATTAGTAACTATTACCAATAGGTACTCATTACTTATCAAATCATTTCCAATTACTTTACTAATACATAATTATTAATAAAGACCCAATATATATTATATTACTCCATAACTTCATTATTATGGTTCCTTAGTAAAGATTTCATAATTACTTTAGTTTATCATATTTACTTCCAAATTCATCAATCATACTAGACTTATTCTAGTATCACATTACACCTACTTTCTTATCTTTCCAGTCACTATTTCTATCAAAACATTTATTAGTAAAGACCCATAACATATCATATGTATTTTCGAAAACCATTTGCTATGTACCCAGTTTAAAAGTCTCATGTACTCACCTTAGCAATGCTTTCCAGATCGCGTTGATAACCCAAATCCTTGCATCCCGCATATGGAATAACTTCAACTCTTAGGTCCTTGCAACCTATCAACATAATCATCACATTTCTAGTTATCAACCATAACTAGACATCATCTAACATCATCATAAACAACCCCAACCACCAAGCTCATAAGCTTAGTGAAAATCCATAAACTCTAGTTCATGATTTCACCAACAAATCATAGATCCAACTTGAACACATGATCCACACCCTATTTATGGGTGATTTACATCCCCCATAAGCACCCTTAACAAGATCTTCCACATACCAAATCCATAATCACAATTTTTTTTCCCCACATAAGTTCATAAACTAGCTAGGAGATGAAATATACCTTAGATCTTAGCTTAGATGCATAGATCCTCAAAGATGGTGTAGATTTAAGCTCAAGAACACCAAAATCGCCTCCTTCTTCTCCAATCTCGGCTGCACCAAGTGAAGAAGTGGAAAATGAGAAAACCCTAGCTTTTTCCCGATTTATTGCTGTCGTCTCGAGTTCGCGCCGTGAACTAGTTCACGGACGTGAACTTTGCGCTCCGCGAACATTTCCCGATCGTGACCTTGGCGTGAAGTCTGATTAATCAAAACCACAAAATCGCTGGATGAAGTTCCCGATCGCCAACCCAAGTTCGCGCCGCGAACTAGCCCAGGCAGCAGGGCTGCACTTTTCGGTCTTCGTCTCGACCCGGTTTCGTCCATAACTTTCCCATACAGTGTCCAAATGACATGAAACCAATTTCTACGTTCTTTAAACGATTTATCCTTATTTATCATATTTTACACAATTTATTTATTTACAAATTTTGGGTCGTTACAACTATCTACCCCTTAAAAGGATTCCGTCCTCGGAATCACTAAGAATTTCAACCCACATACAACCGAGCATTCCGCTCTCATTCCCTTATGGTCACTACCAACAAGCTTTCCTCATTCCTATTCCGTTATCATTACATCCAAACGTTCACTTAACTCCTTTAAGTCCGAACGGTCAAGACCCAAAATTTTAAACTCATAATACCCAAACGGGTCAAAATTTCACAATTTGACCACAACACTTTTAATCCTTCAATCAAACCCGATCATTTTATACACATAAAAATGACATGACCCGCTCATTAAAATCAACTAATTGACAAACACGAATATCAAAGTCTAGCTTCGACCAAGTTGCCACATTCCAACATCGTCTAACCTTTGACTTAAGAACAAAGTCAACTATGCTTTAACAATTTCCCTTCTCGTTAAGGAACCCATAAATCCTTCTTTCCTTTTCATTTGGCCTTTAATTTATGATCCATCTACAATCATATACTCGATTCCCACATTCAATCTTGACAACACCCTAACGGGTCAAAGTTGTATAATCTGACTACAACTATTTCAACTATTCCATTAATCTTTTCACATACATACAATTGGCACATTATGCCCTCGACATTCACCAACCGTTCATAACGAGAGTCAAAGCCCATCTTTGACCGAGTCAACCATTCACAATTTGACTAATCTTGACTTTTGCATAAAGTCAACCATACTTTTCCCAACTAACAAATTTCGTACTTACGGGCACCATCACTAATATCTCACTTCCGGTTCCAATCATTATTTTGGTCCCCTTAACAATTGTCCTCGTTTTTCCACACTTTCATTTTCTCTCCCAATTATCCGAGAGTCGTACATTCACATATGGTCACATCGACCTTCACCGATTCTTGACCAACATTTGGTCACTCAACCCATCCTTTAGTTTTCTTTCAACTACCCTTGCGTCACATCAATCAATTTCATAACTCTTATTCTCAATTACCGGAATTAGTTCTCCTATCGCAACATATTCCACTATTTCATACAAGTTTACCATACTTGGTTATCAAATGATAATTTGCTCACTAGGAGCCTCTCTTTCCTCCTATTCTATGAATCGTAGGCATCTCCTACACATGCATGTCCTAGATGCAACCCGCATTTCAAACCGAATTCTCATTTACCATAATATAATAGCAATACTCATTAACCACATGGTTCTACATTCATCATATAAACACATAAACATATACACACATATAGATATACACACCGATATCATGCCAATTCAATCTACACACTTCTATTGTGCACATATACAAACATATGTATATATCATACCAATACCATCTATACATCTCTATTGTGCACATATACAAACATATGTAAATGTCACACCAATACCATCTGGTATCCATCTTTTTACATCAAGTAGCTTTGCTACTTTCTCACTCATTCAATCGCCCAATTATTCATCATGCATTCTAGCACCATTCTCATAATATCACATTATCGTTTTCTTTCATATCTAACATGTCTCCCATTGGACATACTACTAAACACATTTCATATAATATTATCTTTCCATTATCATATGCCTTCCAAGGCCATCACATAATGCACATGCATTGTACTCCACGGGTAACTAATAACATTCTCTAATTGCTATTTATTGTTTCACTTACACATTAACCGTCCTTAACCGGTTCATTTCCTTAACAATTTCCAAGGCTTTTGTCACCGCCGGAGTAGCTACCACTACATTCCATTAGCCAAAATCATCGACCAATCCAATCATCCTTGAGTCAAACAATCGACTCCGGTCCACACTCGCAACCAAAAGCCCAACACTCGGTGTTCTACTTTTACACATCGTGGGACTCCGAAATATTCCTTTTCAAATCGTAGTCTTAAACTACGCTATGACATACATTGTCTTTTCACCCTTGACATCGAATTTATCAATATTATCACGAAACTTGCTATGGCTATGCGCCAACTTTTACTCAACCGTTTTCAACAGTCAAAATTCGTCATTCCCGACACTTATTCTTTTCCACATATTTTCCATTTATAATTTCTAGGTATCACTATACCTTAGTCATTCATTCCTTTACCATTCACGTATAATAACATTACATTGCGTATTCGGATTCCTGCCGAATATCAAAGTCCCATTTCCAAAGCTTCTATTTCTATAATTCTCATCCAACTAACAATCCTTACCAAGACTTGGTACTTCATTACACTATCATTCTTTTGTTGACAACATCTACCATTCTCATGGTTCCCCCTTTGACACTACATAGTAGCATCAACCCATATATCTTTACTAAATGCGACACACCGGCCCATAATCATTTCCAATGTATGATTTCTATACACATACTAACCGGGAAGACTATTCCCGAATTTAACCCCCACGTCATACAACTTATCTACAATTTCTATAGGCACCAATTCGTGCAACAACAACAACAACAACAACGTCATAATCTCAAATCATTCTTTTTACCCAAGATCTCCGAGGTGGCCCTTCCGGGTCAACTCCCCTTTCCAACTCCCTCGAGAGTTCATTTCACAACCTCTTGTATCGTGCTCTCCTTCACAAGGTTTCATACAACACATTCCACCGTGTCAACACCTCATCCTTCAATAATGTTGATGTCAAAGTCGCCATATTGTTCTTCCTTCATTTGCTACTCTCTAGCACTTGCCAACTCTACCGAATCCACCACATCGTGACCTTCGGTTCAAAACTTCTGAATTACACAACAGTTTTACACACTATGAAAGTCTTACACAACTTCCTTCCATTTCTTCCGACTATGTTTTGCTACCTTTTATGTAGACACTTCCCACTACGGGACTCACCATTCGATTATTCTTCCTTCATATGGGTATTGGAATCATTCCACCCACCCTCATTCGTAACTCTTTCCAATTTAGTGGAGTTCGTCCACTTTCACATTTATTCTTTCGCCATACTAACATATCCAACCAGCAAGATTCAAACGGTCAACTCAACAGTTGAAAACAACACAGTTAGATCAAATTATGGCATTTCTCATAGGGGTCGGCCCTATCTTACCAATGCCCTACGGTCTCAAAGGACTTCACATTGCACATTTCATAACAACTTCTATAGGTCCCCTAGGTTCAACCCTAAACTTAACATAAAGTCTCAAGGTCAACCTATCGATCTCAAGGAATCTTACATTCCTATTGCTACAGTCTAAGACTAGGATGGACATCCAACCTAATTCACTTAAACTATAGCTCTGATACCAAGTTGTAACACCCGTATTTTTATAACATCGTTTTAAATCATTTAAAATACATTTTCCCAATATTTGACATATTGTCCAAAATACAGTTTAACAAAAACTTTAAAACCTTTATCAGAGTATACAAAAATACGGTGTCACCAAGTATATCATAACCATAGGCAAACGGGATCTACCTACGAGCTCCCGAGCTAAACATATCAAGGCTACTTCTAGTACAACCTTCTATCACTTCAAACCTGTACCTCAGTACATAGCCACAAAAACAACATAGTACGTGAGACAAAATAGTCTCGTGAGATACATGGGTTTAGACCCAAAGTTAATAATAATAACCGAATGACAAACAAACAAACATGTAAGAATCATCCATCTATATAGTCACCCTATGGTGACTCTAATACCTTGCTTTCCTAGCAATCATATCTAGTCATCGGGCTGCCCCGATCTAACTAGAACCACCTTGACTTATTAACCGAAATCCATCGCCATTAATAAGCCTCAAGATACTGGCAAGAGGGATTCGCCCAATCTACCAATACCTGCCTTACTCGCCGGACTACCTCCAGTTAGCAAGACTACTATTGTGGATGAGTCGATGGGAATCCACCCAACTGCCACTCACTCCACACCTATCGTGGATGAGTCGATGGGAATCCACCCAACTGCCCCTCATTCCACCCTCTCATGACCGGGGGTCCCCCGCATCATCACATCATCTCAACATATCATAACTCGATGGTTATGTCTATCTAGCTCTCGGCTATCACATCAATCATCAAACAAGTTAGTTATATAATAATAACTATATTTAACTAGTTCAACATAGAGAACGTACCCGTATAATCCCATGGACCCAATCATAAGCAATCTACACATACTTCTACATCTATGAACCCTAGGAGGTTCATATTCACTTATTTCATAATATACAATTCTTGTCTATCGACACCATAATACTTTTATCTCTTCGTGACCGTAATACTTAATTATTACTAGTCACATCATAATCATTTTCCTATATATTCGTTCATTTCTTTTATTAGTAACTATTACCAATAGGTACTCATTACTTATCAAATCATTTCCAATTACTTTACTAATACATAATTATTAATAAAGACCCAATATATATTATATTACTCCATAACTTCATTATTATGGTTCCTTAGTAAAGATATCATAATTACTTCAGTTTATCATATTTACTTCCAAATTCATCAATCATACTAGACTTATTCTAGTATCACATTACACCTACTTTCTTATCTTTACAGTCACTATTTCTATCAAAACATTTATTAGTAAAGACCCATAACATATCATATGTATTTTCGAAAACCATTTGCTATGTACCCAGTTTAAAAGTCTCATGTACTCACCTTAGCAATGCTTTCCAGATCGCGTTGATAACCCGAATCCTTGCATCCCGCATATGGAATAACTTCAACTCTTAGGTCCTTGCAACCTATCAACATAATCATCACATTTCTAGTTATCAACCATAACTAGACATCATCTAACATCATCATAAACAACCCCAACCACCAAGCTCATAAGCTTAGTGAAAATCCATAAACCCTAGTTCATGATTTCACCAACAAATCATAGATCCAACTTGAACACATGATCCACACCCTATTTATGGGTGATTTACATCCCCCATAAGCACCCTTAACAAGATCTTCCACATACCAAATCCATAATCACAATTTTTTTTCCCCACATAAGTTCATAAACTAGCTAGGAGATGAAATATACCTTAGATCTTAGATTAGATGCATAGATCCTCAAAGATGGTGTAGATTTAAGCTCAAGAACACCAAAATCACCTCCTTCTTCTCCAATCTCGGCTGCACCAAGTGAAGAAGTGGAAAATGAGAAAACCCTAGCTTTTTCCCGATTTATTGCTGTCGTCTCGAGTTCGCGCCGTGAACTAGTTCACGGACGTGAACTTTGCGCTCCGCGAACATTTCCCGATCGTGACCTTGGCGTGAAGTCTGATTAATCAAAACCACAAAATCGCTGGATGAAGTTCCCGATCGCCAACCCAAGTTCGCGCCGCGAACTAGCCCAGGCAGCAGGGCTGCACTTTTCGGTCTTCGTCTCGACCCGGTTTCGTCCATAACTTTCCCATACAGTGTCCAAATGACATGAAACCAATTTCTACGTTCTTTAAACGATTTATCCTTATTTATCATATTTTACACAATTTATTTATTTACAAATTTCGGGTCGTTACAAATAGCATTGTCAATAATCATGTGAAGTCATAAACAGATGCAATCTTTACTGAAGAACTTCAGTAAAGAGATCGTTTATGGATATGACAAACACGATGATTAGAGACATTGTTAATCAAATATTTGAAATTTAAAATAAACCAATTTGTGTGATTATATCAAAGATCAGTGAATTATACCAATTACAAAGATGCAATCTTCTCTGAACTTGTGCAGAGAAGAGATCGACGGATATACAAAGATCAATGACATAACAATGTGCATTCAAAACGATTTTGAGTGTGTGAGAACTGGAGAAAGTCAGAATTGAATCTGAGCAGTTTTGAGAAGATGAAAAATGATTTCTCCACGGAGCGTTTAAGAATGAAAATCGTTTAAAAAGTAGTAAGAACAATCAATCCAAGATGGTGTTAAAAATAGATGCAGTCAGTACTGATTGAAATCAGTAAAGAGATCGACGAATTTAACAGCAAATTGTGTTGAGTGTTACAAACAAGTCATTTAAAAATGAAAAATTTATGTTGTGCAAAATCAGGGTTGTGAAAAATTGAGCCACAACGCAAGAGACGAAAAATTTGTCATAAACAGATGCAATCTTTACTAATAGAGACTAGTAAAGAGATCGTTTACGAATATGACAAAAATTTATATCCTACGTTGTGAACACATCATTGTGAGCACAAAGTGAGATAAAAAATTTTGGAATGTTGAGCATCACAGATTAATAAAGAATTTATGAGATTGTGATGTCAACAACTCAATATGAGTAAAAGAAAATGTTTGAAATTGAGTATTGATTTGAAAAATGATAATCGAATTTGAAAGGAGAAAAATTTGATTTACAATTGAAGAATATTAACAATGAAGGAACACAAAGATAGCAAAGAGAAATAAGAGAATTTGCAATAAACAAATGCAATCAGTACCAACCTAGACTGGTAAAGAGATCGTTTACGAATATTACAAAAGCTAATACTCAACATTGATAACCTTGTGTGATTGTAAATTTCTAAGAGGTTGAAAAACTGTTTGAGGTAAAAAAAAAATTATTATCAAGATAGAATAAGAAAATTTGTAATAAACAGATGCAATCAGTACCAATTGATATTGGTAATGAGATCGTTTACGGATATTACAAAAACTGATACTCCATATTGATAATTCAAAAAAAAAATTGAAAGGAGAATCGAAAAATTATGTAGTGAGAATAAAAGGATGCTCCCCCTCGACAGTTGTTTTTCAAAAATCATAAAGCAGTGACGCTCCCCCTTGACATAAGAATGTCTATTTTCTCCCCCTTGACAAGTGAATATAAAAAATTCTCTCCCTCAACCAATTAGGACATGAAAGAACGGGTTTCAAGCAGATGTACTTGAAAGCCATTTTATTATATATAAAAAAAATTAAAAACAAAAACAATAAAAACAAAAAAATAAAGCAGTAAAACGGTTTAAGTTTTGAGATTTAGCATACCAAGCTTAGACACAAGAAAAGTAAAGCGTTTTTCGTCTAAAGCCTTGGTAAACAAATCAGCTAATTGAAGAGCGGTTGACACACGAGTTATACACCGAATTGTGTATAAGTCATCCTCCTGCAAAATCAAATCAAACAACTTTTGGTACCCATTTTTGTTTGGGTCCGACAATGTTAGTGTGCGAATTAAACCACCGATAAGTTGTATCAATTTGATTTAAAGATTGAGAGTTCCAAGAAAAACTGAAACTTGATGTTTCACTTTCAAATAATTTCCGGGGAATTATTTGAGATGTTGGAGTTTTGGGAACCCATTTAGCTTTCAAGATCGAGGTTGTTTTGTAAACATAAACAGGAGATGTTTTTGGCACTTGTGTAAAATTAGTTTTAGGTGCCAAGAAAAGTAAATCTTTTCTCGAATATTTTAACGATTTAGTTTTGGAAAGGATTTTCTTTGAAGAAATAGAATGTTTCAACACGGGTGATGGTGTAGTCTTATCCATCTGAGAATGCTCAAGTTTAGAAGATGAACCTAATTTATTTGGAATTTTAGGTGCGGAATTTCCTCTAATAACTTGTTTGAGAGCATTCATGTTCTTATCAGAGTTTGGTGGAACCGTGGATCTCCTAGGCGTAGGTTTGGTAGAGGAACTTACATGTGAATTCTGTTTAGGTTTTGAATTTCCTATATTAATCTGAGATTGTTTGATTGTATATAAATCACGATATGCCATTACAGGAGAAAACATTCGTGTGTTATTACATTTATTCATAGATGGACTCGGCTTCTTAAACTTCTGAGGATGAGATGATTTAGATTTTAAATTTTGAATTTGTATTTGCAACTTTAGTTTCTCTTTATCAAAAGATTTAATTGACTCATCAATTTTATTTTCTAATTCAACAATTGTGGTTTGTAAAACTGATTTGTCGTTGTCAAAGATTTTAGATTTTCCTTCTAGCTTAATTAACAACCCTTCGTTTTTATTTTGAGACAAAGAAAGATCTGTTTCAAGATATGTAATTGTATATAGCAATTTTGTTTTCTCAATATTAAAAATATTGATTTGTTTTTGTAAATCAGAACCAAAATTACATTCAAGTAGTTTAATTTTATCAGTCAAAATACAATTTTCAGCACACACAGAATTATATCTTTCGATGTTCAAACTATTAATAGTATTTGTGTCATGAAGGTTCTTTGTTAGTTCAGCAATCTGAAGTTGCTTTGTTTCAGAATCTTTTGTTAGAGTTTCAATCTTCAAGAGTAATGCTTTATTTTCATAAACTTCTTGGTTGATTTTGGCACTCATTTCCTCAAGATGTTTGATATGAGAATTCAATTTATGATTTTCATTTTTAAGTGTTTGAATCACATTTTGTTTGGTTCTCGTTTCTTTTAATGCAATGATTTTCTGTTCATGTAATTCCTCTGTTAATTCTTTGATTTGAGAGTTTAGAGATTTAAATTGTTTTTCAATTTCATCAAACTCTTTTTCTTTACGTGCAATACTGTTTTTGTTAATTTGATAATCACCCCAAACTTTAGAGTAAAGTTTGTAATTATGATCATATTTATCTTTAAACTCTGATACTTGCTTTTGTAACCTCAGATTTTCTTGTTTGAAAACTGTTTGTTGTTGAATATAATGAGCAAGTTTATTACCCAGAAAAGCATTTTGTTCATTTTGTTTTTCTAAATTATTTAAACGATCTTTAAGTTGATCATTTAAATCTGTTTCTTTTAAAAGTTTTTGGGTTAACAATGCTATTTGAGACATCTGAGTTTGGATAAAACAAGTATCAGAATTATTGGAAGTATTTGCATTAGATAGAAAAGAAGTATGTACCTTGTCATCCTTGTTGGCCTTTGCATTAAATCTATCAGAAACCCCAGCATTTTATTTTGGCATACAGCTCAAATTTTCTACTTGGTCTTCATCTCCAGCTAACACTTTTCCAGTCTCAACTTGTTTAGCCATCAACATCTTACGTTTAAAATACTCTGAATCACGAATGATTGATTTCTGTGTAGCGTCCAAAGGTGTGATGATTGGCTTTTCAGTTGAGATTGTAGCAGATGGAGCAGATTTGAAGTTGGATGAAGATCCCAGATGGTTGTTTGTAGGCTTTGAATTATATTTCTTCTGATAGTTGGAAATGAGTGACATAGAATGTAGTACTTCTTGAAGGTCTTTTTCCATATCATCAAATGTAGGTGATGCAGGTTTTTCCATTTTTGTGATTATTAGGATTGATTGAGTTCTCGGGTTGATAAGTAGAAAATCTCGTGTTTTAAAAATGTAAAAGTTTGAGCCAAGAAGTGTAAAAAGTTTTAGGTTAGGGAAAAAGTTCTCGTATCTAAAATTTTGCTTTAGTATGAGTTACGACCGAGAGGGTAGAAAAAAAAATTTAAATTGAAATTTTTTCAAAAAGATCTCATATGATAAAAGACACTTTAAATATTGCCTAGATTTTCGAATTGGTCAAAAACGATGATCGGGTTAGAAACTAGGGCTAAACGAAGTTTGGAAATTGACCGAAAAATCATAAAAATGGACACCCGAGCTGAGAGTTATGATCGTTTTAGTATAACCCCTTTTGTCACACAAGCTTGGGCCGAAGACTTGGTTGGGCCGAACTTGTTTGGGTCGAAAATAATGTTCGGGCCGAACTCTTAGCAGTCGAACACTTGGGCCGAACAATTTCTTGATGCCGAGGACTGAGCCAAACTAGTGAAGAGTCGAACTTGGGCCGAACAATTTCTTGGTGCCGAGGACTGAGCCGAACTAGTGAAGAGTCGAACTCTGGCCGAACTTCTTAATTGGGCCGAACTTCAACTTGCTCGGGCCGAACTTCACTTTCAACTTACTTGTTAGGATCAATTGTTGATGGAATTGATCGAAATTTGATTCTATTCCTATTAGAATCGATGGAGAAACATGAATCTTCAATCAAATCTTCAATTCGAAACAAAAATTTACAACATTAATTTCACAGCTCATGAACAACTTTTTCTTCAAAAATCTCAGATCTGGATCAAATCATCACGAATTTGGATCTACTCTTAGAAAGTTTATGCTCTGATACCCATTGAGAGACCTAATGTGATTGAATTCAAGCTAATTCATGATGATTTGGTAAGAATTGATGAATCAAGTGTGTGTGTTCTTGGTGTTTTAGTGTGTGTAGTTGAGAGAGAAAGATGGAGGGAAAGGGAGCTTTCAAAATGATAATTGCAATTAATGAAGAAAACTTACATCATAAGTCATCATAAGAGGTATTTATACCCTAACCTCTAAACACATTTAAACTAGTCTAATTAAGGCTAATTACATCATTTAAGCTCAAAACTAGTCCTAACAATACCAATGGTTCAATTATGTGTTAGTTTGTAATAGTTTAATCGTATAATAAATCTTTGGTATTTTAGTTTGTTTTGGAATTCATGTGTGTTCTTGTGAGATTACTTCATGTTTCTGTACTTACGTCTTTTTGGATTGTAATTTTGACAATATAAAACTAAGAATACTTATCGAATATGATCACTAGAACAGTTGGTAAAGAAGTAGACGAAGGAAAGAGACACTCGATATATTATAATGTGTGACACAATAGAATTAGACACAGAGTCTATAAAGATCGAGCTATAAAAATCTGTAAGTACGTCAACGTCGACATTAAAATGCATATGAATATTTTAAAGAAAATGATAATGACAGTCACTGTCAATAAGATCTCATGACACGCATCAAAAACTTGTACATCAATAAATAATCGCTCATATATTTTAGAAATAAATCACCATCAATTAACTACTTCTTAATAATAATCTTAAGAGCATGGGGTGTGGGGAGTGTTAAACTCCCGTTATTGGTCTATAACCCCGCCAACCCACACCGGCTGCTTAGTTATTTGCTCGTTATTCCCGTTTCGTCATGGCTATGGCGAATGTTAAAGGGAGAAGGCTGGGGGGTGTGGGGGGGGGGGGGGGGGTGGTTGTCCAACCAATCAAAAACCAAGAAACAATAAATGTGGGACCCCTATAATCCTATAACTTGGCTATAACATGCTACACCATACCGGATGCATGTTATAGCCATGTTATAGCTATAACTAAGCTATAACATTCACTACCACACCTTGTGCTCTAAGGACTATGATTAATAAAATTCATATTTTAATGGAAACCATCATGACCAAAGAAAGTAAAAAATAACACGGAAGTGATCAAAAGCCGTTAACGTGACATATATGCTTTCACTTTCTAACAGTTTTCAACCCTCCGATAATCTAGTATTAAAAAGATTTTTAAATAATTTTTTAGAGCACATAAGTTTAATTTTTATTTGGTTAAATATTTATAGATAATCAAAAGTGTTTCAAAAATAATCAAACAACCATTAAATGACATATTACGATGAATGCTCGGCCACC
The DNA here is from genome assembly GCA_963853835.1 of Calendula officinalis. Taxonomy (NCBI): domain Eukaryota; kingdom Viridiplantae; phylum Streptophyta; class Magnoliopsida; order Asterales; family Asteraceae; genus Calendula; species Calendula officinalis. The sequence goes on along the minus strand of OY970830.1, from coordinate 37,657,462 downwards.
TGAAATAGCTTATCATAAACAAGAATTCTTATAAAAGAAGAAAATTCGTTGATAATTAATCTACGGAGGGAAAAAAAGTTGGGACACTTTCAAACTCAACAAGTACCCTCCACCTTCCACAGTTCCACTCAAGTGTTTTCTTGAAAATTTGGCAAAAAGAATTAAATTAATTATAACAAAGAAGATCTTTTTTTTTAATAAAAAAGTCTCTCGTTTTAAACAACGAAGTTAATAGGCCAGGTTTATATTGCAGGCACGTTGGGTCGGGTTCAAATTCTATTTAGGTTTGGTTTGATTTCTTTAGTTTGTTTTTGTTTGAAAAAGTTCTTGTGTATAGAGACGGACCTACCATGTAGTATGTGATAGCCCATATAATTCCCAAATAGTGTTAAATTAATTTTGTAGTGTAGATGATACTCAACCAATAAATATGTGTAATCATTGTTCACGTGTTGTAGAATAATGTCAACTTTAGAATGTATTTTATAGATTTTTTTTATCATGTTTAATGAAATCGTAATTTCTAATTTTTTTATGTTTGTTACTACTACGAGGAAAAATGCCGTTCAAAAAAAAAAAAAAAAAAAACTACTACGAGGAAAACACTTATGCAACTCGAATTTGTTTCCTAGATCCGCCTTTTGTAACTAGCTTCTTAGGTTTTTTTTTTTTTAACGGCAAACATATACTCATTAAATGTACATTAATTTTTCTCCATAAAAGCATATTTAGATTGGGTGGTATGTAATTTAGATCAACCTGAAAACGGTTCCGATCCAATAACAAGTTAACAACCGAATAATGTAATCTGAGTAATACATGCTTGGGTGGAAACTGGAAACAAATTATATTCTTACAATGGTTCGGTATCAAGTTAATGTTTTTTTAGCCCCCACCCAAATAAGAACATCATTAAAACATGTTAAGCTATGCTTTTAAACAGGTTTCTCAACAATTTAAATAATATCTCTAAAATCCTCGATAAGTAATAAATTAAATAACAACAAGATGCATACCCACACAAAACAACTATTTAATTATACAATTACATTTTTTCAGTATATAAGCATTTAATATAATAAGTATATGTTAATTGGTTCGAGTTACTCCAACATATATAGATCTAACTTCTTTTTTATGTTTAGCCATATTAAGAAGAGAGATTATATTTACACCATAAGTTATGTTTTAGTCTACTTATATAATTTATTTTTAAAACTTATACAATTTAATGAGAAAAATAATTTTATAATGCATCACCTATCATATGTTTAACCTTGTGTACACATTGTCCATATTAAATTATGAAAAATGATAATGACATCCCTTAGGGCTGTCAATAACAAGACAAAACTAATCTAAAATCGCCACCTGAATTTTAGGAACACTACTCTATCAATGAATGTACAATCATTTTATACATGTTAGAGATAGCCCTAAGAACTGTCATTAACAAAACTCTTAAATTATTAATTAATTTATCCTTATAACCCGTATTAAGAAGCATATACATTTATAAGACAAATGAGTTTGCTAATATGTGACCTATATGCATATAATAACGTACATTTAATAAATTAAAATTTCCCTAATTAATGTAAAATGATATTGATATGTCAATAATATTTTTTTTATGTTAAACTGATTTTACCCTTATCATTATTAGAAATGAAATATTTTAATGAATTAAATTCAAGGATATAAAACACATTTAATATTACTGTGCCTCTAGTTATGACACATACTAGAAAAACATATAAGACAATAATAAACTTTGCAGATTATAACGATATATTGAGTTATTGACTGCTAATTTTGTTTTATCTTAATTAAGTAGCAAATTAATCGTTTATCGTTGTATCTACACTCTCCATATATTGACGACTTTATTGATCCTCATGCCATGGTATAAGTTTCATTTTCGTTTGTAAAAGAAACCGAAGAAGCTGCTATAAAATATCAATCTTGACATATTGATAAAGTTTTGAATATTGTGCATGATTAAAGTGTTAAGAAATTAAAGATTGTAATCTACAAACTTAGTAGGTAAAGTTCCAACTGATTGTGATCCTTATATACCATCTTTGGCACCACCCACTTCCTATTTTTACCAAACAATTAAACCTACCACACATCTCCCTCTATTTCTCTTTCTCTCTCTCTCTCGGTATCTTTTGAAACCTTCCGGCCATTTTTTCCGGCCACCGGAAAAGTGATAAAGAGGTACTAAATCATGGCGGAAGAAAACAAGAACGATGTATGTTTAGAAACCGAATCAACACCAACTACCATAACACCACCACCACCACCATCGACAAAACAACAAACAAGAACGGTTGCAACACCGCCACCACCTGGTGGCGGAGATAGTAAGTTTTATGCCACCGTCTGATGATGCACAAAATTATGAGATCATGTTGTACTGATTTGTATGTGTTGCAATCTTACTTTCAGAAGATGGACTTGAAGTAGTTGTTACAGAAAAGAGAATCGCACTAATCAAAGCATGGGAAGATAACGAAAAAACAAAGGCGGATAACAAGTAATTTATTTTACATATATTTTTCAATTTTCTCCAAAATCATACAAAAACATGTTAAGATCGTGTGTGTGCAGGGCGTATACAAAGATGTCAGCAATTGGTGCATGGGAGAATACTAAACGGGCAATGATAGAAGCCGATCTTAAGCAGATTGAGGTATATACGGTTTTCTTTTTCATCTCTACACAATTTGTAGGTATAAATGGAAAATATAATAATTTATAGATTATATTATTTAATAGGGTTTTGCTAACTATTTCCCTTAGGCCGGTTGGTATGGGGCAAAAAAAAAAGCCCGTGGAGGATGATGTGGCATGGCCTCCACGGTGTGGTGAGATTTTGAACACCACCCCCTCCACATGTGAAGCACGGGCCGGCCACAACCACGAGTTTGCACGGGAAGGGTATGTGTGTGGTGGGCAAACTTCAAGGTATTTGGTGGGACCCATTTACATTTCATACCACATAGTGGAGGGGGTGGTGTTCCAATGTGGAGCACGGGTGTGGTTGGTTGCCACATAGGACCACACTACACACCACATAAAAGACCCATACCTATTAGCCTTAGGGCAATGTTGCATTTTCCTATTTAATATAATGTACTCCCTCCGTCCCACAAAAAACTTCTCATTTGTCTTTTGCACAAGTTTTTAGATGATAGTATATGGTGGGGTCATTGATAATATTTTTGATTAAAATATAAGGTTGTGTGGGAGAGAGAAAGATAGTTAGTGGATATTAGTGGTAGGGTTTTTAGTAATAATAGTTTTTTATTGTGTGGAGCCCATCAAATGTGAGAAAATGAGAAGTTTTTTGTGGGACAAAAATTTAGAGGCAAATGAGAAGTTTTTTGTGGGACGGAGGGAGTATTACCTTATTTATAGATATATGTATATTCTTGATTAATACTTTTAATTAGATACATGTTATTTGCATAATTGCACAACTTTATCACATACACCACGTGCACGGATACATATATTTACATGTTTCGTGCATAGTCACCACAATAACGCACACACAAGCCACATACACACATTTTCGTACACATATTCACACTTTATGTTTTTACTTGTGTTTGTTTTTATTTGATATAATGTGTAAATGAAACAGGAAGATATTGAAATTGAGAAAGGAAAACAGAGAGAAAGGATGAAGAACAAGATGGCTGCAATTCATAAGGAAGCAGAAGAAAAACGGGCAGGTGTTTTAGCAAAACGGGGTGAAGATATTTTCAAGGTTCAAGAGACAGCTGCAAAGTTCCATGCTACTGGCACTTTACCCAGTAGATTGTTTAAATGTTTTGGGTACTAATTACCCAATAAATATTAATGTCACTAATTAGTATCCATATGTTCATTAATTTATAATTTCAATTACGTGTTGTTCAAACCTCAGGTTTATATAATTTGTAGCAACTATAATGTATTTGAAACTATGACTTGCTTCATATTCTGCCAAATAACAAACACAATGCAAATATCAGAAAAAAGGAAACTTTAAATTGATATCCAACATAAATCTAAAAAATGTTCAGGAGGAGTTCTTTCAGTTCTCTAAATTTCCTACTTTTTTTTTTCTTTTTTTTTTTTGGATTTTTTTTTTTTTGGTTTTTTTAAGGATGTGAAGAAGAAACTACATGCTATGAAACACAATCAGCTACATACAGAGCTACCATATAACGGATTCTAATAAAACATTTAAAAAAAATCCTAACATTTGTCTGTCAATTGCCTTGAAATCTCACTGTTATCCTTGTAACCATAAATCCACAAATCAACTTCTGGTTTTTCAACATTGATTTTAGGTTCGGGAACGTGCAAAGATGGTAAATATGCAGAGTACACTGAAAAAAGAATTAGTTAAACATTAGGATTGGTATTCAAAACATTATAAAACATAATAAGAGTAGAATATAGAGTTAGAATAAAGTAAAAGAATAACAATATAGTATCAGAAAATTAGTTTATACAAGTAATTCTTACCATAATTAACCATTTGTGATGCATCACTGACAATAAATAGCCTGATCAATTTGGGGGGGAATTTGTCTTATTTCAGTTCCAAGCTCTTGCTCAATCCTATATCTGTAATAAAATAAAATACCACAAAAATACATTATTATTTTTCTGAAACATGTACCAAAAAACAAGAAACACAAATACATACAAGTTAAAACGGTCTTCATAAGTTATCAAATTCACAGCTAACCCCAAATGTCCAAACCTTCCGGAACGTCCCACCTAAAATCAGAACTTCACAACATTATTACAAACATCTACATTTTATAAATTAAAAAAAATTAATAAGAGATTATCTTACCCTGTGTAAATATGTTTCAGCATTCCTAGGGAAATCAAAATTGATCACAACATTCACTGCTTGAATATCAATACCTCTTGTGAATAGATCTGTTAAACCATTTAGAATTGTTAGTAATCGCTATTTAAATTATGTTTTAATCCTCAAACTTTCACCAGTTTCGCGGTTTAACCCTTGAACATTTTTTTGCATGATTTAGACACTTAACTTCGGTTAACTTGTTAAAAAAAGTCATTATCACCTGTGATGTTAATCACAAGTTAATACTTACAAAAACCATTTTAACCCCTAAAGTTTTTTTCTTGTAACGGTTTAGTCCTTGACTTTCGTATAAAACTTTGTATTGATTTTTATAATAATAATAACTAGTAGAAATAATAAAAGGGTTAGTAAAATGTTACTCCCTCCGATTCAAAATAAGTGATACACTTTAGGTTTCACGGTTTTTGAAGCAAAATATTATAATGACGGTTAGATTAGATTAATTAGATAGTTAGTGGGAAATGGGTCCCACACTTTTGTATAAAGTAGAGTTAATGATGTTTAAAAGTACAAAATAAGGGTAAATGAGTCATTTCACTTTGTTAAAAGTAGATAGTTAGTGAGTGTGGGTCCCACTATTTTTTGCCAAATAAAGTAATTTTTAAAATGTATCACTTATTTTGAATCACCCCAAAAAGGAAAGTGTATCACTTATTTTGAATCGAAGGAAGTATTAAGTTAAAAGATAGGTGAATTTTTTCTATAAAAAAAATTTGATGGTTAAACCAAAACACAAAATGACGGTAGCAAGTCAACAAAAGGATTTAAAAGTGAGATAAGTGATAGTTTGAGGATTAAAACATTAAATATGCAAAAGTATGCAAGATTGTGAATTAAGTATTGAAAAATACCAGTACAAACAAGATTCCTGCATGCTCCATTGCGAAAATCATGGAACACTCTATTACGGTGGTCTTGCAACATTTTAGCATGAATATAAAAGCAAGAATAACCCAATTCTGTTATCTTTTTAGCCAATAGCTCTACTCGGTTCACAGAATTGCAGAAAATAATAGATTGGTTGATTTGCAACTGTCAAAAATTAATATTAAATAACCCATAAAATAATATGTATTATAACTTGTAATAAAAAATCTACCTTTGAGAAAAGAGTGTTGAGGCAGTGCACTTTTTGTCTTTCTTCAACAAAAGCATAATATTGTGTAATCCCTTTTAAAGTAAGTTCATCCATTAAATTAACAACATACGGTTTTTTCAAATACCTGTCTTTAAAATCTTTGACAGTTACAGGAAATGTGGCTGAAAACATCAAAATTTGTCGGTTTTCCGGAAGGAAACTGATTAGATGCTCAACAGATGGTTGAAATTCAGGGGACAACAACTTATCAGCCTGAAAAATACAGCAATTAATAATTACATTTAATCTTAATTACACAATTTAATATTTGAAAATACCTCATCCATTGCTAGCATTGTACAATCTTTAAGATCACAAATTCCTTTTTTGGTTAAGTCAAGGATTCTTCCAGGAGTACCAACAAGCAAATGAACAGGCTGATATAATCGCATGATGTCATCTTTTAAACTTGTTCCGCCAGTTGTCACCATTACTTGAATTTGCAGATGTTTTCCAAGTTCTTTGCAGACTTGTGATGTTTGTAGAGCTAATTCTCTAGTTGGAACTAAAATCACAACTGCATACAAACGAGATACATTTAATTTACTAAACATATAATATTATTTAATTTTTAAAAAAAAAAGTAAACCTTGAATGACGTTTTTATCAGTGTCGATTTTTTCAAGAGCTGGTATGCAGAAAGCTGCTGTTTTTCCAGTACCGTTTTTGGCTCGTGCAAGAATATCACTACCAGTTAAAGCAATTGGGATACTTTCTTCTTGTATTGGTGAAGGCCTTTCAAAACCTTTTTCATAAATTCCCATAAGTAATTCTCTTTTTAAAAAATAATCCTCAAATTCATTGCCTTTAGTAGCTGTTACATCCTCAGTTTTGTAACGACTATCTGCTGCAGGTATCTTTAACTGTGCCTTCCAATCTTCAGACCTAAATCCTCAAAATATATATAATTCAAAACCCACTTACACATACTTATCAATCACACATTCACACATGACATAAAAAAAATCATCTGCAAGTTCTTATTATATACGTGTAAGGATGATATATCAAAATATGGTACAAATCAGTTAATTTTATCCAAATTTGGTATCAAAGAGAGACTAATAATCAGAATAATCCACTGCAGATAAGGCCTGCAAGAATTGTTGACTGGAAACTGATAATCACCATAGTAATGGTTACAGGAACCAATCAAATAAAGGAAAAACAAAATCTGCAACTAAAAAAAGATTGTAATTACATTATTGTGCTATCAAATGATACCGAATCTATCAAGCTTTCACACAACAAAAGTCAGTTAAAAATGGAGTAAATCTACATAAACACCTAATATTACCATAGATTCCAAAACTACTACATTATATCACAGCATTTGAAAATCAAGAATAAAAATCAAATATTTGTAACCGTTAAGCAAATAAACCGACCTCGAATCAACGCCGCCTTCTGATTGTACAGTTCTCTCGACTTCATAGTTGTTGTTATTATTAGGGGTAGAAGAGCCAGGAGCATTAGGGTTCAGTCTTAGCCACTGCTGTTTCTGATTGAACTGTTGTTGTGTGGGCTGCTGTCTCTGCAGATACTGAGACTGCTGCTGCTGCTGATTCTGTTGAATTTGATTAGGGTTTCGAGGTTGATGGTGGTAATTAGGGTTTGTTTGAAAATTACCACCTCCACCGCCGCCGCCATCATACCATCCTCCGCCGCCCCGGCCGTTTCCGATACCGGGAGGATACCGGCGATTGTTGTTGTTGTTACCGTTGTTCATCGATCGTTAAATACGAAGATTGTTTTGTAGAGAGTGTTTGATGCGTTTGATTGTGTTTTCAGATCGAGGGTTGGGTGCGCCAGTGAGTGAGTGCAGTCTGGACAAGCAAGTGCAAGGGGAGTGGTTAGAAAGGTCATTTTATTATTAAATTTGTTATTTTTTTATTATTTATTTATTATTATTATTTTGATAATAATTGACTGTCAATAAAAGATGAATATTATGTTTTAAAAAAATAATTAATAATTAAATTTTAAATTATTAATTCTTCATTAGTCAAAAATTCCTATTTTATTAGGAATATATTCATTGGTCATGTAATTAATTTAACTAAAAATCATTTTAGAAAACAGAATGTTCTTTCTTTTATTGACAGTCCTTAACAATGTTATTACCAAAATATTATTATTATTATTATTATTAAAGCATAATTGCACTTAACTTGCAGTAACATATAAGTGTATTTTCAGTTTATTCAAAAAGTTAAAAAGCTAAAAATATTTAATTAGTTTTATGTTGTTTAATGCTTAAAAACTAGGGAAGAAGACGATGACAACTTAAGGTATCAAAAACTTGTTCAATAATTAATAATTATTTCTTGCATTTTAGAAATTATTCATCATTAATAAAAGTACAAATATTATATATATATAACTACTCATTAAAGACAGCTTTAAAAGCTGTAAGCCTGTCATTAATAAAATTCAAAAATAAAATATTTCATGGCCGTGTAATATAATACTTATAACTTAATTCTTTTCTTATGTTTGTTTGATTTTTTTAGCAACCAATAACGTAATTTATTATCATTTAAGTTAATAAACTAAATCATTCAGAAAAACTCTTTGTATTGATAATTGATAATGAGAAGTTGTACTCTAACGCCACGAAAAATATAAATACAATTGTGAAACTCTTAGAAGTATAATTTTTATTCAAAACGAATTGTCTTTGCTTATATGTTTTCCTTTGGCATAATTTAGATCGTAAAGGTAAATTTGTTTACTTATCATTTAGTTTTCAGTTTTCAATTATAATGAAATAATCAATTGCATAAAAAATGCTACTTATAAAACAACTACTTTTTTTTTTCAAAGATATGAAATTAATTTTAACTGAATGGAGGAGTTAAAGTGAAAAATATAATTAAAAGAGAATTAAATTAAGAGTTATGATAGTGACAGTCTCAAGTACTGTCAATAAAAGTATTAAAATGTGTACATTAATCAACAAGCACCCCCTACATTTTAGGCATCACTAATCCAGAAATTAAAATACAACATTATAATATATATAATAGTTTTTTATTGACAACTCTTAGGGTTGTCATTATCAATACCCTTATATTAATTTAAAATAGAAAATGACAAATTTTGGTTTTAGCATATTGTGAGTTATTTTTTCTTTAACAAATGTGATAACAATGCATCTTCTAATCAAGTTAAAAATATGCAACATAACGCATTTGATAAAAAAACGTTTTATGAAAGTTCAATCAAGCATATGGATATGGTAGCTGCCAATATTTCGAAAGCCAAACCTCACATAACATGTTATGTAACGAGCATGTACTAAGGGTTAGCGCTTTGTGTAATGGTATGTGCTTATGTTATTTTTTATTCGATATGTGATTATGTTATTTAAATTCAAAAGATTATGTAATATTAATTTATTTCCTTCTAGAAATTCAATTTATTCATTCTTTCATTGTATATCCTTACATATGATCTGAATACACATAAAATGATAAATCTATACTTTTCGATTTAAATTTGTTCTACTTTTCCAAGTTGGAGCCATAAATTTTGTAATAAATAATTGCAACAAAATTAGAAAAGAACATAAACATACACTAATATAACCCCTTTAATAAATTTGCCTTTGAAAAATACTCATTTATATTAAAAGATTTACTTTGATTATACAATTTTAAAAATTGTTTGTCTCAAATCAGTGCATACTAAAAATAGAAGATAATCATATTAAATGTTAATATTAAACCAATCAATACATAGCAAATTAGAATGAATAATATAAATCAAACACCGACTAAACTGTTTAATATTATACCAATGGAAAATCTACCTCTATATATGAGGCCTATATTTAAATTGAATTTGCCGATATGTCCTTATACTGCCTTTTGATTGGAGGGTTTTGCTGACGTGTAATTAGTCTAAAATGCCACTTGTCACACCCATGAGAAATTCAACCGTTTTTTAGCAATTTTAATGAAACAGTTCCGGTAATTAAGGCATATTTCAAAACCCAAATCGGTTTTAAACCTATTATTCAAATCCGGAATCTTTGTTTTCAAATGTGAGTCAAATTCAAAATCATTTTTAAAATGTTAGTCAAATCTTTGTTTTAAAATGCCAACTGTCAAACCCATGAAAAATTCAAACAATTAGCAGCATTACTATATGAACAAAGAATAGTTTCCCACTTTACTATATTAACAAAAATATCAAAGGCTAAATAGCAACATCGGTTGAATTAATTTCAATTTTCATAAGACATAATACCAAATACTTTTAATATATGTAAATTGTTAACCAAACTTTTGATGCTAGAAAAACATAAGGTAACAATATGTGATTACCATTTCTAATAAAATTTAACATGTTTAATTTACCTCTATATATGGACCTTAAATATGAGTTTCTTTTGCCAACATGTCCAATTAAAGCATTCTCATTGGTTGTTATTGATGACATGTAAATATAAAAAATGTCACTTGTCATTACATACCCAATCATATATTGACTAATATATGCCGACTAATATTCGAATCCCCAGCCATTTTTTCAGAATTGTTTATTGAAAAGTGTTTAAGGTAATTTATTTTTATGCGATTATAAGGAAATAATATACTAAAAAAGAAGAAATTTAAGGAAGCCTTTGAATGAAAATTTTAAATTCGTAAAGATAATTTTGGATATTTTATTCAAATGGAAATCATCGTAATACATGAAGGTTTGTTAATATTTGAATATTTTCCATATGCAACTTTCACTCTCAAATTTGTAGCAGGTAATACGCATCAGAGGGTAAGCATTCACACGGTAATTTATTTCTCGAATTTTTTATTAATGTTTAATCATTATCAACACTGTTTATTAAATATCATCTTTTGTGTTGATACTGTTTTATCATGTTCAATGGTCGAATCTGTTTATTAAATATCATCTTGACTACATGTTCTTTAGTAATGGTATAGTCAAGAAAAATAAAACATTTTTATTGCAGCCATAAATGACATGTAATTGAAGAGTGATTTTTAATATTCTATAATCTTTATCAAAAACTGTTTTTCTTTTCCTTCAACTGTTTTAAAATTTTACTATAAATTATGATGGCAAACAGTTTTATCCTTTGATAAACCATTTTGTTTGACTTTTAATTAGTCAAAACAAAATTATGTATAAATAGTATTGTGTTTGGCTTTTGTAATAGTCAAAATACACGTTTCTATTCTGACTAATTTATCTTATTTTATTTTTCTAATTTATTTGGATTATGCAATAAAAGTAAGACTTTTATTAAAATCTTAACGTAATAAACAGTATCAACCATTAAGTTTTAACTAATTTATTTGGTTTGATCTTACTTTTATTAAAATCTTAACATAATAAACAATATCAACCATTAAGTTTTAACTAATTTATTTGGTTTGATTTTACTTTTATTAAAATCTTGATATAATAAACGGTATCAACCATTCTATTTGATCTTTTTAGAAATTGCAAACAAACTGACAAAATTTTCGGACATAAACGTTTTTTAGCTAAATGGGTTGAGCATCTCAAACAGGCCATGCCGTGATTATAGGGAAATTTTCAATAAGGTTATTTGTTACGATAAAGATGATAATTACACTAACTCAACAACAAATGTCGTTTACAAAGAAGTTTTATTTCGTTTCCAAGTTTCCTATACCATTTATTCATGTATTATAAATTGTTTCTCATCATTTTAATTATGGATTGTTATGTTATTTTAACAGTATCACTATTTTATTATTTTGCTATATCTCTTTCGAAGCATGCCCGCCCATTTGGGCGGGCTTTGAAGCTAGTAGGGTATATAACACCTCAGTTAATATACTTTCTAAATAGTTCATCCTCTATATTTTAGTAACCAACATATCGTATCATTTTAGTATGGTTATTAAGTTTTAGTACAATGTATTAAAGAGTTTAAAAGTTTCATCATACCGTATCATTTTATTATTTATTAGTATATTATATAAAAGTTTAAAGAAGAGAGTTTTGAAATATTGGAGGTCAAGGTTTTAGGGGAAGGAGATTACACTTTGGAAACCATTTCATCAACATTTTCGCACTTTATTACTCCTCCGTCCCACAAAAAACTTCCCATTTTATTTGGGCACAAGATTTAAGGTGATAGTTAATAGTGGAGTCATTGGTAATAATTTTGATTAAAATATAAGATTTGTTTGGAGAGAGAAAGATAGTTATTGGATAGTTAGTGGTGGAGTTATTAATAATAATAATATTTTATTATATGGAGCCCATCAAATGTGAAATGGGAAGTTTTTTGTGGGACAAAAATATGTGGTGAAATGAGAAGTTTTTTGTGGGAACGAGGGAGTATGTTTTATTGAAAATGAAAATGATAACAACGACAAGCGGCAATGGTCGTCCACTAACAAATCACCCACGGGACGTGTCAGGAAGGGGGCATGGGTGGGACGCGTCAAGCTTGGGGACACACGGTGACGGAGGGGGTATGACGCACCTAGGCATGTGCAAACTAGACTGAGAACCGATTGGAACCGCATAATCGGACTGGACCTGATTGAACCGGACCGAACCGAACTAGATCGGTTCGGTTCACGGTTCTAATTCTTATGAAAAACTGGTTCTTAGTTCAAAGTGATTCGGTTCGCTTCGGTTCTGAACGGTTTGATTTCGGTTCTTGTACCACACACAGGCTAGACGCAATGGTTACGCTCATTCTAAGAGTGATAGGTGTGGTGGCTTAAGCCACTTCGCCACCTCTGCGCCACCTATGCGCCACATCACCATTTCACATTTCACATTAAAAACCCCCAAATACCCCCTCTACCATCACTTAAGCCATTTGGGCCCCACCACCCTTTTTTTCATTTTTCTTTTTTTAAAAACATAATACTTCATTAAAATAAATATTACAAAATACAAAATAAAAATACCTAAAAAATAAAAAAAAATTACCGAAAATAAAAAAAAAATACCGAAAAAAAAAAATACCGAAAAAAAAAAAAAAAACTACTCGTCATCATCGTCCACGTCAAAGTCATCTTCGTCGACGGGGTATTTTTCGCGGATCGCCTTTTTTTCTTTGATGATTCGCGCCTTATCTTCGCGCCCCAAACCGCGGGTGTTAGTGCTTAGGAATCGCAATTCTTCCAACCGCTCGAACCGGTCATCCCGCGCCTTTGCCCTTGCGTAAGCGGATTGAGTGGCTTCACTTTTCCGCCTAAACTCGGCCATCATAGCCTCGCCAAGGTCCGGCGGTGCGGCACTTCCGGCGGTGTTAGCGCCGGATGAAGTTTCCGACCTACTTTTTTTTGGCTTACGAGACTTTCCGCCGGACGTGGTCTCGTATCTTCCCCGAAAAGTTCTTCGTTATCGGAGAGCGAAATGGGTTCGGGGGCGTCCCATTTCGGGCAATGGCGCAAAACTTCCCACGCACCTTCGTTGTTAAATGGTTTTTTTGCCGCCGACTCGTCACGGTACGCTTGTCGGACACGGGCCAAAAAGTCGACCTCATTTTCACCGCTTCGGCTTGTACGTTGTAGCCGTTTGTAGATACCGTTGAATTTTTGACAATTACCATTTAAGGTCGACCACTTCCCCGTCAACATGTCTTTGGTACGCGGTGTACCAACATCCTTGTTGAACTCAACAAGGATTTTGTTCCAAAAACATTCATCCGATTGGTCGGCGCCCTTTTCGCGGTCCTCGGAAACGCAAACCCAACACTCCGCCAATAAAACTTCTTCTGCGGCGTCCCAACGCATGACCTTCCGACTTAAGTTAACGGCGGCGACTTTTTTCCCCTTTCGTCTCGCCTTTTCAGCGGCGTCGGTGTCTTGAGGGGGTTGTTGTGGTTGTGAAGATTGTGGTTGTGACCATTGGTGTTGTGACCACATTTGAGGAGGGGGTTGGTTTTGTTGAAATTGTAGTTGTTGTAGGTTTTGAAATTGTTGTTGAAGCATAAAGTGGTTGAATTGGTCTTGGGAAAATGTCGGCATCACGGTGTTTTGGGTGGACGATACCGATTGTTGGGACGAAGGGGTTGAAGGATTGGACGGCGATGAGCCGGAACCTCCCATTCCGAAAATACCGTTCATCCAATCGGGGTACGGTGGTTGAGACATTTTGGAGAATTTTTAAGAGTGAAATGGTAAGAAATTGTAGAGAGTTTTAGAGAGTGAAAGTGTAAGAGATGGTGTGAAAAAATGTAATGGTAAATGGGTTATTTATAATAGGTTTATTTAAAAAAAAAATTAAAAATTCTGGAAACTAGCCGTTGCCAACGGCTAGTACACGTGGCACGCCGTGATTAGTCCGCTGGGTTCGTGGGTCGTCCGGCGCAAGAGCCCGCTCGCGTGGCAAGCGGTGTCGTGGCGTGGCCGGCGCGCCGAGTTGGCGTCCGGCGGACCACCCCTCTCGCCACTACACCGTATGCTCTAAACGTTAATATTTGTGGTTGTGAACCGGTAGAGACATTAAAACACGACACGTGGCATGGTGGTGTTCTAAAATTTGAATACTTCTCATTTGAACTTCAGAGAGCAACTGCCAAAAATTTGAATTTGAATACTTCTCATCTGAATTCGAACTTCAGAGCAACAGTCAAAAAATAACCGTCGAGTTTTTCTTCATCGAGATTTATGATTGGGATTGAGAGCAGAGAGAAATATTCCGACAACAGAAAGAATTGAAGACTGTTTTCCCCCTTGTTTCATGCTCGGAAGAGTGAGATCATCGGATCAAACTTGTGGATTCATTTTCGTTTCCGAAAATTCATTTCAAATGTGTTATCATCATCTTCTTCTCTTCCTTCTTCACATTCTCTGAGGTGCATTCTAGTTTCATCATCATTTCCTCCAAACATATTTTAATTGCTTTTCTGCCCTCATTTCTGGTAAAATTTACAGTATTATAGTTATATTTAATCAATATGAAGATACAATTTCCGTTAAGGGCGGCGGTCGTGGGGAGCAGGAGCGTTAGGTTCGATAGCGTTAGGGTTTAGGATATTCGAATTACTCTTCCGTTTGGTATCGTCGTCGGCGATGGCTACTGACAAGCGTCAAGGATTGGCTCTCTACCGTTACAACGAGTTCCGGTGAGTATTTATTTCTCCGGCGACCTCTAATTACATTTTTAATAACGAGTTCCGGTGAGTATTTATTTCTCCGGCGACCTCTAATTACATTTTTAATTGCTTAATCAGATGCCTCTGGAAAACCTCTGTGGATTTGCAGGTACTTAATGGGAGTACTACAAGGATGTGATCTGAATCATTGCAACAAACGCTGCTATTACTTTGATTTCTCCATCGATCTGGCAAGTTATTGAATGTGATTGTTCTCATTGAAATTGAATAATACGTATTAAATAATCAACTACGAAGAAATAGAAATTATTAGTTCAACTCATAATTTTTGTTCAACTAATAATTCGTTCAACTACTACGAGTTAAATTATTAGTTCAACTCATAATTCGTGAAATTGAAGAAACCTCGTGTTTTGTTGGTTGTATTAAACAACTTTTGATTAGTTCTACTCAAATATTTTCTCAATTTATACCCAAGAAATAGAAATTATTAGAAAAAAAAACAGACAATTCATCTAATTCTGATTGCCCTCATTTCTGGTAAGTCACAGTATTATCGTTATATATCATCAATTTGAAGATACAAAAACAATCACATTTAAATTAGAGATCCTTATAATCTAGGTTTTTATTGATTAGATTAGAAGAATAACATGCTTTAAACTGTAATCAAATTTCAAATAACATTAAGATAACCTCTAATTTATCTTACTACTTACTAATGCATTTAGGCCTACCTCTTTTAGTAAGTTTAAGGAGCTCCTTAATTTTAAGTTTAAAGAGATTTCCACTTTTAATAAGTGGATTAACCAAGAAAATAAAGTGTTGCTTACAGGATTCGAACACAAGACCTCTCCTAAGTAGTCATTGTGTGTTAACCACTTCAACTACTTGATTATTTTAATTTATTCCAGATACTAATATATATAAGCTTTAACGTCACCAGAACTCAAACATCATTTATCTATTTAAAAGGCCCATATTTACTTTCACAAAAAGGTCAATTTCGGATCTAATCCTACCATCACTAATGTCAGCACCTACCATCACTACACACCACCACTCATCACCATCACTATTGTCACCACCACCGGTACTGTCGTCACTTCAAAATATAATTACGGGTACCCGCCACCGCATTGCGCGGGTACCCTGCTAGTCAATTATGAAGGAGACATGAGAAAAGGTCAAACGATTATATTAATAAGGATGGAGATTTAATTTGAGAAACTTTCTTATTTTATGTTTTTGGTAAAACGGGAAAGCACAACTTTGTGTTCTTATAGTATCCTCTCTTACAACCATTTTTCTGGAAATTTATACAGATACATTCAAGGAACCAAACTGTTGGTCTATTTTACATTATTACCACAAGGATATGCAAATGGGAATTCGGATGATTTAAACAACCTTAATGGTGATGGTTATAAATATACTGAAAACTGGAATTTTAATCTCTAGTTAATTCTAGTCTTTTATTAATCATGTAATCTTAAAGACACATTTCCCCTTTACTTTAGGCGATCTTCCTGCTGCTAAAATGCCAGAAATGATGAAACTATACAGTTTACAGGTTACTGCTTCAATGCTTTTTCTGTTATTTTCTTATGCAAATAGTAAACTGTACAACATAATTATTTATTTATTTATTTTTATGCAAATATATCATAACAACATAATTATTTACAAGATGCATCTTCTCAGTCACTTTTTCATATTGTACATAAGATTCTTGATGACAACATTGAGAACAGGAAAGAGGATGTGCCAGATGTAAACTCTCATTCGTTCGAGTGAATTCACATTTATTAAATCACCACTTTAATTAAATAGTTTAATAAATTCGTTTTCTATTATGTGTAGAGTTGCTTTTCTGTTGAAAAAACTAGTTCAATGACTGAACAAAAGATTTCAAAACAAGTAGAAGAATTCAACAAGGTAAAGATTACAACATTTTTTCATGTTTAAATATATCACTGAGTACTTAAACATAACATATTTTTTTATTTTTGTTTCTTTGGTTGTGGATTTAGCAAAACAATCTATATAAGACCCGTGAAGACAAGTATGAATCGAAATTGAGACTGTTTAAAACTCTTGTAATCGGGGCTATGGAAGAATATAAGGTAGCTTTAGATTTTTAATTTATTCTTTATTTTATAAAAATTTAACTCAGTTTTTTCCTGTTATATCTGCCAGGTTGTTATGAGTCAGCTCTAGCATATAAAGGTGACTTTTTGATCTTTAGGTTATGGTCTTAATCTTGAAGAATGATAAATAATTACTGTTTTGGTAATTTCTCCTTGCTAAGAAAGTAAGCTTATTTTATGCAAAATGGGTGGGTCAGATGGGTTAGACGGGTCATTTCTAGTGTGGGTCGAAAATGGATCGGATTGACCCGGAACACCTTTTCTCCAAAAAAAATTAACTAATTGGCGTGTGAGCTATTATGTTTACCTAATCAATTTAGTTTCTAGATAGAGCAATTTAGAACGTTGTGTTCATGTAAAAGTAATTTTTTTTTGCAGGCTGAGAAGAGTGTGATAGAAGAAAAGAAAAAGCTTGAAGATATAACTTTTAGTTACACTAAGAAAAGAAAACAATAACCGTAATTTAGAAATTACAAAATTAAAACAAAAAGTGTACAGTTCACAAAGGAAACATATGAAAATCGTTGTCTACAACCTGAAACAAATGCAAATGAAATTAAATCCGAGCTTAAAAAAAAGATTGAAAATCTTCTCGCCCATTCAAGAAAAAAGGTGAAAGAAGTTGAAAAATTCACAGAAAATCTAAATTTCTATGATGGAAAAAAAAGAACGTGGCCAGAGCCTCGTGGGTAAGAGTGCAAGTGGCATACTTCACTTTACAATTTTCTTGACATGCACTGATGTCAAGTACCGCTTCCATTCTTTCAATCCAGCGAATGATCCCAATGGCACCTTCAGTACCACTAAATTTCATTGGATCACAGCCTAGGAAAGTCTTGTACGAACATCCTCTTTGTTCGTTCCCTGATCCTGCATGGTTTGGGAAGATAGGTTTACTTAACGATGAACGAGGGAAAAGAATTAGAATTCTAAGAACTTAGATTATTGGTGTTTATTACCTCCACCGCCAGGTTGGTTAAGGTTTCCTTGGTTGCCGCCACCTTGGTTGTTATTGTTCTGATTTTGCAGGGCAGCAGCTACTTGTTCAGCGACGAGGCTAGCGATTTGCGCAGCAGTGAGAGAGCCTTGTCCTTGGTTGTTGTTATTTCGTCGTGGAGCTCCTCGGCCGGACATGTTTGAATTCTAGTAAACATGATAGAAGGACGTAAGATAATAAAATAGTTAGATCATGGTTAACATAAGAACATCAACTGATGTGAAGCATTAGGTATGATGGTATTTAAGGGGTTTATTCAACGGTTCATTTTAATAATCCATGATTTTGATAATTTCACATTGTACAATGTAATTATAAATACGTTGGCCACCCGTTTTTATAATATCATGGTACAATATTTTGTCATCATTATCACTTCATATTTTTCATTCATTAGTATGAGTGTTTTCTTAATAAATTGAATGTGAAATTTCAAGGGTTGCATTATCGATTCTAGGGAAATTTGAAATCTTATCTTCACATAAGATTACATGAATTTAGGAGTTGTGCTTAGTATTTATTTTAAAGACATCCTAAAGATGACGTGTTACAAATTTTGTATTTTTGTTTCATTGCTTTAGAGGTTGATGGGTAGACATTCAGTCGTCGATCATGCGACAACTCTTTCGAGTTTCATTATTAGTGAGATGGAAAATAGAGTTAAGTTTACTATACATTCGTGCGTACAATATGGGAGAAGGATATTTAATGTACATATTGTGTGATTACGATACGTGGTGCGCGTGTAGGTATGTTTATAGTGAAGGTTGTCCATGAGGTGTGAGGACGCTCTTTATCCAATCGAGTAGAGTAGCCAACATATTCAGTGCTTGTAGACGTCCTGTAGAAATTTTCGAATTCATGTTTTCGTGTACTTGTAGATAAGGGGTTAAATTTACGTGTAAGGCATGTGGGGTAAGTGTGCAATGAAAAGTGTAGTGTATAGAGTATACGATATACTAAAACAGATCTCACATAGTGTCTCTTATGTAAGCATCTATTAGATTTAATAATTTCTAACTAAGTAAGTATAAGACAAGTAAGTCTCCTAGTAGGTCGAAGGAGGGATATGAGATGCAACTCGATATGCAGTAAAAACTTTTTGACCAAAATCTTTTTCGGTTATAGATTAGACTCACACTAATTCACTATAATCAATGTCTCTGATACCAATCTGTCACACCCCGTCAAAATAGTTTTGCGGAAGAATGAGGTGCGACTAATTAGCAACATAACACATTAATAATAGTAAACGTCGCATAATATTGAAAAATTGGATTGCCATTGTCTTTACAAAATAAAAAGAAAATGTTTTAACATAAACCAAACTAAATGTTGCTATTGAAAAACTTGTGTCATAAAGACTTATTCTTGAAACCAGTGCATGACAATCCTTGACAAAAAGTGAACCTTGAAATGACTTAGTTTCTGTTACCTGAGAAAACATATAAAAAAAAAAGTGTCAACACAATGGTTGGTGAGTTCACAGGTTTTGTGACTCCATAAGTTATATCGTCAAAATCGTTGGGTACAAATCATGTACAAAAATAGTTTTAGGTGCAATGCATAATCCCTTGACATGTTTGCAGGACATTCAAGTTAAAGTATCAATCAATGAGCCGGTAATCAAACCGAAATCCCAATCGTTAGAATATATAGCTCACTCTCAGGTAGGCTAGCGCGACTAGTCATGAGCGGGGGATCAATCCCGATAGTACTATCTCTATATTCCTTGGCTAAAACGCATAGTTAATGATTACAGTTAAACGAGGACATGTATTGTGGTCCTTAAACAGTTGGTACATGTACACCACAATGATTATACAAAGATCAATTATTGCAAAATAGTTTGAGTAGTATATGTTTTCTCCCCCAAATAAAAATAATTGTAAACAGTAAAAGTGAGGCCGTGAAACTCACTAAAATCATTTTGAATAAGTATATGTTTTCTCCCCCCATTTAAATAGTTAAAAGCAGTAAAAGTGGGGCCGTGAAACTCACTAAAATCATTTTGAATAAGTATATGTTTTCTCCCCCAATTTAAATAGTTAAAAGCAGTAAAAGTGGGGCCGTGAAACTCACCTTAGCGAAACTTCCAAATTCGTAAATCCACAAAGTTGGGGATTCCAACCAAAAGTTCCTAGCGTCCTAAACGCATATGTATAGTTAATAAGTGACGATCCAAAATGACACGCCTAGTCTATATGATGCATGAATGTTTCTCTCAACTCGAGTTTAGGCATGAGCGATATGTTGGTGACTCGGTGAGGCTGAACTTGTATATTAGATATAGTTATATATGTTAAGTATATTTTCAAAATAAATTCACTTTGTTCCTACATAACCTTTTGTTAATTAAAGTTAATTAATTAAAATTTAATAATGAAAACAATTATTAATTAAATAATACTTAAATAGAAAAAATCTTAAACAGTCGTTACGAAAAAAAAGAAATTGTCAAACCATATTAATTAATTTGATTTTTGATTAATTAAATAATTACGTTAATATATAATTTAAATAATTTAATAATCTTAATTTATTTATTTATTCATTTTTCAAAATATAATTATTAAAAGTATTGGGTTTAATTTAGAATATTGTAGTTTGAAAGAGGGTCTTATGGATTCAAAATGGTTTTGGGCTACCATAAACAGGATTTGGTCCATTACAGAATATTATTGGGCTAGAGAAAAACTGAAGTAAATCAGATTTTCAAGTTTGGGCCTACGATAGATTTGGGCTCGAAAATAGTAGAATCTGATGATTTATTTTGGGCTAATAAAATTGTATTTGGATTTATTTGTGAGCTGGTGGCCTGCGACCACAACTCAGACGGACAGATAACATGAACAAATGCCGACAGTTGGCCGGATATTCCCGTCGAAAGAAGGAAAAAATATGGTTTTGTTTATTATTATTATTATTCTTAAAAAAAAAACTATTGGTTCATACAAAAAAAACCCGTTTAACAACCCCATGCCATAACCCACATTCAAAACCCAACCCTCGAAAGCAGATGGTTTCGGTACAGGAGATAAAATGGTACCGAAAGAGAGCCGACACACACCCACCCGATGTGTGTGTGTCGTCGGAGAAGACAATGAAACTCAGACAAGTAAAGGAACAACGTATGCATGCTTAAGATAACGAAAAAGGTAGAAAATAATTTATACCTTTCGAGTAGATGTGAAGGAACTGAGAACAAGATCGATCGCAAGCAAGCCTGCGTCGCCGGAATGGTGCAGTCGCCGGCTCTAGAACACGTTTTTAACTTGTGGGTTTTGCAAAAGTGATGAGGAGAGAGGGAGTATAATATTAGGGTTCTACTAAATATACCAAAATGGAATATTTGGAAATGATTCTTTTTTCTTAAAAAGGAAAGTTGGTGATTTTGGGTGCACTTCATATGCTACCAGGTCGAAGGGCTATTTTTTTTTAAAGTACTTTTTTCAATTTACTAAAGTTGCAAATAAGTTGCAAATAAATTATAATATACTCGTATTAGACTTTTAAAGTTACGTAATGAGTGATGTTGGTCTTAATTATAGGTGCGTTCGTGCTTGATATAAAAATAAGGAATTAATTATCACATTACAGTTTTTAATACTTATATCACACTGTATAAATATTACTACAAACTATATACAAGTATATAAAGTAATTGTTGTGTTGTGTAGGTTAAACTATGTGCTATGGTGTCTGACTCTCAACCTTGAGGTCATGAGTTCGAGTCCCGTCGTGGACATATGTGATAATTAAAAGTAGATTAGATTTGTTGTTTCACAAAAAAAAAACTATGTGGTGTAAAAATCACCACCTATAATAATATAGTAATTAATTATGGTTTTTATTAACATCTGTCTTAAAAGTTATTTTTAGAAAATTATTATGCATAAGTAATTTTTATTTTCAGTAACAAGATGATATTGTATATACGGAAATAATTATTGTTCCATGTATAAAACTTAAAAATACAGTTTTTATATATTTTTATTAATTTTTTAGCTTTTCTTAAAAAAAATTAAAAAAATCAATTTTCATCAATTTCTTTTACCCTGACATTGACACATCCTCATTGAATTTAGAAAAAGAATTAGAATTTTGGTAGTCTTAGTGAAAAGTTTGGTATGTAAAGACTCACCCTAATATTATATAGGGTAGGCTTAGGTTTGAAAGTAATAGATGATAGGTTCACATATAAATATAATAATATTATAAATATGAAAATGTGTACTAAACTTTTGGGGAGTTCGGTAGAGTAGCTGGCAATTGGGGTGATATAGATAAGTTTAATTTTTAAACTTAAAAAAAAGAATTGAGGTCAAGGAACTTGACCATATGCATACCTCATAGCATACGTACTTAGCAAAAAAAAGAAAAAATCCGTTGCAGTGCAAAACTTTCTAAGATTTTTATTTTTATTATCTCTTTTTCTTTTCTTTTTAAGGTTTTTGACCTTGGTTATACTTTATTAAATATTAACTTTTGTAACTTTATTTTGTAGCATAGTTTGTACAAATTTTATATTACCCGTTTTGGTTCACTTGAACTTTATTATAGAATATAAGGGTTATATTTTTAGTTTGGGTTTGGTCACCAACTCGCTAAAATTTACAATTAGCCACCGTACGACCTCAAATAATAACAACTTGCATATTTGATGTTGTGTACAAATTAATATATAATTTGTATGTCTTGCTAGACTTGTATAATAAAAGTGTACTTGTATTAATGTCATAGAAAATGCAAACTAAATGAGCACAATTAGAAGTTGGGTTAAACACCCAATCGCGAGGGTTGTCACATCCTCCACTAATTATCCAATTTAATTTAGTTAACCACCATTATCATATTTTGCCTCAAAAACCGTAAACTTCAAAATATATCACTACGAAGAAATAGAAATTATTAGTTCAACTCATTTTTTTTTGTTCAACTCATAATTCGTTCAACTACTACGAATTAAATTATTAGTTCAACTCAGAATTCGTGAAATTGAAGAAACCTAGTGTTTCGTTGGTTGTATTAAACAATTTTTGATTAGTTCTACTCAAATATTTCCTGAATTTATACCTAAGAAATAGAAATTATTAGAAAAAACAGACAATTTATCTAATTCTGATTGCCCTCATTTCTGGTAAGTCACAGTATTATCGTTATATATCATCAATTTGAAGATACAAAAACAATCACATTTAAATTAGAGATCCTTATAATCTAGGTTTTTATTGATTAGATTAGACGAATAACATGCTTTAAACTGTAATCAAATTGCAAATAACATTAAGATAACCTCTAATTTATCAATTATGAGGAGACATGAGAAAAGGTCAAACGATTATATTAATAAGGATGGAGATTTAATTTGAGAAACTTTCTTATTTTATTTTTTTGGTAAAACGGGAAAGCACAACTTTGTGTTCTTATAGTATCATATCTCAGAACCATTTTTCTGGAAATATAAACAGATACACTCAAGGAACCAACTGTTGATCTATTTTACCTCAAGGATATGCAAATGGGAATTCGGATGATTTAAACAACCTTAATGGTGATGATTTTAAATCTACGGAAAACTGAAATTTTAATCTCCAGTTAATTTCTAGTCTTTTATTAATCATGTAATCTTAGAGACACATTTCTCCTTTTCTTTAGGCGATCTTCCGGCCGCTAAAATGCCAGAAATGATGAAACTAAACAGTTTACAGGTTACAGCTTCAATGCTTTTTCTGTTATTTTGTTATTCAAATAGTAACATGTACAACTTATTTATGTTCAAACAAACCTAAATCAGTAGGAAAATCTAAAGGCAGTAACAACCAAACCCTCAATAACAAATTTACATCAAAATTTAGTAAATTCTTTTATCAAAGGGATGAACCCAAGACAGAACAAGCTTGGATTCCAAAAAAAAACTAATTCAATTACTGTTGTGCAGGACATCCAGATGAACACATGGCATATTGATTGTGGATGCTCTAGGCACATGACTCGGAACTTGCAAATTCTCAGAAATTTCAAGTCATATGATGGTGGATATGTTGCTTTTGGAGAAAATCCAAGAGGAGGTCGAATTACTGGTACAGTATCAAATGGTAAGATTACTTTTGATGATGTATTCTATGTTGCTAAACTTAAATACGATCTGGTTAGTGTCTCACAAGTATGTGATAAGAAGAATAAAATTCTCTTTTCAGATACAGAGTGCATCATTCTTTCTCCTGACTTTATATAAGCATGACTATGTATAAACTCGACACCGGTAAATTAGTAGTGTTTGAAAACTGAAAAGTTATTGTGCTGACATGATTGGGCTTAGATACTAATGGGGTTTAAAATTAGAAAAGTTAGAAATTATAGAAGGGATAAGGGTATTTTGGTAAAAAAAAAACCTTCAGTTGGGGTTCATCCCGTGACATCTGGTCATTTGACAACATACATATGCTTCGTCGTTTCCAAACTGATTCCTTCCGCTTTGAGCCTATGCATCGTTCTTCTTCCCTACCACCGTCCCTTCTGCTGCGGATCAGTTGTTTCTTCCGAACACCCATCATCATCTTCTTGGAACCCGAAATACAATGTCGCCTCATGGTAATATCAATTTCTAAGTTTTTATTTAGTTTCGTTAACTAACTTATTACATTATATTATACTTCCACTAACCTTTCAACAATGATTATGGCAGTATCCAGTTTTGAACGACATTCATTATTATTTTGTAAATTTATATGGATGTGGTTTTTTACCTGGATTTGGTAGGTATTCGTATACTTAAAACTGAAAATTTTGGTTAACCAATAAGCACTTAACATATCAAGGTTAGTGATATGTTAATATATTGTTGGATTTTTCGGTTAACCAATAAGCACTTAACATATCAAGGTTAGTGATATGTTAATATTGTTAATCTTGAAAACTGAATGAATATTTCATTACATTGGATGGGTTTATATACACAAAGAGACTAGCCTAAATCAAGCCTTTGATACAGAATATTGATGATGATTTACAATAAAATAGGAAAGAATAATTATACCTAAAGACCCGAAATCACAGCTGTAATGCTGTGATTGACTTGCTGCTAATACCGAAAATCACACCTGTAAATGCTGTGATATATTGCTGTCAATACTCCCCCGCAGTCGAATCTGTAGCTGGCCGAATAGAGAGACTGGTGCGAAATTTGGTGAACAGTTGTCGTGGCAGTCCCTTGGTGAATATATCTGCGTATTGGTAGTCGGCGGGAACATGAAGAGCTCGAAGGGCACCCATACGCACTTTTTCACGGACAAAATGAATATCAATTTCGATGTGTTTTGTGCGTTGATGTTGAACTGGATTTTGGGTGAGGTATACGGCTGAGATGTTGTCGCAGTAGATGATGCTGGCTTGACGCATTGGAAGATGAAGTTCTAGAAGTAAATTGCGTACCCATGTGGTTTCGGCGGTAGCATTTGCGACGCCTTTATACTCTGCTTCGGCACTGGATCGTGAGATTGTGGGTTGTCGTTTTGATGACCATGAAATGATGTTGTCGCCGAGAAAAACACAGTAGCCTGAAGTGGAACGTCTTTAGTCTGGACAGCCCCCTAGTCTGCATCGGAGTAAGCAGTGAGTTTTGTAGATTTGGAGGGGTTGATGTGGAGCCCGTGATTGCTGATACCCTTGAGATATCGGAGGATTCGTTTTAAAAAATTGAAGTGCGGATCTCGAGGTGCATGCATGAAGAGACATACTTGTTGGACAGCGTACGCAATATCTGGACGAGTGAACGTCAAGTACTGGTGTTGTACATGGTTTGCAATGTTGCATATTAGCTCGCTTAAGAATGTCATGTACATAGTGTTCTTGGGTGAGAATTCGTAGAATGTCGACTGGTGAATTTGTCCAAGGTCCGACATGGCGAATTCTTTGGATAATAGATCAATGAATTTTCGTAGAATTGTATTGTCGGAAGCGGTGAGAATGATGTCATCCACATACAAGAGTAAACAAGCCATTTTGTTGCCTTGCTTGAAAACAAACAACGAGTTGTCACTTGTAGTGCTTTTGAAACCGCTTGAATCTATGTATGTGGCGAAACGATGAAACCAAGCACGTGGAGCTTGTTTAAGCCCATATAAAGATTTCTTCAAATGACAGACATGCGTGGGATGTTGCGGGTCCACAAAACCTGGGGGTTGGAACATGTATACTGTTTCTGTAAGATCGCCGTGTAAAAAAGCATTCTTGACATCCAATTGATGTATTGGCCATGATCGTGAAGTTGCAAGGCTTAAGACCGTTCTGATTGTGGTTGGTTTGACGACAGGGCTGAAGGTTTCATCACAGTCGATTCCGACTTGTTGTGATTTTCCATTGATAACCAATCTTGCTTTATATCTTGCAAGATCCCCGTTTGCGTGAAATTTGTGCCGATAAAGCCACATGCATCGTATAACGTGGGCATCGGGTGGTCGTGGTACCAGTTCCCATGTGTCATTATCTATTAGGGCCGTGTGTTCATCGGTCATGGCTGAGTGCCAGTTTGGATCAGATAGGGCATAGTTATGGGATTTGGGTAGAGGAGAGATGGTCGAAGGTGGGGTGATTGTGTTTAGGTTGAGTGATGGGTTGGGTTTAGTGATGCCAGATTTGGATCGTGTGGTCATAGGGTGACTGGGTGCTGGTGCAGGTGGTTGTTGCTGGTGTCGTCAAGAATAAGTGAGGGGATAGTAGGTTGGAGGTGGAGGTGGGGGTTGAGGTATAGTTGTTTGTGAAGGATTTATGTGCAAAGTTAGTCAACCTATGATGATACATCCATGCCTACGAAACACTTAAGGGTCACAACAGTGAGTGCATGTAATACGAGCAAGATAAGCAATGATACTACGAAGAGGAGTGATTCATAATAGTCATTATGAATCAAGTTAAGTATTAAGTCAAGTTTGACTTATTACTAGATTAGTTTAACTAACTGATTAATATAAGTATTTGTACATTTACTAGTCGAGTAAATATACAATGTGTTAATTATAGATTATCCATAATATGATTTAAAGCTATTAAATCATATAGTGTTTGGATAATATTATTGTCCAATTAATTATTAAAAGTATTAAATACAAGTATATATTTTGCAAATGGCAACAGACACTATACTCAATTCATTGTCTGATGACTACAAGCCTTTTGTAGTCAACTACAATATGCATAATATGGAGAAATCCATTGCTGAGCTACATTCCATGCTCAAGACGCCTGAATTGAGTTTGGGGACCAAATCTAAGGATGTTCTAATGATCGGTAATAGCAGTGGTGGTGGCAAGAAGAGAAGAGGGCATGGTGGTAAAGGAAAGGGTAAAACCAATCCTAACCAAGGAGTGCCAAATGGTAAAAGTGTCAAACAAAAGGTCAAGAAGTTTAAGCCTAACACAGCGAGGACCGAGAATCGGTGCTTCAAGTGTGGTGAGGCTGGGCATTGGAAAAAGAATTGTCCAAAGGGTGCAAGTGGTGGTGGAGGAAACGCAAGTTCCTCAGGTAACACAACCACACTTCTTAATCTCTTTTAAGATACTTGTAAAGTACATTACGAGTAATCTAACTTTTGCAATCGTTTATTGCAGGAGGAGATGGAAAGTGATAGTGACGAGCATGAGATGGTGATTCCACAAGCACCAAGTTTTTATAATTCAGTACTTTTATGGATTAGTAAAAACAATTTTATTTTATTGTTTGGATAATTTTTATTTATGTTAAAACAAGTTTTTATTTGGTTTTAATAAGAATCCATGGTTGAATTATATTGTGTGCATGTGTGATAATTACACTAGTCAAGGTTTTATGACTAGATTGTAAGTCAAGTTTTGATTTACTTTATATTTCATGTTTTTATACTTGTTTGATTGTTGTGAATGTCTTAATAGCTCAAATACTTAGATACCAGAAATTAGAATTTTCTTCTAAAGTATTTAAGAGATTTTATGAAAAGCATAAATATCAAAGTACATTGAACTTATTTAAAACATCTTAAGTAATGGTTACTTATGATAGTGAGTTTTAAAGTATTAGTATTAATATAGTATGATTATATTGGATATAATCAAGATAGACTTTAAAGAGTATTATTACAAGTCTTTTATACTTGTAATAAAGAAATTTAATGAAGTCACAATTCCCTAATAGGAATAATTGGATATTCGTATAATCCAAGTAAGTGACTTAGGCATTAAATGAACTCTTAAAAGGAACAACCTATATTAAAGTATTTAAGAATTAAAAGGTATTATTGCAAGTCTTTTACACTTGTAATAAATACAATATTTAATCAAGTCATAATTCCCTAATAGGAATAATGGATATTTAAAAAATCCTAGAAATGACTTTGGCATTGAACAATATTCTTAAAAGATACTAATACACTTAAGAATTGGAAGTATGTTTCAAGTGTCTTATACTTGTTAGATACAGTTTTCAATGAGAGTCATGATTCCCTTGTCAGGAATGTTGGATGTTCGCAAATCCAAAGGATGACTTTGATAATTGATTAATTTTTAAAGGGTTAAACTATAAGTTTTGACTAGGTCAAAAGTAGTGGTTTAAGAAATGCTTTTATTCCATAAAATTTAGTGGGGGCTATGACTAACATATTCACTAGAGGTACTAATGAATATAGTAAGTTAGTTAGGACATTTAACAACAAGGTTTTACCAAGTCGTTAGCCAAAGAGTTAAGAGAAATAAATGATCATTGATTAGATTATTGCAAACCTAATAGCGTGGTCACAAGTCTGGTGATTAATTGTTGCATATCTAATAGGATGTTCACATTCAGTGAACAAGTTAATCATTTAAGGAATTTCTTTAACTAGTAAGAATACCTACAAATCAAGTAGCTAAAAGAGATTTAGTTACAAGGCAAGTTTTATAGATTCAAGAAACTAAAGAGTAATTTTCCAATCCTCCTATGTTTACCGAGTCATATAAAAAGGACAAGACTAGAATGTGTTCTAGAACGTTGCATGAACAATATCTAGCAAAGACAAAAGTAATAGTATTCTTGAATACTCATCTTATGTCTTTAGTTTAATAGAATGACTAATTGTAATTAGTGATAAAAGTTACAATTAAGAGTTATTGAAGTACTCAACACAAACGCAAAGAATATGTAATGATCCAGTAATAATTCAGTATCTATGTCCAGTGAGGAATAATACATGAGTTAGTATCATTGTTATTCAGAATTTGTATGTTTTACAATATCCATGAATAAAAGTCTATTTATTCAAAAAGGTATAAATCCGTGACTACTCGTCTTGGTGGGAACCTTGATGGGACGTTAACGTCATCGCGGTATTTGGTGGTAGATTCGAAGTTCTTCGAAGATAGCTACACAAGTTTTGTGTAAACCAAATATCGGTGATATTCTGTTGGAGCTCGACCAATATTGGATTGACCACCGTGATAATACTTCGTGGTTGAAAAGTTCAAAAGTATTATTCACTAGGATTGTCCTTAAGCCTGAGGCATTTGGTTTGGGATACATTGACTAATGTGCTTTGGTTCGTCTTAGACAATTCTGAAATATGGTTGTCATACGAGGCTTTACTGGGTACAAAGGAATTTGTATTTTGAATCGAAATATAACAAGATGGTAATTGCACCTCCTTTTTAGGAGAGATATTTATGGGTCCTTTGACATGATGAGATAACTGGAAAGTGCATGGCCATGCCCAAACGAACTGATTTGTTCTTTGTCGTTTATCACAACAGTTTGAATCAAGAAGTCATTAAATGATTTTGAATACAGGAGTTGATAATTTCTACCATGCTCGTATTCATAATCACAAATATCGTGCTGCAAGGGATAAACCTAACATAGTTGCCCAAGAAGTAAAGACAGAGTGTTCTTTACTAGGAGACGCTATTAAAGAGTTTTTCAAGAAACTATACCTGGGTTACGTAAGCTGTTTTTATGGGGTTGGTTACCTACATGCCCATCTAGAAGGCCACTGTAGCTCGTATCATTAAGATAAAGGTTACAAACATGCACAAGTGGGAGTCTGAAGGATTTATGTGCACAGTTAGTCAACCTATGATGATACATCCATGCCTACGAAACACTTAAGGGTCACCGGTGAGTGCATGTAATACGAGCAAGATAAGAAATGATACTACGAAGAGGAGTGATTAATAATAGTCATTATGAATCAAGTTAAGTATTAAGTCAAGTTTGACTTATTACTAGATTAGTTTAACTAACTGATTAATACAAGTATTTGTACATTTACTAGTCGAGTAAATATACAATGTGTTAATTATAGATTATCCATAATATGATTTATAGCTATTAAATCATATAGTGTTTGGATAATATTATTGTCCAATTAATTATTAAAAGTATTAAATACAAGTATATATTTTGTATATATAATATACACGAAATATATATAAGTGTACAATACTAGACATTTAATAATTAAGTGGGATAATAATAACTAGTAAAACTATAAGGGTTTAAAGTGTAAGAGATAAGTTTAGTTAAGAGATTAATCTTAATTAAACTAGGAGGACTTAAATGAAACTTATTCTATTATATATAGAAGGCTTAAGGTTTCATTTAAACCTAATCATTCCCTTGTTTTACACCATATTGCCGAAACCCTAGCCCCTCCTCTCCCCTATTCGGCCGAACCTAGAGCAACACCAAGTCTTGGTGTTCTTCGTTCTTCAAGTCTTGAAGATTCGAAGATCAAGTTCATTGCTTAGATCAACTAGAAGATCGCTCGATTTGTTCATCATCAGTGGATCTATTATAAGCAAACAACAAGGTATGTTTTGAGAAAACCCTTTTCTCTCTTCTCCCCTCTTGGACGATTTCGACCAAAGAACCTTAGGGTTCTTTGGTGTTGGTCGAAACACACACAAGTGTGTGTGTGTGTGTTTGGGATTTCTTACAAGGTTTCTTCCATTGGTAATCTAATCTAGATCTCCAAGATCCCAATCCTTTAGGGTTTAAGGATTAGGTTTAATCTCAGTTCCGCATTTAGGGATTAAATCAGCTAGTTGGTTTTAACCTGTCAAGAACAAGTTCATGTTCTTGGTCAGTGTGGTTCGAACCAAGCTACTAGGAGGTTGACCCATGTGGTCAATCAGTATTCAATGGAAACCCCACAGTTTGTGCATGGGTGTAGGTGGGGAGGGGTTTTGGGAATTATGGTGAGGTTGATGAAAGATGGGGGATAGTTCAGAATCAAGAAAGGTGTAAGTATGTGGTGTGGAAGGTTTGATGTTTGCATATGGGAAAACAATTTCATCAAATGTGACGTGTCGAGAGAGGATGATGTTCCCTGTTGCCATGTCAAGCAACGATAACCTCGGTATTGGGCTGGGTATCCGAGAAATAAGCAAGGTTTGGAACGAGGTGCAAGTTTGTGTTGCCGAGTGGCAGAGAGGTTTGGATAACATGCACATCCAAAGATACGAATGTGGTCGTATGTTGGGGTTTTCAGGTAAAGAGAGGAAGTGGGTGTACGGTTGGCTAGTAAGGTGGTTGGAAGAATGTTGTGGAGGTAGCATGCTGTGTGAAGAGCCTCAACCCAAAAATGTGGTGGGAGAGAGGCGTGAGTGAGAAGAGAGAGCATGAGTTCGTTAATGCGACGAATCATGCGTTCAGCAGTACCAAATTGTTGAGAGGTGTGTGGGCATGAGAAACGAATGTGAAGACCGGCGGTAGTGGCGAAGTTATGGAATGAATGATTATCGAATTCACCACCTTTGTCGCATTGAAAGGTTTTTGTGTCGATGTTAAATTGGGTTTTGATAAATCTGTGAAAGTGTTTAAATTTCTCATAAGTTTCATATTTGTATTTGAGTGGAAAAACCCATGTAAAATGTGTGAAATCGTCGATGATGATAAGATAATATTTAAAACCCGATTTACTTTGGATGGGTGACGTCCAAAGGTCAGCATGAACTAAATCGAATGGTTTTAACGTGGTGGAAGTGGAGTGTATAAATGGTAGACGTTTAATTGACTTGTCAACATCAGTTAATTGACTTGCTAGGTCTTTTAGACGTTGACAATATGTTTCAAGAGAGGTGGTGGTTCGTAATGTCAGATTGTTGAATTCGTGTTCAAGAGCAGCAGCTCGAGAACCTTTGTTATTAAGAAAAATATTCTTAATTTTGAGCCAAGTTTGATGTGCAGTTGTTTGTGATTCAAGAACCCTTGCGAGAAGATCATCCGAGATGGTGCCATATATCCATTGGAGGACTATAGCATCAATCTCGGACTAGACTTGATATGTGGGGTCTGTTGTGGCTGGAGGTGCAGTACCGTCTATGTGAGACAAAACCTTATAACCTTTGGCGTGAAGGTTGAAAAGGCGAACCCATGACGAGTATGTTACTTTAGTTCCGTCAAGAGTCCGGATTTTGTTTTGAATGTTGGTGACTGTATATGCAGGGTGAATGGATTTTGAAGTGTTTTGGGTGTTGGTGTTGGTGCTCATTTTGATGGTGAATGATTCACAGCTTAACAATAAGGTGTGGAATTGAACCAGAAACTAAGAGCAGTGAAGGAATTTGCAGCCGTAGCTGTCAATCCAGAAATATTAGCACAAGAAAGGAAAAAGAAACAGTGCAGCCGTGGCTTGCACAAAACAAGAGAAAATTCACAGGTATGAGCAAGAAGGCTCTGATACCATGTTAATCTTGAAAACTGAATGAATATTTCATTACATTGGATGGGTTTATATACACATAGAGACTAGCCTAAATCAAGCCTTTGATACAGAATATTGATGATGATTTACAATAAAATAGGAAAGAATAATTATACATAAAGACCCGAAATCACAGCTGTAATGTTGTGATTGACTTGCTGCTAATACCGAAAATCACAGTTATAAATGCTGTGATATATTTCTGTTAATAAATATATTGTTAATCGAAAATGCCGAAATCAGTTAATATATTGTTGGATTTTTCGGTTAACTGATTATTGCTTAACCTTGATCCATATTGTAAGTACACAAATTACTGTAACAAAAATTCAGTTAACATATACTCCCTCCGTCCCTTAATAAAGTTCCAATTTCTATCAAAATATTTGTCTTAAAATAAAGTTCTCATTTCTCAAATTAGAGGGACCCACTCAATAAAATAATATTATTATCATGTACTTCACCACTAACTATCTTTTAAAAACACACACTCTCTCTCTCCAAAATAATCTTATATTTTAATCAAATTTATTACCAAGACCCCACCACTAACTAACTCCTGAAAACTTGTGCCCAGTTGAAATGAGAACTTTATTAAGGGATGGAGGGAGTAACTGATTATAAGTAAGCTAAATACATGTAAATGCCATTTGCAAATGATTAGTTTGTGGTCGTCTTGAACAAAAATGATTGGGAAAACAGTAGTTTGATTTATTACACAGTTAACATATAACTAATGTAATACTTTATTTTTTCTTCTGTTCTTTTTCAGGTTGTAAACCCTTACTCATCACCGTCTTAAGTATTTTCATCCACTGGGCAATTTTAACAGCCTCGTCTTCTATATCTAAATCTTCTACATCGAAAACGCATCTGTTAACATCTACAGTAATGTTGATGTTTTATAACATCAGATATGATTTCATCCTCAATAAGTCTGCCATAAACCTAATATTTGCACTAACCCTAACCCTAACCATGCCCCTAGTATGTGGTATCAATAGATGGTCTACATTTCTATTTTAGATAGTTTTTATGGTTTTTTAAGAATTCTTTATTTATTAAATTTCTTTTTAGAAAATTTTTATTTATTAATTTTTTTAGAAATAAATATACCAACAAATAAACTTGAATATTTTTAGTATTTCTACATAAACTGGAATTTATGCACATCCTAATCCTACCACTATCCCTAAAGTAAGATGAAATAGGAAAAAAAAAAACTACCAAATACAGTATAGAACTCTCCATTTATGTTTTAGATAGTTTTTATGGTTTTTTAGAATTTTTTTATTTATTAAAAAATTTATAGAAATTTTTTATTTATTAAATCTTTATGGAATTTACGCAGAATATAATTACTGTTATATAAAAATAAAATTTGGACTTTATGTAGAATAGGGTAACCCTAACCCTACCACCATACCATGACCCTAACATGTGGTATCCGCAGATGATCTGATTTTTAAAAAACTTTCATAATCTGGAATTATGTATATCTTTTTAAAATAGTTTTAGGGGTTTCTTGGAAGTTTTATAAATTTATGGTTTATATAATCTGGAATTTCTGCATAAATTAAGAATTTGTGCAGAATAGGCTAACACTAACCTTAACCCTAACCCTATCACTATCCCTAAAATAAGATGAAATAGGGAAAAAAAACTACAAAGTACAATATGGAGTTCTCCATTTCTGCTTTAGATAGTTATTTTGGTTTTTTAGAAATTTTTAATTTATTATTTTTTTTAAGAATTTTTTTATTTTTTTAGAATTTGTTTAAAAATTTCTGCATAAATTTGGAATTTAAAGAAACAAACAAAATGAAAATGGGTACGATTAATGTTACCTTTTCATCGACAACAACAAAGTCGGTGCTCAGGTATTATTCATTAAGATTATGCACATCCCGCTTGCGACAAATCAGTACCACAATGACCTTCCTTCAATTGATCGAGTGTGTAGTTATCGGTTTGATTTTTTGCTGATTTAGCTAAATTATTGTATAATTACAGGCCATGAAATGCATGCTGGATTGCTGGGACAGTTAATTGAGATGTTTTCTATCTTCTGAAACTGTTTTTGAATAGGGTTGAGTTCCTGTTTTTATCTGCAAACGGCTCGATTGAAGGCAGTTTTTTGTTGTTTAATTAGTACATTTATATATAGAAAATGTGTTAGAAAGGGGTGGATATACAGGCATACAGCTGCCGAAACAGTTTTCTGGGTAGCGAAAGGGATGGAATAAAGGATGCTGAAACAGTTTTAACAGCATCTGGGCACTGTAAGGGCTGGAATAAAGGCTGCCGAAACAGTTTTTTTGGGGACTGAAAGGGCTGGATTGAATACAATTTTGCATGTATTAATTATTATTTGCTGGATAATTATATTTAGAACTGCAAGGGTTGTAATATATATAGACAATTTTGCATGTATCTTTTTTAGGTTAAATGTAAATAGAAAAGTAGAATTAGATAGAAATTATAGAATGGTGAATAAAGGCTAGGTATTAAATGCAACATCAATTTTGAAACTCGTAAAATTTATTCGATTCAGTCACAAAATTTATATAATCATTTGATTGTGAGGAATGATGGAGTTGTTATAATGTAAGAAAATTAAACAAAAATAAAAAAAATTATGATTCTTAGGATTCAATCAAAAGTAACGAAACAAAAAGAGGATAACTATTAAACCAATCTAAAACGAAAACAATCATATCATATTGGATATAACAACATCCCATGACACCTTGGATATAACAACATCCCATGACACCACATTGTAGCATCTACATTTTTAGCCATAATAATCATATAGCAGACGTGAGACCATGAAAAATTCAATATATGTAATGGTAAGACTGCTCGGTTGTTACTGTCAAGGGGCAAAAAGTACAAACAAAAGCGTTAGGGTGGATTGTTCGGCTGGGTGTAACTGGCCAATTAAAGGGATGTTAAATAATTGCAAGAAATAAAGGTCTTCATTTGAATGTTAAACGGTTAAATAAAGGACTTTCTATTAGAACATACCTTATGTCTATTAGAACACACTATAACTCATTAAATTAGCTAATGATTACTAATACCCCTAATTTATTACAAACTAATGATTACAAATCATAGTTAATAATAATTACTTATTTTATTATTTTATAAACCATATCATATTAACTTAATTTATTTTATATTACTAATTTATAGTGATTTTATTTTATATTCTATAATAATAAGAACACACTATATATAAGTAAATATGATAAGTTTTATTTAAAAAAATTTATGAAAAAGTTTCATTAAAAATATTCTAAATTATTAAAACTTTGATTAAAAAGTTTATTTGTCTAAAAAATTCATAAACGTTACAAGATAATGGTGTATTAAATTACTTTATAAGTATCATACATTATCCATAAACATAATGACGACGTTTTTCCGAAAAACCAACGTTTTTTCAATAAACAATAATAATTAGTACGAAAAACAATAATATTAAGCAAAAGATATGAATTAAAAATGAAACAAAAAAAACGAGATTTAAAATAGGAAAGGTAAATAAAATTAGTGTATATATAAATTAGTAAATAAAAAAATAAAAAGAATTAGTTTTAGGATGTTTATAAGGAAAAAAGTTGGAAAAAAACAAGTAAAAATGAGGCTCCATTAAGTCTTTCACGTTAACCAATTAAATTCATTAATATTATATTACAATTTTCAAGGTGAGTATGTTTGTATATTTTAAAGGTATGTTCTAATAGTTGGACCCTTAAATAACTGCAAGAAATAAAGGTCATGGAAATGCAATATTAAACGTGGGTTTTGTAACTGGTAAAATAAATACAAATTGAGGAAGGTGAATGCTTTCACGTTTGGAATTATAAATCATCACGTAGTATTAAAAGCTACATCGGTTTTGAAACTCATTTTCATCACCAATAAAGATTCAATTGGTGTTTAATTGCAAATTTAATACATGGTAATAATTACAACATCACTTTTGAAACTCAATTTAATTTTTATTGATATATATATTTTTTTGAACAGCAAGAAAAAGGAGCAAGTACAACGAGCTTCGGCAATGCCATCACCCACGCCGAAGACACCCGAGAACCAAATGTATTAATTAAAATTCTAGCAAAAAGCTAGGAAACAAGAGCCTCACAATTACAATAACTACCACCACGCTACTAGATATATACAATTAAGCACACCAAATTAAAACTTCACCAAAATACAACTTCCAACTTCCTCAATTTATCAAAATCACAACTCCATCAGATTTGAGATCCAGGGACCCCACTCATTACATCCCTATTTCATCTTCGATCTGTGTTTGATCCAAAAGAAAGCTTGACCTTGAGCAATAAAAAATGTTGATCGAATACATCCATATTTTTTTGAGAAGATTGCATCGTTTCTTAATTTCCAAATATGCCACAAAGCCGATAAAAATGCCGTCACAAATTGATCAGATTTGTCTTTTGGAAAGTTGTTCTGAGTCCTCCATTTCAATAAGTGATCTTTTTTTTTTTGAACAGCAAAAAAGAAGGCAACGGGTGAAGCTTCGGCATTGCCATCACCCCCCCGAGGACCTCCAAAACTTTTATTAAATAAAACGTGAGTCTAGCAAAACGCTAGACTAAAAAACAAAACAACCACCATTACAAGGGATTAAGTAACCAGTCAACCCACGGAATCTGAATTTTTTGATTCCGGTGTACAAACCACGAGTAAGAAAACAACTTAGTACTATCCACTATGTCTGCCCTACGTAATTTACCCTTATCGAACAAAAAAGAGTTTCTAAATCTCCAAATCATCCAACAGGTCGTGTAACCAATCGCCTGAGTCTTCAATCTTCTCGCATGACTCATAGGAACCGACGTACATTGTTGCCACCATTGCTCAAAGTTCTCGGCAGCCCACTCTTGAATATTCCACCATTTGTATACCGCGCGCCAAACCTCCTTAGCAAGCCCACAAGAGAACAACACATGAGAAACCGATTCCATGCTATTATTACACAAGGGACACATAATGGACTCTATCTCCATTCCTCTTTTTGATAAGTTTTGTCTCGTAGGTAACCGGTCAATAAGCACCCTCCACATAAAAATATTAACCTTAATCGGGATTGCTTTACACCAATTCAATTTTACCTCCGAACCAGGAAAAATGCAATTATTTATCACATGTTTTGTACTCCCAACCGTGAACTCGCAACTATCACCCAAATTCCAAACTAGTTTGTCCCTACCATCGGTTAATTGAGTATCGGTAATTAAGGATATAAGATTGTCGAATTGTTCCTTCTCAATACCGTCTCTAACATGCCTTCTCCAATTAAAGAACCACCCACCATCCCGCCACCTATCTTTCACCTTGCAAAAAATATTTAATTCTAACCGAAATAAACGGTTGAATAAAACATAAAACGGAATATTTCCTTTCCATATATCCATCCAAAAATTAATAGAATCTCCACTCACCAAATTATACCTTAGAACATTATAATCTACAATTCTTTTATCGTGTAAGTAATTGACGGTGCCAATAATAGAATTCCACATACCTTTTCTATTGGACGTGTTAACTATACTTTTAAAACCACCGTCATCGCCATGGATTGCTTGGATTAACCGACCCCAAAGAGACTCCTTTTCATTAAAAAATCGCCATCTCCACTTCAATAAAAGAGCTAAGTTTAGAGAGTCAAGACTAGCGATTCCCAACCCGCCCTTTTCTTTCGCCGCCAGACACGTGTTCCATTTCACCCAACTCATTTTTCTATTTTTTTCATTTCCACCCCACAAGAATTGAGCTCTAAGTTGTTCCATTTTTTTAATGACACTAGCCAGAGCCCGGAAAATGGACAACCAATAGATACTCAACCCACCTAACACCGATTTAATTAAAGTTAACCGACCTCCAATCGAAAGCATATTAGCTTTCCAATTTGACAATTTTGCCCGCATTCTATCACATATTGCGTCCCAATCACGAACTGAACGACTACCTCCCCCGAGACGCAACCCGAGATAATCAAAATTTTTGTCACCTTTAGTACAGCCGTTCACCACACACATATTCTCCACTTCGATTACTGGCATGCCGACTCCGATTAATTGAGATTTTGACAAATTGATTTTTAAACCGGATCGAGTATAAAAGTCCTCCAAAACACCAACAATACCGTCAATATTAGACTGGTTCCAATCTGCTATGAACATTACGTCGTCTGCATAAAACAAATGAGAAATACAAAAATTATCATTACCAACCTTAGCCGCACGAATCCGCCTTTCAGTCACCGCCTTCTTTATCATGACGTGTAATCCCTCCATGGCTAAAATAAATAAGAACGGGGATAACGGGTCACCTTGACGAAGGCCCCTAAACATATGGAATTCCTCCGTAGGGCTACCATTTACGAGCACCGAAAGGCGAGAAGATGAAACGCATTCTCGAATCCATGACCGCCACCTAGAACCGAACCCCATCTTCAACAAAATACCATCAAGAAATTCCCAACTCAATGAGTCGTACGCTTTTTCAAAATCGACTTTAAAAAGAAGAAGCTTTTTCTTTTTAAGCTTGTACCAATCCATAATCTCACTAATCATGAGCGGGCCATCTAGGATTTGTCAACCTTTAATGAACGCGGATTGTTCAAAACTCACCAATTTATTCACCACGTTTGCAAGTCTGATTGCAAGTAACTTTGCAATTATTTTATATTGTACCCCAATAAGAGAAATTGGCCGATAATCTTTCACAAGTGTGGGATTTGCAATCTTTGGAATAAGTGTAATAAAAGAAGCATTACACCCAATAGGAATAACACCTTTAACCAAGAATTCCTCAACCGATTTTAACAAGTCGTCTTTAAAAAACTCCCAATATTTTTTAATAAATTTAAAAGAAATACCATCGGGGCCCGGGGCTTTATCACTCCCACAACTCCAAACCACCTCTTTTAACTCCTCCATAGAACAAGGTCGTTCAAGAAAAACACCATCAGCATCACTGATTTGTTCAAACTGAAAATCATCAACTTCCGGCACACAAGTATCGAGTTTCTTGAATTTATCTTTGTAGAATTCCAAAAATACATTCTTCACTGTGCTCGGATCTGAATGCCACACCCCATCATCCATAATTCCTTGAACCATTTGAGATCTTCGACGATGTTTAAGGATACCGTGAAAGAAAGAAGAATTTTCGTCACCTTCTACATCCCACTTTAATTTGAGTTTTTGCAATAAATCAATATTCACGTTTCTATCCATGGAATTCAGCTCGTTTAACCAAACATTTCAATAAGTGATCTACTCCGTGAATCTGCCCAATGTCAATACACCACTATTTGCAAAACTCGATCCATAATTTGCGTGTTTTACGACAGCTCCAAAATAGATGATCTTCGTTTTCGATTTCCTTTTCACACAAAACACAAACTGCGGACGGGAGATTAATTCCCGTTTTTAACAGATTATAACAAGTAGGTAGCCGTTTATGAAAGAATCTCCAGAAAAAGATGTTGATTCTGATTGAAATAATTTTGACCCAGGGTATGTCAATATCAGACCAAGGACCCGAAATAGCCTCTTCAAATGCAAATCTAGCTGAGGAAACAGTGAAGATTCCATCATTCTTGAGCGCCCATTTCACCATGTTCAGTCCGGAGTCACCAATCTGCGAGACCTGAAACCAAGAATCAATTGGAATATTAAATTTATTTAGATAATTACGAACCTTTACAATGTTGTTCCAAACCCCCGAGAATTTGCTAGCCGGTATGTTATCTTATGAAATATTATGAATTTCCGTAATCACATTTTTCCAAAGAGAGTTATCTTCTCGTTTCAGCCTCCACCACCATTTTGATAACAATGCAAGATTTTGAGCTTTAAGACTAGGTACACTTAAGCCTCCTGAAATTAATTGGTGCATGTATTTTCTTCCAACTGACCCAGCTAATTTTCCTTTCGCCATTTTTTGAACCCCAAAAAAACTTAGGTCTAATAGATTCTAGCGTTATGATTATTTTTTCGGGAACTTTATACATGGAGAAAAAATAAATGCCAAGTGCCCCGAGAACAGATTTAATCAAAGTTAATCTACCACCGTATGATAAAGATGACGCTTTCCACGAGGATAGTTTTTAGTGAAATTTATTAATAATGGAATCCCAATGCTCCAATCTGTTCATGGAGGCACCAATTACTAAACCAAGATATTTGAAAGGGTCGACCCGATATTACAATTCAGAGCCCTAGCCACCCTGTGCACTTCATCATCCGGTACTCCAATTCCATGAATGTTACTTTTTGCCATATTAACTTTGAGCCCTGAAGCTAAATAATAACATGTTAGAATACAAAATAATTTTTTTGCATTTGTAACCGACCATTCCCCTACGAAAATAGTATCATCAGCATATTGCAAGTGTGACAAAGAAGGCCCATTATTTGGTAAATTAATACCATGAAATACACCTTTTTCCATAGCTTCTTCCATGACCACATGTATACTTTCAACCGCAATTATGAACAAAAAAGGTGCCATTGGATCTCCCTGTCTAAGGCCCCTTTTGATGTCAAATTCCAACGTAGGGGACCCATTTAATAAGACAGAGCTCTACCAGAAGAAAGACATGTATTAATCCAACGCCGCCATTTGGATCCAAAACCCATTTGAAACATAACAGAGTCAAGAAACTCCCAATTAAGTGTGTCATAGGCTTTTTCAAAATCCAACTTGAATATTAACATTTGCTTTTAAACTTTTTTGCACCATGAAATAACTTCACTTAATATAAGCGGTCCGTCTAGTATGTTTCGACCCTCAATAAAACCAGATTGTTCAATGCTAACAATATCACCAATTACCATTTTTAACCTGTTAGCTAAACATTTTGCAATAATTTTGTAAAAACTGCCGATTAAACTGATCGGTCTAAAATCAGATAATTCTAAAGGTATTTCACACTTAGGGATAAGAGTAAAAAAGGATGAGTTACATCCAGCATTAAAATTTCCCCCGTTTTCAAAATCAGACACCGCATCCATTAAATCATTTTCAATAATAGACCACTATCTTTTATAAAAAGAAAATGTAATATCATTTTCTGTGTTAATGCTTTTATATGTTCAATAGAATAAACTGCTTTTGAAAATTTAAAAGTGTTATCCTTTACAAAATTTCTAGAGTATTGTGTTTTTAAAAAATTTAACCTGCTATCCTTATAATAATTTACTGCATTATTACCTAATAGTAGATTGTAAAAATACTAACAGAATTTCTGAATGATATAAATCATAAAAAGTTGGTGTTAGTGTTATGTTAGTAAAAATATTGATAAGAAAAGTGGTTTAAAAAAATCATAAATTAATAATCGTAACCCTAACCTTAATTTCTGATTTTTATTGTAGTTATGTAACGTCTTGAAATTTTAATAATTAAACAATATTAAATTGATCGTCTTACTTAAATTTAAAATGAATATTAGTAAATTAATTATAATGAAGTAGACGGTTCGTTTTTATTAGGCGTTATAGAGTTGATAATGATGTAAATACGTAGACACGTTAATTATTTAGACGACCTGTAGTTAGACAGTTCATATTATTTAGACGTTTTATTTATTTGGACACTTTAAAACTTTGTAGACATTTGTATGTTATTAAAAATAAATATTTAGTTCGTCTCAGTTTTGGGCCGGTTAGTTAACCGTATAAGTTGTGTGGTATTGTTTTGTGTCGGGCCGGCCAAAGGCCAAGGCCAAGTTATAATCTTTTGTTTTCGGGTTTCAATGACTTTGGGCTTAAGGCCTATTAGGAAATAAGGGTCCATTTAGCTAGTTAATTAACCCCTAAACCTAATTAATCTCTTAACCCAAAATTCTTGCCAGCCGCATTTCCGTACTCTTTGTTTTCGTTTTTCTCTTTCGCTCGTGACCCACACTCAGCAGCCCATAATTAATTTAATGGTGATATTTAAACCCAAAATAACCAAATACTTTCCCCCACTTCTTTTCCTTACGTTGGCCACAAAGCACCGTCATCTTCCATCTGCAACTTCGATCGAGCAAGGGTTCTTCAGCAAA
This sequence comes from Calendula officinalis, assembly GCA_963853835.1. Classification (NCBI taxonomy): domain Eukaryota; kingdom Viridiplantae; phylum Streptophyta; class Magnoliopsida; order Asterales; family Asteraceae; genus Calendula; species Calendula officinalis. The sequence continues at coordinate 37,614,377 of OY970830.1, read as the reverse complement.
TCTCCATTCCATTGTTCCTTTGTTCCATTCCCGATCTGAACCGTGGTCTATAGGAATCCCGGAGTAGTAGTCGTTGGTAAGAATCTTAACTTGGTTCCTCCGTTTGTTCTTTTGATCGGCTGAATCTAAATCTATTCTGTTCGTTCTTTTGTTTTTGGTGGCATGCTGAACGTGGCTGAGCAGTGAACACACAAAGTTTGTGCAGTTTTGGAGGTGTGGTGTGAACCAGAATTCTCGAGCAGAAACCCCGAGCCATCGCAGTTCATTCCGGAGCCGTAATTTCTCTTCGGTAGCTCTATTTTTCTGTCTTGTATGCTCACCGTTTAAGCTGTGATTCTAGGGTCTTACCTTCGTTATTGTAGGGGCTGTTTGTGCGTAGATTGAGACCAAGTGATGTCGGGTCTGGTTAGTTTTGGAGCTATTGTTTGTATCGGCTTCGTTTTGATATTTTTTTTTCTAGTTCTCGAGTCCTAGAATTCTATTTGTCAAGTCCTTGTTTTTGGTTAATTGTGCAGGTTTATATGTGAGTTTTTGTCACTGAAATTTCGTGGGTGTCGGGTTCGGGTTGCGTGAAAACCGTTGTTGAATTGGCTAAACGTTTTATCGATCGAAAAACCCGGAAACCGAACCTTTAAGTTCTTGGTTTCCTAAACAAAAATAGATTTTTAATAAAAGACTAGATAAATGGTAAACATGATTCTGAGATTAAAAATGAGTTTCGGGACTGCTGGGGTCTCTAGAATAATCGGGTAGGTGTCGGGTTTCAAAACGAGTTTTAAACGCAATGCTGAAAATTTGGACAGAATGTATAATCAGAGTTCGGGACTGTTTTTACCACACTTAAAATACATTTTTGAATTTTTGGCCCGTACTGGTCACTAGTTTTCTGAGTCATCTTTCCAATGCCGCTAACGGCTCGTCAATCCGAATTACGGTTTAAAAGTTATAACTACTTTAATATGCTGCTGTTAGGAATATGACCTGTTCGATATGTCTGTCTTGCGACACTGTTTTTAGGCCCTTAGAGTTTGTTTTGGCCAGTGACCGTCTCACAGAGATATGTAGTTCTGGTTGTCTACTTTTCATGGTAAAAATATGGGATAAATCTACTGCACAGTTTAGGAGTTATGACAGTTTCCGTGAGACCGACGGGTACTGCCAGTTTTTCTAAAATAATGATAAGTGGTTAGTTTTTAATCTGGGGTTTCGCTTTATGTTTTAGGACCGTCTAGGAGATAGCGTGCTGTATCTTTGATTCCCGTGAACCCGTTGGAGCTTACGTTTCTCGAGGTGAGCATTCTCACCGTGTATTCAGTTATAACGATACGTGCATGACTCATATGGTTAACTGTTTTGATCTGTTGTACTTTCTGTGTGTTGATCTGTTATCTGAGTGACTGTTTTAACATACTACTGATCTGAGACGGAAGTGCCGAGTATCTGAGCCGGTATCAAGTCATTTTGTGCTACTAAGTGATAGGGCTATCTGTGTGGTTTATGTTAGGAGTTGAAAACATAAAAATAATTAATAAATCTCAGTGGAAAATCTGTGTGGGAATTCTGTGTGGTAATTCTGTGTGGTAATTCTGTGTGGTAGCCTGAGTGGCATTTTAGTGTAAGGAGAGGCGAGGTTGATCTCTCGACTCGAATTACACAAGCGCGCTATATAAATTTAAAAGATACAAAAACTGAGAAATTAACTGAGTAGCAAATGAGTAGGAGTTCACCTGTGTGCCCTCATGTAGTGTATGTTGTAGTTGTTTGCATTTTGAGTTTATTCACTCAGCTTCCCCGCTGACCCAAAAACTCCCTCCCATTTTTCAGGTACTAGCAAAGGAAAAGAGAAGGTGGACGGTTGACTGCTGTACTACTTCTGAGTGCTGATGTGAAACGTTTTTATTATTTCAAAACTCTGAATTTTATTTTAGACATTTCCGCATTAAATACATTTTATATCAAACAATTATTTTGGGGATTATTTATGGGACCTTTTTTATTATAATTTTGTATTTGAAAATTAAAAAAAAAATCTTGTAAATTTTAGGGTGTTACAAGTTATAGATACTGAAATTTCTTAAATTGGCATTTTTAGTCAAAATGACCATAATACTGATAAATGCATGAAATTCAACATATAATTTACATTTATGCACTTAATGATGCATTAGTGTCTACATATGAAATTCATTTTATACTGTTTTTCAAGTATTGACCATAATCAAACATTATGCTTTAAGTATTTACTGCGACTGCTCACTCTCGGTTTCATATACCTTTCTATCTTAATGAAGATTCTATGTGTTTTATAAGGGCAAATAACAATGTAGCAATGTTAATTAGAAAAACAAGCCTTATAATATGGGATGAAGCATCAATGGTTCGTAAACATGCTTTTGAAGCGTTAGATAGAACATTTAAGGATATTTTAAGAGATGGTGATAATGTTAACAGTGAGCTTCCATTTGGAGGAAAAGTAATTGTGTTTGGAGGTGTTTTTAGACAGATTCTACCGGTTGTACCAAATGGGACTAGACAAGATATAGTAAATGTATCATTGAGTTCTTCGTATATATGGGAAAATTGCAAAGTGAAAAACATGAGGTTGACAGTAGGAAGTGATATAGTTGATATTGAAGAAACCACACCATTTGCAAATTGGCTTTTGGATATTGGGGAAGACAAAACTGATGGATCAAATGATGGAAATGCAATTATTGATATTCATCATGATCTTCTAATTTCTAAATCTTCAGACCCGTTGAATTCGTTGATTGATTTTGTTTATGCTTCTTTGGTCGAAAACATATATACTCCTGGCTATTTTCAAGAAAGAGCAATATTTACACCTAAAAATGAAGTAGTTAGAGATATTAATGATCGATTTTTATCAATTTTCCCTGGAGAAGCCAAGGAATATTTAAGTTCAGATACCATTTGTCCTAAAGAGTTTTTGGATGAAAATTTATACTCACCAGATGTGCTTAATGGTATTAAAGTAAGCGGATTTTCAAATCATCAGTTAGTTCTAAAAGTTGATGTTTTTGTCATGTTACTAAGAAACATTGACCAGAAAAATGGTCTATGCAATGGTACTAGACTTCCAAATTGTGGCTGTGGGTACCCGTGTTATAGAAGCAATTGTTATATCTGGAAATAATATTGGATATCGTACTTTTATATCTAGATTATCTTTGACGCCTTCTGACACCAATATTACGTTTAAGTTTAAAAGACGGGAATTTCCACTTTCTGTTTGTCTTGCTATGACAATAAATAAAAGTCAAGGACAATCATTGTCAAAAGTTGGTTTGTATTTGAGAGAGTCCATTTTTTCACATGGTCAGCTATATGCAGCCTTATCCATAGTAAGAACTAGACAAGGACTGAAAACTTTAATAGAAGATAAAGATGGAGATCAAACAAATAAAACATCAAACCTTGTATTCAAAGAAGTGTTTAGAAATTTATCTTTTGATGTTTTAAATATTAAATACTTTCTTGGAGTTTGTTATTTGATTCTTTGTTTCCTTTTAGTTTTTATTCTATTTCAAGAGTACTAATTTAAATTTTAATCTTTTATCATATCTTCATTATAAGACCATTGATGATTGTTTATATAATGCGAACAACATATACTTGTAATTGTATTATACCCCTCATTATCTTATACATATTTAACATAGGTTTTCACATTTCATATTTGTGTTGTATTCTATAATACTTACTTTCAGCAAATTTAACGATAACCCGTGATTTTTCACGGGTCGGAAACTAGTATATATATATATATATATATATATATATATATATATATATATATATATATATATATATATATATATATATATATATATATATATATATATAGTGCCCGATTCAACGCAGAACCGTTTAAAGCTGCAGAACCGTAGAACCATCCTAACATCCAATGTTTTCTATGTTATACATAAGCTTTAAATTTTTATACACGCTGTAACCATCCTAACATCCAATGTTTCCAATTTTTTATACAAATAATATATAAATATATTTATATATTATGTGTATAAAAAATTGAAAACATTGAATGTATAAATGTGTTATAGCGTGTATAAAAATGTACACCTTATGTATAACATAGAAAACATTGGATGTTAGGATGGTTCTGCGGTTCTGCACCTTTAAACGGTTATGCGCTGAATCGGACCCTATATATATATATATATATATATATATATATATATATATATATATATATATATATATATATATATATATATATATATATATATATATATATAGTGCCCGATTCAGCGCAGAACCGTTTAAAGGTGCAGAACCATCCTAACATCCAATATTTTCTATGTTATACATAAGGTGTACATTTCCATACATGTTGTAACACATTTATACATTCAATGTTTCCAATTATTTATACACATAATATATAAATATATTTATATATAATTTGTATAAAAAATTGGAAACATTGGATGTTAGGATGGTTACAGCGTGTATGCAAATTTACAACTTATGTATAACATAGAAAACATTAGATGTTAGGATGGTTCTGTGGTTCTGCGCTGAATCGGACCCTATATATATATATATATATATATATATATATATATATATATATATATATATATATATATATATATATATATATATATATATATATATATATATATATATATATATATATATATATATTTGTTTAAATGTTTCTTTTAATCTAAACTAATTTGTTTCTTGATTTATGATTTAGCAACGTTACCATAAGAATTATAATTTTTTTTTTTGTTGGAGATTTAAACCACTTAATCTCAGCCACCATGAGTGGTGTGACATGCTGCCTCCGTTTCCCGGGTCAACTCAACTCTGACCTCCGAAAACTGGCAGTCAACTTAATCCCATTCCCGAGACTCCACTTTTTCATGGTCGGTTTTGCCCCTCTAACTTCCCGTGGGTCCCAACAATACCGTCCCCGAACTCACCCTACAAATGTGGGACGCCAAAAACATGATGTGTGCCGCCGACCCCCGCCACGGCCGCTACCTAACCGCCTTTGCCATGTTCCGAGGTAAAATGTCAACCAAAGAAGTGGATGAACAAATGATCAATGTGCAAAACAAAAACTCGTCTTATTTCGTTGAATGGATTCCTAATAATGTGAAGTCAACGGTATGTGACATTCCACCAACGGGGTTGAAAATGGCGTCTACTTTTATTGGGAATTCGACTTCGATTCAGGAAATGTTTAGAAGAGTTAGTGAGCAGTTTACGGCTATGTTTAGGAGAAAGGCGTTTTTGCATTGGTATACGGGTGAAGGAATGGATGAAATGGAGTTTACTGAAGCTGAGAGTAATATGAATGATTTGGTTTCTGAGTATCAACAGTATCAAGATGCAAGTGCTGATGAGGAAGGTGAGTACGAGGAAGATGAAGAAGAAGGGGTGTACGAGGAAGAAGCTTAGAAATAATGTTTTGATGTTGGTGTATGTTGTGTGTGTGTGTATGTCTTTGGCTAAGTTTTTGTTAGTATGTGGTATTGTGGGGTTTGGTTTTGAGTGAATGCTTTAGTGAATGTTGATGTTTGAGTTGGTCTGCTAATGAATTAGTATTAAGTAGTCTACTTTCTAAGAAACGAATGTTTGCTGTCAAATTGGCTGATTATCAACTTCTTGTACAATCAGCTTCTCATGTATATCATTGGGTAATTAAACCCCCGCCAATTGTTTGTATCTTCTGAATTTATGTTCTGTTTAATTTGTTTCTCACGAACACATCAATTGAAATCTCTTTCTTTCCGATTCTCAAACCACTTGTTTAATGTTTCATTTGTTTCGTCTGATCTTGTTGTAATTAAGTGTATTTGTGATTCATTTAACAAATGTATATGATCTTAATCGGTTAAATGTACATGATGGTTATTTAATTATTATTTTCCGATGATTCAGATTGTACTGCTTTTATGATATTGATTAGAGGTTTATGTAATTACGGTAAATAATGGACATCCTCATTAGAAATGCAAATAGGAATCAAAGTACTGTCATGTATTCTGTTTCTTTCATTGAATTCTATGCTTTTTGTTAGGCATGTAATTTACATGGTTTTGATCATTCTTGGTATATGCATAATTAGAAATGCAATACCCACAATACCCTTACCCCCTCCTAAATGCATTATCCTATAGTACATTTACCATCCAATAACACTGTTCATTAAAATTTTAAAACAGTGTTTTAAAAATAATCCTGTTCTGTTTTACATACGTGGATGACGTCCATGAGGCAAACACTTTCAGATTATGAGGCGCCACCTCAGCCACTTTTTTAAGGGGGATGATCTCACAAGTTTTACATTTGTTCCCCCTTCAACTTTTAACTTTCGTATATAGTTTAGTTTTGATGTTCTCAAATATATTCTTTAAATATATTAAATATATATATATATATATATATTATATATTACATAAAACGTGTGTATGATGCCTAGATTTATCCTACAAAACATATATAACTAATATATATATATTTGGTATAAATGTATTGACGTAGTAATTTGAGGAATGTTCAAGGTAGTCTAAGGATTTTATCTAGTTCCAAGAGACAATTAGCCATTGGATTAAGAAAAAGTCTAAGGCCGAAGACAGCGACGGCGGAAGACGGCAGCCTGAGGTGGCCGTGACTTGAAACACATGTGTTTCACCTTTTGAAACGCATGTGCTTCGTAGTTCGTATGCTCCCATGTGTTCTATATACTCATGTTTTTAGTGAAACACATGTGTTTCGTGACTTGAAACACATGTGTTTCACCTTTTGAAACACATGTGCTTCGTAGTTCGTATGCTCCCCTGTGTTTTAGAAACTCATGTTTTTAGTGAAACACATGTGTTTTGTGACTTGAAACACATGTGCTTCGAAGTAATATGCTCGTTTGTATTTTGGAACACATGTGTTTTAGTGAATCACATGTGTTTCAATACATCAATACCACCACCACCCCCATTACCACCAACACCTTCACTGTCAGCCACCAGCACCGGCGGCGGCGGCTGGCAGCCGGAGGTGGCGGCCGGCGGTGGTGACCGGCGGCGGTGGTCGTGACTTGAAACCCATGTGTTTGAAACACTGTGATTTGATGTTTACCATTTTGATCCAATGACTAGGATTTGATCCTTGGGAGTTGGGACTATACAAAACCCCTGTACTACCTAGAACCAATGTTGTAGAACTCGCTACTCGTCACCCGTTCGTTCAACGACCTTGTAACGAGTACTCGGTTACTCGGTGAGTACTTGGCGAGTACCCGAATCGGGAAATTTTATGTATACAGTTATAAAAATTTATAATATACATCTAATTTACCTAATTTTAAAATTAATACATATGAAATGATAAATTTGAAGTTAAATTATGCCCAATGTATAAGATTAGTAGTATGGGCAAGTAACATAACTTCATTCCCTTATGGGTATAACATTGCATTCCCTTTAAAACAATTAACTTAATATTTTAAAACCCAACTGGGCCTAAATCCCCGTTGTTGACTGATTTTGATCGCCTAAATCGGTTTTCACAACCATTGACCGATGTTGACTGGCGTTGACTGAGTAATTAACCGGTCGAGACCAACCCGACTCAGTAGAATACTGGGTAGTGGTTACCCGGCGAGTACTCGGCCGAGTAAACCGAGTTTTACAATACTGCCTAGAACACAACTCGTAGTAATTTATATATTAATATTTTCATATGTTACAAATAAAAGTAAACTATAAATCTACAAGTCTATAACCATGTTTCAAGAAAGTACAATAAATTTATGTAAGATCAAGTTAATTAAATCAAGTGTGGTAAATAGTGAATTACGAATACAAACTATTATGATGTGTATCTAACGAGAAATATTAATTCGAAAAACTATACAGGAAAACGTGAACGTGAGAAGTTATATCAAAATAAAAAAATTATGAATTCTTATGTTTTAACATATCCATATAATAAATAATATGGGATCATAAACTGAAACTATTTTCGTTCTTTAATCTTACAGTACAAATAATTGACATTTCACTTAGAATTTGTTAGAATGGTATGCTAATTATATTCCCTCGCAGTGAAGCGCGAACTTTACAACACTCGTTTTATATATATATATATATATATATATATATATATATATATATATATATATATATATATATATATATATATTTGTGAATTCATATTATTAATTAATCTATTTGTGGAAAGTTTTATATTAACATTTGTTCCAAATTAAAATGCAGATTATTTTGTCACAAAAATTCTATGGTAAGTATTGGTTATCCAATAATAAAACTATAATTTCTACAAATACTATAATTAATTCTTCTTGTTTTTCTCTTTATATGCAGAAATCAACAAGTACTCTTAAAGTTGAACCGTATAATTTGCAACACCCACGGACCTAATAGCCGTATGTATATCAATTTTTATTTAAAAAATATTTAAATTTATTTGCTACTTATTATAATCCATCATGCAGCCTTTTTAGTACAAAAGAATGACTGGACAACAGAAGTTGACGTCTTGCTTGAAAAATTATTAGGCATGGAGTTTCCTGGTGACAGATTCAAAGATGTTGCCGTCGGAGAAGCCCTTGTGGAGGCTCTAAGGGTATAAAATTATTCCGTATGCTTCTTATGATTAATTTTATTGTAAAATATTACTAATACGCGTTAACCAGATGTTAAAGGGGGCCCAAACTCAACAATTTTAAAGACACTACATTCTGGTTGCTACAGGTAAACAAAATCAGTCTACTAATGTGGAAACACTTGCCAGACAATTTCCACATGTATTTACAACGATTATATTATACTATTCGTTTTAATAAAATCTAAAAATCACATGTTATTGTAGGCTTTTATATCTTTATCCGTTATAAGTCCTTTCCACGTGCATAAACTAAAAGCAATATATTATTTGGTAAAATTTCGTTCAAAGCCCTTTTCTATATATATATATATATATATATATATATATATATATATATATATATATATATATATATATATATATATATATATATATATATATATATATATATATATATATATATATATATAATAAAAGAATTTACCTATAATTAGACTAGGAAAAAGGAACCCACTGGAACGTGAACCTGTCAGAAACCTAGTAAAAAACAAAAAAATTAACATTTTTATATCTCAACATTTAATGAAGAGTTATCAAACTTCTGCGACTACTTTTGAACGACAACTTTCAAGTTCATATATATACTGAAGAGTAGCAGAAGTTTGATAACTCTTCATCGAATGTGGTGATATAAGAATGTTAAAATCTTTGTTTCTACTACGTTTATGACATGATTGCTTTCCAGTGGGTTACTTTTTCCCGGTGTAATAAAGGAAATTCTTTTATTATTATATATATTTTAAAAAAAAAAAGGTTTTGCAAGAAACTTTACCGTTCAGTTTCGGCACGTGAAAAGGAGTTATAACCAATAAAAATATGAAAACCTATAACAAAATGTGATTTTTAGATTTTAGAAAAACGAATAACATAATACAATCATTGTAAATACGTGAGGAAATTGTCTGGCAAGTGTTTCCACATCAGTATATTGATTTGGTTCACTTGTAGCAACCAGAATGCAGTCTCTGTGAAATTATTGAGTTTTGGCCCTTTAACATATGGTTAATGCGTATTAGAGATATTTTACAACAAAATTAATAATTAGAAGCAAACGGAATCATTTTATACCCTTAGAGCCTTTATAAGAGCTTCTCCGACGGCAACATCTTTTAAACCACCACCAGGAAACTTCATGTCTGATAATCTTTCAAGCAATACGTTAACTTTTGTTGTCCAGTCAATCCTGTGTACTAAAAAAGTTGCATGATGAATTATAGCAAGTAGCAAATAAATTTTAACATTTTTTAAATAAACTAATATACGTACAGCTATTAGGTCCATGGGAGTTGAAAATTATGAGACCTGGTTCAACTTTAGGAGTACTTGTTTATTTCCACATATAAAGAGAAAAACAAAAAGGAATTAATTATTTGTAACACAAAAAAACTTTCTCAATTCCAGCATAGCTTTTCATGCATAATGAAGGAATTTGGTTTGGACTGATTGATCTAAAATGAATGGTGGAAAATATATCAAGAACCCTATATGGTTTCCAATTAACAAACAACAATTTCGTTGGCACATATAATTTATAGTTGATAAGGCTTTTATATTTTAATTCCTTTTTATTTCTTCTGATTTTGAAGGTTTTAACCAAGTATTTAACTTTGGCACATGTAATTTGTAAGTGAACCTTACTAGCATAAAACATATAGATTTAAAGATTTAAATAACAAAGATGTGTATTCTCACAAGGCTTTTTGGTTCGGTGATTTCTAACTTGGTTGAGTTCTTTCATCTTCTTCAAAGTACCTAAAGGGGATTAATCTTCTTGGGGAACTTCTTAAGATGAAGTAAATGGAAGTATATTAAAATATGTAATCAAAAAAATGTGTATAACTAAATAATACAACACTTACAACTAAAGGATGATGAAACTAATTGTGGACAGCTCCTTATCTTCGATTTTCAGCAGCCTTCAGGATGTGATATGGGTGTTTTGATGGTGGGACGTTGTAGAGGAAGTTACTATGATAATTTGGCAACTTGAATCACCAAATTTGAACTAAAAATGAGAAAGTTATGAAGATTTGAAGTTTGATTGGTAAGTGAATACATGCTAGACGGATTTTTATTATCTCTTGGAGTGTTTGTAGATCTTTGATGGAAAGAGTGAATGGATGAAAGTTTTAAGATTGATTAAATCATAAATGGCATGGGAACATCCTTGGGAGTGAGCATGAGCAAAAGAAAGATGAAAACTACCCAAATTGGTGAAAGATATGGACATGATGGGTGTGTGTTTTTACGTGTAAGTAACATCAAAAAAGTACAACACGCATGGTCTTTGCTTTGACCACTTAGTCAAGATGGAGGGGGAAATATTTCGTTTCAGTGATTTTGGGTATTATTTTTTGCAAGAAAGAAGGAAAAATAAGAAAAATCATTTAGGGGTGTTGGTTAGGCAGTCAAGGAGAGGAAAGAGCGGTCAGAGTTCGACTCTTCAATTTGAAATGATAGGTTCTAGACTTTTAGTTTTTATTTGGATATTGGGTGTAATCTTGTAGTATCTGTTTACGAAACAATATATTATTTTAATTCGGGCTTTATTCGATAATCAACGAGGGTTAATTATTAGCGAAAAAAATTCCATCTTGGCTGAGTATTTTGTTTCGTGAAATATTTATGTTATATATTAACTATTAAATTGATAGTTTCTTTGTTTGTGACACCTATGTGTCTTGTTCACTGTGAAATATTTATGTTATATAACTATTAAATTGATAGTTTCTTTGTTTGTGACACTTATATGTCTTGTTCACTATTTTTCGTATCAGTTGCTTCGGTTGGGATATTTTTTATCATAATAGTATAATATTTATATTTATATTTTTCATTCGATCCGAGTTTATTTTACGTTGCGTCACCGGCACGATAAACAGTTTTCACCCACATAAAGTACTCAAAAACTGTTATTGACACATGATACAAATTTTTGCTAGACTTAAAATGATAAATAATGCTTTAATTGAAAGACGTGATGTTTTACAAAAGTGCTCGACTATAAACGGTAACGGGTTACTATCTGTTTTCGAGGGTTGTCACAATATACATTCGTTAAATGAATCACGAATACAGTTAATTACAACAAGATCAGACGAAACAAATGAAGCATTAAACAAGTGGTTTGAGAATCGGAAAGAAAGAGATTTCAGTTGATGTGTTCGTCAGAAACAAATTAAGCAGATAAACTCAGAAGATACAAACAATTGGCAGGGGTTTAATTACCCGATGATATAGTGATGAAATCATTGGATTTTACCTTTCGGTCCCATTGGAGGTGGAGATGAAAACCGGTCAGGAAGTGGGGCTGTATACATACAGAAGGGGTGTGTCGAAGTTTAAGCTAAACTTCGAAATTGACCAGAAAAAGGTTCGAATTGTAAACTAGGAACTGAATTTCATACCAAAGTTAGGGTTTTCAGTGGTATGATGATATATTGATCGATCTGCTTGACTGAGTTTGAGGAGAGAGAAACGGTGAAGATGATACCATATTGGTGTTGAATAAGGTGATTTTGAAGAGGATGAGGACCAGAGATGTATGATGGTTGTTGAAGATATGTGTGTGTTTTGACCGGAGATGCAAATCGATTTGCTGTGAAATGGGTGTTAGATGCACTTGTGGTTGTTGTAAAATGGGTGTTTTGGTGTGAAATGGGTGAAGAAGCAAGTTGTGTTGTACGAAAGTACCCCTAATTAAAAAAGAAGATTACTAAGATATCCTCAGCTAACTAATGGAGTTGAGTTAACACTGTTAGGACTGAGGGACCATAACTATATAAAAATGCAAACTATAGGTACCACATCTATACTTAATGAACCACGGTAACTAAACATACAATTTGACTAAACCACATATACCATTCTCACAATTAACTCTTAATTTTATTTTTAATTATAAATCTGTTTTTAATTTCTTGTTAATGAATTGATATCAGTGAAAATGAAATCGGTTGATGTTTTCCAATACTCGACACTATAATAGGGGTGAGCATTTGAGCCGAAAAAATCGAACTGAACCGAAAAATGACTGAAACCAAACCGAAAATATACAATCGGTTCGGTTTCGGTTTTGAAAATTCATCATGTTCGGTTTTGCTTCGGCTCGGTTTTCTGAAAAGGAAGAGCATTTGGGCTAAGAAAACCGGACCGAAACCGAACCGAAACAAAAAATGAAAACATTTAATCGGTTCAGTTTTGATTTTGAAAATTCATCATTTCCACTTTCGGTTATATCGATTTCAGTTCAGTTCAGTTTGGTTTATGCACCGCACTCACCCTTACTCAAACACTATAGATATATATAAACTAGCTTCATAGCCTTTCAAAATTTATATTATAGAAAAATATCAACAAATATTAACAATTTTAAAAATGACATAATAATCGATAGTTGTAATGATGAGTTTGTACAAAATTTGATACATTAACAGATCTTACATAAAATTTATAGACGAAATAAGAATTCTTTGTAAACGACATATGGTAGGACTAAATATCATTCTCTTTAGATGAAAACATGTGTCAAAATCAAGGGACAATATTAAGAGAAAGGATTAGTAGAGTACACATGTTATCCCATCAAACATCAAATAGATAGGACTATAAGTAGGACAAAATGATAGGACTAAATATCATTTCTCTTTCTAAAAACCATATAAATATATTTTCTTTTATTTTATTTATGTTGATCTATTCCCATGAGTCAACCTCGATGCTCTAATTCCATTTCGGATCATTTGTGATTTTCCCCCATTTTCAACCCGCTTCATTTCACAATCCGGGTACTTCACCATCGACACCATTACCACCACTCATATCCACCTCTCTTTGCCCATTGCTCCGCCGTCCTACCAAATCACACAACACAATCCCTCCTTTACAAGTTTGCTTTCACCACATAATCTAATTGAATGTTGCCGATAAACCCTAATTCTATCTTCACCAAACCCCCAACTACCCCCTACCTAACACCTCCGGCCACCCTTCTCCGCCCGCGAGCTGCCTCTGATAACATCATCTGGCCGTTCAATTTATCGGCCGTAGCCGATTCCTCCTCCTCCGGGAAACTCAACAGCAACGAATTCGTCGGTACTCCGACGGCTGTGGAAAAGAAGCGTCCACGTAATCTAGGTAACGATAATATCACCAGTAGTACTAAGGTCAATGCGAATGAGAGATGGTCACGTGACCGCGAGAGTTACTTGACTGATGACGATGATCCTCTGCCGCTTCCGATGACGTATCTAGATACGTCACCGGTATCTCCTGATGTTATCGACCGGAGGTTACGATGCGATCCTTTAATTGAGGTTTGTTTTGTATCAATCTTAATAATTAAGCTTCAGTTCATGGTGATTTGGTTTTTTGATTTCATGATACACGATTAGGATAAGAAATCTTTCATTTTATGTCTTAGTGAGCAGAAACCTTTCATTAGTATCCTACATAGATAATTACAGTTTGATTGGTGATGTAAAATATCTTGATTTTCAACCAGAAATCACGTATGACATTAAACTTCATGGCAATTCGTTGATTCATATCTCCCTGTCATCATATAGACACATTTAAAGTCAACCTGTTTAACTGCATATAGTCATACATTTAAATTTTAATAAAAGAAGTCAAAACCTAGCTTTCAGGACCGTTTAAAGTCAACCTGTTTGACTGCATATAGTCATACAGTTTAAACTATATGCAGTCAAACAGTTTGACTTCAGAATAAATGTTTTAAAAGATAATATGTTAATGAATTAAATCACAGACAATGCTTGCACAGTTTGACTTCAAAAGTCAAACTGTATTAGGTATAAATAAACTGATTGACTTTTAAAGTCAAATTGTGATTTAAAATCAGAGCAGATAATAAATATATTTAAAAGAAACAGTTAAAAGAGTATTAAAATAGTAAAAAAATTTGAAGAAATGTTAGGGTTATTAAAGACTTTAAAAGTAAAACTGTTTTAAATAAATCTATGTTTATTAAATCAGTTTAATTTTAATTAATTAAATTGTATTTATTTAATTTTTTTTGTTTTTTAATACTGTGATTTAAAATATTTTTATTTTTATGTAAATAAACAGTATTAAAATACTTAAAAAAAATTCAAAAAATACAGTTTTAATTAATAAGACTGTATTTTTAAGTTGTATTATTTTTTATTTTTTATATTTTATTTTCCTTTTAATACTGTTTCTTTAATAATGCAATTTAATAAAACTGTTTTTTAATACTTTTAAGATATTTTAGGGTTATTAAAGATTTTTATTTGTAAAACTGTTTTAAATATATGCAGTATTAGATCAGTTTAATTTTAATTAATTAAACTGTATTTTATTTAATTTTTTTTGTTTTGTAATACTGTGATTTAAAATATACGCGGTATTAGAATACAAAAAAGATTATTGATGTAAATAATTTCAATTCTACGGTTAATATATATTGATGTAAATAAACAGTATTAAAATGCAAAAAAAAAAGCTTTCAAAAAAAAAAATACAGTTTTTTGGAAGAGAATATGTTAATGAACATATAATTTAGGGTTTTTTGAATACCTTAAAATTGCAGAGTTGGTTTTTGAGCTGCAAAAGACTATTCCTGCAACGTTAAAGATATTGGATTAAAGATCGGTTATTCTAATCAATTGTTTTTTAAAACAAATCTGCTAATATTTGGTTACGGATGCAGTTTTAGGGTCTGCAATATAGAGAATTTTTGCGAAAAACAGTAAAAAGCAAAGAGAAATTTACCTTCTACTAATGAAGGTCTTTGATGCAGGTAAAGGTGTTCAATATGTTAGCATGGTTTTTATAGGGGTGGATGGTCATTGATGATTTAACTTCCGGTATTGGTAAGGAATATATTATGTAAATCGTCTGAATTTCGTGGAATGTTAGTTGAGTTTTATTTGAAAGATTGATTAAAAACCGGATTTAAATATATGCCATAATTATCCATCCGTAATTGCTATGTTATTTTGGGGGTACATAACGTTTTCTAAAGGGGGTTGATTCGTACAGAGCATATATTAGTAATACAGAGCAATTTTTAATAGTAAGACAATTATACCCTTTTCCCACTTACCAAAAATTTACACCCCATTTAAACTCCCTTCCATGTAACGCCATTTAATGAATTTATCCCCAAATAATTTTCTTCAAGAAAGCAATTTTCCTAGAAATCTCAAAAATTCAGATCCTTGTGGGCGGATCTCAACTGATTTAAGACTAATAAAATCTAATTTTATCAATTTTCTTTAAAAAAGGGTTTACAATAATCAAAGATGAGCTTTTGTATCTTCAAGTCAGTTATGGCGCTACTAATGGCATCAAAAAGCTTCACACGTTTGCTCAATCAGAATATCGATTTTGATAAAACTTTTAAATTTTCAACCATTTCTGCACACGCTAAGCTGAGAAGAAACATGTCATCCATTGAGACAATTTTACGAACACCTTCTATACATACTGATCGTTACGTAATCGAGCCATAATTTTAATCGGAAAGAATCTGCTACATGTAATTGAGCTCCGGTATGATTCCTCAATCTCGAAAACTAAAACTCTGACGTTTGATTTCTTGATTTTTGGTTTCTGGTTTGTTTGGTGACCATGAACATGAATAGAATCGAATCTATGTGAGATTGATTTCTGAAGTTTGATCAACCATGTTTATTCCATGATCTTCTGGGTGGAAATTAACACAATCCGATAGATTATTTTAAGTAGTACATAATGGGTTGGTTGAAGGAATTAATGCAATTAATTAGGAGCTGAATGATTTTAGAAAACAGTTTTTGGGAAGAAAGGATCATCGCCTTTTTCTAAAATCAATATTAATGCTAATTTAAATGTCAACGATTTGACAGGCTGTGTTGTGAAGATCTCGTTACCGGAATTATAGCATAGAAATAACTGCACCAATGATGTTAGTCTACGGATGAATTGCATGCAAATCGTTGGCCAACCACAGAATTACACGTGGCATTATCATCCAATCAAAAGGCTTGAAACGGGTGAGGTGGCATACATTCATCATGTGTAGGTGCATATATAGGGGAAGATACACATCTTCCATCACCTACAACACAAAGTTCTTTTGGAGTGTTAAAAAGCAACCTAGAGTGTCTAGATTATCTTCTTAAATAATTTATTTGATTAGTTATAGCTTACCTTGTATAATGCCTAAAGTTATGGTGTATTCTTGTATTTGTACTTGATTCAAATTCTCAATAACACATACTCACAAGGTGAATTTATCAAAATAATTAAAATATATATATATATATATATATATATATATATATATATATATATATATATATATATATATATATCACCCATTTTTTGTTTCTAAATTTACGTTTTTTTCTTCTAGAAAATGTATTTACTTTGTTTAGTTATGTACTCTAATATTCCCCCCTGTCGAAGTGTATATGGGCTGTAATATAATGTATTCATGTACCAAGGTGCTAAAAACGTTGTTCACTCAATCCAAAGAAATTAAATAATTATAGAATCATGGTACATATTTCGTATGATAAGCTAGTAGAAAGCGTAAGGCGTGGCGTGACGGCACCATCAAGCCTCAGCCAAGGCGAGCCATGGCGGGTCATGGCGTTTTTCAAGACGTGACTTAAGGCGCCAAATTTTTTTATATAATTTATATATATACATATATCAAATTAAATAAAAATTATAGATATATTGATTTATATAACAATTCATATATAAAGCTTACAAAAAATGTCACATCTAAATTTATAATTAAATATGTAATAATTTTTTTAAAAAAAAAAATCAATTTTCTCAGCCGCTATACAAAAAAAACTCGTCATAAGGCGCGCCTTATCACGCCTTATCTCACGTCACGCCTAGCCTAGCCGCCATGGTCTGTTTCGTAATGTCGATGCCGCGCCTCACACCTTGGTGACGCCATGGGGCGTTTTTTAGAACCTTGGCTAGAATAATGTTGCGATTACAACATATGTGATTGTGATGGTCGTATATTCAAACGAAAAAAACAATTTAAGTAAGAGTAAATTTATGAATAACAGAATCTTCTCTTCCAAGTAAAGCTACATCAGCATTATAGTATGCTGTTACTTGTAGCAATTAAATGAGAGTTAAAATAGAATATACGTCATCGAATTACTTGTCAAATAAATACTTTTGTTTAATATTAAAATAGACTGATAACTAACTAACTGCTTTTCTATCTTATTATGTAAACCAAACCCTGGCCAGATGGTAACCTAATTGTTACTACGGTTAGTTAAAGTGTTTGTCAGTTTGCTCAAATTGTTAATTACACAAGACATTGTTGTATTTAAAAGTTCTCGTGGTTACAAATAAAAAGTAAACTACAAATGCATCCATGATGACCGAAAGGCTTATAACATAACGATATAAAATTTTGAAAAGTGTTTCCTTTAGTCTATGATCATAGATTCGAGTTCCGCTGTTTAATAACATGTTATAACGAGTGAATGAAATACGAGTTAGAACTACTGACTATCAATATTTTACGTTCTTCCAAATAATTAAAGGGTTTTGCACATGAGCATATAATAACGAACATTTAATAAACCGACTTTTACTTATTTAGAGTAAAATGCCATTTGTGAATAATTAATACTTTTATGTAATACTGATTTTACCCTTGTCATAATTGAAAATGAAGGATTTTGATGAATTAAAATGCATGGGCATAAAAGATATTTAACATTATTATGATGTGCCCTGAAGTTTATTAGAAAGTCTCTATTTTGTAAAAAAAACAAAAATATTACTTCGTATATTTTATAAAAAAAATGCATTAAATATTACAATAATAGCATAATTTTCTTCAAATAAATAATTTATTGGGTTGTTTTAGCTTGAATCCAGGCTACCCGTTTCGTATATGTGATTCTGAACTAATATTTAATAATTGTATTAATTAAAACTTATTAGGACAAAATACATCACAAATTAACTTATTTTAGAAAAATAAGTGAGAATTACAAAAGTACCGAAAACAAATAGTCATGACTTATTGGTTGAATTCGATCTTTAAAATAGTGAAACTTTTAGGAGGTATCAAGTTCAATCTCTAGAAGCAAAAGAAATATTCCTTGTGGCCATAGAGATTCGTTTGTGCCAATATCGGATTACTTGCAGAACGGATCATCGTCATGAGATTAGTCAGTTTACAAAGTGTGTAGGAAGCCAGGTCAAAAAACTTTATCATTAATAACAACGATCATACTCAATCCCTTCAGATGAGAGGTATGTGAAAGATAAGATCTAGAAATTCATATATCTACTTGGAGATAAAGGTACTAATAAGAACGACCATACTCAATCCTTTCAAACGAGGAGTATGTGAGATATAAGATGTAAATATTTATACATCTACTTAAAGATAGAAGTACTTCTCTCAGTAAAATCCCCGACAAAAATAAATGCGAGTAACCGAAAACATTAAATTTGGTTTTTAAAACTTAATGAATTATGAGCTCCCTAAAGTATATATAGAAAAGTCAAATGCATACGAAACCCGCGAAAAAAGAGTGGGATTTGGGGCCCACAATCCCGGTTTGTTGCGCCACAGAGATCATTGAATACGCACTCATCGTCACATTTTAATTCAATTCAAATATATAAATCGATTTGCTTTTACACAGATGGAATCATAGTTGTTTGGTGATTTCAAATTTGAGTAGAAGGTAAAATGGCGACGAAGTTTTTATCACTGTCGTGCATACGTGGCGCCGGTGCTGGTGACGGCTACTCCCGTGGATTGTCGCCACGGCCGCACTATCCGTCCATGCCTAAGTACCCGAAAGGGGAATCTGTAGACATGGAGAGCAACATTGAAAGATCGGAGGCTAGGGCTTTGTTTTCCGTCATCGGAATGACGTGTTCGGCGTGTGCCGGATCGGTGGAAAAGGCGGTGAAGCGGTTACCGGGAATAAAGGAGGCTGTCGTTGATGTCTTGAATAATCGAGCTCAAGTTATGTTTTACCCTAGCTACGTCAATGTAAGTTTCATCTTTTTTCTGGTAATTAGTTGTTCTGTAATTTAATTGAGCTGCTTGATTGCATGTTTCTTACATTTAATTACTGTAATTCCCTCATATTTGACGAATCGTTTTTATTATTGTTAAATACTGTAAACGATTGTTATCATTTTGTTAATGACAATTATGGAATTCATAGTCTCACAAAAGTTGAAAATGATGACAAATTTCTCGAAAAACTCAATCGAATTATACGTTTGGCAATCGGAATATGGTACAATTTAGGTGTTTTGATTAAACAATTCAGAAATGTAGTCATAAGTTACATTTGATTTAATCGTATGAAGTTGAAATACAAGCTGTAAACTCGTTTTTCATTATAATATTTGTAGGAAGAGACGATTCGTGAAACCATTGAAGACGTTGGGTTTGAAGCTACTCTAATCACACAAGAAACAACTGAAAAATCAACTCAAATATGCAGAATTCTAATCAAAGGAATGACTTGCACAACTTGCTCTACTGCAGTCGAATCCTCTTTACAAGCTCTAAACGGGTCCACAAAGCCCGAGTTGCATTAGCAACAGAAGAAGCAGAAGTCCATTATGATCCCATAATTGTTAACCACACCAAATTCTTAACCACCATTGAAGAAACCGGATTTGAAGCCATATTAATTACCACAGGGGAAGATATGAGCAGAATAAATTTACAAATTGATGGAATATCGAATCATGATTCAATAAATATGATCCAAAATTCCCTTCAAACACTCCCTGGCGTTTTAACGGTAGTTATTGATGCAAATATCAGAAAATGTTCAGTTTCTTATAAAGCAGATTTCACTGGACCCAGAGATTTCATTCAAGTGATCGAATCATCTGGACCGTTCAAAGCTAAGATATTCCCTAAATCTGGAAATCGGGATTCTCATAGACAAGAAGAAATTAATCAGTACAAAAGATCGTTTATGTGGAGTTTAGCTTTTACGATTCCTGTGTTTTTAACTTCAATGGTGTTTATGTATATTCCGGGACTTAAACTTTTACTAGATTTAAAAGTTATTAATATGATGAATGTGGGCCATCTGCTGAGGTGGATATTATCGACACCTGTTCAGTTTTTTATTGGTCGAAGATTTTACACTGGGTCCTACAAATCTTTACGCAACGGTTCTGCAAATATGGATGTTTTAATTGCATTAGGAACAAATGCAGCCTATTTTTACTCTGTTTACTCTGTTTTAAGAGCTGCTTTTTCACCACGTTTTGAAGCAACTGATTTCTTTGAAACAAGTGCAATGCTGATTTCGTTTATTTTACTCGGGAAATATCTAGAAATTATGGCGAAAGGGAAAACATCAGAAGCAATTGCAAAACTTATGGATTTGACTCCCGATACCGCAACTTTGTTGACCGTTGACCGTGAAGGAAATGTTGTAAATGAGGAAGAAATTGATAGTCGATTGATTCAGAAGAATGATGTGATTAGGGTTCTTCCTGGTGCAAAAGTGGCTTCTGATGGGTATGTTACTTGGGGACAAAGTCATGTGAATGAGAGTATGATTACTGGGGAGGCCCGGCCCGTTGGGAAGAGGAAAGGTGACCCGGTGATTGGTGGTACGGTTAATGAAAATGGGGTTTTGCATGTTAAGGCTACACGGGTCGGGTCGGAAAGTGCTCTTTCTCAAATTGTTCAGCTTGTGGAATCGGCCCAGATGGCTAAAGCTCCTGTTCAGAAACTTGCTGATCGGATATCTAAATTCTTTGTGCCTTTGGTTAGTTTATCATTCTATAATCGGTTTATTCTGTTAGCATTTAAATTAAATACATAATTTGTCAGGTGATTGGTCTTTCCTTTGCCACGTGGCTGGCCTGGTTTGTTTGTGGCAAATTGAATCTGTACCCAAAATCATGGATTCCATCTTCAATGGATAGCTTTCAACTTGCTCTCCAATTTGGGATTTCAGTTATGGTTATCGCCTGCCCGTGTGCATTAGGGTTAGCAACCCCGACAGCTGTCATGGCTGGTACTGGAGTTGGTGCTTCTCAAGGTGTTCTTATCAAAGGCGGTCAAGCCCTAGAAAGTGCTCACAAGGTCAATTTAGTCATTTTCTATAGTGGCCAAAATGCATTTTAGTACTGAAAAGATGGAATTTTGTTTGGATGAAATTGTTGTAGGTGGATTGCATTGTGTTTGATAAAACTGGTACTCTTACCATTGGCAAGCCATTGGTTGTGAACACGAGGTTGTTGAAGAATATGCTACAAAAGGACTTCTATCAGTTCATTGCTGCAGCTGAGGTTCACTAATCATACTTAACTTTTAATTACAGTATTTAGGCTCATTTTTCTACAACTAAACAACTCCTTAATTATAGGTGAACAGTGAACACCCGTTAGCCAAAGCTATTGTAGAACACGCTAAGAAGTTTAAAGACGATGAAGAGAATCCCGTTTGGCCAGAAGCCCAAAACTTTGAATCCATAACGGGCCATGGTGTACGGGCCATAGTTCTGAACAAAGAAATAGTTGTTGGAAACAAAAGTTTAATGTTAAACAACAACATTGCTATCTCCATTGATGCTCAAGAAATACTTGCAGAGATTGAAGAATTGGCCCAAACCGGAATTCTTGTTTCTATAGATGGTCAACTAACGGGTGTTCTTGCAATTTCTGACCCGTTAAAGCCCGGTGCTCGTGAAATTGTATCAATACTTAAGTCAATGAAAGTCAAAAGTATCATTGTTACAGGAGATAACTGGGGTACTGCCAATTCCATTGCTAAAGAAGTCGGAATTGATGATGTCATTGCTGAAGCCAAACCAGAGGATAAAGCAGAGGTATAAATTATAATTAGGGTTACAAATCTGTAAAAAGTCAAACTCATTTTCAAAAAGTCAACTTAATGGTTCAGGGTTCGGGACATGTGGTGGCAATGGTGGGAGACGGGTTCAATGACTCACCAGCACTAGTGGCTGCAGATGTTGGAATGGCTATAGGAGCTGGCACTGATATAGCCATAGAAGCAGCTGATATTGTTCTTATGAAAAGCAATCTAGAAGATGTAATCACAGCCGTTGATCTCTCAAGAAAAACGTTTAACAGAATCCGGTTGAACTGCATGTGGGCTTTGGGTTACAATCTTCTTGGGATTCCGATTGCTGCCGGAGTTATTTTCCCGTTCACCGGATTCCGGCTGCCTCGTCGGTTAGTGTCGTCTGTTGCTCTTTGTTGTTGAAGTATTACAAAAGGCCTAGAATCCTTGAGACATTGGAGATACAAGGAGTAACAACTGTTTGAAGTTTAGACTGTTAAAGTAAATAGTTAGGTCAAGTGATAAAGTTTGTTTTATTTGTTTCTTAAGGTTGTTTTTTTATTCAGTTTTAAAGATTAAAACTTTATTTGTTGGATGCAATATTAAAAAACGATCATAATTGACGAAATTGAAATGGCTGTTTATAAGAAACATTACAGATGAATTACACTGAAATCAATCCGAAAAACACAGAAAATTAAATGATGATGAACAAAATATGAAGCTTATCACAAATTTATTCAGTTTGTTTTTGCCAAATTTGTCACACGCTCACGGAATCCTTTCCTAGCTTCTAGAAGAACTTCATCAAAATGAGGTGCAGTTTCACTTTTGTATTTATGCTACTTTTGAAAAGTCAAATTAACCTGCCATTATATTCCTATACTGTATTGATGCTACAGGTTAAATAACCACGGTTACCTGCTAATGTTAGCAAACAGGATATTTATTTAAAACTAGGGTTATAATTCATGTTGACTTTTAAAGTCAAACATGTTTATGTGTAACATTTCAGTCTTTATTTTATTTTAAATTGAGTTGACAATTTTTGTTGATTTCTTTTTATATTTCTGAAATTTTATTTGTTGACTTTATATGGTCAACTCTTATTTATTGAAATAGATTTAGCAAATGAAAGTGGACTATAACAGTCAACTCATTTAGCAAATCTGAAAGTTGCAAATTTTTTATTGGCCAAATTTTCAATTTGACTATAATTTGAGAATTTGAACTTTAATATCTTATATTTATTTTAATTTCTGGCTTTATTAACAAAAAATATGTTTTTGTTTCATTTTTGACTTTTTAGTCAGCAGTCTCTATCTAATCTGTTTATTTCATTCCTAAATTATAGAGTAAATTACACGGAAGGTCCCTGTGGTTTGCTACTTATTACACCCACAGTCCCTGAACTTCGTTTATTACACTGAAGGTCCCTGGTGTATACAATTTGTTACACCCATGGTCCCTGCTGCCCTTAACTTTTTCTAAATGACGAAAATACCCTTTTGGCCTTTGTAATAAAGTGAAGATAAGGGACTGTGAATGTAATAGGTGATAAACCACAGGGACCATCCGTGAAATTTACTCTATTAATTGATTTTTATTCTTCTCTCTCTATAATTCATGTTTTTCCGCCACATTCAGACTCACCACCCACCTCTATCTATTTGAATTCAAACATCAATCAATAACCATTATCGTCGCGCCACCAAACCCCCCTGAAAATTTGATCCACCAACCCCTGCCTCCGGTTTCCTTCTCCAGATGTTCCGAGCCGATGACGTTCTATCGACCAGAATTGTATCAGACAATTGATGCACGTCACCAGAGGATTTGGTGGTTTGCACACGCGGTGATTCAGACCTTTGATGCACGTCGCCAGAGGAGTTGGTATTTTGCACACTCAGGTCGATAGAACGTCATCGGCGGCGGGACAACTGGAGAAGGCTACCGGAGGCAAGGGTTGATTACGCGACGATAATGGTTATTGATTGAGGTTTGAATTCAAAGAGATAGAGGCGAGTGGTGAGTCTGAATGTGTCGGGAAAATATGAATTAAAGAGAGAAAAGAAAAAAATCAATTAATAGAGTAAATTTCAAAAATGGTCCCTATGGTTTAGCACTTATTACATTCACGATCCCTTATCTTCGCTTTATTACAAAAGACCAAAAGGGTATTTTTGTCATTTAGAAAAAGTTAAGGGCAACAGGGACCATGGGTGTAACAAATTGTATACATCAGGGATGTCTGGTGTAATAAACGAAGTTCAGGGACTGTAGCTGTAATAAGTGGTAAACCACAGGGACCTTCTATGTAATTTACTCTAAATTATATGATAACTTCAGGAAAAAATACCAAATTACCTTAATCTACGGTATTCAATTACATTTAGCAGTATCAATATATAGTTCTTATTAGATTGAAAAGAGCAATCTACATATTTTCCTTCGAAATTACATCTTGCAAGGTAAATGTACATCGAGGTTAATCTCTATATGCTATAACATGTTAAAGGCAACTGTTTTGGTGTCATTTTTTTTATAGCAATTGCAGTTACATGGTTACTCACTTTATTAAAATCCAACTATTTTGGTGTCATGTTTAATAGCAAGTACATTATTAAAATTGAGATAAATCTACATAATAATTTTTACGGGTCATAACCTAGTTTTAAAATATACCCAACGACAATTTTGAAGGTACAGTAAAAAGTATTTGACTTGACTAGGGTGTTTTCAAATAGTAGCATCCATTTTTTGGGGTAATGTTATAAGGGAAAAATATCAGGGTGACACCTTGTCGACTGTACTGATTATGTGACTCGATCTTAAGTAGGAAAACTACATTGACAAAAGTAAATTATAGAACACTCTGAAATTTATCTTTGGTACTTGAAGTCAATAATCAAGTAGACAATTTCAAAACGCACTCCACCTAAATATTATATTGAATGAGTTTAGACACATGATTAATAACCAAACGAGTGATTCAAAGTGTAAATTGTTGTAATATTAGACGTGTGTTTGTATTAGGTAATTAGTTATGTAGATGTGAGGCCTGTAAATGAACCGAACGAACACGAACGGAGCCTTGTTCGTGTTCGTTTGTTAAGGAAAAAATGTGTTCATGAACGGTTCACGAACACTTATCGAACGGAATTTTGTGTTCGTGTTCGTTTGTTAAGAAAATTTAGTGTTCACGAACGGTTCGTGAACGAGGGTAACAAATATAAACGGACATAAACAAACACAAACGTATACGAAACAAATACAAACGAACACAAAAAAACCCAAACGAACATACACAAACACAACGTACACAAACGAACACAAACGAACGAACATAAACAAACATAAACGAACATAAACAAACACAAACGAACATGAACAAACACAAACGAACGTAAAAAAAACGAACACGAACGGATGTTCACGAAGGTAAACGAACGAACGGGCCTTTGTTCGTGTTCGTTTGTTTAACTAAACGAACACAAAATCTTGTTCGTGTTCGTTTGTTTAACTAAACGAGCGAACATAAACGAACTTCCGCCGAACGGTTCGCGAACGGTTCGTTGAACGTTCGGTTCGTTTACAGGGCTAGATGTGACTAGAGTAAAGTAGAAGGGGATATATATATAATGGTATATAAACGTGAAAATGAAAATCTTGAACTGATTTTTGCAGCACACGAATATGAAAGCTCAACGTTTGTCTTTATATATGATGAGCACCCTAACTCCAGTGATAATAAAAAACATCCTATGTCTTTTGCCGATTCAAGAGGCAGGAAGGACAAGTTTCTGTTGAGTGTCCCACATTGGACAAGAGATGAACTAGTAATGTGCTTATATATTGGATTGATATTCCTTCCTATCTTATTTTCGTGTGCATATCTCTTATTATTAGGGATTATAGTTGTTTCCAAGTTTATCTCTTTTTCTAGCTATAAATATAGCCTTTTGTAATCAAGCAAATTATCAATAAACAAAACCTTTCTCTGATTTCCGGTTTTATCATGGTATCAGAGCTGGCTACGGCCTAAACCCTAAAAATCTCGAATAGCCTGCAACATGACCGGCAACGCAGATACTTCGAACAAGAAGAATGATGCGCCGGATCAAAACTCTCCATTCTACATTCATGCATCTGACTATCCAAAACAGATGCACGTCAACGACAATCTCACCGACAACAATTATGCAGATTGGTCACAAGAGTTGCTGAACTTTCTCTTTGCCAAAAACAAGGTGGGATTCGTTGACGGCACGATCAAAAAACCAGAGAAGACACACAGCCACTACATGTTGTGGATGCGCTGTGATGCTATGGTGAAAGGCTAGCTCACCACAGCAATGGAAAGGGATATCAGAGGAAGCGTAAAATACGCCAACACCGCCTCAGAATCTTGGCAGATCTTCAAGAACGGTTCGGAAAGGAGAGTGCTCCCCGTGCCTATGAACTCAAACAAACACTGGCGTCCATCCACCAAAACGGGACATCGGTGTCAACATACTACACCAAACTCGTTCCATATGGGATGAGATGCAAGCTGCTTTGCCCTTACCTCGATGCACATGCAGTGGATGTAAGTGCGATGTCACCAAGAGCATGAGCCAACTAAGAGACAAAGAAAAATTGTATGAGTTTCTTATGGGTCTTGATAACGAATTTTCTGTTATCAGGACACAGATCTTGGCAACAAACCCGATTCCTAGCCTCGGGAATGCGTACCATCTCGTCTCCGAAGACGAGCGACAAAGAACCATCTCGCATGACAAGAAGCCATCAGTAGAGGCGGCGGCGTTTAAAACAACCATGCCAAATCGACGTGAATACACGTCTAGCCAGCGACGTGACAAAACAGGGCCCACCGATCACAAGAAAGAAGAGACGGTACCACACTGTACCGAATGTGGAAGAGACGGTCACCTAAGAGAGGGTTGTTTCAAAAGAATAGGATACCCCGAATGGTGGCCAGGGAACAAAAAACGAACCGAATCAAAATCAAAGGCTGCTTGTGTTGATTCGAGTCCCGTTCCAGGCCTAAGCGCTGATCAATATCGATCCTTCATGAAGCACTTTGAGGAAAAGGAAGGTATTAGAGACGGCATCAAACCTACGGATTATATGACAGGTAAAAAGGATGTTGACAGTGATTGGGCTGTGGACTCGGGATCCACCGAACACATCACCCATGATGAAAACATTCTTGAAAACATTATCAAAACTCCTTTTGAACATCCAGTCCTTATTCCTAATGGCGATGCCATTCCGGTAGAAGGAAAAGGAAGTTGTTTTTTGAATGATGGCACTAAATTAAATGGTGTTCTTCATATACCTAAATTTACTTGCAACCTTTTATTGGTAAGTCGAATGTGTAAAGAGCTACAAACTGCTGTAACGTTTTTTCCCGATTTTTGTGTCATGCAGAAGCTGTACACGAGGAGCATGATTGGTGCGGGTGCATGCAAGAGGGGTCTATACCGAATGAGAGTGTTCGAGAAATCTAGAAGAGCTATGATGACAACCGGTGACACCTGGCATAAAAGGCTAGGTCATGCCTCTAATGAAAGGCTCGCCAAGATTAATTTTCTTAGCAGTTTTTCTTTTAATAAACAGTGTGATTCTTGTTCTAAAGTCAAACACACAAGGCTTCCCTTTTCAAATAGTGAAATAAAAACTAATGGTTGTTTTGAGTTAATACATTGTGATATTTGGGGTAAATATCGTACTCCTTTGTCAGGGGCAAGCTATTTTTTAACAATAGTTTACGATTTCAGTAGAGCGGTTTGGGTTTTTCTATTGAAGTTTAAACATGAAGCTAGCAACCACCTGATGAAATTCTACAAAATGGTAAAGACTCAATTCGACAAAAATATTAAACGAATCATGTGTGACAATGGTGGAGAGTTCACCTCGAACGACATGCTAAGCTTCTACGATGAAGAGGGTATAAAACTCGAAACCTCCTGCCCTCATACACCTCAACAAAACGGTGTTGTGGAGCGGAAACATCAACACCTTCTCGAAACAGCACGTGATCTAAGGTTCGAGGAAAACCTTCCTAAACGTTTTTGGGGTGAGGGTGTCTTGACTGCTACCTATATCATTAATCGTTTGCCATCCCCTGTAATAAACAACGAAACCCCTTATGAAATCATTTTTAATCAAAAACCCGACTATGACTTCATGAAATTTTTTGGTTGCCTCACTTATCATAGAAATACAGACACCAAAGGAGATAAGTTTGAAATGAGAGGCAAACTGGGAATCTTCTTAGGATATCCAACAGGTACAAAGGGTTATAAAATATATGATATTGAAAACAAAAGAATAACGATGTCTAGAGACGTACGATTTCATGAAACCAAGTTTCCTTTTGCTGAAAGCAAAATAACACTAGATGACTGTTTTGATGAAACCATACCACACGATGTTTCAAGTTATGAGGAACAGATGCCTTATCCGGGGCAAAATGCCCCGCAAGATACTGCCTCCAATTCGAGGCATGAAAATGAAACACAACACTTGCATGAAAACGAACCTACAAGTGATACCACCACCCAAAATGACAGTGAAACAGTAGAGTCATTGAGACCTCAGCGGAACAGAACTCAACCACGTCGCTTACAAGATTACGTTGTTGATCTTCCTCATTCGGTTGATCCCACGCATGACCCACCACCACAAAGCTCTTCCACGGTACACCCTTTTATCAAATTATGTTTCTTATAATAATTTCTCTAACTCTCATAAAGCATTTCTAGCTGCCATCGACTCTGTCGATGAGCCCAAGTATTTTCATCAAGCAGTTAAGGATGAGAGATGGATAGATGCCATGAAACGAGAGGTAAAGGCACTTGAAGAAAATAACACTTGGACACTTGAAAATTTACCAAAGGGTAAACGTGCTATAGATTCAAAGTGGGTGTACAAAATAAAATACAAACCAAATGGTGAAGTGGAGAGATTCAAAGCTCGCCTTGTTGCTAAAGGTTTCACACAGATGGAAGGTGTAGATTATCATGACACATTTGCTCCGGTGGCTAAACTCGTGACTGTACGAACCTTACTTGTTGTTGCCGTAAAAAGAAATTGGTCCATACAACAACTTGACGTAAACAATGCCTTCTTACATGGCGACTTGAACGAAGAAGTTTACATGAAAGTCCCTCAAGGATTTGCTAAAGAAGGAGAAACAAAGGTATGCAGACTCAGAAAATCTTTGTATGGCCTGAAACAAGCCTCACGAAATTCGTACCAAAAATTCACCAATGCTCTTCTCGAGCTATGTTTTAAACAGTCCAAAGCGGATCATTCCTTGTTCATACTACAACAAGAAACACGTTTATAGCAGCTCTTATTTACGTCGATGATGTTATCATCGTTGGAAATGACAAGGACAAAATACAAGAAACAAAAGAAGAACTAGACAAACGCATCAGTATAAAAGATATTGGTGATCTCAAATACTTTCTTGGTATAGAGGTTGCTCGAGTCCCCAATGGTATAGTGCCGAGTCAACGAAAATACATCCTTGACATACTTAATGATTGTGGTATGCAAGGGTGCAGGCCTAGTTCTTTTCCCATTGAGCAAAATCTGAAGCTTGACAAAGGTGAAAAGGAACCAAAAGTTGATGCTAGTCAATATCGAAGAATTGTTGGTAGATTACTCTATCTCCAAGCAACTCGGCCAGACATTGCCTACGCGGTTAATATCCTAAGTCAATTCGTGTCAGATCCACGTCAGTCTCACATGAATGCTGTTGTTCGTGTACTTCGATACTTAAAAACAACACCAGGACAAGGAATTTTGCTTCCTCGAGGCGGTGACACCGACCTCTTAGCATACTGTGATTCGGATTGGTTGGGTTGTCCCCTTACTAGACGTTCAAGAACAGGTTACGTTTTATTATTCGGGGGTGCACCCATCTCATGGAAAACAAAGAAGCATTCTGTGGTCTCCCGCTCCTCAGCAGAAGCAGAGTATCGATCCATGGCGTCAACAGTTAGTGAAGTGTTATGGGTAAAGTGGCTATTAAATGAGTTACATGTAGACACCAATGAACCTACTCCCCTTTTCTGCGATAACCAAGCAGCTCACCACATAGCGACAAACCCTGTTTTCCATGAACGAACAAAACATGTTGAAATGGATTGCTATTTTGTTCGTGAACGAGTCGAATCAAAAGAAGTCGTTCCACGTTCCACTGATACCAAATCTCAAATTGCTGATCTTTTAACAAAAGGCTTGGGTGCTCAATAACTACAGTTTCTACTCGACAAGTTTGGCGTTCAAAATCTACACGCTCCAACTTGAAGGGGAGTATTGGATTGATATTCCTTCCTATCTTATTTTTGTGTGCATATCTATTATTATTAGGGATTATAGTTGTTTCCAAGTTTATCTCTTTTTCTAGCTATAAATATAGCCTTTTGTAATCAAGCAAATTATCAATAAACAAAACCTTTCTCTGATTTCCGGTTTTATCATTATAAGGGTCTTGAGCTACTCCTCTTACAACCAATTGATTTTAAGATGGAACCTCGCAAACTTACATGGTATCCTCTCAAGGGAATGGAGGTGCAAATGGACCAAAATTCCTAAACTTGAGTTTGCTGACTATACATTTGAAGTATCAGCTGAGCTGGAGCAAACATCGAGTGAAAGGAAACAGATGACCAAAAGGTGTAAAATTTTCAATGCTATATCCCAAGTTCTTGAACTTCACCGGGGTCCGATACTTGAGTTCACCCTTTCGGTAAATGCAAATAAAAAAACATGTGTTGAAATTGGCCAAATAATACTTCATTTGACAAGTAATACTAGTATCCAGAAAGTGAATCTTGGCTTGCTTTTTGTGGATAAGTTACCCTTAAATTTCTTCTCGTTGACAGGCCTATGTTTCCTTGTTTCTTTTCTTGACTTTAAGTTTGAACCAACATTCAATGGATTTGGCCAACTTACAACCTTAAACTTAGAGCATGTATCCATATCTAAGAAATCACTTACACACCTCTTGTCCAATTGTCCATTACTTAAAACTTTCAATCTGGTAAGTTGTTACTATAATAATATAAATAGCTCCTCATGAGCTTCCATTACTACTTACATGAATATTGTAAATTGTTGCAGGTAGCGTGCAATATTTGATATTTCTAATGATGACAATTCAACCCTTGTTGAGCTATTTGGGTGTTTACGTGTGCTTGAACATTTTACTAATTGGCTTTTGAACTTCGACTTTAAGGTTATATTAATTTGTCCAAATGATATATTAATTTGATCTAAATTTGGTTGTTAGTTAATCTTTGTTTTGCCTGTGTTTCAAGGTTTTCATTAGAGATATACTGCCAACCTCATTAGTCCACCTTTAATTAATACCTATGCTTAGAAGAAATGTGTTTCCTCATAAAAGGCTTGTTGCCTTTCCTTTTTCTTTTGATCAAAAGCTTTCCAAACTTGGAGAAAATTAAGCTAAAGGTATTAATAACATTAGTTTATCTTGTACTTTTTCTTTTTTATGTTATTTTTTTATTTCTCGTGCCAAAATAGTCTGACACATGAAATACTAAGTTAACGCTTGTTGTAGAATCAGGATAAACTGCCATTCCATATTTCGATAATTTAGAGAGAGACTTCACTACAATGGAAAGTTATTCGGATATCTGGTTGGGACATTTGAAGGAACTTGATGGTGAACAATCTGGAATCTTAGACCGTGTGTTGAAGTTTGTGAAGGTTATATTGGTCATATCACCCGTGCTGAAAAAGGCGAACATACTACTTGACAGTTGTGTTACAAAGGATCAAGAGTTGGTTAAGTTAAGAATTCTGTTAGAGGCCCCACATGCATCCTCACGGGTACAAACCTTTGTTGAAGGTCATATTAACATAGGTGTCTTACTAGAAACCATTTTAAGCCAACAATGGGCTAGATTTCTATGTGTTTGTTTAGTTAAAACTCATTATTTTACTGTTTTTAGGATTTATGATTATGGATTGCAAGTTATTATGTTTCAGTTAAGATCTATATGTGAAACCCATTTATATCTTTCATGATGAACGTAGGTGTTTATATGTGATTGATCTATTAGTTGTTGGATTAGCATAAAGCTGATAACTCTACTCAAGAGCTTAATAAAGTAAGGAGCTTTAGATTCGATTTGCATGAACAACTAAAATGTGTAGACTTAAGAACTAAACCTAGGATGTTCTCATAAATTAACTTGATTGATTCTTCATAGAGACGTCTTGGAATCCATTAGACATACATAATAACTGTGAAGACCTCTTGAGCACTTAAATACCACACTGCCACTACAAGTAGTGATATTTCATACTATACAATGGGCTTTCTATGAGATAAAGGTGAGATTAAAAGACTAGTGATAATCAACCATGCATAGAAAAGACGATTGATTATAAGAGACAATTAATGGTTTGGTGTGTGGGACTTGTATACCACAAATAAAAGTGACCAATTTTGACATCCATGAGCTAAAAATATCATGAGGATACTAGTAGCACTAATAAGCTCAAAACATGAAGTTTACAACAATGAACATATGAAGAATATACAACTTTACCTCACTAGCCCCGACCGTTAACGCTGGCGTTTTTGTCGTGGTGGTGGTGATGATGGCGGTTGTTGACTTGTGATGGGGGTTCCATATGAAGTTTTATATTAACATTTGATCCAAATTAATAATGCAGATCATTTTGTAATGAAGATTCTAAGGTAAGTATTGGTTATCTAATAATAAAACTATAATTTCTACAAATAATTAATTCTTCTTTGTTTTTCTCTTTATATGCAGAAATCAACAAGTACTCCTAAAGTTGAACTGGATATCATAATTTTCAACTTCCATGGACCTAATAGACGTATGTATATTAATTTATTTAAAAAATATTTAAATTTATTTGCTACTTATTATAATTCGTCATGCAACTTTTTTTAGTACAGAGGAGTGACTTGACAACCGAAGTTGACGTCTTGCTTGAAAGATTATCAGACATGAAGTTTCCTAAGTGACAATGTGGCAGTGTAAAGATGATGTCGCAGAAGCCCTTATGGAGGCTTTAAGGGTATAAAATTATTCCGTTTGCTTCTCATGATTATTTTTTGTTGTAAAATATTTCTAATACGCGTTAACCAGATGTTAAAGGGGGCCTAAACTCAACAATTTCACACACACTGCATTCTGGTTGTTACAAGTGAACCAGATCGATATGGAAACACTTGCCAGACAAGTTCCTCGGGTATATACAATGATTGTATTATGCTATTCATTTTTCTAAAATCTAAAAGTTACATTTTATTGTAGGCTTTCATATCTTATCCATTATAAGTCCTTTTCACGTGCCGAAACTAAAAGCAATTTACAGTGGGGTAAAGTTTCTTGCAAAATCTTTTTCTTTTAAATATATATAATAATAAAAGAATTTTCCTTTAATTAAACAGGGAAAAAGGAACCCACTAGAAAGCAATCAAATCATAAATGTATTAAGAAACGAAGATTTTAACATTCTTATATCCCAATATTTGATGAAGAGTTATCAAGCCTCCGGGACAACTTTTGAACGTCAACCTTCAATATCCGAAAAATATTGCATTCAAAAGTAGTCGTAGAAGTTTGATAAGTCTTCATCAAATGTTGCGATATAAGAATGTTAAAATTTCTGTTTTTACTAGGTTTCTTATAGGATCGCTTTCCAGTGGGTCCCTTTTCCTATGTGTAATTAAAGGAAAATACTTTTATTATTATATATATTTAAAAGAAAAAGATTTCGAAAGAAATTACGTGAAAAGGACTTGTAACGGATAAGATATAAAAGCCAACAATAAAATGTGATTTTTAGATTTTATTAAAACGAATAGCATAATACAATCGTTGTAAACACCTGAGGAACTTGTCTGGCAAGTGTTTCCACATCACTAGACTGATCTGGTTCACTTGTAGCAACCAGAATGCAGTGTCTTTGAAATTGTTGAGTTTGGGCCCTCTTCAATATCTAGTTAACGCGTATTAGTAATATTTTACAACAAAACTAATCATAAGAAACAAACGGAATAATTTTAAACCCTTAGAGCCTCCATAAGGGCTTCTCCGACGGTAGCATCTTTAAATCCCCCACCAGGAAACTCCATGCCTAATAATTTTTCAAGTAAGACGTCAACTTCCGTTGTCCGTCACTCCTCTGTACTAAAAAAAGTTGCATGATGGATTATAATAAGTAGCTACTAAATTTAAATATCTTTATAAAAAAATTTTAATATACATACGGCTATTAGGTCCATGGGAGTTGAAAATTACGAGACCCAGTTTGGCTTTAGGAGTACTTGTTAATTTCTGCATATAAAGAGAACTAGCTTCATAGCCCGCCCGAATGGGCGGGCATGCTTCATAAAATAAAAAGGATAATTCTAAAAAAAAAAACTTAAGATATCATATATTAATATATAAATGAAATGATGATAAACGTTTGATACATATCACAAATGGTACACACAATTTACAGACGAAATAAAACTTATTTGTATACGACAAGTTGTTATTGAGTTAGTGTAATTGTCATCTTGGTCGCAACAAATAACTTTCAATCATTTCTTGCTCTTAAATCTAGAGACATCGACATACAATTGACCGTGTGAGAATACTGGATTTTGAAGAAACAACCCAATTTGTGACAACGTCTGACATTGACTTTTATTAATAGTCATAACAAAGCATACTTAAACATAAAACGGGGGCATCTTGTTATCGAAAGAACTAATAACCATGCCTTTTCAAATAGTCCAACGATTAGTGCGGCACAAATGTAGACATCTGGGTCACATATATTATAAGGGCATGTTCGGACTTTGTCACAATCAATTTTCGTAGATTTCTTGAATTATATAAAGAGGTCATATAATATTTCTTAATTTACCTTAAGTAGTTAAGGTAATATCCCTTTAATTTGAATTTTGATAATCGACAATATCAACCTATTTTAACATTTTTAATTATAATAATAGTTTTAAATTCTGTCAAACTAATTAAGGGAATTTGCTCATTATTTGATTGTGTCAAAAGAATTTGTTCATTATTTGTCTAAAGTTCCGAAAATTAAAATATATATTCCTAAAGAATTACTTAAAGGATTGATTTGACAAAATATATATTTTAAAACTTAATTGAAAGTTGAGATGGAAAGTCATATAATTGTGTCAAACGAATTTATTAAATTTTTCTAAAGATTCGCAAATTACCTAAATAGGATTGTAGTTATTTATTTATTTTTATTAAATTTCAAATGGTTGACCCAATATTTCGTAGGCATGATCTTGTTACCTAATATAATTGCATGATTTGCGGAAATATGAATATTTGCGGAAACAACGGATGTGAAATTTGTAGAGGAAGTTTGTTAACTCAGTAGGAAGAGAATACCACAGAATTTTCAAGGTATAATATAAGGAGGATTTCGTTGGTCAATGGTTGAATTACAAGTGGCATTCTCGACCAATGAGGGAGCTCCAAACTGCTGAGTTGGCAAACGTAAATCAAATGTAGACTCATATATAGGAGAAGATAACAAAGAAGAATTAATTATTTGTAGAAATTATAGTTTTATTATTGGATAACTAATACTTACCATAGAATATTCATGACAAAATGATTTACATTATTAATTGGGATAAACTTACCTCATGATTAAACGTCATTCCAAGTAAGTGATGCCTATCACTTGATGAGTACAATATCATCTTCTGTGATGGTAATTATACACCTAACCCCTGTATAACATAAAATAATACATAAAAATTTTAATTATGCAAAAGTAAACCTTAAACAGTTCAGTTTTGAGATGGCTTACTTCTTTCTTTTCTAGTACTGAGTTCAGTTTTTTATGTCCATTCAACGCTTTGAACACCAGAGTATGCTTTCTTCTAGTTCCTTCTATGTCAGCAATTCTCTTTGTAGATATAGACGTAAAGATCACCATTTTTGGTGGCCACTCACGAGCAAGCCTGAGAGGGAAATGAAAAGTCAAATTTTTATAGTCAATGGCTTAAAACTAAGCCATTGACTATAAAAATTTGACTTTTCATTTCCCTCTCAGGCTTGCTCGTGAGTGGCCACCAAAAATGGTGATCTTTACGTCTATATCTACAAAGAGAATTGCTGACATAAAAGGAACTAGAAGGAAGCATACTCTGGTGTTCACAACGTTGAATGAACATAAATTACTGAACTCGCTACTAGAAAAGAAGGAGGTAAGCCATCTCAAAATTGAACCGTTTAGGGTTTACTTTTGCATAATTAAAATTTTTATGTATTATTTTATGTTATAGAGGGTTTAGGTGTACAATTACCATCACAGAAGATGATATTGTACTCGGAAGTCAAATGCATCTCTTACATGGAATGGTGTTCAATCGTCAAGGATATATATATTTCTAGCTATCAAATTATGGTGTGCCACAAGGAACCACCATCACAAGTCAGCAACCGCCAACAACATCATCACCACCATGACCACAAAAATGCCAGCGTTAACGGTCGGGGCTAGTAGCTTTCTAGTATCCTCATGATTTTTTTTGCTCAAAGATGTCAAAATTGGTCACTTTTATTGGTGGTATACAAGTCTCACACACGAAACTATTAATTGTCTCTTATAATGGTCTTTTCTATGCATGGTTGATTATCATTAATTCCACTTACCTTTTTATCTCATCTTTAATTCATAGAAATCCTATTGTATCTTATCTTACTCCTTAAAGCATTTAGGCCTTCTAAGTTTAGAAGGTCTTAATCTTAAACTTAATCTTAAATTTCTACTTTGGGAAACATCTTAAACACCACAAAATAAAAAAATATTGCTTAGATGATTCAAACCCAAGACCTTTTGCGAGTATGGACTGTGTGTTAACCAATTGATCTACTTGATACTTTGTTTTATCCCAGTAAGTAATATACATAACCTTTAACTTCAACATACCTAAAACGGCCAATATTTAAAAAACCGCCAATTTCGGATCACTACCGTCGTCATCACCCACTACTTGATCACCGTCAAGTTTAGTCACAGGGTACCCGACGCCGCATTGTGCGGGTAACCTGCTAGTAGTATAAATATCACTACTTGTAGTGGCACTGTGGTATTTAAAGTGTTAAACGTACAAGGATAAAACAATAATAGAAACAGTACGTCTATACTAGGGGTTCGCTCCAATGATTGCTTTTTAAAATATGGTTAAGCTCGAGTGGCATGTTGATAAGTTTATTAAAATATTAGCTTAGTTCATTAATAATCTCCAACTTAAAATCAATTATTTAAATAAATAATCTTGTAAAAAGAAAGAAAATCTCGTATTCAATTCTGTGTAGTATTTTCATATTTAAATAATTTAGTTTTTATTTCTTTTATAGAAATTCCTTTATTAATATGAATGGGATTTTTAGAGGCTACAATAGAAGTCATGACATACATCTGGCAAGCATGCATGCAATTTGTTTAATAAGGCTTTTATATTTTAATTCCTTTTTATTTCTTCGGATTTTGAAGGTTTTAACCAAGTATTTAACTTTGAAGATGTTGGTCATCTTGTATTTAACATATTTTTGTGATGTTTTCTTGTAAGTGAACCTTACTAGCATAAAACATATAGATCTAATTAAAGAGAAGATATGTATTCTCACAAAGCTTTTTGGTTTGGTGATTTCTAACTTGGTTGAGTTCTTTCACCTTCTTCAAAGTACCCAAAGGGGATTAATCTTCTCGGGGAACTTCTTAAGATGTTGTAAATGGAAGTATCTTAAAATATGTAATATAAAAAATGTGTATAACTTAAGAATACAACACTTACAACTAAAGGATGATGAAACTAAATGTGGACAGCCCCTTATCTTCGATTTTCAGCAGCCTTCAAGATGTGATATGGGTGTTTTGATGGTGGGAGGTTGTAGAGGAAGTTATTATGATAATTTGGCAACTTGAATCACCAAATTTGAACTAATAATGAGAAAGTTATGAAGATTTGAAGTTTGATTGGTAAGTGAATACATGCTAGACGGATTTTTATTATCTCTTGGGAGTGTTTGTAGATCTTTGATGGAAAGAGTGAATGTATAAAAGTTTTAAGATTGTTTAAATCATAAATGGCATGGGAACATCCTTGGGAGTGAGCATGAGCAAAAGAAAGATGAAAACTACCCAAATTGGTGAAAGATATGGTGGGAGGGTGTTTTTACGTGTAGGCAACATCAAAAAAGTACAACACGCATGGTCTTTGCTTTGACCACTTAGGAGGGGGAAATATTTACTTTCAGTGATTTTGGGTATTACTTTAGGCAAGAAAGAAGGAAAAATAAGAAAAATCATTTAGGGGGGTTGGTTCGTAGTTAAGAAGAGGAAAGAGGGGTCAAAGTTCGACTCTTCAATTTGAAATGATAGGTTCTAGATTTTTAGCTTTTATTTGGATATTCGGTATAATCTTCTAATCTTTCCGTTCCAATTTTATTGTCCATATTTCCTTTCTATTTGTCCCAAAATTATTGTTAATTTAAATTTTCACCAATCAAAAAATAATTAGATGGTAAAGATAAAATTTTATTGATTGGACATTGTAATAAATGTACTTTTATTAAACTATGTGATTTTTGTCTATGGACAATAATTATGGGACGAAAGGAGTATCTGTTTACGAAACAATATATATTATTTTAAATTGGGCTTTATTTGATAATTAATGAGAGTTAACTAAAATGTGTAGACTTAAGAACTAAACCTAGGATGTTCTCATAAATTAACAACTTGATTGTGTGCGTAATTGATTCCTCATACAGACGCCTAGGAATCCATTAGACGTACATAATAACTGTGAAGACCTCTTGAGCACTTAAATACCACATTGCCACTACAAGTAGTGATATTTCATACTATACAATGGGCTTTCTATGAGATAAAGGTGAGATAAAAAGACTAGTGATAATCAACCATGCATAGAAAAGATAATTGATTATAAGAGAGACAAAAAGATGATTGATAATAAGAGACAATTAATAGTTTGGTGTGTGAGACTTGTATACCACCAATAAAAGTGACCAATTTTGACATCTATGAGCTAAAAAAATAATGAGGATACTAGTAGCACTAATAAGCTCAAAACATGAAGTTTACAACAATGAAGAATATACAACTTTACCCCACTAGCCCCGACCGTCAACGTTGTCGTTGTGGTGTGATGATGTTGACTTGTGATGAGGGTTCCCTATGAAGTTTTATATTAACATTTGATCCAAATTGATAATGCAGATCATTTTGTAATGAAGATTCTATGGTAAGTATTGGTTATCTAATAATAAAACTATAATTTCTACAAATAATTAATTCTTCTTTGTTTTTCTCTTTATATGTAGAAATCAACAAGTACTCCTAAAGTTGAACTGGATCTCATAATTTTCAACTTCCATGGACCTAATAGCCGTATGTATATTAATTTATTTAAAAAATATTTAAATTTATTTGCTACTTATTATAATTCGTCATGCAACTTAATTTAGTACAGAGGAGTGACTAGACAACCAAAGTTGACGTCTTGCTTGAAAGATTATCAGACATGAAGTTTCCTTGGTGGCACTGTGGCAGTTTTAAAGATGTGTGGCAGTTTTAAAGATGTTGTCGTCGGAGAAGCCCCTATGAAGGCTTTATGCATATAAAATTATTCCGTTTGCTTCTCATGATTAATTTTATTATAAAATATTTCTAATACGTGTTAACCAGATGTTAAAGGGGGCCTAAACTCAATAATTTCACACACACTGTATTCTGGTTGCTACAAGTGAGACAGGTCAGTCTACTGCTATGGAAACACTTGTCAGACAAGTTCCTTGGGTATTTACAACGTTTGTATTATGCTATTCATTTTTCTAAAATCTAAAAATCGCATTTTATTGTAGGCTTTAATATCTTATCCGTTATAAGTCCTTTCACGTGCCGAAACTAAAAGCAATTTATAGTGGGGTAAAGTTTCTTGCAAAATCTTTTACTTTTAAATATATATAATAATAAAAGAATTTTCCTTTAATTAAACAGGGAAAAAGGAACCAATCGGAAAGCGATCGTATCATAAATGTAGTAGAAAACAAAGATATTAACATTCCTATATCGCAATATTTGATGAAGAGTTATCAAGCTTTCGGTGCTACTTTTGAACGTCAACCTTCAATATCCGAAAAATATTGCATTCAAAAGTAGTCGTTGAAGTTTGATAACTCTTCATCAAACTTTACGATATAAGAATGTTAAAATTTTTGTTTTTTACTAGGTTTATGATAGGATCGCTTTCCAGTGGGTCCCTTTTTCTCGGTGTAATTAAAAGAAAATTATTTTATTATTATATATATTTAAAAGAAAAAGATTTTGAAAGAAACTTTACCATATTATATATTGCTTTCAGTTTCGGCACGTGAAAAGGACTTATAACGGATAAAATATAAAAGCCAACAATAAAATGTGATTTTTAGATTTTATTAAAACGAATAGCATAATACAATCGTTGTAAATACCTGAGGAAGTTGTCTGGCAAGTGTTTCCACATCAATAGACTAATCTGATTCACTTGTAGCAAACAGAATGCAGTGTCTTTGAAATTGTTGAGTTTAGCCCCCCTTTAACATCCGGTTAATGCGTAATAGTAATATTTTACAACAAAACTAATCATAAGAAGCAAATGGAATAATTTTATACCCTTAGAGGCTCCATAAGGGCTTCTCCGACGATAGCCTCTTTAAATTCGGCACCAGGAAACTCCATGTCTAATAACTTTTCAAGCAAGACGTCAACTTCTGTTGTCCACCACACCTATATACTGAAAAAGTTGCATGATTAATTATAATAAGTAGCTACTAAATTTAAATATTTTTATAAAAAAAATTAATATACATACTGCTATTAGGTCCATGGGAGTTGAAAATTACAAGACCCAGTTCAGCTTTAGGAGTACTTGTTAATTTCTGCATATAAAGAGAAAAACAAAGAATTAATTATTTGTAGAAATTATAAACTTGTTAATTTCTACAAATAAAGAGAAAAACAAAGAAGAATTAATTATTTGTAGAAATTATAGTTTTATTATTGGATAACTAATACTTACCGTAGAATATTCATGACAAAATGATTTGCATTATTAATTTGGAACAAATGTTAATATAAAACTTCCTAGAAATAGATTATTGGGCTGGGGCGGTGGGCTACTAATCGGGCTAGGGCAACACATAATACAATACTTAAATCATGATGCGGTTTGGGCTAGTTCTGATCAGTTCAACCTGTTGAAGTGTCGGTTCTTTTTGAACAGGCACCATTGCCAATAGATAGGACATCAGTAACACAAAAAAACTTTCCCAATTGCAGCACAGCTTTTCATGCATAATAAGGGAATTTGGATTGGACTGATTGATCTAAAATTAATCGTCGAAAATATATCAAGAACCCTATATGGCTTCCAATTCACAAACAACAAATTCATTGGCACAGATGACAAATCCATGAACTTGGATTAAGCAAAAACAGTTGATCTTGTTTAATTAAAATCAAATAGAAAATACGAATGTATTCCTAAGTGCTTTCATAATCCCAACACTAAATTTCATTTGCAGAATTACATTGCGTACTTACTTGATAATGTTTTGAGAGAATGATGGGCCAGCAAGGACCCAAAACCGCATTACCTTCCACCACTATTGATTGTAGTGATTCAGTTAGAAATTGAATCGAGGGCTTGATTGGTTTGTTATAATTGAAATCTTATAACCAAATACTTCAAATAAGATAATCAAAACCCCCTAGGGTTTGTATAACCAAAAAGCGTATGAACAACTGCTAGCTATGGGTACCTCAGCTGGTGAAAAAATGTGATTCAAGGAGATGACAAACAACAATGACTCAAATAAACAAGAGCTAGCACCAGCGAAAACAGATTCGAAGCAGCAATCACGAGCACATCACGTTTTCTGCAGTCAACAATTGCGATAGAGGATTAGGGTTTCAGAAAAATTCTTCAATTTTTTGGATGAAGGGAATTTATACCCCGCTTTTTCTTATGTCCAAGCCTTGATTCTCGGTTGGAATGAACCCTTCTTAAAAAAGGCATTCTTTCATACTCCCTCCGTCCCACAAAAAAGTTCTCATTTCTATCATAAATTTTGTCCCACAAAAAAGTTCCCATTTCTATTAAATAATATTATTATTATGGACCCCACCACCAATTATCTCTTAAAAACACTTTCTCTCTCCAATTAACCTTATATTTTAATCAAAAATAGTACCAAAGACCCCACTATCAACTATCTCCTAAATACTTGTGCCCAAAGGAAATGGGAACTTTTTTGTGGGACGGAGTGAGTATTTTGGAGAGAATGAAAAGGGTGGAAAGAGAATGGGTATTTGATTCTCCAATTCTATTCTACACAAACACGGAAACATCCTCAATTCCATCCTATATTTTTTAGTATTTAATTTGTGTGTTTTTTTTAAACGGCTACTTAGTAGTTCGAGTTTAAACTATGATATTCACAAAAGATAATATGTCTTCCCTCAAACACTCTACCTATGAGGAATAAAATCCATCATTTGTCAATGACGGGACTTGAACCCATGACCTATAAATCATAAGCAACATCTTTTTTTCCACCAATACCACTAGCCTAGAATTCTTGAGTAATTTGTTGTCTTTTACTATTCTATTTCTTTGAATGCATCATAAATTAAAGGATCGAGTTTGTCATAGAATACAAAATTGATAATTATTGGAGGTAAGTATGGGGTGGTGTTTAAATAAAATCGAACTCCGAACAGAATACTTCAGATTTTAAGAATTACACCATGTTCGGTTTTCGATTTTTGTTTTTTTTTTCTAGATAAATCGGTTCCGTTTTGAGTTTTTTTCGGTTTTTTTGTTTTGCGTTAAATATACCAATTTGTTACCTTAAAATTAGGGGTGAGCATTTGGACCAAAAAACCGAACCGAACCGAAAACCGACTGAAACCGATAACATGTTATAAGTTCGGTTTCGGTTTTGAAAATTCATCGTTTTCAGTTTTGGTTCGGTCTTCGAAAAAGGATGAACATTTGGCGTAAAACAACCGAACCGAAACCGAACAGGTGATAAACAACCAATTAATTTCGTCTCGTTCGCGAAGGCACCGGACTTTTGACGTTTTGCCTCTTTGGCCTTTTAAATAAATTAATTTATAATTTTAGTAATAAATTAAGGGGTCCTACTATTAAAACATGTCATTTCTATCTTTTAAACAGGTTAGTCAAACTTGACCTTGAAATTTGTGACCACCGTCAATAGATTACAGAAATTTTCCGACTTCCTTCGAGAAGGAAAAAAAAACTCAAAACCACCACCTACCGGCAACGTCCACCCTAACCCATCAATAATCTCCTTTGAGCCACTGTTGACACCCGACCTCCAACCACCCTACCCCGGTCAACACACATAGGCGTTGCCAACGACGATCGTGGTGGTAGTGGTCGACTTTCTTCGTTGTGAGTGGGTGGTGGTGGTGTCAGAATTCTCCGATTCAATTTGGTTGTGGTTAAAAGTGGTGGTGGTGGTGAACGATGGTGATGGTGAACGGTGGTGTGAGCATTGGTCGACATTGTGGTGGCTGTTGGATCACAGGCCTTAAAATGCTTAAACTGAAGGACACACTCACGTTATTATGATTGTGAAAATGCAGAAAGCAACAAATGAAAATAAAGATAGAAATGGACTCAACAACTTACTTTATCATTAGGAACAATAAAGACTATAAAT
Organism: Calendula officinalis; assembly: GCA_963853835.1. NCBI lineage: Eukaryota > Viridiplantae > Streptophyta > Magnoliopsida > Asterales > Asteraceae > Calendula > Calendula officinalis. The sequence goes on along the minus strand of OY970830.1, from coordinate 37,570,040 downwards.
AGCCTACACATACTAGCCAACTATTACGTAAAAGAAGGAAACCACCTACCAACTACACCAACTACACCTAAAGACTAGCACACTCTATAACTCACCCACATTACTCGGTCAAACATTGACTAAATAAAAGACACATCTAAAATATTAAACTATTAAAAACTAACCAATCAAGATTAACCCAATAATTACCCCCATAATCTTGATGCATTTTCATTTCAAAGTAACGCTGGCTCATCATCATCTCGAGTCAAGTTAGCCACTTCTTCTTTCGGTTCATGCTTAGGACACTCAAACGCATAGTGTCCATATTCTTGACAATTATAACACTTAATGTATCTTTTATCCCGATACATGCCTTGTTCCCTTTGGTCTTCATTAGATTTAAACCGGCCACCTCGACCTCTACCAAAATCGTGACCCCTTCCTTGACCACGACCTCTTCCTTGACCAAATTGCTCATGGTCATATTCACCATGCTTAGTTCTCTCTTCCCAATCCTCCTTTGAAAGCAACACTTTGCCTTGATCATTATCTTCCACATCAAAAGCTTTGATCCTATCTTCATATGCCTTCAACCTTCCTACGGCCTCTTCGAGTGACATGTTCTCTATCTCCGAATATTGTTCAATAGAGGCTACAATTTGTAAAAATTTCTTTGGAACCGAGTTTAGTAACTTTCTTACCACTATCTCATCTTCCAAACTTGACCCGAGACTCTTAAATTTTGTAGCAATCCCACTAAGTTTGCCCGAGAATTCATCAATTGAATCTCCTTCTTTCATCTTCAACATTTCTAGCTCGGTTCTAAGAGTTTGAAGTCTTGCCTTTTGAACTCTTTCGGCTCCCAAATACCGCACACGAAGCGCTTCCCACACATCTTTTGCATTTTTATACTTTGCCACTTGAAGTAACACATCTTCGGGTAAAGTTTGAAACACGAATGCTCTTGCCATCAAATTCTTCTTAGCCACGACCGTTTCTCCCGTTACCGGATCAATAACTTCCCACAAATCGTATGCTTGAAGAATCGACTCCACCATTATTGACCAACTCGTGTAATTAGTAGTTGTTAATTTAGGACAATGCAAAGGTACGTTGCTTTGATTACCTCCTGTTACAATAGCTCGACTAATTTCTGGCATAGCTTTTCTTCTTTTTCTCGTTTTCTTTTTCTTCACACAGATTGCTTCAGATTCTCACCACACAGGTTCTCGTTCTTCACTTTCACACAGATTCTCGTTCTTCACCTTCACACAGATTTCGAGCAGCACACAGTTTCCTCTTCACACAGATACCTTTTGCCTTCACCACACAAAATTCTTTCTTTCTATCACACATATCATTCCTCGGTTTCACGAAGAAACTTCTCGATGTCTTCTTTTTCACATACTTTTAGACATGGTTCTGATACCAATTGTTGGATCACAGGCCTTAAAATGCTTAAACTGAAGCACACACTCACGTTATTATGATTGTGAAAATGCAGAAAGCAACAAATGAAAATAAAGATAGAAATGGACTCAACAACTTACTTTATCATTAGGAACAATAAAGACTATAAATAGCCTACACATACTAGCCAACTATTACGTAAAAGAAGGAAACCACCTGCCAACTACACCCAACTACACCTAAAGACTATCACACTCTATAACTCACCCACATTACTCGGTCAAACATTGACTAAATAAAAGACACATCTAAAATATTAAACTATTAAAAACTAACCAATCAAGATTAACCCAATAGTGGCGGTGGTCGACGATTTGGTGCCTTCAATAAAATTTTTGATGGGTTTTTGGATTAGAGAGAAATGAAACTTGAATATGGAGAATATGAAGAGAGAAGAGAGAGCATTTGTCATGATATTTGTAGAGAGAGAAGAAAATCACAGATAGTATGAAGATGAGAAAGATTCAATAAAAATTTTGATGGTTCACTTAAAGAGAAAAATGAAATTTAAATATGAAGAATATAGAGAGAGAAGAGAGAACACGGTCTTTGTGGAGAGATAAGAAAATTCTCATACAAAAGAGAGTATGAAGATGAGAAGAGAGTTTGACTGATAGTTGCATTCATGGAGAGTATGTGAGTTAGGGTTGTTCCAATAGATTAATGGTATGTTCCAATAGTTGATTATTTTGCTAACCATTACCCTTAGATTATATCCATTAACAATTCAACTCAACCTAACTTTTTTTATTAAAAAAATAATTTCAGTCTCTTCCACCTATACAACTCAATCAACATAACTTGTCACACATTAACAACCCAGCCAACATAACATTTTAAAATCAAACATACCAATCAAAATAATTCACATCATATTAAAAAAAAAAATTAACAAAAAAGATGTGACCTTTTAGTGGTGACATGGTCTCCCACCACAACCTAAATCACTACTTTTTGGTGAACCTCCTCTTCTTTTCTTTTTTTTTTTCTTTTTTTTTTAATTATTGTGTGACCCAACCAAAACCAATATCAATACCAATGGGGATAGTCTTAGTGCAATGGTTAAAAAAAAGTTAATTATCAAAATAGACTAATTTAAATGAGCGACTCCCATTTAAGATTGATAGACTTCAATCTTCCCAAAATACCCCGTGCGATTGGGAGACTTCATAGAGCGGTAGTAACTTTGAGCAGCACGAACTAGTGAGCAGCACTAACTGGAGCAGCACTAAGTGTTGAACAGTACTAACGCGCAGTAGTAATAAGGTTGAACACTATTAACTAGAAGTAGTAACAAGGTTGAGAGCAGTATTAACAATGTTGAGCAGTACTAACGAGCAGTAGTAACTAGGTTGAGCAACACTAACTCGGACACGTGGCGGCGTTCTAGTGGAGTAGCACGGTCTCATGGTGGCACGGTCTATTTTGAGATGAATTGAAAATACAAGTCTTTTACAGGGGAACTTTGGTTTCATTTAGTCTATATTAAGAAATCACCCTAAAAAAATTAATTACTTAAAAATTCTACCTTATATACAACTAGTTTCAAAGCTCGCCCGGATGGGCGGGCATGTTTCGAGATATAGATTGCGTAACAATGAGAATAATGTAGGAAGTTGAATAACGTAGGAAATCATAGAGTCGGTTATTATTAAAATAATGAATAGACATTTTTATTATACATGAATAATCCGTTAAAAAAACTTAAAGACGAAATAAAACTTATTTGTATACGATGTTTGTCGTTGAGTTGGTGTACTTGCCATCATAGTCGCAAAAAATAACCTTCAAGCCCTTCTTGTTCTTCACTCTAGAGACAACGACATATAGTTGGTGTAATATAGATGAACTACTTATGACCCAACTTTAAATGTAATCATTTACACATAGGGTCTAACATAATTTAAGTAGTGCTAAAAAATACAAATGGGTCAAAATCTGTACTGCAACCCGAGATCCCTTCACAGCTACAGCTCCATTTCCAAATTTGAAATCTTAAACCCTGAACATAATTTCCTTAGATTATTATTATTCAGTACATTCAAGAATTACAACTTAATAAAAATTAACATGACGTTCTCTTTATGATCCTAAACATTTCAAACTGAAACTGATTATTAGTAATTACTAACTTGAGCCCATTAGAAAGGCTTGTGTATTCATTATCGGGTACTTTTGTTCCCTCGTTTATACAAATTACTTTCCAAGTATTAGGAAAATACATGCTACATTTGACATTTAACTCCAAGCAGATCAATATTGGAATTCAAATTATTTGAATTTTGAGTACTAATGGTGATCTCGCATAATTTAAATTTAGATATTGAACAGAATTACACATTACTAAAGAAAAAAACTGCTTAGGATTCTCATCTGTTGCCAATAAAAAAATCAAATGAGAAACAAAATTTAGTGTTCTCAATATAAATTTAAACCATATTATGATAAATGTGACATGCATACACAAGTAACTCGTCGAATTAAGATATACCTAGCTGAAGACATACCTTCACAAAATGCATAACTGCATGTCTCTTAAACACTTTGTCCATAAAAAATGTGATAGATCAATAGATTCCCCATGCTGGTACTCTTTTTGCTTGAAAGTCTGCATGAAAAAAGTCATTTAGTCGGAGATGATAATCGATACACTATCCATAATTCCTAACAATGCATGTCATATTGTCACCAAAACGTTCATGTAAAACAACATTCGCCAACTACAAACTAAGAGTCAAAATGTCATATAACTTGTCTACCAAACAACAATTGGATAGTGAAGATATATCTACATCAACTGTAATCCTCAACTTTGTAACAGCTTGGCTGTTTTTGTAAGAAAAAAATTTTGAAAGGCAGAGAATACATACAAACCTGGAAAGAACCAGTAACAATGTAATAGGAGAACTGCAACCAAAATCATATATTATGAGATTCCTTCCTTTAGTAGCAAAATTTGAATCGCTAATTTTATAAAGCCAACTGTTATTTACAGAATACAAAAGTTTAGTGATTTGTCCTTCGATCATAGGGAAGACTAACATAATTTAATAAATCTGATAGCAAACCTCAACCGACTGCTTCATTGGTGAAATCAGAATTTGAAATAAGTTGTTTATATTAATTGTTTGTTTATGACTGTAATTATGCATCCAAATAATTTTAGTGATAAAAGAAAGTTTAGTCGAAAAATGAAGTTGAGGTTTGCTATCAGATTAGGTATGAGTACTTCCTAGTTCAACCATATTGTATCAGCTTACAATATCTTTTGTATTATCAAAAATTGATTAGAACAAAATGACAAAAGTGCAGATTATAAATTTCTTAATCAATTTTGTTAATTAATATAATACTATTTTCCATAATTTTGGATAAATTAGGTCACCTACAGTCAAGTTCTTGGCACTGTCTTCCCAAGATGGTTATTGTACGTTTCTAGAATTTTGGATAAAAGTGCAGATTATAAATTTCTTAATCAATTTTGTTAATTAATATAATACTATTTTCCATAATTTTGGATAAATTAGGTCACTTACAGTCAAGTTCTTGGCACTGTCTTCCCAAGATGGTTATTGTACGTTTCTAGAATTTGAGAACTATGAAATAGGAGTACCCATACCGTTTTCAGGTTCGGCGAAATCATACCGTGTTGAAACACATTGTAATCACCGGTATCATGGAACCGTCGATATCCCTGCTCAATCGAACATGGAAAGAACTCAAAATTCGACACCTAAATACATGGATTGAAAGATTCTTCTGGAATCGACGTAGTTGTATGTTGAACGGGTGCTTGGTCTTGCATCTGGGATACGAAACCTTGGAACATAAAGAACCTGAAACAATCCTTCTTGACGGAAAGCAGGATTTTTCATCGTCGGGAGATTCAGCAGCAGTCGTGGCTTAGCGGCTGTATTAGGGCATAGTAGAGCCGTAGAGGAGAAACCCAATTTGAAAATGAATCTTGTGAGTCTCAAACACTTGATGAGTTGTATTTTTTATCCCATAACTACCCTTTGACGTAGCATTTACAGCCAATAAAAAATAGCCAAATTGACAAGTCATCAAAAATTAACTTAAGGTCTTGCCCTATATATAGGTGGGAGATTCCCATTCCTATGTACCGTTCATTAGAAACTAAACGGAACGGAGGAAAATTGAGCGGCTGAAAAGGAAAAGGAGGGAAACGGTTGAAAACTAATTGAGATTTACACGGCTAAAAACTAAATTGACATTTACAATTTACATAAATTACACCTAAAGTAAGGTTGTTTTTGTAAATAGTTATATAATATTACTTTTTTCACCCTTTAATTATTAACTAATGACTAAAATATTATACTTATTTTCTTAATTTAATATATATTTAAATCAAATGAAATATTTATTTTTTTAAAAATTCACATTAAAAAGTTTACTGAAATACGATCAGAATAAGTCTAATTTTACAATATTTCTTACATATAGATTTTTTTTAATTGAAATAGTATATATTATAAAGTATGTGTTTTGGATATGATATTATTTTTTAGCTATGTGTGTGTTTTATAGTAAGTTTTCTAAACATAAATAAATAATTTTTATTTCTAAACTCCATTTCCGATAAAATCAAAATTTTATATTAACTGTCGAAAAGATAAAGTTTAAAATCCGCAGCAACACGCGGAGAGAAACTATGCTCGTTGTATACATTAATTACAAGAAAAACCATCTCCTAAATTTCATTAACCATCTAGGAATGGATATGCATAAATGATTGTATACTAACTATTATAATTGCTCTTGACCATTGCCCTAAAAGGCAATGTTTAAGTTAGCCTCTCTCTCTTTTAAATGTTTGTTTCTCGCTCTCTCCACTTTCTTAAACCAGTTGTTTCTCCCCCAATTTTAGAATTAGTGTTCATTGGTATCTTTTCATTTATGCGGATCCTCATCGGCGGCATAAATGTGAACGCAGATCCTCACTGGAGGCATTACCTATAGTTCACATAATCGTTGGCTAGGATCCGTGAATGCTGAAATATATAGCGTAGAGATTCAAAGTCACTTGCAATATAAGTGGTATTTAAAATTTATGGTTGAAATATTAATTGCTAAAATGTCAAAATGAACTTCTAAATATAGTGGTTTGGAAAGCAAAAAAAAAAAAACATGAAACAATGGTATTTATGCATCTTTATATAGGAAATCCAAACATTAAAGAATTTGCATTTCTTCCTGCCAGTTTCATTCAGATGGAATCTCTCACAGTAGTTTACATGATCATAGATAGTTCTAGATTAACAAATTATAAGTCATAAGAAATTATTTGTAAAAACTTTAAAAAAATAAAAATCATCATATCTCTACTATCTATAATGCATTTAGGACCTTTCCTTAAATAACAAATTAAAAATTCAGCCAATAACTTTCCTTTTTTGTCTAAAAGATCGGTTTAAAAATAATACCCTTTGCAGGGCTCGAACTTGAAACCACCAGGACAACAAACAAGTACTCTACCAACTGAACAACTAAGGTATCACGTTCTAACAAAATCTATTTAACCTAATCAATACATTTAACCTAACCTATACTCTCATTCCTTTATCAGTTATCCTGTCAATTCATTTACCTTCTCGATTCTATCAAACCCTCGACTCCTTCAACGTTTCAAGCATCTTCCTTCACTGATTCATCAACACCTTCTATTAGCCCGCCGATTCAATTCCAAATCCCTCGATTCCCTCCTTCATCATCACCTTCAAGCATGCTTCATTCAGCCTACAAATACGACGCTTCATCAGTTTTTGATAATTGATAACACACATTAATTCTTAACTATTATTTTTTTCTTCTTAATTTTCATGTTCTTGATCGATCATCTTTTGTGATGGGAAAAGTTGCGGTGGGAGCGGCAGTTATAGGTGAAGGAGGCCAGAGGTCGAGCATAATAGCTTTTTAGAAGCCATGAAACTATATGGGCAAGCTTGGTAGCGTATAGAAGGTACACCTAGAATTAGGAATTTTTTCATACAATTGGCCACCTGACATGTCATTTTCCCCCAATTTTATAAAGCCCTTACCTGTGTGTGCTTCTTGTTGATATAGCTATCTGATAATTCCAGACGCATTTTTGGTGTAAATGCGGAATCTGTATCAGCTTGACCCAAACCAAACCAAACCAAACCAAATCTATATCCGAATTTGAGTGCAAGGCCATCATGATGGGCTGAGGCTAAGTTGACACTTTACAAAATTTGGTTAAATGCAGATTATGTAATCATTAACTCCTCCTTAGATTGGAGATCATAACTAATTCATTTAAATCAATTTTCCTTGTTATGATTTTATTATAGTTCTTGGGTTATTGTTAACCTTATTGTGATCATCCAACATGTATTTTGTTATTTCAGTTTTGCAGATATGAGGATGTTGAAGAATTTACATCAGATTCAAAATCCATGGGTTTGTACTTTTTATATTTGATTTTAGTCCAAAATGTTAATTTAACTTATAAAAGTCTGAACATGTAAAGAAGTTTAAATGCTAAATCTCATGTTAAGGATGGACATAGATGAACACAAGCCTGTGAATAGTGTCGTGCAGTTTCATAAGCCAATGCAGAGATCCAATCTAACCTAGATGTAAGTCAAACATCTTATTTTTATATAAAAAAAATTAGTTAATGTAGTTAATAATTTTTCTGTTTGTAATCATACTTTTGAAATTCATAAAGTTTGTTCCATTCATTTTCTTATGCCTTAAAATCATTTATTTTTTCTTTTATTTAAAATTTTAATGTGCAGAGAAGAAGAGTTGTAAGAGAGGCAAGTGCCAAAAGTAAAATTGAAAATTCCCACCAGCCCATCAAGATGCAATACTCAATATCCATCACGAAACAGGGCCCCAGTTTCTTTTGCCACCAATGATGACAATCCATTCAGGGCCCAAGGTCTTCAAGATGAAAAAGGACTAAAAAAAGTTATCTCACAATTTTATAAGAACATTACTTCCATCCTCCATTAGTTTGTCAATGGATTTAGGCTTCTGAAACAAAGAATCGGTTTAAGAGGTTTTTGGCAACAATAGGTAGATAAGATTAGATATAGTTTTTATAAGGTAACATGTAAGCATTGTTGTTAAATTTAGGCACAAGACCATCCTTGTAATTTACTATTTCAGAGTTGTATAATCTAAGACAAAAAGGAAAATCATCGTACATTATTTATATTAATGTACAGTTTCTTAGTGCATGAATTACGGTTTTCTACATCGGAGAACCTTATTTACATCATGTTTTGTAAAAACTTGTATTTTAGATGTGACAATTATTTCTTACGGCCACGATTAAGTGTCTACATATAATTTTAATTTTGTTGAAAGTGAAAGTATCTACATTTACGTGTTTTGTATCCTTCCAAAGCCATTCTTTTTATTAACACAATATACTAATGAGCTACTAGATATGTTTCTTATTTGACTTAATTATTTTTATTAATTCTTAAACTTTAAAATAGTAAATTGCTATCAACACCACCTACCATCGGCGACCACTACCACCAACCATTGTCACTACCGTCACCACCCACAATTGGTCGCCGCCAAATATAATCATAGGGTACCCGCCGCCGCATTGCGCGGGTACCCTGCTAGTAATGATAAAATGTTAAGTTAATGCAATTGACAATTGCAGATCACACCTGTTGATGATAAAGAATTTGAAATGGTAATTGAATGTCAATGGTACCCTAATTGATCCATTTGGATTAGACCTGGCAATGGAGCGGGTTTTGACCCTGATCCGATCAAAACCCGTAAGAATTAAATGGATTTGGATCATAGTTTGTGATTCGTTTACCCGTTAATGACCCGTACCCGTTAACCCTTTTACTAAAAGGGTCGGGTATGGATCAATACCGATCCGATCCATTTATAACCCGCCCCGCATTTAAATTTAAAGAAAAACTATATTATATGTATTATGTATGGTTTATATAAATGCCCTCTAACAAAACTAATATAAATTTAGGACTTAGAAGTTATGAATCACTTCAAGTGTTCTAATTTCTTAACTTTTTCATTAACTTGCCGCCAACTACCAAAATCATATATAAAAGTGTTATCCTATAATGTGGTATATGTTAACGTGCATTTAATGAGTCAAAGATTTCCTAAACTGATGAATTTTTATATGTTATGCCAAATATGTGCTCTTGCTGAAACAGAAAAATAGGAGAATTAAAATTTAATATAAGGACAAATTAGATATTTAACATTTCATATAGTACGCACATATGACACATATTAAAAAATCTTATATATAAAATATTCAAATTGACATGTTATACAAATTAAAATCAAGAATAGTGTACGCTAAATGGGTCGGGTAAATGGGTCGGATATCCACTGATTCGGTGGATAAGGGTATGGGTTCGATTTTTCAAAACCCTGTGGAGCACGGAGCGGGTTTGGATCAGATCCGCTCCAAACCCGCTCCATTGCCAGGTCTAATTTGGATACCTGTTGAAGTGGACTTGACAATGAGTCGAAACAAATCAACAAATTCTTAAAAATGGACTCATATAAATTGATAAAATTCACACACACTACTATTTGATTCGATTCATATATTCTTCAAATTGAGGTTCAAATCAAAACGGAACAATTGAATTGAATACATCTATATAGAATCACATATCATAACCAAATTTAACTAAATAAAATTCAACATTTATAACTAAATTGTAACACAGATTGCATTACATCGGTTGATAATTCTGCAGTCCACAAAGTCATATTCATATCAAAATTTGTACACAAATATGCAAAAGTCTTCAGGAAACCACTTGGCATATGTCAACAAGGTCATAATAATTTCACTCCATAAATCCATACATGTTCAATCCAAAAGCAATTAAAAACTTGAATCTTATAGAAATCAATAAAATGTATATGATTTTGTCTTCCGTGTTTTTTTAAAATGTTTTTTTCCAGATTTCAGATTACAATCAAATTTAGACAAATCCGTGTTTTAATTTAAAAGAGCATTGAAGAAATCAACGATATATACATATAAAATTAGTTTATGACTTACATCAAACACCTTGAGTGCAATTTCAATTTCAGTTTTCAAATACGCAAACAATTCCTTGTTTCAGAGTAAAAATGAGAAAAATAGTGATGCATGCATGATGTGGCCATAGATTATTGCATGGATGTGGATGGTTGTTGATACATGCATGGATGTGGAAGTGATACATGCATGGATGTGGAAGGTTGGTGTGGGTTAGAAAATGGAGACAATTTTATTAAAGTGGGAGTCATGGGAAACTAAAGAAGCCATAATGGGAGTGATTAAAATTAAAGAGCTATAAATATTAAAGTGGTAGTTTTAATTCATGTTTTAAGAAGGCTTAAAGCCATTAGTCTTTCCATTTTCTATAACCATTTTGAAGTAATTGTTAGGTGTCTTTCCTTTGGCTTATATAAGTCATTCTCATTGTAATAGAAAGGAAGTTGAATGTTTATGAAAAATTGAGTTTTCTCTCCCGAATTTTGTTCTTGTGTTTGAACAACTTTTGAAGACCAAATCACGGCATTCTTGGAATCAACGTGTTTTTGGTTAGATTATCCGGTATTCGTAGAATCAACGGGTCAATCTATTCTTTTTTACCCTACATCAAATAGTGATTTTATGAAATTGAGAAGATGAAACCTGATGAAGTGATAAATAGAGATCAGATTTTGCATAAATACGATGTCTACGATTATGAATGATGGAAATGGGCATACAAGAATATATACGATTGCCCATTCTTGCAGGCGATGGTTCAGTAACCATTGAATTGATCTGATGAAGAAACTGCTTTGGCGAACACCAATCAACAGTTTGAAATTTCTTCAATTGATGGTATCAGTTAGACAGTGTACAACTCTTTGATTAGTTTGTTGGAGGCAATCTTAAAACAAGATCATATTTGATGAAATTGAAATGGCCGTTTATAAGAAACATTACACGATGAATTACACAGAAATCAATCCGAAAAATACAGAAAATTAGATGATGATGAACCAAATATGAAGCTTATCACAGATTTATTCAGTTTGTTTTTGCCAAATTTGCCAGACGCTCACGGAATCCTTTCCTAGCTTCTAGAAGAACCCCATGAATTTCATCAAAATGAGGTGCAGTTGCATTCTTCGTATCTTCAATCCACTGAATAACTTTCTTGAAAGGGCTTAATAACCGATCGTTATCCTTCTCACTCAGTAGCTGAAAACAAACTTTATTAATTTCTGATGCAGAATTAACCAAAAACATGTTAATATCGTTACCTGAAGCTCCATGATTTCAGATACTAAACAGAGATCCGCAATCGACGGCTGAGATCTTCCGGTCAAAAACCGTCCATCTTTTAGCCAAAACGTTTCTATTACAGACAGCGATTTTGCAAGTGTCTTTTCAGCTTCTTCGATTGCTTGAGGGTTTAACGGGAGGCCACTTGATGGTAGAAAGATAGAGTTCATAAGAACTCCAACTGGAAAAAAAAAAATAGTTATAAAACCAACCATTAACCATATTATATAACCGTTTTTGGGAATTTTTAAATATAAATGCGAATTTTTGAATAACCTGAACCGCGGCGTAAATTGGAATGATGCCAGTCTAAAACCGAGTGGACCTTAGCTCTTTCAAATATGTCACTAGGATACCTATCAATATAACAAGATTATACATGTTACATCAACAATAATGTTAAATGATGTTTACAATTTGTAAGTAGATATTGAAGCCGAAAAAAATCGACTTACCAATTACTAGCTACTTCGGGAAATGCGGATGATAAGTAGATTAAAATCGCATGACTGCAAAAATAAGATCATTTTTTTGCATCATGTAATGTAACATAAGTGGATACAAAATGTGATTAGTTCAATAGATTAAAAGAAAAAAGACCTCTCAAAGAGCTTAAATTCTCCATGAACTATTGATGGAACTTGAGACATGGGATTTATTTCTGCATATAACAACTCAAATTAAAAAAATGCTTATGTGTTGTTAATGATTAACAATTTTTTTCCATCTATGTTAAATATTAAGATTAGCCTAAATTTTGTAACTAAAAATGCATGTCAACAGAAAGTCAACAATGATTGTAGTAAACAAACCTTTATATTCAGGGGTATGTTGTTCGTTTTTGAAGATATCAATTGTGATTTCCTCAAAATCTATCCCATTCATCCTTCAATAACATCAAAATTAAAAAAAAAAAAAAAAAAAAAAAAAAAAAAAAAAAAAAAACACAAATTAGACAAGCATCAGATACAAATCTACTTACAAATCCAACACCCAGGAATCAGTTTAACAATAAAACCAGTTTAATTCACCCTTAAATTACAAAACTAGCTGAACTAAATATATAAAATAAATTAATTACAGAAAACAATGAAGATGAGAATTTACTTGCAGAATATGAGAATTGCTCGAGATGGTTGGGACATCCGATCACAATATATTCTCAGCGCCATGTTTCTCTCTCAGGAATTCGATGAAATTGATATATTTTGTATCTTGGTGTGATTTTTTATGAGGAAATCACCTGAATATATATATATACAATATACTAGAATAAATTAAAGAATTAAATATAGAAAATTAAATCAATGCTAATTAGTAATTGAGGTAACAAATACATTTAAGAATTTTTAAAACATTTTCCTTTAGTCTACTAGAAGCTTTTATTCGGATCCAACCATTTGTGTTTTCCTTTTGACTATTTTAATATTATGTTTGGGCTGATAAAGAAGTGAATAATATGTATCCACATCATCAATGGTTTGCTGGCCATTTGTTTTAAAAATAAATTATATACATGGGCCTGTGGATCAAAAATATTTTATATTCGCCTTTCCCATCCGGCCCTTCACCAATTATGTGACAGAGACTATATGTAAAACTATATAATTATCTGTAAATTTAATTAAATGATTATCCAGTAATTATATATCTGTCTAATTCACAGCATCTGTACTTATTACCCTTCCCTCCCAAATTAAATGGACATCTTTTTATTTTAATTAATTACAAAATAAATTCTAAATTAAAGTTTTTAAAATGATAAATTGTTTTAATAATAAGGAACAATATAGTAGTGTTAAAGCATATGAACACTCAAATTTATTGCTGCAATAAGTGGCGTATTTTTACAATTCATTTCACACTTAGCCTCCATATTTTCAACATTTCTATTCGGCCCTCCATATCACCTCATTCTAGACGTTTTTAAAGCATTGGATACGCGGTTCTGTTTTGAAGAAAACTTGTGTATAGTATAATAATATTTGTGTCTATCATTTGTGCCTACTTATATGTCTACTCATTTCTAAACTTAACATATGTAATTCACTAATTCTCTTTCCTCATATCATCTCTTGATTTTGACACTTGTCATCATCAGATGGGTAGACACATGAGTAGACACAAATGATAGACATTAAGAATAAGAGTTCTATATTAAAATATACTCCCTCCGTCCCACAAAAAAGTACCCATTTCTCATGGGCACAAGTCTTAAGAAAATAGTTAGTGGTGGGGGTAATTTGTATTACTTTTGATTAAAATATAAGGTTTGATTGGAGAGAGAAAGATAGTTATTGGATAGTTAGTGGTGGGGTCTTTGAAAATTATATTATTTTATTGAGTGGACCCCCATCAATTTGAGAAATGGAAACTTTTTTGTGGGACAAAAGTTTAGGGAGAAATTGGTATTTTTTTGTGGGACGGAGAGAGTACTTAAAAATATAGTTATAAAAAGATACATTTATTGTTATTAACAGCATGTTATTTTGTTTTATTAAGATTATAAAATAAATAAATTAAACATCAATAACATGTTAATATATGATTCATTTTAAAGACTAAGAAAGTAAATTGTCACCAAGAAATACACAATAGCCAAAAATACACATTAGCCACAAGTAGACCGTAGAGTACTAGGACAAAATAACGGGCCAATAACTACTAGGAACTACATAATATATGCATATGAATACGCTAATAAGATTTGCTTGTGTTTTAAGAGGGATGATCAAGTTTATTAAATTGTAACGATGATTACATAACCTTGAAAACATATCATATAGCAACCAGACCAAAAATAGGGCATGATTGGGAAAGCATATCTAGAGGATTTTTTTAGCTTAATAATAATAAGCCTAAATAAGCTTGAATTTTTAACCTAATAAGCTAAAAAGCCCCCTAAATAAGCTTTTCCAAACATGCCCTTAGTCTTTTAATACATATAATTATATTATATGATGATGATGCTTATGTATTATCTCACAACTTTGACTTGACCTCATATTTCCCAGACTCTGTTGCCATTCGTTCTCGGATTCTTTTCCGGGCTTTAAAAAGAAGCCCATGAACTTCATCAAAATGAGGTGCAGTTGCTCTCTTTGTATCTTCAATCCACTCAATAATTCTCGGGTACGGGCCTAATATCTCATCATGATCTTTCTCACTCAGAAACTGAACAAATGAATATTTTTGATACATAATTACCCAAAAGGATCAGAAAACGATGACAATATATTCACATACGAATAACATGTTTATATATTTGTTACCTCAAGTTGCATGATTTCACATACTAAACTGATATCTGCTATTGATGGTTGTGAGCTACCAACCAAAAAACGTCCGTCTTTTAACCAAAAATTCTCTAATCTAAACAACGATCTCACGAGTATTTTCTTACCTACCTTGGCCTCATGTGGGTATGTAGGGAGGCCGTTCATTGGTGCCAAAACAGAGTTGAAAACAAGTCCCGCTGAAAATATAAAGAAAAAACAACTCAGAAAATACTTGACAAATTTTACTAATAAAAATGAGAAATTTTGTTTTGGATATAATATCACCTGAACCCCGGCGTAAATTGGTATGATGCCAGTCTAAGACGGAGTGAATCTTAGCTCTTTTAGTTAGATCACTAGGATACCTGCAAAGATAATAAATTTTTTGTAATATGTTTAACTTTTTTCCATTAAGGCTAGCTTACTGTTGAAGCCATTTTATAATAAAAAAGTTGTTACATGAAGTTTAGAATTTGTATGTGGATATGGAATGAGAATAAAAAGCGATTTACCAGTGACTGGCCACTCCTGGAAATGCACAAGATATGTAGATAAGAATTGCATGACTACAAAGTAAAATAAGCCAATTATTATTAAAAACAGTGCTTATATCTTTAACCAAATGAAAAAATAGAAGGATATAATAACAGGAAAAAGAAAAAGAATAAAACCTTTCAAACAGCTTAAAACGTCCATCTACTATTGCGGGAACTTTATGCATGGGATTTATTGCTGCATAAAACAAGATTAGTCAAACGTACTTATGTGTATTTATTTGTTAATGATTATTTTTCTTTTTTCAGTCATGTTCAACATGTGTAATTAAAAGAATATGAACTATAATTAGACACAAAATGAATAAAGATGGTAGGAAACAAACCTTTATATTCAGGGGAGTATTGTTTCTTTGTCAAGATATCTATTGGGATTTCCTCAAAATCAATCCCATTTATCCTTCAAATAACATCAAAATATGCAACAATGTTACTTGCAAGTTGCAAACAAAAAAGAAACACAAATACAAGACCTAATTTAACAATTAATTACCTAACTAAATTCACCAATAAACAAAAATATGCAAAAACACTAATTTACAGAAACTGTAGTATAAATGAAAGAGATTACTGAAGCTAATGAAGGAATGACAAAGGGAAATTAAAATTTTCTAATAGTAAGAAAGAAACCCCAGCTCAATTTGCACGAATTGATTTAAAAGAGGGATTTATTAAGTACAAATGTCACCGGAAGTAACGAAAGAAACCCTAGAACACACACTTTAAAATGAACAAATTTGAATTCAACAATCAAGACATTATTTAGCAATGAACAGCATGACAGTAAGTCTGAGCAATCACCTAATTGCTAACCAAATTCTCAGTATTTACTGTTCCATCGGGAAAAAAACTATTGGAATATTGATAAACAGGTATTAATAGATAGAAATTAAATTTGATAAACTATAAAAAATAAGGGGATTAGAAATGAGTTTACTTGCAAAAAATGAGAACTGCTCGAGATGGTTCGGACATTCGATCAGCGTATACTTTCAGCGCCATGTTTATATCTCAGACTGAATCCCAGCTGTTGCTCAAAGTTGTAGATTTGTAGATGAAGATTTGAATTTGATTCACCCAGAATTAAACAAATAAATAAATAATACGTCGTATTCAACTTCAACTACACGATCGTTGGATTTTTCTGATAAAGAACGGAATGATTAGCATGTTTCCAGCGTGACTATTTAAATATGGGATCACTCCGATAAAAATTTCTAGCACTACCAAGATTAGGGATGGGATATAGAACCGAAAATTCGAAACTGTACCCGTATGGAATCGGAAACGGAACCGTTTGGAACCGGATTACTAAAAATCGGTTCGGGTATCGGGTCCAATATTTTTAAGAAATCGGGTATCGGGTCCGGGTACATCGGGTATGGAACAAATCGGGTTTAAGACCCGGAACCGAAATTAATTATGTATATGAAATTTGTTGTGGTATAATACTATTAATAGTGTTTGATTCATATTAATTATAAAATTGTTATCTGTAAATCACAAGGTTCTAAAAAGCGCGCCTTGGCGGCGCCAAGGCGTGAGGCGCGACTCGGCTGTTACGAAACAGTCCATGGCGGCAATATAAGGCGTGGCAGAAAAAAACGCGATAAGGCAGCGTAAGGCGCGCCTTATTGCGAGTTTTTTTGAATAATCTTGTATAATTTGAATTTTTTTTTGAAAAATTGATATTTTTTTGAAAAAAATATGGGATGTAATTATAAATTTAGATTTAACATTTTTTATTATAAACTTCACATATAAAAATCATGTAAATCAATAGATATATAATTGTTTTTGAATTTGATATAAATATATATATAAAATATATTAAAAAATTTGCCGCCTTAAGTCACGCCTTGAAAAACGCCATGACTCGCCATGCTCAAGGCTTGATGGTGCCGCCACGCCGCGCCTTGCGTCTTTTAGAACCTTGGTAAATCATTATAAAATTACATGTATAAACTAACAAATATGATACAAACACCCAAAAACGGCTCCAATTACTATTTCGGTTCCAATCGGGTCTATACCCGATTTACCCGAACCGAACCCGGAACCGAAACGGAACCGTATTCGATAAAACGGTTCGGTTCCCGAGTCTACTAATCCTCCTAAATCGGGTCTCGGATATTTCGGGTCCGGGTCCATCCGGGTCGGTTCCGGACACGATTCCATCCCTAACCAAGATGACAAGATTGAGTAGGAAAGGTTTTTTTGATTTTTATTTTTTTTTAACGGTACCTAATTTATTCTTATTGTTCACGACGGAACATGAACTCATGACTTCATGGGTAAAAAAAAATAAAAACGTTTGTGGAAACATGCTAATTTAGTATGTACGTGGAAACATCCTAATCTACTCCTACAAGATTGAGTAGGAAAGGTGTTTGAAGCTTTCCTGTCATACAGTATTTTTTTTCTCTTTAAACTTAGACTTTTAGGAAAGGTGTAAACTCAGACTTCTTTTTCTCTAAACATAACCAACATTTTCAGATTTTTTCAATTCAATGATACTCATATTGACACATATATGTCAAAGATATCTCTTTTCTTCATCTTTTTATCAGTAATTATAAAATTTACACACGCAAAATACTAAATATCATATAAAAATAACTTTTTGGGTCAACCTTCCCCTCGCCTCTTCTCTTTGGCCAGCAATTTGAAAAACCAAAGAGAAGGCACTGGCGAACTGTGCCGATGGTTTGAGAAAAGTGACACCCTTCGGTTGCCCAATGACAGGTCGTTGACTGTCGATAAAATAAATATCTTAATTACACCTATTAGGTAGGGAAAGTAAGGGTCGAATCCACTGAAAAGCTTAGGTTAACAAAGTAATTTTTAGTTGATTTAAAAGAGGCTTGTTTAACAAAGTAAGGCTCGACGCGAGTCTCAACTCGAGCCTGGCGCGAACCAGACGCGAAGTCAAACAGTGAGTTCAGAGCCCCTGACACGAGAGACTCGCGCCGAGCTCGAGTTGAGACTCGCGTCGAGATCGCGGCGCGAGCGAGGCGCGAGTGGGGCGCGAGGGACTGCTTCGAGCGACGACCATATGGAAAAACCGCGTCACCTCGCGGCGCGAGGCTAACGCGAGCGGGGCGCGAGGACTGCCTGAACTATAAAAAGTTGTGTGAAGCCTAGGGCTCATAACACCTACGAACCCTAGATCTATAGCAGCCGTTTTTGAGAGCTTTTGGTCGGTTTTTGGAGCTAAGGAGCTCAAATCTTCATCCTCTTGAAGGATTCAAGCATCAAGGGTAAGAATTCTTTCTTTTTCACTTAGTTACCTTCATTTTGAGCTTAGTATGGGTAACAATGGTGGTGTTGGGAACCCACCATATCATCTTTGGGGAAGATGAACTTTCATGAGTGTAAAACACTCATTGTAGACTTGTAATCAATGTGTACAAGTTAGATTTGGAATTGGTGATGAAAATCTTGAACTAGGGTTTAAGATTTCCACCAAGTTGTATGAACTTGGTGGTCATAAGTGTAGTTATGGATTGTTCATGACTAGTTATGGTTGATTATTAGATTATTTATGCATATGGTGATTAGGTCTTAAAGGCTTAAGGATTTGGTGATTTCTCCTTCACACAAGGAGTAAGGATTTGTGTTTGCTAACACAACTTTGGATAGCATTGCTAAGGTGAGTACATGTGATCTTTCTGAGTACATAGCAAAGCATGATTCATAGTTTGAATTGATTTTTCCTAGAGTCTTTATTAGATAATTATTTTTAATAAAGAAGATATTGAATTGAATTGAATTGACTTGAGTTGACTTGAATTGAATTGACTAGAGTTGAATTGACTTGAATTGTATACTTATGTGTTTAGTTACCACTAGTATGACATGAGTTGTTATATGGGGTTTTGACCCAAGTTGATGATTTGTTATGTGGTAGGTAATCAATTGGATCCTAGATAACCCACACAAGTTGGGGGAGTTAGTGGCTACTACTTGGGGCGGTACCACCCTGCGCAAGAGTAGTATGTCGAGAAATAGATAACCCGGAAAGCGGGGGAGTTTGAGATAACCCGAAAATCGGGGGAGCAAATAGATAACCCGGAAACGGGGGAGTTTACCTAGATAACCCATATCGGGGGAGTTTGTTTCGGGGAGGCCCGTTACGTATGTGTTGGGCTTATGGCAAGCGTTAGCGTATGATTGACTATGTGCAATGTGATAATTATTTAGTTATTACATTATTGCAATTATTTTCTAACCGGGTCTAAAACCCATGTTTCTCACGAGACAATTTTGTCTCACGTACTACATTTCTTTTGACTATGTACTCAGGTTCGGGAGCCAAGGATTAGGCGGCCCATAGTGTTAGCATTGGAAGATTAGCTCGGTGTGCCATTTGATTCCCTCAGACTCTAGTTTTGATATGATTGTAACACCGATTTTTGATACTTGTTAATCTTTCCAAATGTTTTAGTTAAACCATGTTTTTGAATGTTATGGATTTTTGGATGTTGGATTTACTTATTTAAAAAGTTTAAATTGTTTTGAAAAATTGGTGTGTTACAGTATGTTTTGAGAAAACCTTTTCTCCTTTCTCCCCTCTTGGCCGAATTCGAACCCAAGAACCCTAGGGTTCTTGGTGTTGGTCGAAACACACACAAGTGTGTGTGTGTGTTTGGGTTTTCGTACAAGGTTTCTTCCATTGTTAATCTAATCTAGATTTCCAAGATCCCAATCCTTTAGGGTTTAAGGATTATGTTTAATCTCAGTTCCGCATTTAGGGATTAAATCACCTAGTTGGTTTTAACCGATCAAGAACAAGTTCATGTTCTTGGTCAGTATGGTTCGAACCAAGTGACTAGGAGGTTGACCCATGTGGTCAATCAGTATCAATGAAACCCTTCAGTGGTATCAGAGCGTTGGTTTAGAGATCTAAACTAGATTAACAAAGTTTGTTTGTTTATTTTTTATTAAAGTTTTTTTTGTTCCAACTTCTTCTTCTTCTTCTTAAGTCACGAAAAAGGGTAAGAACCCTAGGACCAAGCATGTTAAACTAGTTAAGTTTAATTGGTCAAAAGGATTCTAGAAAACCCTAGAAATTTCGTGTAAGGCAAAAGAACCCTAGGATCAAGAACATTAAACAAGTTTTGTTTAATTGATCAAAAGGCTTCTTTTCCCTAACCCTAGCTATTTTTGAAAATTCTAGAACCCTAGGATCAAGATTGTCAAAATCTTGATCAAGAGGATTCTTTCCTTAATTGTTTGATCTTCCAAATCTAGGATCAAGTATGTTAAACCAAGATTTGGTTTAATTGATAAAAAGGATTCCTTCCTTTCCCTCAAGATTTCGTGATCAAGGAGGAATACTTGGACACCAAGTTTGTTAAACTAGCCTAGTTTAATTGGTGGAAAAGTTTCCTAGGCTTTGAGGAAATTTTCGAAAACCCTAGATATAATCTAGAACCCTAGAACTTTAAACTAGTTGAGTTTAATTGTTTAATAGGATTGATTAGAATTAATCTTCTAGTTAAATGTCTTTGATCAAGAAAGTCAAAACCCTAGTTTTGATTGATCAAAAACAAGATTAGGGTTAGACTAATTAATGAGAATTAAAAGAAGTGTTAATTTCTAGTTCAAAGAAATTAACAAGATGTATTTATTTATATTTATACATATATTCGGAATTTTAAATATTTAAAAGGTAAAATGAATTTTAGTAAATAAAGTAGTTTATACGTATTTTAATTAGTTCAAGTTAAAATACATACGTATAAATTAGATGTAATATTCTTGTTAGAATGTTACAAGTTTATTTTAAAAGAAATATATATGTACATATATTAAATACAAGATTAAATGGAACATTAAAAGATAATGTTATGTTGATCTTAAAGGCTAAATAATATAACTAGATATTGTATAAGTTAATTATATAATCAAAACTAGAAAGTACAAAGTTATGATTTCATTATAACTAGAAATTGTACAAGTTGAGATTATATGATAAACTAGAAATATACAAAGTTATATGTATTATTATTATAAGGTGTATAAAGTTATAAGTTATTATAACTAGATAATTATACAAGTATAATATAAGTATGTTACAAGTCGTGTGAGATACTAGATTAATGATCAAAGTTAAATAACAAGATAACTCTAGAACCTATATTTAGCTAGTTCAAGTTAAATGTAAGAAAGGTTTAAAAACAAACTAAGAATTACTCCCTGCGTCCCACAAAAAACTTCCCATTTGACCTCAAAGTTTTGTCCCACAAAAAACTTCCCATTTCATACATTTGATGGCCTACACATAATAAAATACTATTATTACCAAGGACCCCACCACTAACTAACCACTAATTATCTTTCTCTCTCCAAACCAATCATATATTTTAATCAAAATTATTACCAATGACCCCACCACTAACTATCACCTTAAAACTTGTGCCCAAGTCAAATGGGAAGTTTTTTGTGGGATGGAGGGAGTATTATATATAGTCTTTATATAATAAGATTATTAGTTTCATCAAGTATAAACCGGTGATTGTGTTTGCTCAAGTTCCATCATGGTTGTTGGAGCTAGTGGGAGCTACACAAGAAAATCACAACGTTTATAAGTGTGTCGCTGAGACATAAGTTTTGGTGAAATCTAGTAAGTCAAAAACAAATGTTTAATTTCATTATTAAACATATGAAAAACTAGGTGTGTTAAACTAGGTTTATGATTCAAGTCTATGAATCGTAAAAGGATTAAAAGTTTAACATAAGTTTTAAGTTTTTCAAGAAAGATAAAACAAGTAAGTTTTACTCTAGATAAGGTTTTCCACAAAACCTAGTGATACGTTTTGTACACCTCGTTTTTAGGTATACATATAAAACGCGCAAATTCTTGAAACTATAAGTTTTAAAGAAAGTTCTTAAGGTTTAAAAAGGATGTCTTGTTGAATTCTTGAATTCACAAGTCACTCATTTTAAACAAGGATTAAGATTGGAATAAGGTTTAAGTTTAGCTCAAGACTTAAACAAACCCAAGAAAATCTTAGATCTAAGTACTATCCACCTAATGGCACACCTCACTTGTTAAACGATATTCATATTGTAAGGATAAAGAACCTTAGATATGGATTCAAATCATTGCGAGTGTTATGGTGCGTAAGGTTCTGTGATAATCGGGAGTCCCGGCGCAGAACATCGCACTGTCTTAGATGGTCTGATCTACTTTGGTGATAATCGGAAGTCCCGGCCCAAAAAGTACTTGAGTAGAATAAACATACTAGACTTTATTACTAACTTAGAAATATACAATTAGATTGTGCAAAGTTGTAATAAGTTATAAGTCTAAAGATTCTACGACCCCTAGGAATCGTGTCAAGTCTTGATACGATCGGTAAGGATGTCACCTACCAGAAATAGCATGTCTCGTCGGGAGTGCCCAAACCTTGCGGCGAGAATGTGATATATGGATCCTAGGCCTAAAATATTAATTATGGGTTTATAATATATTTTAGAGAATGTTTATTGATGATTACTAATTGAACTGGGTTTGATTTGTAGATGGCAGCAACAACCACAACGACAAGTACCAACAATCTCTCACTTCGCTCAATCCTCGAAAAAGACAAGTTGACCGGGTCAAACTTTCTCAACTGGGAGCGCAATCTTCGCATTGTGCTCAGGCATGAGAGAAAGTGGTATGTCTCGGAAAGAGCAGTACCTAATGTCCCTACTGCTAATGCTAGAGCTGAAGAAAGGCAAGCTTATGATAAGCATGTCAGTGTTGCGCTCGATGTGAGATGTTTGATGCTCGCAACCATGTGTCCAGAATTACAAGCAGGACTTATGGATGTGCCTGCATTTGAGATGATCCAGCAACTTAGGGATTCATTTCAAGAGCAAGCTCGCACTGAGAGGTTCGACATCAATCGAGCCTTCAACTCTTGCAAGATGGTCAAAGGAACGCCGGTGAGTGCCCACGTCATGAAAATCAAAGGACACATGGATCACTTGGCTAGACTTGGTCACCCCATACCGTTGCAAATGGCAACATACACTATACTCAATTCATTGTCTGATGACTACAAGCATTTTGTGGTCAACTACAATATGCATAATATGGAGAAATCCATTGCTGAGCTACATTCCATGCTCAAGACAGCTGAATTGAGTTTGGGGACCAAATCTAAGGATGTTCTAATGATCGGTAATAGCAGTGGTGGTGGCAAGAAGAGAAGAGGGCATGGTGGCAAAGGAAAGGGTAAAACCAATCCTAACCAAGGAGTGCCAAATGGTAAAAGTGTCAAACAAAAGGTCAAGAAGTTTAAGCCTAACACAGCGAGGACCGAGAATCGATGCTTCAAGTGTGGTGAGGCTGGGCATTGGAAAAAGAATTGTCCAAAGGGTGCAAGTGGTGGTGGAGGAAACGCAAGTTCCTCAGGTAACACAACCACACTTCTTAATCACTTTTAGATACTTGTAAAGTACATTACGAGTAATCTAACTTTTGCAATCGTTTATTGCAGGAGGAGATGGAAAGTGAACGTGACCAGCATGAGATGGTGATTCCACAAGCACCAAGATTTTATAATTCTGTATTTTATGGATTCAGTAAAAACAATTTTATTTTTGTTGGATAATTTTTTATTATGTTAAAACAGTTTTTTTTTTTTTTTTTTTGTTTTTAATAAGAATCCATGGTTGAATTATATTATGTGTGTGCATGTGTGATGATTACACTAGTCAAGGTCTTATGACTAGGTTGTAAGTCAAGTTTTGATTTACTTTATATTTCATGTTTTATACTTGTTTGATTGTTGTATGAGTAATGTTTTAGAAGCTCAACACTTAGATACTAGAAATTAGAAGTTTTTCTTCTAAAGTATTTAAGAGATTTTATGAAAAGCATAAGGTTCACATATTATTGAACCTAGTTGAAACATCTTAAGTAATGGTTACTTATGATAGTAAGTTTCAAAGTGTTAGTATTAATATAGTATGATTATATTGGATATAATCAAGATAGACTTTAAAGAGTATTATTACAAGTTTGTTTTTATACTTGTAATAAAGGAATTTAATGAAGTCATAATTCCTTAATAGAAATAATTGGATATTCGTATAATCCAAGTAAAGTGACTTAGACATTAAATGAACTCTTAAAAGGGACAAACTATATTAAAATATTTAAGAATTAAAAGGTATTATTGCAAGTCTTTTATACTTGTAATAAATACAATATTTAATCAAGTCATAATTCCCTAATATGAATAATGGATATTTGAGAAATCCAAGAAATGACTTTGGCATTAAATAAGATACTTAAAAATACACTTAAGAATTGGAAGTGTCGTTTCAAGTGTCTTATACTTGTGAGATACAGTAATCAATGAGAGTCATGATTCCCTTATCAGGAATGTTGGATATTCGCAAATCCAAATGATGACTTTGATGATTGATTAATTCTTAAAGGGTTAAACTATAAGTTTTGACTAGGTCAAAAGTAGTAGTTTAAGTGATGCTTAATTTCCATAAAATTTAGTGGGAGCTATGACTAACATATTCACTGGAGGTACTAATGAATATAGCAAGTTAGTTAGGACATTAAAAACAAGGTTTTACCAAGTCGTTAGCCAAAGAGTTAAGAGAAATAAATGATCAGTAATTAGATTATTGCAAACCTAATAGCGTGATCACAAGTCTTGTGATTAATTATTGCATATCTAATAGGATGTTCACATTCCAGTGAACAAGTCAATCATTTAAGGAAGTTTCTTTAACTAGTAAGAATATCTACAAATCAAGTAGCTAAAAGAGATTTAGTTACTAGGCGAGTTTTATAGATTCAAGAAACTAAAGGAGTAATTTTTCCAATCCTCCCACGTTTACCGAATCATATAAAAGGAAAGACTAGAATATGTTCTAAATGTTGCATGAACAATATCTAGAAAAGACAAAAGTAATAGTATTCTTAATACTCGTCTTATGTCTTTAGTTTAATAGAAATAACTAATTGTAATTAGTGATAAAAGTTACAATTAAGAGTTGTTGAAGTGATCAACACAAACGCATCGAATAAGTAGTGATCCAGTAATAATTCAGTATCTATGTCCAGCGAGGAATAATACATGAGTTAGTATCATTGTTATTCAAAATTTGTATGTTTTACAAACATCCATGAATAAAAGTTTATTTATTCAAAAAGATATAAATCCGTGACTACTCGTCTTGGTGGGAACCTCGATGGGACGTTAACGTCATCGCGGTATTTGGTGGTAGATTCGAAGTTCTTCGAAGATAGTTACACAAGTTTTTTGTGTAAACCAAATATCGGTGATATTCTGTTGGAAGCTCGACGAATATTGGAATGACCACCGTGATAATACTTCGTGGTTGAAAAGTTCAAAAGTATTATTCACTAGGATTGTCCTTAAGCCTGAGGTATTTGGTTTGGGATACATTGACTGATGTGCTTTGGTTCGTCTTAGACAATTCTGAAATATGGTTGTCATACGAGGCTTTACTGGGTACAAAGGAATTTGTATTTTGAATCGAAATATAACAAGATGGTAATTTCACCTCCTTTTTAGGAGAGATATTTATGGGTCCTTTGACATGATGATAACTGGAAAGTGCATGGCCATGCCCAAACGAACTGATTTGTTCTTTGTCGTTTATCACAACAGTTTGAATCAAGAAGTCATTAAATGATTTCGAATACAGGAGTTGATATATCCTACCATGCTCGTATTCGTTATCACAAATATCGTGCTGCAAGGGATAAACCTAACATAGTTGCCCAAGAAGTAGAGACAGAGTGTTCTTTACTAGGAGACGCTATTAAAGAGTTTTTCAAGAAACTATACCTGGGTTACGTAAGCTGTTTTTATGGGGTTGGTTACCTACATGCCCATCTAGAAGGCCACTGTAGCTCGTATCATTAAGACAAATGTTACAAACTTGCACAAGTGGGAGTCTGAAGGATTTATGTGCACAGTTAGTCAACCTATGATGATACATCCATGCCTACGAAACACTTAAGGATCACACCGGTGAGTGCATGTAATACGAGTAAGATATGTAATGATACTTGGAAGAGGATTGATTCATAATAGTCATTTATGAATCAAGTTAAGTATTAAGTCAAGTTTGACTTATTACTAGATTAGTTTAACTAACTAATTAATACAAGTGTTTGTACATTTATTAGCTAAGTAAATATACAATGTGTTAATTATAGTTTATCCATAATATGATTTAAAGCTATTAAATCATATAATGTTTGGATAATATTATTGTTTAGATTATATAAAGTTCATTATATAATCAATTATTAAAAGTATTAAATACAAGAATATATTTCGTGTATATGGGTACCGAAATATTAAGTGTATAATACTAGACATTTAATAATTAAGTGTAACAATAATAACTAGATAAACTACAAGGGTTTAATATGTAAAAGATAAGTTTAATTATGAGATTGATCTTAATTAAACTAGAAGGGCCATAAGTGAAAGTCATTCTATTATAAATAGAAGGCTTGGGGTTCCCTTGTTTTGTTACACCACATTGCCGAAAACCCTAGCCCCCCCCCCCCCCCCCCTCCTAGTTTCGGCCGAACCCTAGAGCAAGACACAAGCTTTGTGTTCTTCGTTCTTCGTGTTCTTCGTTCGTTCTTCATATTCTTCAAGTCTTGAAGATTGAAGATCATTACAAGGATCAACTAGAATATCGCTCGTCGTGTTCATCATCAGTGGATCTATCTTAAGCAAACAACAAGGTATGTTTTGAGAAAACATTTTCTCCCTTCTCCCCTCTTGGCCGAATTCGAACCCAAGAACCCTAGGGTTCTTGGTGTTGGTCGAAACACACACAAGTGTGTGTGTGTTTGGGTTTTCATACAAGGTTTCTTCCATTGTTAATCTAATCTAGATTTCCAAGATCCAAATCTTTTAGGGTTTAAGGATTAGGTTTAATCTCAGTTCCGCATTTAGGGATTAAATCAGCTAGTTGGTTTTAACCGGTCAAGAACAAGTTCATGTTCTTGGTCAGTATGGTTCGAACCAAGTGACTAGGAGGTTGACCCATGTGGTCAATCAGTATCAATGAAACCCTTCAAGACAAAATTGATAATATTATTCTAATAGACTAAATCTGAGCACAAATTGTGTATATCAGCACCCACCGACTATAGCATCACAAAGGATGGTTAATTACGGTCAGTCCAACCACTAATTTGTCTTGTACTTAATGTAACAAAATAAAAAAAATTGTAAATGCGAAAGAAAAATAATAATCATAAAGAATCAAATCAACTATTTTACTTTATTTAGGGTAGTTAGTTTTCATATAGACAGAACCATTAACATTATTTTAATAGACCAAATATAAGCACAACTTGTGTGTATCGACACTCATCGTCTATAGCATCACAAAGGATAATTAAGCACGATTAATATAACCACTACAAAGTTGTCTCATATAATCTAACAAAATGAAAAAGGATGTACTTACGGAAATAATAATACGTTTTTCATACATTAAGAAAAAGATTCAAACTCCTAATAGTGATCACAATAGCCTAACATCAAGAAACCTATTACAAGAATGCATGATGTTGGGTTCGTCTAATTGCCTTCGAATATCCCAGAATTATACTTCTATATACTAAAAAAATGGCTGGCCCTTTTTTTTATTGTGGGCCGTGCACTTCTTTTTAATGGCTGCCCAGCTTAATTCTTGAATATGTGGCCGACCCAAATTTAATGCCACTTTTAATTGCGAGTAATATTTTCTTCAAATTATTTGACTACAATAATATTGATGTAGAATTCCTCCAACATCAAAGACATATATATGCTTAATTAACTTTTATCTTTTTCTTTTTATATAATGTCTATTTTGTGCTCTTGATCCAACCTGGTCTTCTTTAGTTAATTTTAATCAATTTGTGCTTGAAGCTTGTGTTTTAAGAGGGATGATCAACTTTATTAAATTGTAACGATTATTACATAACTTTGAAAAGGTTTAACGTGAGTTCATACATATCATATAACATTACATGCTGACTTATATAGATGATCCTGATGCTTATGTATTAATTATCTCACAACTTTGACTTGACTTCATATTTCCCAGACTCTGTTGCCATTCGCTCTCGAATTCTTTTCTGGGCTTTAAAAAGAAGCCCGTGAACTTCATCAAAATGAGGAGCAGTTGCTCTCTTTGTATCTTCAACCCACTGAATAATTTTCGGGTACGGGCCCAATATCTCATCATGATCTTTCTCACTCAGAAACTGAACAAATGAATATTTTTGATACATAATTACCCAAAAGGATCAGAAAACGATGACAATATATTCACATACGAATCACATGTTTATATATTTGTTACCTCAAGTTGCATGATTTCACATACTAAACTGATATCTGCTATTGATGGTTGTGAGCTACCAACCAAAAAACGTCCGTCTTTTAACCAAAAATTCTCTAATTTAGACAACGATCTCATGAGTATTTTCTTACCTTCTTTGGCTTCATAAGGGTTTGTAGGGAGACCGTTTATTGGTCCCAAAACAGTGTTGAAAACAAGTCCCACTGAAAATATAAAGATAAAACAATTCAGAAAATACTTGATGACAAATTTCACTAATAAAAATGAGAAATATTGGATATAATATTACCTGTACCGCGACGTAAGTTGGAATGATGCCAGTCTAAAACAGAGTGGATCTTGGCTCTTTTAGTTAGGTCACCAGGATACCTGTGAATATAATATAATAAAATTAAGAGTAAATTACATGAATGGTCCTTTAGGTTTATAGTAAATTTCACCAATGGTCCTTTAGTTTTAAAAATTACACCGATGGTCATTAT
Organism: Calendula officinalis; assembly: GCA_963853835.1. Classification (NCBI taxonomy): domain Eukaryota; kingdom Viridiplantae; phylum Streptophyta; class Magnoliopsida; order Asterales; family Asteraceae; genus Calendula; species Calendula officinalis. The sequence goes on along the minus strand of OY970830.1, from coordinate 37,540,570 downwards.
TTTTGAAAGATTTTTCACCGATGGTCCTTTACGAAAAAGTCCGTCTATTTTTCAAGTTAACTAACATCACATGTAATGCACATGGGGGTATTTTGGTTAATTTGTCTTTCCTAAAGGACCATTGGTGAAATTTGCTATAAACTTAAAGGACCATCCGTGTAATTTAATTGAGAAGGGGAAAGACAAATTGACCAAAATACCCCCATGTGTATCACATGTGATGTTAGTTAACTTAAAAAATAGACGGACTTTTCCGTAAAGGACCATCGGTGAAAAACCTTTCAAAAATAAGGACCATCGGTGTAATTTTTAAAACTAAAGGACCATTGGTGAAATTTGCTATAAACCTAAAGGACCATTCATGTAATTTACTCTAAAATTAATGGAAAATGTATAAAAGGAGGTCACCCAACCATTTAACTTTTTTTCATTAAGGCTACCTAACTATTAAAGCTATTTTATACGCCACTAAAATATGTAGCTGGTTTCGTTTATACCAGATCTGGCATAAATCAGGTTGGATGAAGTTTAGAAATTGGTATTAAACGAAACTGGACATATATATGGGTTGCCTTCTTATACATTAGTTTTACAATAAATAATGGTGTTAATTGAATTTGTATATAGATATGGAATGAGAATAGAAACTGATTTACCAGTGACTGGCCACTCCTGGAAATGCACAAGATATGTAGATAAGAATTGCATGACTACAAAGTAAAACAAGCCGATTCTAATTAAAAATTGTGCTTAAATCGTTAACCAAATGAAACCATATGAAAAAAATAGAAGGATATAATAACAAGAAAAGGAATAAAACCTTTCAAACAGCTTAAACCGTCCATCAACTATAGCGGGGACTTGATGCATGGGATTTATTGCTGCATAAAACAAGATTAGTGAAACTTACTTATGTGTATTTATTTGTTAATGATTCTTTTCTTTTTCCAGGCATGTTCAGCATGTGTAATTAAACGAATATGAACTATAATTAGACAAATCGACACAAAATGGTAGCAAGCAAACCTTTATATTCAGGTGAGTATTGCTTGTTTGTCAAGATATCTACTCGGATTTCCTCAAAATCTATCCCATTTATCCTTCAAATAACATCAAAAAATGCAATAAGAAATACAAATTTAAACAAGCATCAGCAACAACTTTACAAAACAAAAAAGAAACACAAATACAAGACCTAATTTAACAATTAATTACCTAACTAAATTCACCCATTAACATTAATTTACAGAAACTGTAGTTCATATGAAAGAGATTACTGAAGCTAACGAAGGAATGACAAATGGAATTTAAAATTTTCGTATAGTGAGAAAGAAACCCCAGCTCAATTTGCACAAATTAATTTAAAAGAGGGGTTTTTTGAGCACAAATGTCGCCGAAGTAATGAAAGAAACCCTAGAACATACGCTAAAAGAACAAATTTAAATTCAACAATCAAGACACTATTTAGCATTTAGCAATGAACAGCATGACAGTAAGTCTGAAAAAGCACCTGATTGCAAACCAAATCCTCAGTATTTACGGAAAATGTTAATTTGGAGCATTGAAAAACAGGTATTTATAAATAGTCTGTTAAATTTGATAAAGTATCGGGGGTTAGAAAAGAATTTACTTGCAAAAAATGAGAACTGCACGAGATGGTTGGGACATTCGATCAACGTATACTTTCAGCGCCATGTTTATCTCTCAGTCTCAGTCTCAGTATCAGCTGCTGCTCAAATTTGTAAATTTGAAGATGAAGATTTAAATTTGATCCACCCAAATAAAAAAAGAAAATAATACGTGGTATTCAAGTTCAACTTGCCTACACTATCGTTTGACTTTTTATGATAAAGGACGCAATGATTAGCATGTTCCCGATATCGCCTTTTTTCGATGAACATAACTCGATACGAACCAACGTCAGCTCGGCTATATTTAGTATCTACGGTTAAGTTACATTTAACCTAATAAAATATCATATTTGCCCCTCATAGAGAGTTCAAATCTTGTCATACATATATGTGGTAATTAGACTATCCTCATTAGAAATAATGGGGTTACATTACCATAATAAAATAACAAAAAAATTAAATGGTCATCAAAAGGAGGTGGTCTAGGTTGTGGGAGACTAGGAGGAGACCAAGGTCACATGAGAATCACAATTTATCTTTTACTTTCTCTATTTTATAAAAAAAATTCTCATTTCTCTTGAATACAAGTATTTAGGTGATAGTTAGTGGTGGAATCATTTTTAATATTTTTATTAAAATACAAAGTTAGATTAGAGAGAGAAAATGTTTTTAAGAAAGGGTCCTACTAATAACACTATTTAGTCAAACTATAAAAATTTTGAAAATTGTGATTTGACTCTGAAAAGTACTGTCATAGTGTCATATTTGTCATAATTTAATTCTCTCTCGTATTTACAATTTTCAAGCTTTTTGAAAAAATAAATTAATATAAGAGTAACTTAATTATCTTCTAACTACCAACTAATTATTTTGTTTATAAAAACAGTTTAATTTATAATCTGTAAAATTATTAACCTCTTAACATCAAAAGATCATTTTATCATCAAAAAATCTAACATTTTAAAGGTATGTTGTATTATTTTTATAGTCATACACTGATTCAATTCTTTTGACTGTTATCACCTTCTTGTTTCAAACTAATAGAGAAAGGAGAGAGAGACACGTCAGAGAGATTCAGAGAGAGAGAGAGACAGAGAGACATACTAAGAGAGAGAGAGAGATTCAGAGAGAGAGAGATATTCGCAGAGAGGGAGAGAGATACACAGAGTGGGAGAGAGAGAGAGAGAGATACTGAGAGAGAGAGATTCGCAGAGAGGGAGAGAGATACACAGAGTGGGAGAGAGAGAGAGAGAGAGAGAGAGAGAGAGATGTGACAAGGTGGAGTTGTGGTGGTGTGGTGGCCCGACTTTGGAGATCGTGTCGGTGGTGTGGTGGCTCGGCGGTGGTGTGGTGGCTCGGCGGTGAAGATACACAGAGAGGGAGAAAGACATACGGCTGAGAGAGACATACATGGAGAACTACAAGCAACTTCAATTAGTATTGACCAAATATCCACGTAATGTTATACATATTTTTTTATTTTTAAATAGTAAAATTATATATATTTCATATTCTTATCTAACTTTCAGGCGTTTTAAGTTATGTGGATGCCCAATGGTTGAACAATTATAAGGAAATGTTTGTGTCTGCATGGAGTGACCAGTCTCTCAACTTTGGCAATCGCACAACTAACAGGGTTGAAAGCCAACACGCAAAATTAAAAATGTACTTGCAATCCAAGAAGTATTCCCTAGATCAATTTGTAGGGTATATTAATCAAATCGTGCAGTCCCAGGTTACGTCAATAAAAGAAAGTTTTGAAAGAAGTCGAATTTATCGTTATCATCAACATAACATTACGTGTTTCAACTTATTACGGGGTTTCGTTTCAAATAAAGCTCTAGATATGATTTTAGGAGAACTGCATCGGTTGAATGATCTCGAGTTAGATTACTCAACATGTGGTTGTCAACTTCGTAAGAGTTGTGGGCTACCATGTGCTTGCGTACTTTCAATGTACTTAAATTCGGTCATTCCTTTAGATCCGATTGATATCTTTTGGAGGACACTAGATGTTTCGTGGTCAACACCATTGGAACAAGAAGATATTCAATGTGAGGATCAACTACACATTTTCAAAGAAGAGTTTAACAATCAGTCCAACTCTGGAAAGAAAAGTTTCTTAAAAAAGCTTCGTGATATAATCAATCCGAGACAACAAATTAAAGAACCTGTTGTTAAAGAAAATAACTGTGGACGGCCAAGTTTGAAGAAACAAAAGAAAAAGAAGTGTGTTGATTTGAAAATTCCAGATCCTGGTCAAAGTAGTTATTCTCCCAGAAGACAAAGTTATTCAGTCGCGTCAAAGTCAGCAGGTTTGACCAAGGAACCGGCAAGACATAGTTCATACGTAGCCGAAATTCCAGACCTGAACGAAACTCCTGACTTGAATGAAATTCCAGAGTTCAACCATGAGTCTTTGTCATCCTACATGCATCCATTAATGGATGAGATTCCATCTATTTTTTATCCTTACGTATCACGTATAGAAAACGTATTGGGTGATGGAAATTGTGGATTCCGAGCAATATCATTTTGCCTAGGGTATCCTGAAGATCAGTGGCTCAATGTTCGACACCAACTGTTACAAGAGTTATCGAGTTCATACGATAGATATTCCGAAGTTTACAAAAGCGGAATCAATGAACTATATAATAGAATTAATTTCTTACAAGGTGGCATCGCACCACCGGGTCACTGGATGAGTATGCCTTACACAGGCATCCTAATTGCTAATACATTCGGTGTGATCCTCACATTTTTAACTATGGGAGGTTGTCTCACTTTGTTTCCTCTTTGGAAAGGTCCGGAAGAGTACTTATACCATCAAAATATTACATTTGCGCATGTGCATGGTAACCATTATGTGGCAGTGCAGTTAGACGGAGATTTTCTAATGCCTACCATTTCGCCTTATTGGACTCGCTGTAGAGCCCCGTGTGCAGCTGGATGGGAAACAACGTATATGTCGCGCCTGGAATCTTATAGACAGCAGATGCCTTATGATGATGGTCGTATCAATATTTTGGATTTTGAATGAAATTTTCATATAATTTTTTAAATAAAATTTGTCATATTTACTTATTTATAACGTGTTCTTATTATTATTAAATATAAAGTAAAGTCACTATAAATTAGTAAATATGTACTTAGGAGGGAAAATATGTCATTTTTAATTTTTAAGAAAAAGTAACATCTACATTGTTATTAGTAATCATTTAAATCATACTAATCATTTAAATCATATCACCATCATTGCTTTTCTACTTACTAGTGAATTTAGAGGGAGCCTTAAGAAATAGTTAGTGGTGAGACTATTGTTAATAATATTATTTTATTAAGTGGACCCTTAAATATAAAAAAATGAGAAGTTTTTTGTGAGACAACATATTAAGGAGAAATGTGAATTTTTTTTGTGACAGAGGAAATATATGTATTTTTTAATATGACGTGGCATATTGTGATTGGTTAGTTTGAATTTAATAAGTAATAAAACTTTAGGTTGGCTTGGCTTGTTAATGCGTATGAAAAATTAGGTTGGATTGAATTGTATAAGTAGAAGAGAGAGAAATTAATTTATACTCCGTAAGTTTCTTTTTAACAATAAATCTTAATATATACTCCTAAATACCATATATGTTCATAGTATGATTTGAACCTCGACCACAAAGACATGGCCAAACATTATACCACTAGGCCATGGAACTTATTGTGTGATAACTGATATCACAACTTTGCTTTCAATTCATTTTTCCTAAATTGTGTTGCCATCATTCGGTCCCGAAATATTTTCTGAGCCCTAAACAGAATCCCGTGAACTTGATCAAAATGAGGTGTAGTTGCATTCTTTGTATCTTCAACCCACTGAATAACTTTCTTGTAAGGCCTTAATATCCGATTGTGATCCTTCTCACTCAAAAGCTGAAAAAACACGAATTTTAGATTAATTATTTTGACGCAAAAAAATAACATGTCGATTTTATACCGTTACCTCAAGTTGCATGATTTCACATACTAAGCTGATATCCGCAATTGATGGTTGAGAATTTCCAACCAAAAACCGTCCATCTTTTAACCAAAAGTTTTCTAATTTAGACAACGATCTCACAAGTAATTCCTCAGCTTCTTTGGCTTCTTGTGGGCTTAAAGTGATATTGCTTAGTGGTATCATCAGAGTGTTGAGCATAAGTACCGCTGAAACCATAACCATTTTAAACGAATTTTATTAATGAATTGGAAATTTTTATATAGCTAAGACCTTAATCATGTCATGTACTTTGTTGATTCCCCAATGGCCATGATAATCAATTGGTAATATGAAGTAGTTTGGTGTTCTTAATAAAATAAGTTGAATAGTTAGATGGCCTTCTTATACATTATCCACATCTAAAACCTACTTTGTAAGGATTTTTCGATCTACATATTACCAATTTTAAGATGATCAATATCTGAAACAGGATAGTATCAAATTATAGATAATTATGTAAGATCACCTGAACCACGGCGTAAATTGGAATGATGCCAGTCTAAAACTGAATGGATCTTAGCTCTTTTGTATACATCACTCGGGTACCAATATAGATATAATAAAATTATTTATATTACAACAATGAGGTTGAAATAAAGTTTAGAGTAAATTGCAGGAATTTCAATTTTTCTGGTGGTATTCAGAATTATATGATTTTGTCCATAAACTTCTTGTTTTTCATGATTTTTTTCCCTATGCTTTCAAATTTTCATTTTTTCCATTCATTTTGTGAGGTTGCTGGAAGTTCGCCGGAACTTGCCAAAAAAGACGACCAGAAAAGAAAAGCAATTAAAAAATTGTAATAAAATAAAATAAGGGTATTTTGGTCATTTTATGTCAAAATGGATAAAAAAAGTGAAAATTGGAAATCATAGGGACAAAAATCACCAAAAAGAAAAAAAAAAAAAAAGTCTAGCAATAAAATCACAACTACAGGGATAATTTCTGTATTTTACTCTAAAGATAGGAAAAGCGAGTAAGCGACTCACCAATGACTAGCCACACCGGGAAATGCAGATGATAAGAATTGCATGGCTGTAAACCACACATTTTTAAATCACGAAATGAAAAAGTAACATGCTAATTTATAACAAGGAATTTAGGAAATTACCTCTCCGAGAGCTTAAATTCTCCATGAACAATAGATGGAACTTGTAACATGGGATTTATTTCTGCATAAAACAACACAACTGAAAAATATGCACAATTCAACACAGTCAATAAAGATGGTAGCAAACAAACCTTTAGGGGGTGTTTGGCTCAACGTAATCCTCCGTAATGTAATTGAAATCGGTTGTATTTGAATTCGGTTGTAATTGAATTGAGTTGTAATTGAATACGCTTACGCGTTTGGTTACCAAAATTTTGAGTTGTAATTCAAATCAATAGTTATGACTTTTTTTAAAAACTTTTTTAAAATTTTTTTCAAAATTTTATTATTTATTATTTTTTTATTTCTTTTATTTTTTAAATTTTTTTATTATTTGTTTACATTTAAAAAAAAATTAAATAGTTTTTATTTTTTCTATTTTTTTAAAATTTTTTAATTTATTAAAAAAAATTTAAATTTTTTTTAATTTTTTTAAAATTTTTTTAAAATTTTTTAAAATTTTTAAAAAAATTTAAATTTTTTTAAAATTTAAAATTTTTTTTAAAATTTTTTAAATTTTTTTAAATTTTTTTTAGAATTTTTTAAAATTTTAAAATTTTTTTAATTTTTTAAAATTTTTTTAATTTTTTTTAAATTTTTTCAACTTTTTAAAATTTTTTAATTTTTTTTAATATTTTTAAACGATTTAAAAATCTGAAGGATATAAAATATTCAAAATTTGTTAGTTTACAAAAGGACCGTAATTGAATTCTTAGGGTTTTGGGACGGAATTCAATTACAACGAATATTGTAATTCGAAATTACGTCGTAATCGAATTACGAAAAAAAGTTTTCATCCAAACGTCCTCCGTAATGTAATTGAATTACAATTACGGAAGATTACGGAGGATTACGTCAAAACAAACGGGGCCTTATATTCAGGGGCGAATCTTTCACGATATTTACTAGAACTTCCTCAAAATCTATCCCATTTATTCTTCAAGTAACATAGAAGAAGAAAAAAAGACGCTTATTAGACGAGCATCATGTAAAAACGTGCTTGCAGATAAAGAAGAAAGACAAATACACACTTAATTGAGAATCAATTTAAGAAATCTGAAGTCAAATTTCAGTGCGACTAATGAAGGAGTGACATAGAAATATAAACCTAATCTAACAATGAAGAGCAGGAAAGGATTGAATCGAAATAAGTTACTTGCAAAAGAGAAGAATTGCACGAGATGGTTGGGACATTCGATCAACATACAGTCTTAGACGCATGTTGATAATTATATCTCAGGAATTGGATGCTTTAATTACTGTATGTGGGGGTGGAAGTTTTAGCATATGGCCAAGATGATCCTTTACACGACTCTTTTTCGACTATCCCCATTGGGATAAAAAAATTGGATTGGATCATTAAAATAATATTAACATAATATGAGAGTCATATCTCCATCTTTCTAAAGCTTATTACTATTACAATAAGTCTTTGAAAGACTTTTTACTATTAGAATACCTAGTTTTTTGAAAAGCTTATTGCAAAGACTTATTCTCTACTAACCTTTTAATCATCTTTCAATATTTGTCCCTTTTAGTCCCCTATATTTAATTACATTTCATTTTAAACCTTAGATATATTATATATAAATTCTTTATTATATTTTTATTAGTTAATAAATAAATTATATAATATTTAATGTCAATTATTATAATGTTTTTGTATGAGACATTTAAAAAAATATTATATTTAGTAAGATGTTAAAAAAATTGTCAAATTATATATAGGGGGTATTTATAAAACATTTGAGATAGATAAAGGTAAATTAGAAATATTATAAAAGAAAAAGCTTTTGTAAAGGTTAACCATTGGAGATGTTATTTATGAAAATGTTTTTGATTAGTGGAATGTTGATGTGGCAAAAGTAATAAGCTTTTGTGAGGTTAACCATTGGGGATGCTCTAAGTCATATAGTAGGACTAGGGTTGGGGACTTGGGGCCACTAAATTTTATAGATGTGTAATTTTTTTATTGATAGTTTGGTTGAGGTTGGGTTGAGTTGCTAACGGGGGTTAAAGTTTATATTGAATTGAGTTGTGTGGATGGAAAAGAGATAAATTATATTTTAATGAAAAAAAATAGGTTGGGTTGGGTTGCTAACGGAGATAGCCGAAGAGATTGCGAGTTTTTAATTACTACGTTTTCAATAAACTTTTGAATATAGTCTTCCATCCTAAAATTATTGTTCACGTACTATAATTATACACTTTAATAAAATACATTTATTACATTGTTCAATTAATAAAATTCTATCTTTACCAATTGGTTTTTAATAGGTTAAATTTTTAAATAGATAATAATTTTAAGACTTATTAAAAAGGAAATATAAATAATAAAATCGACACAGAGTGAGTAATATACCTTCCTAGATGGGAATGATTGTCACTACATATTTTACTTCACTTCCAATGTTCGATTCTTTCTTTTTAGAGTGAATTAGAAAGATAGTCTCTAAGGTATACACCAAAAATTACACCAATTTTTTTTTTTATTTCACTTCAATGTTCTTTTAAGAATATCAGTCATACAGATAATATCATGCAGTTCCTTTTGAAGTTCATGCACATATTCAATATTTATTTATTTTTACAAATTTATAAATATCGCTTTTTAAATATGTTTCTACATATCATTTTTTTTATGAAAATATGTGTTTTCATCCTAAACTCATTCTATTTTGCAAGTCATATTATTTTACTCAATCACATGTCTTTACATGTCAAACATGACATTAGCTTTGAGCAAATTATTTGTAAATATTATATCATCAAAATATTTTTTAGCCATGATGGCACATAAATATTTTGAATAACTCAAATCATACTTTAAACATATGGATTCACTCAACAATTTTTATTAATAATTTTACTTATGTTTTAGGAAACTGATTGAAGCATGAGTTATAGTTGCATATGGATCACGAGCATACATGATAAATTTGCCACATTTAAATTTCATTTATTGTCAAACAGTACTGTTATATAGTTTTTAGTAACTCATTTACTTTCAAAACGTGACATACTTTATTTTAACATTTATTAAAGTTTTTTAGACGTTTTATATTTGCAGTAATCATATGTCTATGGTTACTCATGATATCAACACTTATTCTTCCGCAAACCATATTTAGCAGAGTGTGAGAATTCTAGGGATATTTCATATAAGGCATTGAGAGAATTATAATTGCAATATCGGATATTTCTTTGAATTGTGTATAAAAATCATTTTTTAAAATAGTATTAGCCCCTAATTACCTTGGTTTAAGTACTAATAGTTTATTAGTGTTTAATCTTTTCTGTGGTTCTCACATATGGAAATGAAGGATAAATGATGTGTAATTGAGAATAAAAGAATACTTCTAAACAGAAAAATAATAATATTGCAATTAAATATGTAGAAATATAAACCGAATTTTCATGAGTAGAATAGAATATCATGTTAATCGAATTACCCACCTACCAACTACAACCATCAACTCAAAATGGTTCCTAAGCTATATAATTAACTACATTATATTAAAAACTTTAGACCACTTTACCAAATATAAAATTTTAAGATGAAGACTTGTCACTTTTTAATTAGCTCTTTCTAAAAGCTATTGGTCGTTGGGTTGTTTAAAAATCTTTTTGGTATAATATAATAATAATAATAAGCATGAGTTTTGTAATATATATGTTCGATGTATGTAATGATCAAATGATCAGTGTTTGACGTTTTTGCCTTAAAATTAAATTAATGTAGTTAATCACGATCGTGCCTCCAAGTATTTTAAACACATTAATCATGCATTGAAGCTCTCTACGTGCACTCATGTTGTGAAACGATATGCTTCTGTGAAGCCAGAAATGCACCATATCTTCACTATAAAATCTCATGAAAAATAATCAATCTGAAACCAAATATATAGAAAATGGTGACTGTGTTGTCTAAGAGGAAATCGAAAGTACCAAAAAAAGTCGAGTCTAAACGAGGCTGTGTCCGATCGTGTGTGGCATGGTTCGTGTTTCCGCTTCCTGCTGCTCTCTTTTTCATGATTTTGATGTTCGTATGGTCTTCTTCGACCACATATATTTCCGGTAGGATAGTTCATGTTTGTGTGTCTTCTCGTAAGCTGAGTAATCTGTATTGTCTTTCTGCCACCACCCAACCGAACGAGGAGTTCCATCTCCCGTTCATGAATTCTAGTTCTCACGAGTTTCTTGAGAATAGAGATGCTGTTCTAGAAGAAAACCTAGAAAAGGAGAAGGAATTATTGATTCCTGTTTTGAATGACGATTTGGCTAGCAAGAACATCAAAGGTGATTCCAACGTCGTTGTTGTAGAAAAACCGAAAATTTTTCTTGAAAAAGAAGTTGGGAATGACAGGGTTGAGGTCGTGCGTGACCTCAAAGGCGATTCCAAGGAAGAATCCAACACTTCCGTTGAAAAACCAGCCATGTTTTTTGAGACAAGAGACGAGCCGAATGATATGGTTGAGGTCAAAGGTGGCTCCAAGGAAGTATCTAGCTTGGTTCTTCAGAACTCTAATCCTGAAAACGACAGGATTAGTGAGATCAAGAAAGCGAGGGAAATTGTCGAAGAGCAACTACGAATCCATAGATCATGGACCACGAATCGGAACTGGAACCAGAATCAGAATCAATGTCAGGGACGGGGAATCTATGTTTACGAGTTGCCACCAAAGTTCAACAAGGACTTGGTGGCTCAATGTCATAACATGGTTCCTTGGGTCGATATGTGTAAGTATTTTAGTAACAACGCGTTGGGTGAGCCCATACCCGAGCTCGGGAACCGTTGGTTCCGGACTCATCAATACTCGTTGGAATTGATATTCCATTCTCGGGTTCTAAACCACCCATGTCGCGTTTACGACGAAAACCAAGCAAAACTTTTTTATGTTCCGTATTACGGTGGATTAGACATCTTGAGATGGCATTTCAAGAATGTTTCTAATGAAGTGAAGGATACTTTGGCTTTTGAGCTTGTCAATTGGCTAGAAATGCAAAAGTCATGGGATAAGAACCTAGGAAAAGATCATGTTTTTGTTTTGGGGAAAATTTCTTGGGATTTTAGGAGGAAGGATTTCACTTCATGGGGAACTAGATTTCTCGAACTCGATGAAATGAAAAACCCGATAAAGCTCATGATCGAACGACAACCATGGGAGATCAACGACATCGGGATCCCTCACCCAACTCACTTCCACCCGCACTCCGATGACGACATCCGTTCATGGCAGCATAAGATCATCTCATCAAACCGGCGGAGCCTTGTCAGCTTCGCCGGTGCTGCCCGTCCTGGCGCCAAGGACAACATCAGGTCTATATTGATAGACCAATGCACATCAACAACCGAAGAACATTGCAAGTTCTTCGATTGTAAGTCAGGGATCTGTGACGAGCCCAAATCACTAATAGGACTATTCACTGGGTCTGAATTTTGTCTTCAGCCTCCTGGTGATAGCCCTACTAGGAAGTCAGTGTTTGACTCTTTGGTGTCAGGGTGTATTCCAGTTGTTTTCGACCCTTTCACGGCTTATTATCAGTATCCGTGGCATTTGCCTCAGGATCATGAGAAGTATTCGGTTTTTATTGATCAAGAAGATGTGAGGAATATGAAAGTTAATGTGGTGGAAAGATTAATGGAGGTGCCATTAAAGGTGAGGGATGATATGAGAAGATACATAGTGTATGAGTTGATGCCAACATTAGTGTATGGAGATCAAGATGCAAAATTTGATTTGTTTCAAGATGCATTCTCCATTACAATCAACAATCTTATTGAGAGGGTTAAAACTTTGAATTTGGAGTAAACAGGAGGCAGAGGTCTCCTTTGAAGATACAGAAACCGAAGCTGATTTTTTTTTCCTCTTGTTATTGATTTGCTAGATAATTTATTTGGGAAAATCTAGATAGTAACATTCAATTTAGTTTATTTGTTCATATTTTTGGATTTTTTTTTTAACTTCAAAACATTATAATTGGGAGAAAGAATATGACCAGTTTTCAGATTATTTCTCTATTTTAGTATTTTTACAACTTTTGCCAGCAAGAGGTGCACCTACTTATATATAGATATATTATTTCTCTATTTTGGTATTAATTTATGGGTTGAAATTTAATTAGCATTGACTTGTTTTTGTTAACAAGAAATTACTTATAGAAAAATGGAGTATTAAAAGGGTAAGTTTGGTAATTTTAATTTCTTAAATTTAAAGAATGATAAGACGTGGTTTTTGTACATAACAGTAGTGAATGAAAATTATTTTCGTTTAATTTAGTTAAATAAAAAAAGTACGGAAATTACTATAAGACCTGGTCAAAATCTGTTCATTAGCTTTCTTTATTTCCACTTGGTGATTTGAAGAAAGGGGGTCATTTTCACACCACATCTTTTAAGCATTATATCATAATTTGTGCTTTATATGTTTGTACAGTTTGTAGGAATATTTGTATATTGTGGTAGGGGAATAAAAAATTGTGGTGTGAAAACTAATTCCCTTTGAAGACAGGTGAAAAGCTACCGTACTCCTCACACAGGAATCGACCAATCATGGAAAACCATCCTAAATCCATCCATGATCTAACGGTCAAGGTAAACTAACTAGAAAGAAATCGTTTTTCGTCATCAAGGACAAACTTATGTTTTATTTCTGATTTGTGTTGTTTAAATATATGAAACATTGATCTTCCCACTTTTTGATGTTTAAAGACCGATACCCATTAATGAAGTTTTGATTTTTGGTGCGCGTTTCATGTTGACTGAAATCTTGATTTGATAATTTGGGATTTTTCTTTAACCTCTCCAAAAAGGCAAAAACCAGGGTTCTACACGATTTGATGTTCCTGGGTTTGACTTTTGAAGTCAAATAGGCTAAGTTTTCAGCTCAATTTTCCCATAGACTGTTGAGAAATTTTTGTTAAAAAACTGACATCATATTTCCATTATTTGAAAGTCAAAATCATGTAATATCATTTAATAAGAGTCAAATTATGGTATAAATAATTGCATATTGTCTGATGTTTCTATGCAGGATGCTAATGGTGCTGATGTGGATTTCAGCATCTACAAAGGAAAAGTGTTACTTGTAGTCAATGTTGCGGTATGATTCTTCCACTATTTTTCTGTTGTTCTGCCACTTACGTATGAAATCGCTGCAAGTTTTTCTAATCCTTTTTATAAAATTGTGGTTATTTGTGACAGCGGGTTGACGAATTCAAATTACTCCGAATTGAATCAACTCTATGCAAAATACAAAGATCAAGGTTGGCGTTTCAAAAAATAACTTGTTTGATTCACATTATAAGCTTAAGAATTTTTTGTTTCTTTGATTGCAATTATGTATATGTGTGTAATCATCGGTCTTAAAGGTTTTGAAATCTTGGCATTTCCATGCAATCAATTTGGAGATGAGGAAGTAACGAACAAATTCTAGAATTTTTGACAAGGTAAAATCCAATTTTATAGTGATTAGCATTTTAAATTAGTTCATATAAAAACATAATTTGATGCAATTTACATTTGCTAGATTGAAGTGAATGGCAAGAACATTGTACGAGATTTTGAAATCAGGGAAATGGGGTCTTTTTAAGGACGATATTCAGTGGAACTTTGCCAAATTCTTGGTTGATAAGAACGGGCAACCCGGTATTATCCCACAACTTCACCACTTACAATCGAGGTAAAAATATCTTCTTTTTTTAAGATTTTGTTCAATAAGTAGTAGGTTTTGGTACATTTTTTTGTGTTGGGTAACTAAAGATTTCAACTTTCACAGAGAGATGTGAAGAAACACGTGGATGCTTCAGATTCCTTTGTTGCAAGATTTTATCAAAATGCTCTAAAACTGCTTCATTTCAACATTAAACATAATCTTCCATTAAATTAGCAGAGAAAACACGAGTTTATCAACATCACATATCGCCAAGTCTATATAATGCTACTTTAGGATCAATATTTGTTACAAATAAGTTAGCACAACCTGAATACAATCTACAATCAACCAAACATTACACATCACACCAAATCATAATATTATCTCCTAAATTTCTTGTAATCTTTTCCGCACCATTCATTTACAACACACCTATATATAACTAGAGGTGCACAAAAAAACCGGTTTAAAATCCGATCCGGTTTTAAACCCGGTTTGAAACCGTTTTTTGCCTTGTCGGACCGGTTCGGTTTTAAACCACCGGTTTGATGTTTTATGGAGGAACCGGATTGAAAACCGGTTTGAAAACCGGCTTTTAAAAAACCGGTTAAAAAACCGGATACACCTTTGCTACCCAAAAACTGGTTTAAAATCAAACCGGTTTGCCCAAAACCGGTTTTGACTTTTATTGACCAAATCTGATCCGGTTTTTAAACCGAACCGGTTTTCCAAAAAAACCGGTTTGTGCACCTCTATATATAACCACCACCAACCTTTATGATAATAACAATAATAGTAATATACCATTAACGTGTTAGATCAATTTCAGTAGGAGAGTTTCTTAATCCGTCCGTTACAGGGCTAGTTTCATTCAATTGGATTTCACAACTTTTTTTCATCTATCGAGTGTGCTTCTGTTTTGGTCATCATTTTAATATTATTACCACCATACACGAAACTACATACCACAACCTACAACACAAAAAAACAAACATATTTTATTTATGGATCCTACTATTTGAACACCCCTCTATACTATTTAGACACCTATCTATACCAAATACACGCTCTAACTAAAATTAAAACTTGAAAATTGGTATCACAAACAATTAACTAATATGATTATTCATGTTTTTTTAAAACTTAAAACCGATAGCGGGCGGTGGTGGTGGTGAGCGGAAGATGTGATGGTGGTGGCGCAGTTAGCGGCGTAGTTAGTTGGTGGAGACGGAATGAGCGGCAAAGTAAGTTGGTGATGACAGAGTGAATTGCAGAGTGAGCGGTGGCGGTGGTCGGCTGATTCCAATGCGGGTGAGTTGGTAAAGGTGGTGGTTAGCGGCAGAGTATGATGATGACTGTATAAGAATTATTATGAATTTTTGGGGTGTCCAAATAGTAGAAAGGGGTGTTCAAATAGTCAACCCCTCTATGTAGATATTAAACCTTCAAACCCATTTACAAAATTTGGAAATGATATCTTTGATTTATACCTCTACTAAAGTAGATGCTACAACCCTACCACCAATTGCACCCCCAATGACATCACCATCACCACTACAAAATGAGATACCAAGGCCCCCGGTCCGATTGTGGGCCCCACCATTTTCCGGTAGGAGATATGAACCTGATAAACATAATATCTCAAAACAACCCTAAAATACAAAGAGGTCAAAGTCAACGGCTGAATTCGGGATTTATGTTAAAAGAATATAAAGAAGCAAAGTGCCCCCACCTCGTATGTCACAGTGCCCCCAGTAGATGTGAATTGATTTAATGTTACTTCAGAAACCCTTCCGTTAGCTGATAAGAATCTAAGATGCATAGAGCTCTTGGTGTTTGTTGTGCACAAAATTATATTTTTTCAGCAATATCCTGCTCCATAAATTATATAATTACAAGGGTATATTTGTCAAGATATTTTTTTTTATTTGGGTGGAAAGATGATAAAAATATGGTCAAATGACATGCCTCCCCATTTGAAACACGGATGATGTGAGGTGTAAAAGCTAATCCTGCTGAAAATATTCATCCATTCACCTGATTTGATTATTAAACAAACGTTAATTGTATAACATAACAATAATGATTCATTATTTTTCTATCAAAATCACTCATTTATGCGATTTTTTAGCACCTTAAATAGAATTAAACAAAATATGTAATTGTGCATAAAACAACAAAAAATTAGTAAAATAATAACATACCAACATTAGCAAGCCTTTGTTTCCATCCACTACCACGAGGCCTCCCTCTATTCTTTTTCGGGTTTGGGCTAACCGACCCGGGTGGGCCCAACAATGGCAACCCGACCGACTTGTATTTTCTAAGCCTTTGAATCTCGGCCACTTCCCGGATCACCGCCGCCGCCGGTGAGTTCCACTTTGAATGATGAACCCATGGAAGAAGGTAGTCTCATGGTGCTATGACCATGAACCATGTTAGGGTTTGTTTGCGTCTTGAAACCAAGTGGCGGGTCACCACTTTGGTTACCCGACCCACTAACCTCACCTCTATTCAGGTAAAAAGACGTAATTTCTTCCCTTCCATCCATATTAATTTTTCACCCACAACAGGGAATTGTTAACAGAGTAGTTTCTTGAAATTTCAAGAAAATTATACTCTAAATCAGAACTAACCATAGAACAGACTAGAATTTTGAATTTACTGAAAACCCACAAAATTTGAACAAAAAAGACAGTTTTTTCCAATGTTTTATGAAATTACACATAAAAACAGGATACATTTAAAAAAGGTTGAAGCTTTATGACAGTAAATTGTGACGGAAAACAGGGGTTTGAATTTAAATAGTGCAGGAACATAGAATCAATTACCCTAGAAAAATCTATGTACGACAGGTAAAGTAGAATGCAGTGAGGAGAAAATTAGAAACCCTAGATTTGAAGATCAAGAGGAAGCTAAATTTTTTTTTTTTTTTTTTTGAAAGAGCGTGGAGGTCGTAGAGACAAAAGTGTAAATGGACCTTGAGTGGTGACCCATCGTTCGTTGGGCTAGTCTTTGGGGCAATTTGGGACTCATCCTGATTTTTCATTTGAAACAAATATGTGTATTTATCTTTTTTCTGAACAAAGCAAAATCATCAGAAAACAAAAACACTTCATTTCGGAAAAGCAAAGCTAATCATAAACCACTTTCTTTTATTCATTCGCATCGAACTAAAATCATATATTAAACGTGATTATTTTAATTTTTTTGCAAAATTGTAAATGCCATTCATGTACGGTACTTACTTCAAAAAGTACATTATGTTTTCTTTTTCTTTTAACATATACAGTCTTTTATCCTAACACATTAAATATGATTACCGGTGTAATTTAATAGAACTACTAGTGTAACTTTTTAACAGAAAAATTCAACAAATGTTAATACAAAGAAATGTAAGCGCAAAAACTTTAAAAACAATTATCTATATAATTTTTTAAAGTAAAGAATTATATTTGGAATTTTTTGGAATTTGTTTTAAATCTTAAAGGTAGTCAGTATAATTTACTCTTTTTTAAGTATATAACCATTAACCAACAACCAGGTTTGGCAACGGGGCGGGTTCAGGGCGGGTTTTGGCACACCCGAACCTGAAATAAAAAACCGAACCCGACCCCAACCCGATACCCGACGGGTTTTTTCGGGTTTTCCTCATCGGGGATTTTACAAACCCCGAACCCGACCCGTCCCCGAAAAATGCCCCGAAACCCGAACAAAACCCGAGAAAATCCCCGATAACACTTATATATTATATATTAAATATATAAAATAATTAAAAATATTAATAATTTATATATATCGGGGCTGGTCGGGACGGGGATACCTTTACCCGAACCCGAGAAAATCCCCGAAAAAACCCGAACCCGTAACCGAACAAGAAAAACTCATACCCGACCCGACCCGAAAACATTCGGTTTCGGGTTTCCCGTCGGGTTCAGATGTTTTTGCCATCCCTACCAAGAACTATGTAAAATAACTCAATATTTCATTCATTATATATAAAACAAGCAAATGAAAGGCATAACAAAAAAAATGAAAAATACACCAATACATCTCAAAACAAGACCAATAAAATAAAATAATAATAACCACACTCAACTTTCTTCACCTTCTTCATACTCATCTTCTTCAACATCGTCGTCAGCCACCGCATCCTGATACTGCTGATACTCCGACACCAAATCATTCATATTACTTTCAGCTTCAGTGAACTCCATCTCATCCATCCCTTCACTCGTGTACCAATGCAAAAACGCCTTCCTTCTAAACATCACCGTAAACTGCTCAGAAACTCGCCGGAACATCTCCTGAATCGACGTCGAATTCCCCATAAAAGTCGACGACATCGAAAGCCCCGTCGGAGGGATGTCACAGACGCTCGATTTCACATTATTAGGGATCCATTCCACAAAATAAGAAGAGTTTTTGTTTTGTACATTAATCATTTGCTCATCGACTTCTTTTGTAGACATTTTGCCGCGAAACATGGCGGAGGCGGTGAGGTAGCGGCCGTGACGGGGGTCGGCGGCGCACATCATGTTTTTGGAATCCCACATTTGTTGGGTGAGCTCCGGGATGGTTAGGGCACGGTATTGTTGGGACCCACGGGAGGTTAACGGCGCGAATCCGACCATGAAAAAGTGGAGACGTGGAAACGGAATTAGATTGACGGCGAGCTTACGGAGGTCCGAGTTGAGTTGACCCGGAAATCGGAGGCAGCAAGTGACCCCACTCATAGTGGTTGATATCAAATGGTTCAAGTCACCAACTGCATTAAAATATTATATAGTTAATTATTAATTATTAGAGTAATTTTTTTCTTTTCTAAAATGAAATAAATAATGATTAAATTAATGATGACTTACAACTTGGATTAGTGAGTTTTAGGGTTCGGAAACAAATATCATACAATGCTTCGTTATCAAGCACCATGCATTCGTCAGCGTTTTCGACTAGTTGATGAACCGAAAGAGTTGCGTTATACGGCTCAACCACCGTATCCGACACTTTTGGTGACGGGAAGACCGAAAAAGTCAACATCATTCTATCGGGATATTCCTCTCGGATTTTCGATATCAGTAGTGTACCCATACCCGATCCAGTACCCCCTCCAAGTGAGTGACATACTTGAAATCCTGTTACACAATAAATATCAAGACATATATATGTATAAGCTACAAAAACAATTCACAAGTTATTATTATTATTATAACTACTATTTTTTCTATGATTGTACCTTGCAAGCAATCACAATTCTCGGCTTCCTTACGCACAACATCGAGAACCGCATCAACTAACTCGGCACCTTCGGTGTAATGACCCTTGGCCCAATTGTTTCCCGCACCATTTTGGCCAAATATGAAGTTATCGGGTCGGAAAATTTTCCCATAAGGTCCGGCCCGTAAACTATCCATAGTACCGGGCTCTAGATCCACCAACACGGCCCTTGGGACATATCGTCCACCACTTGCTTCGTTGTAGTACACGTTCACTCGTTCTAGTTGAACATGAGTGTTACCATAGTATTTTCCACTTGCATCGATTCCATGTTCATCACAAACGACCTCCCAAAACTTTGCTCCTATCTGGTTTCCGCATTGTCCGGCTTGAATGTGAAGAATTTCTCTCATTTTCTTGAAAAATTTGATTTTTATTTTCAAGTTGTGAAAGTGAAAGAAATTGGTTTGAGAAGAAGAATGGGGAATGGGGTTTTTGTAGGATAAGCAAGGAAGGGTTTTGATGGGGACTTTGATTTTTTATTTTCTTGATAGTTAGACATAATAATAATTTGAGAGAGAAATAGAATGAATAATTGCATGTGAGTGTGTTTTCTGTATTTAATTTCAAAAGAAAAGAAAAACAAATTAAGATATTGTGAGTTGTACATGTGAGTTAGATGCCAAGATGGACAATGTTATCTTAAGTGGCCTACTTCATTTTAGGTTTCCAATTTTACCCTTATCGTCAATTTTATTCTTATAAAAATTTAATCCGACCTTTTTTTGTTCATTACTCTGAATATTTGAGTATCTGACACTATTCAATTTATAGATTTTGCTAACGAGAATGTTTAGTGTTATGCAATCACCCTTGTATATTATGACATATAGTTTCATGAAAGTTTCGAATTCAAACTTACTCAAATGAGAAAGTGATATCCTAGTGTATAAGATTCGATTTTATAAAAAGGGTAATATATATAAGAGAACTCAAGTTCAATCATCAAGAGCAACAAAAAATATTGCAGTGTGGCCATTATAGAGGTTCACCCATAATGCCTATGGGCAACCACAAAGTTGGTGGTTACACTGAGACTAGTCAACTCGTAAAATGAATCGTAAACTCATGCTAAAAAAATCTTACTTAATAGAATATGTACTATCTTATTTGTGAAGTATCTAATTACCATTCCATATTAAACACAAATAAAGGAACATACCATCTTCTAGTTTGTGTAATCATGAAAATTATAATAGATTGTAACTTAACTTCAAATCCTTTGTTTCTTATTACACTCACGTTATGCTTTTTTTTTTAATTATAAATAATAGTTTGTTTTATATATTAATAGCAAAATGAAATCTGAGGGTATGATTGACATTTGAGTACTATAAGTCATGTGTCATGTAGATGGAATTAACTACAACTATAGATGGAATTAACTACAACTATAATGAATCAAAAATCAAACATGCTTCAATAATTTAGAGAATAGAGACTCAAATGTCATTTTCGTTTAGTACCCGTTTGTTATCTATCGTCCATTTTTTTAACATTAACTTTATATGATGTGAACAATCAAAATACCAAATTTCCATATATTACATAAACTTTATTTATAGGTAAGTTCGTAAGTGGATTTCGTTGACACAGCGCCATAATTATAAAGGGGTCTATTTAAACATTATAGATTATATATATAAATTCCCGACTCCCTTAACCTTTCATCTATTTTCATAATGAGAGCTGTGTTTGGTAGATCCTGGATGATTAGTATCTGAATAGTTCAAATTTTCCTTTAAATTAGTCCGATTAAGAAGAAAAACATGTTCAATATTTAGATATTAGATCATTAAAAGGAATTGCCAAACATTCTAAATATATCGGATTAAATTATTGCCTCTTGATGAGATCATTAAGACTTACCAAACAACTCCTAAATATATTTAAGATGATTAGAGCCCTATATATATGGGTGATCTTTGTAATTAGAATATACACTCAATGAAAATATTATCTACACTCTTCTTACATTATATAGTTAACTAATTGGCTATTGCTTTATAAGTAATATTATTACTTTAATAGCGAATACATCATAAATAAGACAACTAAAAGTGAGAAGATACAAAGATCCAACTTGTTGCTGTTGAAATAGCATTTTCAAGTAATTGTAGGGAGTCGTTGTCACCAAGAATTAAGGCAATAATCAAGAGGTAGGCTGTCAGTCCTTTTTATGCCCATCTTTTAATCTTAATTAAGGTATATCTGTAATTTGATTAATTATAATATTTTAAATCCACAAACAATGAAATTAGACATAGTTAAGGATGACTATATATGTATCCTTTGTTTGTGGCTTATTGGTTTTAACAAAAAATTCTGCTGATTTAAAAAAATCCAGAAACTACGAGCAATTAGATATATTGTAGATTGAATTGCAATTTTCTTCTATCAATTTACATTGTTACACGACACTGGTTTTCTCATAATTAAAAAAAAAAAATGTACATCCAGAGACAATTTCTTTCAACACACCGATTTTGGCCAAATCTTGATACATACCTAATTTTATGACTTTTTGAGCGTTTTAATAAAAAAAATAATGGATGATGCATTATTACATTATTTAATGTATATTACTAGTCACTCCGTTTGCTAATCTTTACAATCCGTTTTAAACTAATACTTCCTCCGATTCTAAATAAGTGATACACTTTCCTTTTTGGGATGATTCAAAATAAGTGATACACTTTGAAAAGTTTCCTTATTTGGCAAAAAAAAATGAGACCCACAACCACTAACTATCTACTTTAATAAAGTGAAATGACCCTTTACCCTTACTTTTTACTTTTAAACATCATTAACCTTATTTTATTCAAAAGGTGTGGGACCCATTCCCCACTAACCATCTAATTATTCTAATTTAATCATCATTATAATCTTTTGCCTCAAAAATCGTGAAACCCCAAGTGTATCACTTATTTTGAATCGGAGGAAGTATAATTTATTCAATATTCGGAAAACAAAATTAATGTGTTTTATATTTTTTGAGATTTAAAGCACCAACCTCTCACATCATCCCAACTAACCACTTATTAGGATTGGAGTCATTGTGATCATAATTTAATATTTTAATTGGCTATCTTCACCTTCCAATGTCATTTTCCTAAAAATACAAATAGGTGCAATTTCAATTACAAGCATTTATAAAAAAATCTTTGTCATTTTTTATGCAAAAAATGATTGATGTGTTTCAGGAAGAAGTAAGGTATTAGTTTTACATATTTTTCTTAAACCATCATTGAAGATGATAGGATGACACAAACATTGTGTTACAAATTATGAAATGACTAGATTGACCATGAGCTTCTAACTAAAGGACTAGGGTGCTGTTTGGTAGCATCTGAATAATTAAGATCTGAATGATGCAAAGGTCTGAATGATTCAGACTCATCCTTACATCTGTCCGATTAAGAGGCAGAACATGTTAAATTTCGGATCCAGAGGCTAATTAAGAGGTCTTACCAAACACTCTGAATCTGTCTGATTAAAAGGCTGTCCTCTTATCTGAATCATTAAGAGGCTTACCAAACAACACCTATGTCTCGTCCATATCCATTTTGTGGTCGAACCTAATTCAAATAATCTAAAAGTTTCAAGTTTATTCTGTAGTTTTTTAAGAGAGTCTGAACCTGAAACAATACGACAAAAATACACGAAACGAAACGAAATTAGGACGAAATCAAAATTTGAATTCATGTTTGTGTCGTGTAAAACAAACACGAAGTCATATCATGTCGTGTAAAACAAACACGAAATCGAGTCATTCGTTTTCGGGTTCAGAAATGAACACAAAATTGACACGATAATTATAATTTTAATTGGCTAACAAATATGATACAAACACCTTGGCTCCAATTACTATTCCAGCTCCAATCGGGTAAATACCCGATTTACCAAAACGAACCCAAAACCATATTCTATAAAATTATTCAGTTATCAGGTCTACTATTTCTCTGAATCGAGTCTCGTGTATTTCAAATCCGGGACCATCCAGATCGGTTATCTACATTTTAAAATTATAAAAAGGCCAGTAAATAAGCTAATCCAAACACCCCCTAAATGTCAACAATGTTCTAAAATCATAAAAAAACACAAAAACTATCTGAAACACACAAATTTTGGTGTTGCTAGAGTTGTTGATGCATCAAAGAGGAACACACAGAAGCAACAACTTGGAAAAATGTAACATTTATATACATATTACAAATACATAACACATATAACATGGTAATCTAATTGCAAACTACCCTTTCCCTATTCGATTTTTATAAACTATAAGTAACAAATACATAATTTAACATCAGATTACAACTGTACACAACAAATTACCAGAAATCACCATCATCAACCGCCACCCTTGAAGAAGGATAACCATCATCTTCAACCTCCAATCCCATCTCAACTTCTGGTCCACCAAATTCAGAAGTTTCAACATCAGCAAGATTCTTCAAATCAACAATCGACAGCTCATCAAGCCACCTCACCACCAAATCAGCAGCACCGAGTTCATAAACCGGATGCTTACTAGCAACTGCAACACATTTCATTCTAGCATCATGTGCAGCTTCAACTGTCGAATTAGAATTACCAAAAACAATACATCTTTCTGGTATAAGCTGCAACAATTGAGCTGCATACACAAACATTTCTGGATCTGGTTTTCCTCTATAAACATCTTCAGCAGCAACAACAACATTAAAAACACCGTTTATTCCAATCGACCCGATCGCTTCTTCAAGATTCTTTCGCGGGCGGGTCGAAACCAAAGCCATTGGGATATTGTAACGGGTCAAAACGTTCATCAACTTTTCTGACCCGTTACGGAATTGGTAGGACCCGCCTTGTAACGCTTGGTAAATTTGTTCTTTTCTTAAGGACATTCGTTTGAGTTGACTCGGGTCTCTTGACCAACAAAGTACTTCTGAAATTGCTTGCTCGTTTTTCATGCCTTGGATTCTTTTTAGTAAAAAAGTTGGTGGTGGAGATTTACCTTCTTCTTGAGATAATGCAAGCCATGATTGTTTTTCGTGTTCGGGATTATCTTCAACTAAAACACCTTCCCATTCGAATATTGCACCTAACCAACCGCAACCCATTTGTTGTTGTCGAAGTAACGGGTTTTGTAAAGACGGGTTATCGGCTGTGTTGTTAGGTGGCCATAAACCCGGTTTTTGTTCTAAGTTAGTGTTGATTTGGTAATTTGAAATTTTTGGGAATCTATCTTCTTTGAAATTATTTACCTCTTTGGTTAATTCCATTGCTTGGGCTTTGACTTTGACTTTAATTGCACGAAACCTAGGTAAATGATTAGGGCTCGTTGCAATTCGTGTACAGGAACAGTTTTTCCAGTAATTTCCTAAAATTGGCGTGTGCCCTAAGAGGGATGTTGCAGCAATTGATTCAACCATGTTGAAAACCTCCCAAATTCAATATAGATTTCTTAAGATTATAACAACTCAGCAATTGCAGAATCGAAAACCCTAATTTACTGGATTGAGTTCTATAAACGGATGAGTATTGAATTGACGCGAAACACAGAACCCTAAACGATGAATTATTAAATTACTACAACAAACAGCTTATACACCTTCGATTCTAGAAAAATTGAAGTTCAGAAATCTAACAATATGCACAGGAAACGAAAATTACAGCTTAGTTGACACAATGAAGAGCTTAAAGGATGCTAATAGATTGAAGCTACGGATATGTATATATATACAGTATATTTGATCATGATCATAAAGTAATAGAAAAGATAATCAAAGAGAAAAAGGGTGATAAAGGAACCTGCAAATTGAATGGAATGGAATGGATAGATTAGCGATTAATTTGGGAAGAAGAAATTATGTGGTTTATAGGAGAAGGGTTGCGTGCCGCCGTACGTGTCGGTGGGACAACGTCATCCTTATTTTCTTTCTTTTAATTGATAATTCCGATCCGGTTTTCTATTTTTAATTTCTTTTGGATGACAGTTTTTTCCACTAAAGTTGCATGGTTAAGTTTCTATAGTAAAAGTATTACTAATCCATAAGGTTTTTTATTTTATTCTAATGAATTGTTACAATATCATATCTTTTTTCTAGCTTGTTCCTTTCAATGGCATTGTTGTCTATTATAAATTTATCTTATTGACCAATTTTCTACTCTCATAGCAAAGAATATGTAGTAGCGTTATAAATGTAAAAAAAATGGTTAACTCGTAACAAGATCGCTTCGACTTCGTTTGAACTTTTGTACTAAGCTCTTGCATTTTCTCTCAATATCTTTACTTTTGATTTTATCACATACCTTAAATATTTTAATTATACATGTTTATTAAATTCATAATACCATAGCAAACAAAACTGAAAAAAGTCAAGATTGTGGTGTAAAACACATTACCAAATTCTAATTACAATCGAGCCAAAGGTGTGGACTATTCACATCTTATAGGAGAGATTCTACTTTTTGGCCCTTACTTATAACAAACAATCTAAAGATCCACCACGACATGATGGCAAATAAGCTCGCGCTCTAAAGAGAAGATATATTTGCAATATAGATTTCAAAAGAAAATACGGTATGCAATAATGTCCTAGACGAGACACCATACTGATACTGGGTACGTGTACAAGGGCAAAACAGACTTTTAACAAAGCAAATATGTTCAAGGGTTGAAATCTCGACCAATCTACTTAAGGAGGAGCTAATTTGGGTGGTTAAGTTAAATACATGGTGTTTTTATTCCCTACAACATCCTAGCTAATAATTAAAACTCTAGAAATGACTATAAATACACTATGTAAAACACGTGAGATTTCTAATAAGATAAAACTAATTTACATTGACATCAAACATCACTTACACTCTCTTGCTCTTCGGGCCTAGACTTGTTAAATGATGTCTGCCTTTCGGGTTCAGTTGTTGTGAGAAAGCTCACGCGGGCTCACCAACTTCTTTTCAACATCTTCATATTTGGCAGTGGCCCATGGTGCAGACCCCACGGTCTTTGCAGAACCGGGCCCGTCTATTGTAAGGCTTGATGCTTCAAGCATACCACATGTTCCCACATGCAGTACACTCTAACTGGTATCGCTCCAAATGTCCTGCTGATATTATCTCTATTAATCTCACTTTTTTCACCGACAACGCGCATCTACCAAATATATTATATTTTAATTAATATAATCATAGTGAAATTTAAATCACGAAATTAAGTTTGACTTTGAAATGTACCTGCACTTGAGCATCCTCTTCAGGCTCTCTACTTGCTATTTCCTCTGCCGTCAATCCCTCCTAAAAGTTAGTCAAAATTATAACAAAATGAATAAAATGATAAGAAAACGTCATTGCTTTATATTTTTTTGTTCAGTAATACCTGTAACTCATTAATTAGGTGCCATGTTCAATATTTTAGAAGCTTCCAATTCTCCCTTTAATAGGCGACGAGCTAACTGTGCATTTTTCTGCAAAGTAAATACACACATAAGATAGCGCTTATATACATATATATTATAAATAATTGTTGTGATAAAACTGTATTTACCTTAAGATTAAAACATAACTGACGCATTTTCTGGTTATATTTTTGATAATCTGAAGAAAGAGACTCATGTGAGGCTAGCTCAAGTGCAGCTACAGCGCGAACAGCATCATCTGGCCACATAGGTGATCCTGTTCCATTCTGCCACCAAAAAAAAAATAAAAATAAATTAAATTACAAACAATTATTATAATGTCTTAAGCATTTGCTAACCAGAAAGTATTAAAAGCATAAAATATGGTTACGTTTGGAATTTTGTCCTCAGCTCCATCGTTTTCTTTCACACCATTCTGACTACCATCAACATTATTACACACAAACTGTACACCTTCTAGAAGCTTCTCTAACCACTTATCGCGATGCTGATCACTCGTTACAGCCTCAAATTTCACCAAAATATTATAATATTCAGAAGCAATACTGTTACAACTTCCCGGTGTTTCTGATCTTGACAATGGTCCATACCTATTGCTGACATCATCATCTCTAGTAACATCTAATGGTAACATATTTTTCCTCCTTAACAACCGTTTACTTTTTAACTGTTCTTCTAGTTCAACTATATCATCCTCAATTTTAAGATCAGGGAGATCACCTAAACGTGACATTGTTTTTTGGACTAAAAGATCAATTTCATGTTGCATGTTATCTTCATAATCTTTGTCTGTGAGTTTAAATAATCTTTTGAAAATTGTGTCGTATACTTTTTGGACTATAAAACCAGGATGCATTTTCCGGCTAGGGATTTGTTTGTTTGCAGGGATAAAGTGAACCACACATTTGTGCATAACAGATTCAGCTGGTACTTCATCTCTGTGAAAACTGTAGAAAAGTTCACGTGTATCACTTGATTGCCAATTTCCACCATTTTTCTTTTCTGCTTCTTCGGGTCGGTAAAACCATTGTCCAGTTACCATCACACTGCCATCTTTTGTCTCAGCAATATCCTGCAATTCACAAGCATAAAAAGATCTAGATGAGGTATATTTATAGATTAAAGACTCTATATTGCAATATGAGGATATTAAACAGCATATGATATAGAAAAAGTAAACAAAGTTTAATACCTTGATTATGGCTACATATGGCTTTTTGTTTTGTCCTTCAGGAACTAAAAGCACAGGATCCTCCTGTAAAATCACAACGACAGAAGACGGTTATTTTAGCATATTTAACCTGGTAGGTCATATATATGTACGTATGAGTGTGTATACATGTATATATGCAACGTTATATAATATTTATTGCAAAAATGAAAGATGAATGGCATAACAATTAACATAATTAGATCAGAATTTCTAGCAATCAACTGAATTTAACAGAAGTCTCACTAGCTGGTAGTAAATCCAAACCCTAGAATCCCCCATCACAAATTCAAAGCATATGTTTCATAATTCAGAAGTTCAACAATCTGTTTAGCGACAAACAACACTGCAAATTGCTAGGTCTACAGCACAATCGACAAATACATCAGTTTGTAAGCAGGGCAAACCTAAACCCTAGACTCCCTTTCTCAATTCCAAACAAAATTGATTGGTAATTCAGAAGTATGGCTATCAATTATATGCAATTGAACACAACAAATGCAAAATCACGCAACAACAAACAATTATACTGGAATCTGAGTTACTACTTCAAAAAAAAGTAGTCACCAGCTCATAAGAAAGTCCATCAACGACTTGTAATGATTCCGTTTCGCTTTCCCCTTGCCGGAAACCCTAGCCACGTCACCAACTGGCTTGGCACGGCTGCTTCTTCCTCCTCCGGCAGAGAAACTTCTTCTTCTTCCTCTTCTTCGTCCTTTGGTTTCCTCTTGTCTCGTTTGGTTTTTGTTACTTGTTTAATTGCTTCTTCTTCTTCTCGCAAATTTTCATCCTCTTTCTCCTTCGTTGAGTAGACCTCATTTCCTCTGCCTCTTTCGGTGGTCGCTGCGGTGGCGTGCCGTCTTCGTCGTCGTCGCTGGTGGCTAAATATCTCCAGTTGCGCATTTTTGGCTACAATGTCTGTGTGTGTCTGTCTGAAGTGAGATTACTTTTAACTCATTTAAGCAGAGAAACATTAACACTGTCTTCGGGAGTTTCAATTTTAAGACAAAGGGGAACAAGTATTTATTTTATCGTGTTCTATAACATTTTTTTAAAAGAAATAAAGAGAAAGGAAAGAAATTTTAGATATTTTTTGTCTCCTAATCTTCCCTCACGATGTAGGAAGATTTAGATAGAAAAGAAATTTTAATTAACTAAAACTATTTGCAATTATTAAATTACTCTTGATTATATTTTAGGATAAAATTATAAATGTGATAATCTTTTCCTTTATCTCCAACTTGGGAACACAAAAATTGATGATTTTCTTTTTTTTTTTCTATCCGATTCGGGAACACAAGAAAGAAATATATTTTCTTCTTAATATCTCTTCTTTTCTCTTACTTTCTTTTCTTTCATTTAAATATTCTGGGACACAACGTTAAGATATTTCATCTTTTTGTAAAGTTCTGAGTGATAAATCTCAGCTTTTAAAAAGATGTGTATGGAAAGATATCTTCGAAAAACCAAATACGGTGAGAGCTGATGATCTTGTTTGTGTGAAGATCATAACATAGCCACATAGGTGTCCATGGTGATCAATGGAAGGACTTAAGAATACACAAGCATATGATCTAGGTGCAAGTTTATGTGTGGCTATGGAGGAGAAGTTAAGATAACATGGACAACCAAAAACACGAATGTGAGAATAAGCCGTCAAGAATCCAAATAACACATTGAATGGTGTGCGATTTTGGAGAGTGGTAGTGTGAAGTAGATTGAGTGTGTACGTGACCATATGAAGGGTTTCGGCCCAAAAGGATGGCAATAAGGATGCTTGAAAGAACAACCTGTGAATGTTGTTTGTGATTGTAAGAATCATTCTTTTTGTCTTTCCCTTTTGTTGAGAAGTGCACGGCAAGAGAAACAAATTTTTATACCATGAGTTTGAAAGATAATTAAAAATGAAGGACTGTTCAATTATCGACCATTATCACACTGAAACGAATGGTATCACTTTTGAACTGATTTAGAACATACACATGAAACTTAGTGAAAGCAGTGAAAAATCAGATATTGCACCAACGGAAATACCCGCAAAAAATGAGAGGAATCATCCAAAAAAGCCCAAAATATTAAAACCATTAAGGCTAACAACCGGAGATGTTTAGACATCTCAATGCACAAGTTCAAACAACTTAAAAGTCCTAGAGACAGAAGAATTAAACGAAAGACGATAATATTTACCAAGTAAACAACTATGGCAATTAGATAAAACATTATTAGAAGAAGAAATAAAATTACGGCTATACAAAAATTTAAAGGGGAGGTGCTTGGATGACACAAACGTCGATGCCATGTGTGGGGCGACACAACAATTAGGGTTGTGGTGGTCAAGTGCAGAAGAAGGGAGAACGGGGAAAAGGTCACAAATGCTATAACTCCTGTTCACAAATGTCAAAATCTTTTAAAGTAAAACCTAAAGGGTCAAATTCGACAAAAGTCTGATTGTCAATATTAAGATTTTTATGAAATTAAAATTTTAACTATATGTTGCGAAACAAGACAATTTATGAAAAACAAATTATTATTTGAGAAAAGGTAAAAACAAAAGTGAGCTAATTGATGATGAGATACCCCACTACCTGCAGTCTGAAGGATTTATGTGCACAGATAAGTACACGTGTCACCGTGTCCAATGTTATAAGGCACTAAAGGGTCACACCACTACACACCCAATAATGGACAATCGAATAAAGTAAGTTGTGTGGAATAATTAACTAGTTAAGTTAATTATAAAGAAAGGAATAAATAATAATAAGTTAATTATTATTTAAGAGGAAAGTTAAATATTAAGTTAAATATTTAACGGACGGTTAATTAATAGTTAATTAATTAACTAGTAAAAGTCCAAGGGTTTAAAGTGTTAATGGGAGATTTAATTATGTAATTAAACATAATTAAACCCCAAGGACCTAATGGTAACTTAATCCCTTATAAATAAGGGACTAAGATTAGGGTTTTAGGTTACACATTACAACACAAAAAGAACCCTAGAGATCTCCTTCCCTCCTCTCTTGTTCGGCCGATCGGAAAGAACCCCAAAGGGGGTTTTCGGTTTTGCTTGTTCGGTTGACGAACGACACACACACACACACACGGTTTCTAGTGTGTTACTTTGTTGGTACAACGCGGTCTTGCAGCGTGTTCAGGTGGTGCAGTAGAGGTGGATAACTTCTTTAGCAATCTAAAGGTAATGTTCATCATCTCTTTCTTCTTGTGATCTCATTGTCTAGTAGAGATCCGGTATGTGGGATTCAAGTTCCGTCATGTGAATCCTACTAGGTTTTCCTACAGTGGTATCAGAGCTTCCTACTAATCTCAATGAGATTCGGTTGAGTTTCTTTTTGTTTAGCAAAAAGAACCCTAGGAAATTTAATCCAAGAAAATTGTTCAAGATTATGAACAATTGGATTGAATAGGGTTCTAAATAAATAGAAATTAGGTTTCTTTTTCCCTCCTTGTTTTTTTTCCGATTTCGTATATATATATATATATATATATATATAGGGGTGGGTTCATGCGAGAACATCAACTTTGTGAGAACTGCGAGAACTAATTTTGACCACTCATTTATCTTAATTAATATTTTGACATATAAGGGTAATATTGTTTTTTTTAAAATAAATTAGTTAAATTAATACAAAATACATATTTAATATTTAATTAATTTTGCAATTGTTCACCGGTGAACAAATTTTCCAAATCCCATTTAAATTTAACATATCACTAATGAACACATTTGCAATTGCTTTGTACTTTACACTTGTTGATTAACAGGTAAATATTATATGTGTGTTTTACTAACTAGTCGATGTATTTACTAGTGAACAAACCATACCAATAAACATTTGGATGTCTTAGCTGTGTTCATCCAGAATGATGTACCGTTCACCAATGAACATTTAACTCATAATTAAATTATAATGGATCACTAATGAACAATTAACTTAAAATCGACTTTGCTCACATGAGTTCAACTCAGAAATAAAAAGTTGACATCCCCAAACTCAAGGGTTAATCTCAGATCTAGTTTTTATACATGTTCAACACTGAACACGATAACCGCCGGAAACCTAGATCCTGTCGGCGCCGCACTTGCCGGAAAATAGAAAAATTAACCAGATCTAAGAGAGAGAGGCACAGGATCTGAGAGAGAGAGAGAGAGAGAGAGAGAGAGACCAGATCTGAGAGAGAGAACCCGAGATCTCGTCGGAGTTCTCAACTCACCAAATCTGGTTCGAGATTTTGCAAAACCATCGAGAGAGAAAAGAGGAAAAGAGAGTGTTGCAGGTTCGAGATCTCGGGTGCGGTGATATCAAGAAGTATTTCAAACGAGAGAGATAATCACAAAAACACACACAGGTGCGTGTTCTCCGATGGTGCGAGTGGTGGTGTGCTGGAGGGCGGTGGTGTTGCGGTGGTTGTAGATCTGCAATGGGTGTGTTGCCGGCGGAGGATGGGAGGCTGAAAGAAAAACTAAAAACTTGAGAGAAATGGAGATGGTGATATTGAGAGAAAAAATTAATAACACACACATAAGTGTGTGTTTTGTGCGCCTCTTCTGCCGAGTGGGGAGGGGGTGGGGAATTGAATTAGTTAATTTAATTGTCAAGTTACCTTATTACCCTTCCGTTCCTAAAATATAATCCTTAAATGATTTTTTAATTCAAATATGATCTTAACCACATATCTCATTATTGGATGGTTGTAATTTGTTCTCACTATTCTCGCAAAAAAGGTATTCTCGCATGAACCCACCACTATATATATATATATATATATATATATATATATATATATATATATATATATATATATATATATATATATATACTAGCTACAAAACCCGCCCGATGGGCGGGTATGCTATAAATTTTAGTATGTAGAAAAATGTCCAAAAACTTTATATACTTCTAAATGACATAATAATCGATAGATGTGATGATGATTTTGTACAAAAAAACGGTAAATGAAGAAATATTACATATAAATGTTACATATAGTTATTTGTTTCCTTCGCTGATTGATCTTTTAAATATTTATTTGTTTCCTTGTATGTAGGATCTTTTAAATAGTTATTTGTATGTACGATCTTTTAAATAGTTATTTGTTTCCTTATATGTAGGAAGCCGTATATGGAGCATATGAATGTAGACCGTAAGCCGTACCAGATTCGTTTGCCGTATATGGAGCATATGAATATGAATGTAGACCGTAAGCCGTACCAGATTCGTTTGTATTAGTGCAAATGACGTGGACCAATCAGGGAATTCCAAGTGGCATTATGGACGAATAGGAATGCTTGGAATTGCCATGGTGTCAAACCCTCTTCAAATTTAGGCCTCATATATAGGGGAGGATATATATATATATATATATATATATATATATATATATATATATATATATATATATATATATATATATATATATATACATATATTATTAAGTTTTTTTTATCTTAGAAAGATTCCTAGAAAGTTTGATCCAAGAACATTGTTCAAGTTTATGAACAATTGGATTGAATAGGTTTCAAGATGCAAAAAATTAGGTTTCTTTTGTTTTGTCTAGTAAAAACCCTAGAATAATTAGTCCAAGTAATTGATTAACCAAGATTTGGTGAATCATTGGACAAATTAGGCTTTAGATAAAATAAGGAAAGTTGTGTTATTCTTGGTATTAGAATAACACAATATATATTATATTTATTTGCTTTTCTTTTTAATTTTCGGTAATAACAAAATAAAAAAAATTTAATATTACTTTTGGCGGAAACCGAGTAAGACCGAGATTCTTTCGAACTCGGGTTCGACCGGAAAGGGTTTCGTCTTGAGATCCAGTTATTATTTTTTATTTTATTATGTATTTAATCCAGTATCGTTTACCCAAGGCTCAGTTTCGGGCATATGGGTACATGGGATCAAATAAAAAAAAAATCAAAAAAAGGTTAATAACATTTAAATTAAAACTGATTTTAATATTTTATTAAAATCAAGATAATCTTAAAATTAAGGGGGAAATTGAAATCAGTTGTTAAGGGTAATTTTATATTATCAGTTTGATAATTTAAATTATCAGTTTATTTATTTATTTATTAAATATGACATAACCCAAAAGTCGTGACATTGTGTTTATTTTAAAAATTCCGAATTTTTTTTTTATTTATTTTAATTTTCGGAAATTAATTTCTTATTAAAATGTACAAAACTCAAAACCAAGTCTTTGGGGTTATGGCATAGCAATTTTCGAAATTGCATGTATTTATTTTATTTCATTTATTTATTAAAGATGGAATAAAAAAATGGTAATTATAAACAGTTAGTTTATAATACCAAGGTTTTAATAAAGAATGGTAATTATAAACAGTTTGTTTAGAAAACCAAGTTTTAATAATTAATTATGGTGATTATAAACAGTTTGTTTAGAAAACCAAGTTTAAAATTCTAATGGCGATATAAACAGTTAGTTTATAAAACCAAGTTTTATAAAACAAATTAAAAAGTGGAATTTATAAACAGTTAGTTTATAAAACCAAGTAATTAAAAACTGGCTAACATTTTCCGAACAAAGGAAAATCCTTTTTAGAAAATCTTAGATCAGAGTGCAACCCACCTAATGGAACACCTCACTTGTTCAACGATATTCACATTGTAAGGAGAAAGAACTTTAGATGTGGATTCAAATCATTGCGAGTGTTAGGGTGCGTAGGGTCATGTGATAATCGGGAGTCCCGGCGTAAGGCATCGCACTGTCTTAGGTGGTACGATCTATTTTGGTGATAATCGGGAGTCCCGACCCAAAATGCACTAGAGGGATTTAAAACATGTACAAGTTTGTTGTTCAACTTGATATCCCGAACATCTACGAATCGTTTCTAGTTCAAGAGGCGATCGGTATGACTATACCTACCAGAAATAACGTGGCTCTAATGGGAAGTGCCCAAACCTTGCATTAGAGGGCGTGAAATATGGATCCTAGTCTAACCATTATTCTTAAAAGGTAATAATGTTAGAATTTATTTATTTTTCTAATCCTACTAACCGTTTGTTGTTTTTCTTATAGATGTATGTATTGTCAGAAATTCCGTTTTACTCACCAATTGAATCGCAAAGGCTCATCACTGGAAAATGGAAGCTTACTGGTCCAAACTACAAAGTTTGGAATGTGCATTTTAGGAACTTCCAAAAAGCACAAGATCTACTGTACGTGATAGATGAGGTGCCCAAGGGACAACCAGGGCAAGATGCCTAGGATGATGAGCTTGACGCTTATTATCAGTATCTGGCAGATGAATCACAAGTTATGTCGATTCTCATTCTTACTTCATTATCAGAGCTTACTGATAATCTACGTAAGAAACCATGCTATGAGTTTGTCCAGTATCTTGAGGAGACGTTTAAAGATAGTACTGAAGAAAGTACGCAGTTCATTTTGCAAGAAATCTTTTCGTCAAAGATGAAAGATGATCAACCATTGAGTGACCATCTTACTAACATAAGAAGGTTGCTAGATTGTCTCACCCTAGTTACTGGCACATCAAACCAGCAAGAACAAGTCTTGTTTTTGTTTGGATCTCTCACTCAATACTATCAGGATAAGGTAGTACGCTTGGTTGGGAATTTTGATTTGACTGTCGCAAGTCTACACGAGAATCTCTTGTGTATACGCGATGTTCAAAGGCTAGAGGAAGAATCTCTCCCTGAGATTCAGCAGGATGATTTCAATGACTGGTTGAAGAACTTTGCTGATTTGTGTTGCCCAACTTGTGGCAGCAAGGATATTTGCGAGCACACGTCCGATGTGGGACTTTTGGACACTGATTTTTTCAGTGATTCAGGTATCTTTATGATTGATTGTCTCGTTACTTCTAGTGAATCATGGGTATTGGATACCGGATGTGGTCATCACATTTGCAATCACTTGCAGGGATTTAAGAAGAACAGGAGGCTAGGACGAGGGGATGTTGAACTACGAGTAGGCGAAGGTTCCAAGGTTGGAGCCGAAGCCGTAGGAACATATCTTCTCAAGTTGCCTTCAGGAAGAGTCTTGGAACTTAAAGATTGTTATTATGTTCCTAGACTTATTAAAAATGTTATTTCATTTGATTTACTTATAGACAGTGGTTTTTATTATGAGTTTTATGGAAAAACGATTTCTTGTTTAAAAGATGACATTTTATATTTTAAAGCAAATTCTCATAATGGTCTATATACGTTAAATCTAAATAACATAGAACGAGATGTTTATCATATAAGTAAAAGATCCAAGAGTAACTTGAATCAAACTTATCTTTGGCATTGTCGTTTAGGTCATATAAACGAGACTCGCATTAAGAAGCTCCACGATGATGGAATTCTAGAGCCATTTGATTTGGAATCATATGCCATATGCGAATCATGTTTATCTGGCAAAATGACAAAAGACCATTTCAATCACTAGAATGAAAGGGCAGGTGAGTTGTAAGGGATTATACACAGTGACGTGTGTGGACCCTTCACTCCAGAAGCCAGAGGTGGATACCGCTACTTCATTACCTTTACTGACGATTTCAGTAGGTATGGTTATGTCTTTCTTATGAGACTAAAGTCTGAAAGCTTTGACAAGTTCAAAGAATATCAGAGGGAAGTAGAAAACCAACTGGACAAGAAAATAAAGTCAATTCGGTCGGACCGAGGAGGCGAATATTTGAGCCAAGAGTTCGACAATCATTTGAAAGAATGTGGGATTGTTTCACAACTCATACCTCCGTATACGCCTCAGATGAATGGTGTATCAGAAAGGAGAAATCGAACCTTGTTAGACATGGTACGGTCAATGATGTGTCGCGCTCCCCTACCACTATCATTTTGGGGACATGCACTCGAGACTGCAACATTCACACTGAATAGAGTTCCGACCAAGTCAGTAGAAAAGACTCCGTTCGAGCACTGGACGGGGAGAAAGCCAAAATTATCTTTTCTCAAGATTTGGGGTTGTGAGGCGTACGTTAGACGTAACTTCACAGACAAACTAAACCCCAAGTCAGATAAGTGTATCTTCGTTGGATATCCAAGGGAAACCTTAGGATATTATTTCTATCATCAAGAAGACAACAAAGTTTTTGTTGCTCGGAAAGGTGTCTTCTTGGAGGAGAAGTTTCTAGGAACTGAAACTCCAAGAAAGAAAATAGAACTTCAAGAAATTGAAGAGAACGAAATCCACCTACGACTTCAGTCGAACCAGTAGTTCAACAAAGAATTGTTGATCCCCAACCAGACCCACCGGTTGAGGAAGAAGAAACACGCAACCCTCGTAGGTCCAGTAGACCACGCCAAGAACCAGTTAGGTATCTTGGATTCATGATCGATGAAGATGATGGAAGTCTACTAGAACCATTGACCTACAGCGAGGCTGCTGATGGCGTGGAGTCTGAAAGATGGCTCGAGGCTATGCAAGCATAGATGCAATCCATGTATGACAACCAAGTTTGGGTGTTATCAGACTTGCCACCACAGTCACGAGCTGTTGGATGCAAGTGGGTTTTCAAGAAGAAAACTGACATGGATGGGAAAGTGCATACTTACAAAGCACGACTTGTCACGAAGGGTTTCACGCAAACACATGGTGTGGATTACTCTGAAACCTACTCGCCAGTCGCTATGCTTAAGTCTATTAGAATTCTTATGGCCATATCAGCATATTACGACTATGAGATATGGCAAATGGATGTTAAAACCGCCTTCCTTAACGGGGAGTTAAATGAGGACGTATTTATGATACAACCGGATGGTTTTACTGATCCAAAGAATCTTGATAAAGTATGCAAATTACTAAAATCCATTTATGGATTGAAGCAAGCATCTAGAAGTTGGAACTTACACTTTGACAAAAGAATCAAAGAATTTGGTTTTGTCAAGAGTGAGTTCGAGGCGTGTGTCTACACAAAATTCAGTGGGAGCATAGTAATCTTCCTAGTCTTGTATGTTGATGACATACAACTCATAGGAAACGATATACCAGCATTACAAGGAGTAAAATCCTGGTTAGGTAAATGTTTCCAGATGAAAGACTTGGGAGAAGCCGCATTTATACTGGGTATAAAGATCTATAGAGATAGATCTAGGCGGCTTATTGGACTTAGTCAAAGTACATACATTGACAAAGTACTGAAGAGATTCAGTATGAGTGATTCCAAGAGAGGTATCATTCCAATGACAAATGGCATTACACTAAGCAAAGCTCAGAGTCCTACATCTAGCAAGGAAATAGCTAGGATGAGTTTGGTTCCATATGCTTCGGCAATTGGATCAATCATGTATGCCATGTTATGTACTAGGCCCGATATTGCTTACTCCATAAGTCTTACGAGCAGATATCAAAAGCATCCTGGTGAAGCCCATTGGATGGATGTCAAGAACATTCTCAAGTATTTGAGAAGGACGAAAGAAATGTTCGTGGTCTTTGGAGGGTCAATGGAAGAATTGCGTGTAACTGGTTACACAGATGCAAGCTTCCAAACCGACAGAGACGATTACAATCACAATCGGGATTTGTATTCACACTAAACGGAGGAGCTATATCTTGGAAGAGTCGGAAACAAGATACGATAGCAGATTCGACTACAGAGGCTGAGTACATTGCAGCAAATGATGCTGGAAAGGAAGCCATGTGGCTTAAGAATTTTATCGAGGATCTTACAGTCATTGCCCGTATCTCTAGACCCATCGAAATATTCTGTGATAATAGTGGAACAATAGCGCAAGCTGTTGAACCAAGAGAGCATCAAAAGATCAGGCATATGCGCAGAAAATGTCACCTCATACGCGAGTATGTTAGAGAATGTGATATTATAATTAAGAAAATACCAACGGATGACAACGTTGCTGACCCGTTGACAAAACCACTAGCTGGACCAAAGCATGAGAAACATGTGCACGCTATAGGCATGCAGTACCTAGATATTGGTAGCTAGTAATTTTGATTAGATTCATAGACATATTTGAAATCGATACATTATGTAATAACATTTCGTGGGATTGAAATAGGAGGTTTTACGTGATATTTTCAAATTGTCTATTCTTAACATGTTTTAAACCTATCCTTGATACACAAAGTTTTGAGTATCTAAAATGTCTGTGGTTGTTTGAATTTAGTGGGAGCTATATTCAGGGGTTAATACCATTATGAATATTTATCTATTCATAGTTATTGAATAGAGAAACAGGTGTTGTTAAAATAAATATTCATAGATGTTTACAGAGTTTGCTAAACATTAGACGTGACCAAAAGATCGAGATTACTTCTTGGAGCCCAAGCATGAGTAATTTCGAGTAGATGTCCTCTGACATGAGACATTTGGTTTGAGACGTGACAACTTCTGATCTTTAGCATTTATCTAACGTCACACCGTAAAAGGGTGATCATAAGGAACCTGACTAAGACAACGGAAGTCGTGGGCAAGATAACGCAAATTATCAAGATGGAATTTGCACCTTCTTTAACTAGAAGAGATATTTCATTGCCGCTCGACGATTAAGAATACTGAAATGCGTGGCCGTGCTCGGAGAATGATTAGATCATTCGGTAATCCGTTACTGCAGAAAGTCGAAATCAGTGTCGAGAAAATTCGAGTATATAGAACAAGATCCCTGCTCCATGTCTATTACTCAAATTAAGAAATATTATGATGCGAAAGGAAAATCTGTTAGTGTTATTCATTTATGAATATTATCTCTGGATGTAAGAGTTCTTATAACGTGGTTATCCTAAATGTCTGGCTAGGGACCGCTTTAGGCCAACGATGATCAGTAAGTGATACTTAACTTGCACAAGTGGGAGTCTGAAGGATTTATGTGTACAGATAAGTACACGTGTCACCGTGTCCAATGTTATAAGGCACTAAAGGGTCACACCACTACACACCCAATAATGGACAACCGAATAAAGTAAGTTGTGTGGAATAATTTACTAGTTAAGTTAATTATAAAGAAAGGAATAAATAATAATAAGTTAATTATTATTTAAGAGGAAAGTTAAATATTAAGTTAAATATTTAACGGACAGTTAATTAATAGTTAATTAATTAACTAGTAAAAGTTCAAGGGTTTAAAGTGTTAATAGGAGGTTTAATTATGTAATTAAACATAATTAAACTCCAAGGACCTAATGGTAACTTAATACCTTATAAATAAGTGACTAAGATTAGGGTTTTAGGTTACACATTACAACACAAAAAGAACCCTAGAGATCTCCTTCCCTCATCTCTTGTTCGGCCGATCGGAAAGAACCCCAAAGGGGGTTTTCGGTTTTGCTTGTTCGGTTGACGAACGACACACACACACACACACACGGTTTCTAGTGTGTTACTTTGTTGGTACAACGCGGTCTTGCAGCGTGTTCAGGTGGTGCAGTAGAGGTGGATCACTTCTTTAGCAATCTAAAGGTAATGTTCATCATCTCTTTCTTCTTGTGATCTCATTGTCTAGTAGAGATCTGGTATGTGGGATTCAAGTTCCGCCATGTGAATCCTACTAGGTTTTCCTACACAGTCATGGAACGCGATTTAAAAGGTGTAACATAAATCACATTACCTTGATTAAATGCCATATGTTACGTTGCACCTGTGTCCATGTAATAATTTGGGTTCTGCGATGGTTGTTGAATTGTAGAGCTAAAATCTGAAGCATGATCCATTGGCGAGTGTTCGAAACAAACCCTCCAAATGTTGAAAGTTGCGGCGGTGGAGGCTGTAAACCGGAAAAGTGAGCTAATTGATGATGAGATAACCCACTACCTACAGTACCCGAAACTAGAAAACGAACCAACTGAATCAATAAAAGTATCCTCCCCTTAGTAGCAGTCGGACCATTGTTTTTATTTTATCGTTTTTAGTCTTTCCACTCATATAGGCGGTGTTGTTTGAGGATGTGTATAGGACCGAGGAGGAGTTGGTCAGGGTATCAAATGAAGGTTCAATGATGTGGATTCGGGTCTAATGTTGTAGAAGTATATTTTTGGCTTCTAAAAAGGTAGGGAAATGTTTAGAGTGAGTGATGACATCAATAATACTTTGATCGAGGATGATATTTTATTGAGAAATTGCATAACTAATTCTTGTTCATTTATAGGCGAGTCAACATCTGCTATAATATTTGCGAGATTCTTTAGAGTATAACAATATGCAGTTTTGTTCATTTTACCATTTTGGGTGTTGCTAGGGGTGTTAACGATCCGAGTCGAGTCGAAAATCAGAAAATTTAGGCTCGGCTCGTTTAATAATTACTCGGCTCGAGCTCGAATAAGATTTTTAAATTGTGCTCGAGCTCCAATATTTTTATAGTGTTCGAGCTTGATTTCGATACTTGTTTATGATTCCATTTTTTAGATGAACTAATTTAGAAACTCGAAAAGCTCGTTAATAACTTGACTCGTTAAAACCCCTATTAATATATGTATATTCTTGTACTTATTGTATAAATACTTGTACTTATTGTATAAAATACGTGTTCGGTTTGTTAGGATCGGCTCGTGAAGATTGTCTGGCTCGTTCGGCTCAAGACTAGACGAGCTATCTAACGAGCCGAGCCGAGTACTAAATTATTAGGCTCGGCTCGTGAGATTAATCGAGTATTGTTTTATGTTCGAGCTCTATATAAATGAGCTCGAGTAGCTCGTTAAAAGGTCGACTCGTTAACTCCCCTATGTTGCAAAATGTATCTTGTAATTGTAACTAAAGAGATATTTTATTATTCATTAAATATTTCTCCAATCCATCTCATAAATCTTTAGCAGTACAATTATTACTCAATATAATTGATAATAAACGTGGGTCGTTTAGTCATTATCATAGGGTGGTTTTCATTCTTCAGGTATGTGACTTGTAACTTTCGAGCCATTGCAAATATTATAAAAAATCCATTTCCACAATTTAAATCGGTTTCCATCTATATTTGATTTAAAACTGAATTGTAGGTAGATATTGGTTTGGGGAAAAACAAGTTAAGATTTTGTAGGTATGGGATACGAAGATTGTGCTTGGCTCGTCATTATGGTAATAGAAAAACAAAAACAAAAAGTAATAAATTGTTTAAAAAAAACGAAAGAGGCTCATCTTGGTAGAAAGTAGAAACCTTCAAAACTGATCTTGGTTCACACGAAAAGGCAGCGGTGTACCACAGTAGCAAGCAGCAGATAACCAATTTGAAAATGGTTGTGTGTCAGGAACCAAGGTAGTAATTGTTAAACAATTTTTTATATCAATTCGCACACAAAGCAAAAGTAAAGACCAATTGTAGGTGCACATTAGCCAATCTTGACTTAATGTTAAATTAGGTAAGTCGTTTTTACGTATCCACAATAACCAAATGTAGTAAACAGTCACAATGAAACACGTACAATAGACCGACGATTCTTTCCATGATTACAAGATTTCACAAACACAATGAACAGGTCACGATTGCACGACAAGAACCAAATGACCAATAACCAGCGACTGTTACAACAGGTCACGATTGCGTCGGCAACTTTATCACGACGGAGAACCCACAACGGAAAAGAGGCGTCGTAATTCGACGATAAGGCAGCAGAAGATATTGTACGGGTGGACCAAAGGAAGTCTGGCTAGAAATAGAGCTCTTCCGTGACGTAAATCAACTTTCCAACGAATTCAGCGCCAGTGGAATTAGGGTTCCGGCAATATATAGAGTTACATATATATTGTAATTACACAAAAGACCGTACACTATACCATGTGAACTTAAATGATAGAATACATTAAATTTAACTATTTAACATAAAAAAAACTTCCCAATGATGAACGATTTGCAAATTGTTCATCAAACGTTTGGTTTGTTTACACACTAAGTATGATATTGTTATCTTATTTATGCTTCAACAATTACTCTTTCGTATTATTAAAGCTAGCTTTAGATTTTAGTATTTAATGTCGTAACATGTTCTCTAATTATTAAGTCTAATGATTTCCATTTACTTTCTTAGTATGTACAAAAAAACTAACTATTTATTATAGACGTGAGATCGAGTTAGCACTCAAATTTGAGAGGATTACGAGGATGAA
Organism: Calendula officinalis; assembly: GCA_963853835.1. NCBI lineage: Eukaryota > Viridiplantae > Streptophyta > Magnoliopsida > Asterales > Asteraceae > Calendula > Calendula officinalis. Next base: position 37,497,156 of record OY970830.1, on the reverse strand, counting down.
TCTCAATAATTGATCTCAAAAATATGTGCTTCATATTTACCAATTTTATAAAAAAATCATAGTGGAATTTTTATAGTTATTATGGATTTTTTTCTAGTTTCCTTTTATAGGTCAAATATTTAAAGGGTTATGTTGTCATTTGAATTTTAAGATTCTCAATCACCTGGCAATCCACCAGCTCTCACTCTCCCCTCCCTCACTCTAGGGCACATGTCACCATTTGATTGGCTGGACTCTTTTTCCCACCAGTTGTGTTTTTTTGCTATATCCTTATACTTTCTTTGGAAAAAAAAAATCGAAAACCAAAGTTTTTAAAATTAAAGTTTCTATAAAATGAGCATGCTCAAAAATATTTGTAAAATTTTTTTAGATCATTTTATTAATTTTGGACCATTTTATTATTTTTGGATCATTGTTAATTTAATATGTATTGAAACAAATAAATGATTTACAAGATGTTTATTAACTCAAATGTTTTTATGATCCAAAATAACATGACTCAATGATCCAAAAGATGATTATATAATTAAAAATTATTTGGATCTATGTTAAATTTTGGGTCATTGTTAGTCCCCAGACTAAGTAGATAAGATTTGATGATCAAATAGCCAAGAAGAAAAAATCAGCTGAAGTACGTATCTCAGCTGAAGTACAAGTATATTCATAAACCTTCAGCTGAGTACGTACTTAGCTCAAGGAGAAGTCTAATCAGCAGCTACACAAAGAATGATCATTCGAGTATATGGCCGAAGGACAGAAACTCGAAGAAGACCATTCAACTGAAAGTGGAACCAACTGATGGTACATGCTGCAGATTAAGGACTTGGTGGAAAATGTTCTGACACTTTGAACATTTTCCTTTCCCGCCCAAAGAAGAATAAAACGATGAAGATCTTCTACTGTGGAATAGAAGATACTTTTCAGAACTTCATCGTTTGTCCCTCCAAGCATCAAAAGGGAAAGTCAACTTCTTTTGAACCCTTAAAGTACACATTTTTAATGTGCGTCAGAAAAGGTTGAAAAAGAAGATGACAAAAAGTACATTCGGGACTCTAACCTATGCTAATGCATTAAATGTTTCCGTGGACAAGTCTATATCAACGAATAATATGTTTACACGTGGATAAACTTGTGGAGAAGGAAACATAGTTCTTGGGCTATAAATAGAGACGTAAATGCTTGCATTTATACACACCTTTTAGCATTCATAGCACAAGAACATTCTCTGAGAGTTAGTTATTGTTTGATATTAACTTCTGCATAGTTAATACTCAAGCAATAAATACATCCGTCTGTATCAGCTGAACTCTCTTAGCATAGGATCTTAGTTTGAGCATTCAAAAGTGTCACTTCAAGTATAAAGTTTTAGTGAGTCTGTACTCTCTTTATTTCGCAAACTTTGTACTGTATTAAGTTGTTTTAATAAACTCTTAATTATTGAAAAAGATTGTGTGTTCTTTACTTTCTTGTCTTTACTTAACCATAACGCAATACTTTAGTGTTGTTGGGATCCAACAGTCATGTTGTAAATTTTGGATAATTTTAATTTTTGGATAATTTTGTTAATTTTAGATCATTGTTAATTATTAGATTATTTTATTAATTTTGGATCATTGTTAATTTTTGGATCATTTTGTTATTTTTGGATCATTTTGTTATTTTTGGAGCATTGTCAATTTTTGGATCATTGTTTAAATTTTGGATCATTATGTTAATTTTTATATTAGTGTTAATATTTTCCAAATTTTCATAACTATACTCATTTTGTAGAGAATTTAATTTTAAAAAACTTGACTTTAAAAAAAAATTATTTTCAAAGAAAAAAAAATTATGGCCGAAAAACATAGTGGTGAGAAAAAAAAAATCACATCCAACCAAATTGTGACAAGTGACACATGGAGAAAAAGAAGGTTTTCAAAAAAAACTCTTATGCCCTTTATGAAATAAGTGGACGAAATTTATCCTCACAGTCCCACTGATTTTCGAGTCTCACTGCATCCTAACTAATTTATTACAGTATAAATGATAATAAAATTGCTATATTAGATAAAACAAGAAGAGATCGCATTGCCTTTTATTAACGATGTATGGTTAATTTTAGTATTCTATAACAAAAAAAAGGCATTCCACACCAACATATGCAACAACATCAATAAATTGCCAAACCTACAAAGAGGATCAATGCAACAATTTCAAAAACAAGATCATTTTCAATTTATATATCAAGCGATTATTTGTAGCTTTTGCGTTCCATCTTGAATATTTATTTGTATCACTAGTAGTGCAACAAGTTTCAACTGTACACGTCAAGTATCCGTTTTTATTTTACCAGACTTGCAACGCCATACATACTAATATTATTAATGGTATGTTTCTCACACACGGCTGTAATTTTTCAAAAACAGATGGAGGATTTGTACAATTTATAAAATCAACAAACAAATCAGCTGCCTAAAAACCATTAAAACTATTTCCTACTGATATACTGATAGACAACTAATCATATCATGCTTTAAAGTAACTTGCATGAACAAAATATCTTCTACACAAAATAACCTAATCTATTAATATCAACATATGGTTTAAAGTGACTCAAAGATTTGACGTAAATTCCATTCACATATATACAAGATTTGTATAGCGTTCCTTGAAATCCGGCAAAACAACACCTTGACCCAAACTCAAATTTCAGTTCATTAACATGAATTGATGGGTCCAAACCCGTACCAAATGGTCCATATGTTCTTTTGTTGGTAGCAAAGGCAACGGAAGTCAATCTTCCAACTAATCAACAGACACAACCTTCTTTCGCTCCACTTTCTTTTAAACAAATTTAGCCCACTTACTAAAGTTAAATACTCGGATGGGTAATCGAATGTTACCTATAAATTTCAATTAAAAATTTACATGTCAATTTGTACCTCTCTAACATTATAACGTGCAGAATCAGAAGATGTAATGTAATAATTATCATATCAAAACTTCCACCATAAACTTCTCCATGGATTGGTGAATGAGGTATTTGTCCATTTTCAGCATATATAAACTGCATCGTACTATGTTCATGTGACATTAAAATTTGTATGGTTTTTCAGTGCTCCCAGCTTAATTCCATGTCGTTCCAATCATTCCTTTGATACCAACATTAGTGTCATCTTTTCAAGAAGATCTTCAAAAGCGTAAGAACCAGAGTAGCAATATGGGATTAATAAATAATACATATTGCTACTATGGGAACGATGTGAGATTAATAATACATATTGCTACTCTCGGAACGATGTGGGATTAGTAATACATATTACTACTCTGGTTCTTAGGGGTTTGAAGATCTTTTTGAAAAAATATGACATTAAAGTTGGGTATCAAAAGGAATGATGAGAACAATATGGGATGAAGCTGAGAGAACTGAAATACAAATTTTAATTTCAGATGAACATAGTATATTCAATTCAATCTAGTTTATATACGGATAAATACGTCATTCACCAATCCATGGAAAATGTACAATGGAAGTTTTAATATGGTAGCTAGGTATTACATTGCATCTTTTGATTGTTGCACATTATAAAGTTGGAAAGGTACAAATTGACATGTAATTTTTAATTGAAATTTATAGGTAACATTCGATTACCCATCCAAGTAACTTTAGTAAGTGGGTCATATTTTTTTTCAAAGGAAAGTGGAGTGTGTAGCCTAAAAGAAACTGGTGTATGTCAATTACTTGGAAGATTGACTTCAGTTTCCTTTGACAACAACAAAAGATTATATGAACCGTTGGTACGAGTTCAGGAATTCAAATTTTAGTTTGGGCCAAAGTGTTGCTTTGTCAGGTTTCATGGAACACTATACAATTCGTTTGTGTATTCGAATGTGATTTACGTCAAAGCTATGAGTCACTTTCATATATTAAACCATGTGTTGATATAAATAGATTGAGTTTTTTTGTGTAGAATATATTTTGTATTTCAAGTTTCTTTAGACCATGATATGATTAGTTTTTCTATCAGTAGTAAATAATTCTAATGGTTTTGGAAGTTGGTTCTTTTCGTGATTTTATGAATATTACAAATCTTTCATATATTTTTGAACATTTATGGTTGTGTGCAAGAAACAAATGATTAAAAGCTTTTTTTATACATAATAAGAAAGTAATTGGAAATCATTATTTTGTAATTGAACTCGATAATGAGAGAATGTGTGGTCATATCAAAAACGAAAATCAAAAGCTTTGATAAAATAAAATAGTACTTGCTGAAGCAATATTGAGGTATCATGGTCACGTGTATTGGTGGGCATTATCTCCAACAGCCTACCACTTGCACATGACACAACACTATTACAGACACTTAAAGAGCTACCTAGCTAGGCATCTTTACCCCCAAGTCACCATGGGATATGTAACCCCCGATAAGTAACAATCAAGAATCAACGGTCATCGGATGGATAAGTGATCATAGCATCCATTTGTTCGCGATATTTGTTGTAAACACGAGACATGGATAAATGTTGTTAATCTCCAGATACTTTAGGATTATGTTTCCCAATTACAAATTAATGGTGACTACAAAGCAACTTTGGTACGCTCTATTATTAATTCGAGTATTACTAACTTAATATCTAAATTTTGGGTATCTGGAATTTCAGAAAAAATTTGCATCAGATTTTTCGAATATTCAGATTTCGGATCAGAAACGGATATTTTTTAACACCCTTAATCTATATGTTATATATCTATTATGTTATACAAGTGTGGGGGATTTAAGGAGATGATATTTAAGGTGAAATTTATACTACACCGAATGAATTTCATATCAAATTTTGTTACAAGGTGTAGGGAGCTTTCACCAACACATTTTCCCGCCAAATTAAAAGGGATATTTTAAGAAATCGCTAAACCCTAGAAATCGCCGTCGTTGACGGCTCCTTGCTGCCGTTGTTTATTTTTTCACTCCTTTTAGCGGGGGGTGGGGGTGGGTTTGGGTTGGGCGTCGTTCTCTGTGGTAGTTGATCGATGGGTTTTAAGTTTCATCACCGTGAAGATTCGGAGGGTTGGTTTTGGAAGATTGGGAAGCATGATCGTGCTAACAAGGGGGAATCGGCCAGGCGTATTGTTAACCCGTATCATAAAGCTGTAGATAATATTGCTTCGTCATTTTTTATTACTAACTTTCCTTTGGATCTTGATACTAGATCTTTATGGAAGTGGTGCATGGTGCATGGCAATGTAGTTGATGCGTACATTGCCAAAAAGAAGACAAAGTATGTGAAACGATTCGGTTTTATTCGATTCAAAGGAATCAAAGATGAGAAAGAATTTGCTTACAAGTTATCCCAGCAATGGATGGGATCTTATCATTTGTATGTATCGGTGTCTCGATTTTCTAGACCTAATTATGTTAATCGTAATTATGTCAAACCTAATTCAGAGCGGGTGAAATCAAAGGTTTCGGATAAGCAATCGTATGCTAGTGTATTGGTGGGTTCGCAAAAAATCAGGAGTTCGTTCAAGGCAGAATCTAAATCGTCTCCAATGGGAAAATCGATTATCCTTAAAGATGCTGATCTAGTGCAAATCGAGAATTCTGAGGTCATTGCTTTGGCAAAGGTTTCCTCGATTGATATAATGCCAAATCTTATCGGGATTCTTGAACAAGAAGGTTTTGATAATATTGAAATACATCATATTGGTGGTTTTTGGGTCTGGATTGAATTTAAATCTTCAAAAGCGTGTATTCGTTTTAAAAATAGAGATTTTTCTCAATATTTCTCTGAAGTTAAACATGTAACTAGCAATTTTGTAGTTGATGAACGTATTTGTTGGGCTGAAATAGATGGATTACCACTTTGTGCATGGGATTCCAATGTGTACAAGAGAATTGGGTCATTATGGGGAAAGTTCTTGTTTTTTGATGAGAAAGATGATAACCCTAGTAGAGGTAAGATTTGTATTAGCACATCGGAAAAATGTTATATTAACGAATCGGTTTTGGTTGAAGTAGAGGGTGTTTCTTACCCGGTTCGGGTAGTTGAAAAAGAACTTTGGAAGATTGAAATTATAAAATTCAACAGTATCTCGGAGTCGGATTGTAGTGGTGAAAATGATGAGGATGAGTTTAGTTCATCTATTGAATGTAATTCTGTGGATGTTGATAGCAATGTTGTGAAAATATTAAATGAGGAAAAAGGTGGAAATGAGAAAGCAAGAACAATGGAAGACGAGTTGCTTTCTATGCATAGTCCGGGTGAACCAGTAGGTGACAAGGCCCATTCTAATTCTTCAGATGGGCCTCAACCCGTTGAAATTAATTTGGAGAATGGTAGCAGCAGTTTGAAGTCGGATTCTTTGAGTTGTCCTCCAGGTTTTGATAAAAAAGTGAAGGAGAAATCTTCTAGTTGTGAATCATTTTTTGCTAAAAAGAGTAAAAAATTAGGTGAAGGAAGTAAGTCTAATTGGATTGGTGCATTAAATCCAAATGATGAATGTTCTCTCCATTAATGCTAGAGGTATTGGTAAATCGCAGAAGAGGAGTTGGATTAAGCAACTTTGTTTTCAACACGGCGTCTCATTTCTCGGTGTTGAAGAAACTATTATGACGAAGGTGAACTTGTTTAAAATTAAATCGATGTGGGGTAATTACCAATTTGATTTTGCGTGTAGTTCAGCAAGAGGGTTGTCGGGAGGTATTGTTTCTATTTGGGACAAGGCGGCGTTTATAAAAAAATATATTAAATGTGATCACAATTATGTTATTGTTGAAGGCATTTGGTTGGGTAAGATTGGTAATGTTCATATGATCAATGTTTATGCTCCTCAAAATGTAGTTGATAGACGTAGAATTTGGTCGGAAATTTCTAATTATATTGCTCGGAAATTTTATAATTTTTGGGGATTTCAATGAAGTTAGAAATGAAGAGGAAAGACATGGCTCGGTTTTTAATTCTCAAGGTGCGGATGCTTTTAATAATTTCATTGATCATAATGGTTTATGTGATTTGAGTATTGGAGGTCATAAATATACTTGGATGAATAAAGCTGGGTCTAAAATGAGTAAACTTGATAGATTTCTCATTTCGGAAAACTTGTTGGTTATAGACCCGGATTTAAAGGTGGTTGGGCTTTAAAGGAAGTTATCTGACCATATTCCCATTGTACTTCATTCTAAAAAGTATGATTTTGGTCCGGTTCCTTTCCGGTTGTTTCATTCTTGGCTTGAAGTAAAATCTTTTGACGAGATGGTGAACCAAAGTTATAGCTCGTTTTCTAACCCGGGGGTTTCTTCTATCATTAATTTTAATGAGAAGCTTAAATATATTAAAGAAGGTTGTAAGAGGTGGAGTCGGGATTATTTTCATAATTCTAAATCTCATTATAATGACTTATGCAAAAAAGTAGAAGAACTTCATATTAATATCGAAAATTCGTGTGCTTCTAATGAGGAGAAGGAACAGAGAATCATGTGGTTAAAAGAAATTTCAGACTTTGATAAGTCCTTTAACTTGGATTTAATGCAAAAAGTTAAAATCAAATGGGATGTAGAAGGAGATGAGAACTCTTCTTTTTTTCACGCTTTGCTAAACTAAAGACGTAGAGTTCAATCGGTCCAAGATGAGTCCGTTTTTCTCTCTGATTCGGTGTCCAAATTGGATCAGATGGAGGCTGCTGGAATAGAAGTTATGTGTACTTTGGAGGAGATTAAAGGTGCGGTATGGAGTTGTGGTTCGGATAAAGCTCCAGGCCCGGATGGTATGTCTTTTAAATTCATTAAAAAATATTGGGATTTGCTTAAAGATGATATTTTTAAATCAGTAGAAGAGTTTCTTGTTTCTAGTAAGATGCCAAGGGGTTGTAATGCATCTTTTATCACCTTAATTACTAAAGTTTCTAACCCGGTTTTTGTTAAAGATTTTAGGCCTATTTCCCTTATAGGCATTACTTACAAGATTATTGTTAAGTTATTAGCGTTAAGACTTGCTAAAGTGGTTGATTCAATTATTAGTCTCGTTCAATCGGCGTTCATTAAAGGTAGGCAAATTCTTGATGGTCCTCTTATGGTGAATGAAATATTGGAATGGTATAAAATTAAAAAGAAAAAGCTTCTTATTTTTAAGGTCGACTTTGAGAAGGCTTATGATTCTCTTAGTTGGGGTTTTCTTGATTATATGATGAATGTTCTTGGTTTTGGTGTAAAATGGAGAGGTTGGATCCGTGAGTGCCTGAGATCTTCTATGTTGTCTATTTTGATTAATGGTAGCCCTACGGATGAGTTTTCTATATCTAGAGGCTTAAGGCAAGGAGACCCACTTTCTCCTTTCTTATTTATTATTGCTATGGAAGGCTTAAATCTAATGATTTCAAAGGCCATTGTTGAGAAAAGATTTGATGGGGCGAGTGTTGGTAATGAGAACTTTAAAATTTCTCATTTATTTTATGCTGATGATGTTGTTTTCCTTTCAGATTGGAATTGTAATGCTTTAGTTGGCATTTTACAGGTTCTTAATGTTTTTTATGAAAAATTAGGATTAAAGATTAATATTAATAAGTCTAATGTATTCGGTTCGGGTGTTAAAGATGAGGAAATTATCTCCCTTTGTGAAAACTTCGGTTGTGTTAAAGGTTCACTTCCGTGTAATTATTTGGGAGTTAAAATTGGTGCTGACATGTCGCGTTTGGTGAATTGGGAGGATATTATTAATCGGGTTCGGAAGAAACTTTCTAAATGGAAAGTAAAAATGTTATCTATAGGTGGTCGATTGACTCTTATTAAATCAGTATTAGGTAGTTTAGGGAATTATTGGTTCTCTATTTTCCGAGCTCCAATTGCTCTTTTGAAGAAATTGGAACAAATTAGAGCAAAGTTCTTATGGGGTTCGGCGGATAATGAAAAAAAAATTAGTTGGGTTAAATGGGATGTATGCTTGGCGGATAAAGATAAAGGTGGTTTAGGTATTTCGAGCCTTAATGCTTTAAATCTAGCTTTTCTTTATAAATGGAGGTGGCGTTTTTTCAACGAAAACGGTTCGATGTGGAGTAGTCTGATTCAATCGATTATGGTGTAGATGGTGGGTTCGAAAAGTTGGTTGGTGTTCGGCACAAGAAGGGTAAGTGGTCACAAATTATTGGTTCGGTGAATTATCTTCATGATAACAATTTTATTCCTTATAATTCGATAAGGTTTAAGGTTGTTAATGGCGAGTCTATTCATTTCTGGAAGGATAGATGGATATGCAGTGAGCCTCTATGTGTTCGATTTAATAGATTATTTCGGTTGGATTTAAACTCATTTTGTAAGATAAGGGAGAGATGGCAAAATGGGTCTTGGAGTTTCAATTGGAGAAGAAATGTAAGAGGTGGTATAGAAGGTGAGCAATTGTCGACCTTAATGTCTCTTATAAATGACATTAAGATAGTTGAAGGTAGAGATAAAGTGAGTTGGAGTTTTGGTTAGTTTTGTGAATTTACGGTTCGGGAAGTTAGAAGACATATAAATGATATGTTATTTCCCGGTATTGAGGTTAGTTCGAGATGGTGTTCGGATATTCCGATTAAGGTAAATGTTTTCATGTGGCGCCTTAATTTAGATCGTCTTCCGACTAGATTTAATTTGTCTCGCCGTGGCATGGAGATTGAATCTATTATGTGTCCTATTTGCAATCAAGGTATGGAAAATCAAAACCATTTATTTTTCTTATGTTCATTTGCAAAAGAGATTTGGTTATATGTAGCTCGGTGGTGTAACGTGAAATCTCAAAGTTATGGTTCATTTTTGGAGTTGTGCAGCTTGATTGAAGGTTTGCCAATCGTGAACTTCAAGAGACAAAAGTTTCAAGCCATTGGTTTTGTTACGTGTTGGGTGATTTGGAAATTTAGGAATTCTTGTTTATTTGATAATGGTAGTTTTCGTAAATCTGATGTAGTAGATAGTATTAAGTTGTTTTCTTTTGCTTGGTTAACCCATAGGAACCGTAAAATTAATATTCCTTGGGTTGATTGGCTAATAAACCCTTTGTAATGTTTTAGTCTAGCATTTTGCTAGACTCAAGTTTTTTTTATATATATATAGTGTGGAGGTCCTCGGGAGGATGATGGCAATGCCGAAGCTCGACCCGTTGCCTTTTTTTTTGTTGTTCAAAAAAAAAATTAAAAGGGTGTTACCTTTCCCTCAAACCGCATTCAACTAACCTAGCTACCATTTATGTAAGACAAAATGTTGGTTCTATATATGTGTGTAACCCAACACATGTATATTTCTTGAAAATGATTCAGGTGAGACTGTGAAGAGTGATAATAATTCAATATTTCTTGAAAATGATTTATGTTTCCTGATAATGATCGATATTTTACGATAATGATCCAATTTCTCCGATGAACAAACAAAGAAGATCCAATATTTTTTTATAATGATCAAATATTTCTTAAAAGATTGGTTGAGAATTGTTTTCACAATCCACACCTATTTTTGAATACGCACTGGATCCTAACCCACATATACATATATTCAAGGTTCTAAAAAACGCGTCATGCTGGCGCCTTGGCGCGCGACTCCGCTGTTACGAAACCGTTCATGGCGGCACTATAAGGTGTGGCGGGAAAAAAACGCGATAAGGCGGCGTAAGGCGCGCCTTATGGCGAGTTTTTTTTTTAAATTCTTGTAAAAATTTGAATTTTTTTTGAAAAAATGATATTTTTTTGAAAAAAATGATGGCATGTAATTATAAATTTAGATTTAACATTTTTATTATAAACTTCACATATGAAAATCATGTAAATCAATAGGGATATAATTATTTTTGAATTTGATATACATATATATATATATAATATATTAAAAAATTTGCCGCCTTAAGTCACGCCTTGAAAAACGCCATGGCTCGCCACGACTCGTCATGCTCAAGGCTTGATGGTGGCGCCACACCGCGCCTTGCGTCTTATAGAACCTTATATATATATATATATATATATATATATATATATATATATATATATATATATATATATATATATATATATATATATATATATATATATATATATATATATATGTATGTGTGTTTTTATGTTCTAGTTTTAAAATTCAAAGGATACTTTGAATTATTCGTTTGTGGGTTTCGTGTAACCCAACACATTATAGGATCGAAGTGATACAATTTAAATTGTTTTACGAGAAATATTTAAGGAGGTCTATTATTTTATCAAGTCATGAGGAATAAATCTCAACCATTAATCACTAAGATTTAATGGTCAAGATTAATCACATATTTTATACATAAATGGATATTTTGGTCATTTGGCACTTAAAATTTTTTTTATTTATTTTTATTTTTTATTTTCTAATTGAGGGGTATTTTGGTTATTTTAAAAAAATATTATTTTTTGTTTTTTATTTTAGAATTTTAATTTTAATTTTAATTTTAATTTTATTATTTTTATTTTTTTACTATTATTTTTATTTTTTTATTATTATTTTTCATTAATAACACATAATGTAATTGCATAGTTAATCACATGTTGATTGAACTAAACATCGAATGTGATTAAATATACAATCACATGTGACTTTACACTAAAATCACATCTAATTAAGTTATACACGTAATTATCAAATAAATATTATTTTTAATGAAAAAAATTAATAAAAAAATAAAAAAAATTGAAATTTTTTGTAAGTGTCAAATGACCAAAATACCATTTCATAATAAAAATAATAAAAAAATAAAAATTCTAAAATTAAAATTAAAAAATAAAAAATAAAAAATATATTTATTTAAAAAAATGACCAAAATACCCCTCAATGTGTAAAATATATAATTAATTTTAACCGTTAGCTCTTATTGATCAATGGTTGAGTTTTGTTCCTCGAGACTTCGTAAAAATAATGGAACTCCTTGAACGCACACGATTGATTTTAAGTTTCTTAATATACAGGCCTTAATCTTAGAAACTAATCTCTAAATTTTCCATATTAAAGATTTCCTGCAATACCATGTTATCTTGAAAGTTTCTCTTGCATTAGGTCCAGTGATCGAGTCCTTCTTCTACCAAGTTTCTCTTTTACTATTTTCTTATTAAAAATGTTTCTGAAGCTATATGACTTACGTGTGGCCATGAATTTTTTCCTTTTTTGTAGCCAAAGATTTTGTCTTTATTTTCCAACACACAGCTCAATAGCTAACTTATGAATAGGGCTTTGCCTCTTTTCCAAATCATGGCTAACTTTCGAAGTTTTTTTCCCCCTCCACTTCTGTATTTAATTTGCATAAAAAATTAAATATATATCTTTGTTATTGTTTGTTTTTTTATTATTTATTTTTCCGTTTCTTAATTATAAATATTGAATGCAAGAAACATATTACTTTAAAAATAAAATAGTTTTATAGAATGTTTGAAAAATCAATTCTACATACATTTTTATCATTTATATTAGAATGATTGAAATATTATTAACTTTTTACTTTTATCTAATTTCTTTAGTTAGGTTCCTTAAATTTTAAGTAACATTTACTTATTGTATTTAACGAGCACTATAAGATTCGCGCTCCGTTGCGGTTTTATTGTTCATTTATTTAGTTATAGGACTTACTATAGATATAATTTTATTTATATGTTGAGTTGAGCTAATTCACTATGGATTCTTATTCTTTACTTATTTGGTTTCTATGTTACAAATATAAAAACTCGATCATATATATTTATTTAGTGATTAATGACATGTTATTATCCTTTTCAATAATTATATACGGAATATTTAATATCTTAAAACATGTGTTTTGAAAGTAAAATAAATTAATTTAGAACATAAATTTGTCAATTCACAATTCAAATAAATTATTCAATTTAAAAATGTAGACTAAATTAAGGCCAGGGCCAGGGGCCTACTATTTGGTTTAAATTGAAAATTATTTTTTCTCTCTCACATATCATCTCCTATATATGGAGCTACATATGATTCCTTTATGACATGTCATCACTATGCTGCATTCTGATTGGTGGACAATTTCACGTGTAATTCATTCATTGGTCAAATCATTCCTTACAAACTTCACAATACGCAGCTCTTAGAAGAACCTCACTCTCCACCCTTCCAAAACCCTAACCCTAGAATCTCACATCTCCACCCTTCTCAACCATATTTATTTTTGAAGACAGTTCATACTTCCAGGTACTAGCGGCTTCCATCGTTGATTCCGTCACCAGCTGTGAATCCCAATTCCGCCATGGAAGTTTCAGTGAGCAGATCATTGATGATATCCACCAATCGCCACTTTCTCAACACATTCCTTGTATCAAAAAATCACCCCCTCAAACTCTCCTCACATCCTTCACAACTTCACTTCCATCAACACAGCCCACTTGCTACCCTCTCATTGTCACTCTCAAACCCTAAGTATCACTCTCGCAATCAATTCCCCAATTGGAATCCCTCTCCATTCAGTCGAACCTCATTCCAGTCCAATTTCACTACTCCGATATCTACCGACCGTTTCGCTCATATTTTATCTGGCCACATCGAGAAATCGTTCGAATGGAAGTTTGCTATCGACGGGGTAAACGACGGAGAATTAGGGTTTGTTCCAGACGATCAACGTCCGATTGTGACGGTCGTGGTGTTAGGTTGGTTAGGTTCAAAGCAAAAACACTTGAGGAGGTACGGTGAGATGTATAATTTGCTTGGTATGAATGCAAACGTTTGCTGCTTCAGTTAACGATGTGCTAGGGTTTGATTTGGGGAGAAAAATGGAGACACGAATTGCGGATTTGACTGATGAAATTGTGAAGTGGATTAAGAACAAGGAGAATGATGGAAAGGAATGGTTTTTGATGTTTCATACATTCAGTAATACTGGTTGGCTTGTGTAGGTTAATTCATTGGATTGTCAAATATATTTCATACGATTTTGTGATTAACTTTACATGATTATATGTAATTGTTGTGTTTGCAGGTATGGTTCTATTTTGAACATGTTGCAGGGTAGCAAAGAGATATTGGAGAAGATCAAAGGGTGTGTTGTTGATTCAGGAGGTGATCCAAAGTTTGATCCTAAGGTTTCATCTTTAATTTTAAGTAGATTTTTGTTATTGCATTAAGTCAATGTTAATTGTGAATATTTCTATATTCAGGAACTTAAGACATCATCTTTTAATTACTATAATGATAATTTGTTTCAAGCTTTATAGATTCAAACTAAAATTTTCTTAGTATCTTTCTAACGTAAATTAACAAAGTAGCTCACACCCTGCATTTACCTTACACCCTGCATTTACCTTAGCTGTTATGGCATAAGTTGTTGGATACTCAAAGCACCTTGTTGTATGTAGGTAATGAATAAGCTAATATGTGTAAATGACCGGAAATATTATGTAACACACTCTAATGTTGATAATAACACGATCCGACAATTCTAAATTTATTATTCAGTTGCCTAAAATTGGATTGAAAGTCTGTTTTCCAGCTTAACAATCAGTAAGTACCTAAATTGTTGATCCGAATCCAATATTAATCGTATTTTATTTAAGTTCATATAAGTTTTAAGTAATTAAATTTACAGAACAATTACTTAATGTGTTGATTAACAATTTTATAGGAAAGGTAATGAATGAAACGAAGCTGATCCAGTGAATGGTATGGATTACGTTCCCACGTATGAAGATAGAGATGGAGATTGGATGTTAGTTGGCGATGTTCCATGGAAGTAAGTAGATCTGCACATAAATAAATTGTTGCACCATTGTTTCAATGTGAAAATTAACGAATACGTTTCTGTATAATTGTGCAGGATGTTTGTTGAATCATGCAAACGTATAAGATTAATGAAAAGCTCAGAAGCCAATAATGGATCAGGTGTGTGTTTTATTTCATATATATCTCATGTTAATTTTAACATGATGTTGATATAAACATGAAATGTAAATCCACATGAAGTTTAAAATGATTATGCAAGTATGCGAATTCAGAATCATATTTTAAATTTAGCTTCTATAATTTCGGAAAAATATAAATTTTAAGTTGCGATTTATATTCTGTTCATAATCATTTCCGTTTTCTCATCTGTTGTGTTAAATTTTGTTTATGGATCCAGGATCTCCTTTGAATTGCTTGAGCTCAGAGTTATTGAAGAAACTTTAATGGTTTAATTTAGACATGAATAATGGCAGTACAATTTTTTTATAGAGAGTGTTGGTGTAGTTGTTCATAGAGGAATATCTGTTTGTATCTTTTTGGCAAATAGGGAAATAGTTAATTAATTAGGAATATTATGAAGGTACATATACAAGATGCATGCACATGATTTATGTACAAATGTTTGTTGAGGCTTTTGTAGAGTCTTCTAAATTGGAATGGCTTTATTAGGTAGTAGCATAGGTACAAAAAATATATTTGTTGATATTTTTCTATAATAAAATTTTTGAAACATGCCCGCCCAATCGGGAGGGCTATGAAGTTAGTATGACCTATATATAATAACATAATATCTCTAAGACAAAATTAAAAGGCCGAAGATAACCAAATTGCCACAAATAACGGAACACCGTTGTGAATTGTAATGAACAGTAAATAACTTATCACTATTGTATATAAAGGGAAATAAAATCTTATACTACCTCCGTATCAAAATAAGATTCATAGGTTGAGACAGATGGCAAAAGAATGGATGATTAGCAGGAGGTGTTTGTATGTAGAAGGAGATGGCAAAGAACGACGTCTTTAACTGCAGCAGGAGGTGGATGTTACTATTCATGTGTTTGATAAAGGGAATTAATTTTGCTACCACACTTTTTGATGTTTATACCACACTGTATAAGTATTTCTGCATACTGTACAAATATGTGATGCAACTATTGTGATAGATGCATTAAAATATGTGGTAGAAAAATCACCCCCTTTTGATAAATCTAGTATAGTTAATTATTAGGGTAAATTACAGTTTTTGTCCCTGACCTTTGGCCGATTCGGGGTTTTTATCCCTAATTTTTTTTCTTCCGTTTTTTTGTCCTTTAAGTTTTTAAAATTCTGCATATTTGTCCTTCCGTCTATTTTTGGCTGTTAAGTTACGGTTTTTTTTTTGTCCATTTTACCAAATTACCCTTGCACCATCTTCCTCATTTATGTGTTCTTCCCCAATTAAACCCTAGTTCTAAAATTGTTAAACATTTAACCGAACCCCCAACTGATGAACCCTAATCTAAATCAAAATCAAAACTCAAATTCTTCCACAAATTCATAAATCCACCGCCTTCAAATCAAAACTCAATTTGTAGGTGGTCAAAATCTCCATTAGAAAACAAAAGAGTAAATTACAATCAGTGTCTAACAAAAGAGTAAATCAAAATCTCAATTTCTACTCCGATCGGCTATCCCGAAGAAGAGTTCGTTGAGTTGAACTCTGCCGTGATTGAATTTCACACCTACAACCTTGAATCAAAGCTCAAGTCAGACGGCACTTCATCGCCTTCAAAGTGGACAAATGCTCAAGTCAGACAGCAATTCAAACAAATTACAAATCGAGAGCTCATCAGTAGATTATGCTTTCGGTGAATGCAGTAAACCCAGATTTTTGTTGGGCCGTCTTCTGCGGTCGTCTTCTCCGGTCACACCATCTGAATCGCCGGAAAATAGGAATAAATTGAAGAAGACGAAAGTGGAAGAACATAGATTTGAGAACGGGAACGAATCGACGGGTGTATGTGTTGTCTGTGTTGTTGCAGTTGTTCGTCGACTTGAGAACAAGAACGAATCAAAGAAGCCAACCTGATCGGTATGTATTAAGAACATGAATAAAGATCTGTTGTTGCTCCACATAAGAAGAAAATGATGTTTGATGGGTAAATTAGTAGACATTAATCTTCGCATCTCATCTTCAGTGTTGTCTAATTTGTGATTTAGGAATTAGGGTTCATCAAGGATGAAGGAGAGGTGGATTTTGATGTTTCTTCATGAAGAATGGTGAAAAGGACCAAAATGCCCTCACATGCCTTGCATTTTTCGTCAGTTAACGGTCAAAAATAGATGTAAGGACAAATATGCAGAATTTTAAAAACATAAAGGACAAAAAAACAGAAGAAAAAACTTTAGGGACAAAAACCCCGAATCGACCAAAGGTCAGGGACAAAAACTGTAATTTACAATATTTTAATCGGTTAAGCCTAAAATGAATTTCTATTAGTGGGCTTATATACAACAATCCTTTTATCTAGAATACAGTTATTGAGCCGTGTAAATTAAAGCCCAGCTTGAAAATGGGCCTTGTAAATTAGAAATTAGAATACAATTAATTAAGATGGGCGTGTTTAATAGTTTTGAAGTCAAATTAATTTTTTGTATAAGTAGATTATTTAACCTTGATGTTAATTTTTTTTAACCTTCATCATTTTACACGAAACTTATTTTTGTAGTTTATTTCATTATCCAAATCATTTTCTTTTAATTAATTAGCATCAGTAACCAATATTATGAATTTGTTTATATTTACTTCTTCCGTTTCAAAACAAGTGACACATTTTCTATTTTTTGGTGTTTCAAAATAAATGACACACTTTGAAACTTTTCTTATTTGGTAAAAAAATAACGGGATCCATACCTACAACTATCTCTTTTAATAAAGTGAAATGACTCATTCACCTTTACTTTTAATTTTAAACACCATTAAACTCACTTTAATCGTAATATGTGGGACTCATCACTCACTAACCATCAAATTTAATTTAGTTTAACCTTCATTACAATTTTTTGCCTTGAAATATGTAAAACCCAATTTATGTCACTTATTTTGAAACGGAAGAAGTATTTAGTGTTTGGATCTTCAAGAAAGTAGAGATAGGAGAAAGGCTAGAAAAAGTTATGTAGATAATAAAAAAAATCCAAACAACCTTCTACTACATCAAACACATAACTAATACACATGTTGTTAATCCATGAGACAAGTGGGAGGAGGAAAGTTACAAAATTATATTTGAATAATAAGAAGTCTAAACATATATCTACTATATTAAGCATCCTAATTCCTAAGTCCATCTACTCTAAATATTTATTAGTATCAACCAACATGGTATTTATTTCATTTGAATACTGTTTTTATCGTGAATTTTGTTATAATTTTCATGTAGTTTTCTATATATGTGCTTTGTAGTTGTTTCGAGTCCTCAACTTGCGTTTACATATACAAATTACGCAAATAATGTTATTTTTGGGTATGAAAATCAAAATATTCATAAAGACTAGCAGGTACCCGCGCAATGCGGCGGCGGGTACCAAGTTACATTATTTAGCGGCAAACAAATGTTGTTCGGTTACAAGTTTCTCCTAACAATAATGTAGTGGAAACATATCGTCTGCAATATTCAATTTTGAAAATAACATATACTCTTAAACGGAAGGAGAGTGAGAAACAAATCAGCAATAGTTGCGAAAGATTGACGTCATCCCACAAATAAATTGGTGTCCTAAACAACGATAATTCTATTTTGAAGCTGAAAGTGAAAGGCCTCTTAACAATACAAGTTTCATTTTAACTATTTTTGATCTTCTATATAAAGGAACAAAAAAGTGTCCTAGGGTATATCTTACCCGACCATATCAATTTCAACTTGATTTTGACTAATACTATTTTAGGACGAAACATGTAACTTCTGAATAAGCCGAAAGGGGTAGGTTGAGTAGACAAATGTGACATAATTTACAGGATAAAATGACTTTGGGACAAATTAATACACTTTAGGCATCTTTCGACACATTTATAAGTGAATGGGTCAAAATTGCCCTAACTATGAATGCACATGGTACAACACTAAACCATCTGCTACTCTGAGTTCAACATGATATATCTGTTAAAAGAATAGAAAAAAATAAAAACAAAAAAGTGGCCAATTTTATAATATGTTTAAGTTAATATATAGAGAGAAACAGAGTATGTAATTAAAACTTACTGTTTCGAAGTAAATAGGCATCCATGAAAGATTAACAAAGGATCCGTGTCATATAAACAATGTACAAGTTAACATACGAAAATAAAACATCATACATCATAAATGTCATTGTCGTTTAAAAAAAAGAAAAACACAGCAGCAGATTACTGTAAAAAGAGAAAAAATGCAGCAGCAAAATTACCTTAGAAACAACAAAATCACACTAACAAATTAGTTTATACGAACATAAATGCAGCACAAACTAAATGCCTATTTTTTATACTTGTAATTTGTTCTCTACTAACTACTCTTTTATTCTTTTTCATCGTCCAAATTTAATCAACTACAATCTTGGACATAGCCCGAGGCCATTCTTTCAACTCTAAACAAATAAGACATTAGTAGAAAAAAACATAAAATGGTACATAATATGTAAAATCATATAAGCTTCATATCGTTTAATATGGTATGGCACATTGACATGTGCTTCATATAAGTTTAAACTTTCACGCATAAGTTGTAAATCCAAACTATAAGCATGCTGATGCTTCTAACAACCAAAATCGTTTTAAATATTGATCAATGTTCATGCTGCTTGTATTCTCAACCCCTCAAATTGCTTGCATATGATTAAAGAAAAAAAAAAGTTAACTCAAATACAACTTTTAGTATGATTACATCAAAAATGATAAGTTTAGAGTATACAATTTAAAACTCAAACGTATTCAAAAATATCTAAAAAATTTCATTTTGCTCATATCATTGAACCAAAATAGTAAATAAAAAATCATAATATTGAAAAGATATCCAAGTTTGAAAATTATAATTATGCCAAACTAATATGAAAGATATTTCTAAATTGTACCTTTTTAACAATATAAAAAATTATAGTTTCCAATCTTGATGAAGATCCATATTTGCATCAATCAGATACTTCTCGTATGAATTTCAAATTAATGCTATTTTACTTTGTTTAGCTTAAACCATATACCATCTTAAGCAATCTGTGTATAAATATTAACATAAAACTAAAGCAGACATTTTATCAAACACCATCTAGGCATCCCAAGAATTAAAAAATCATTAGGCATTTTATCATAATGTAAGAACTAAAAAAAAATAAAGAAGAAGAAGCACAATATATACTTGTGATAGAGGATTCACTGAAAACTATGGAACTGATAAACTCATCAACAGAAATAAAACATTAGCGGTGCGATGGAGTTCGCAAAATCTTTGATATAAAAGCTAAAAAATGATATTCTAACCTTTTACTTACAGAATTTATAATTGAAGAATAATGGTAGGATACATGCCTAGATTTCTGGCGAGTTGCTTGAATTGCTTGTTTGCGAGGGCGGATGAGACATCGGGTAACTTCACCTTTGCTGTCCGTAACTTCATCGTTGATGTCTGCTTTGGCGGTGATGTAGTTAGGTTGTTGTGAGTGTGAAAATGAAAATTTAAACCTTTTTTTTAACAGCAAAAGATGAAAATTTGAACTTAAAAGGTGGAGATTTTTTGTGATGATACATAGGGAAAAACATTTAAGCATGCGTTTGAAGTTTGAAATACCTTGGGAAGGGCCAAGGGAAGATACCTAGGTAAGAACTCTTCGTTTCCCGAGCCTTATCAAGTAAGCGTGTAGAATAGGAAGGGGCAGCTGTTTAGTATCTATGGTTATATAGTAATGCGTTTTGGAACATTAACACAGTTGTAGTCTGGATCAAATGGTTAGCTCATTAATTCATAGCTCAGAGAACGCGGGTTCAAGACCTGGCTACCCTTTTTTTACCAAAAAGATTAGTTTCCATAATTAGTAAGTGTGTTGGCTGAATTTTCAGCCCTGCTAATTATGGAAGGGGTAAACCCTTTATAATATAGTAGAGATATGGGTTATGAAAATACAATAATAATATCTACATCTTCACCGAGTAGTAGAACATATTCTTTAGGTGGTGATTTTTACACCACATATTTTGACATGTGTACCACAATGATTGTTTTATACGCTTGTACGGTCTGCAATAATATTTATACAATGTGGTATAAGCATCAAAATATGTGGTGTAGAAATTAATTCTCATTCCTTAGCTCTAATCTATGTATATGTATTTCTTTATGCAATACAACATATAAATTTTAATTGCACTTAATTCAACTAACAACCATAGTAGTAGAACATATTTATCAAATGAAGGACAACAATTTCTATTATCTAAAGATCTTTTGGCTACAAATCCGTCTACTAAGAACGATAGTAGTAGAACATATTTATCAGTGTGTTGTAATTATGCTAAAGTTGAGCTGCCGAATTTAGGTGTTCCACCACCAAACTATCAAAACATATTTCGTTTAACAGATTAAAAGGGCAAATATGTCATTAAGCACATACGCAGATTTAACTCAATTTTTTCATTACCTCGATGACTGGAAATTTTGATAACTCCATCAATACATGCAATGCCCCATACGTATTCAGACCAAATGGTAAAATCATCATAATATTGAAAATCTTCTATGTGTAGATGGAGTCAAACCAGTTCTCGCATGAGTCCTCCCCATATGTGTGTGTGGGGCCTTATAGGCTTATACCACGTTGTTTTCAATGCAACATAGCAAAAGTTTTTATCATCCTTGATAATGACTGAAAATGAAGAATTTTGGGTATCACAAACCATAACAAAGGGAGAATGACGCTTCACCATCTACACTAACGATGACTATTAATCAAATCAAAGATGATTTAAAGAAACAAACTAGATATTTTGTTTATTTTTTAACAAAGTCTTGACTCACTTACATTATTCTCTTTTACAACATAACGCGGGCTAAAAGACAAAGTTCATTCTTCTTATGCATAGTTAACCCGGGCATAACCTCATAGTTTATATCTTCTGTCCTCATACCAACAGGCAATCCCCAATCAAACAAGTAAAGAAGATTAGCAAGCAATAACTCTACCATCATAACTCCCATTGAAATTCCAGGACATATTCTTCGACCACCTCCAAATGGGATCAACTCAAAATCATTCCCTTTAAAGTCGATATCACTACCCAAAAACCTCTCTGGTAAGAACTCCTCAGGGTTCTCCCACGTTTCAGGGTCTCTTCCAATGGCTAATGCATTCACATAAACTAAGGTTTTTTGTTTGATTTTGTACCCATGTAAAATCGTATCTTTATTCGTTTCTCGAGGTACTAGAAGAGGAGCGGCAGGGTATAGCCTCATTATCTCTTTTATTATTGCTTTTAAGTATGTGAGCTTTGGAAGATTATCTTCATCTACTTTAACTTTTTTTCCAACTACGTTTCTCACTTCTTGTGCTTTCTTCATCACTTTAGGATTCTTTATTAATGCGGTCATTGCCCAAACCACTGTAGCTGCACTAGCATCCGTTCCTCCTACCAATACATCCTTAAAAAACGAGATCGGAAACATTTAGATATGTGAGCAACAATTTTTTCCTAAAATCGTGCCATTTGATGATTTTGTTCCCAAATTGTTGGGATATATAAAATTTAATACTGATGAAAACTTATTACTAATGCTGCAGTTGGTACTGACAAAGACTTAATGCTGATACAAGAGTTAGTACTGATGGGGCAGAGTTACATTTACTACTGATCAAGTGTTAATGCTGCTGTAACAACTTGATACTGACGATGGCTATTACTACTGATGTCAATATTTAGAGCTGATCGTGTCCGAGATCTTCGTAGAATTAGTTATAGAATGTAAATCTGTTTGTAATTCAATTGTAATCGTTTCCTAGAATAACTAGGTTAAATAGTTAGGCTTCAAGGACTATTATATATAGTTCCTTATGAATTGTAAACATACGTGTGTATTGATCGATCATTAATATACATTGAAGCTTTTTGTGAATCACTGTGTTCTTATTATTATTATTCATTGTCCATTGTTCTTAATCAATTAACATAAGTGTTGATCCGCTGCAACTTCTTATTGTTAGTAGATCTTAGATTAATTAATCTGTCTGGTTAATCGATCATGACAAGTGGTATCAGAGCCTTACGGTTCTAGATCTAAGAATAAAGAACAGCAAAAAGTTTCATACCTTCGAAACTCTAAATTGTTAATCATGTCTGATAACAATGAAAGCACTCAGGCTAACAAGATTCCAATTCTCACTCCCAACAACTTTGGGATGTGGAAAAACAGAATCAAGCAGTACATGCTGGTTACTGATTATTCCATGTGGGAAGTGGTTCTTGAAGGAAACAAGACTATTCAAACTCAATTAACCTCAACTTCAACTGAAGTTGACAAACTCAAGTGTGAAAAAGAAAAGAAGGATAGAGGCATTGAATTCAAGGCCCTAAGCACTCTTCTGCTTGCCATTCCCAATGATTATCAACATTTGTTTGTTGAATATGATGATGCAAAGAAACTGTGGCAAGCACTGGAGAAGAGGTTTGTAGGTACAAAGAGTACCAAGAGAAACATGAAGTCTGTACTGAAGCAAGACTTTGAAAACTTTAAAGGCAAGAAGAATGAGTCATTGTCACAAGTCTTTGATAGGTTCAACAAACTAGTTGGTGAGCTGAATCAAGTTGGTTATCAACCAGACAATGATGATGTCAACAGAAAGTTTCTCAGTTCTTTAGGTGAAGAATGGTCTATGTATACAGTTATATATAGACAAGGAGATCAATTGGAAGAGAAAGAGCTGGATGAACTCTACAATGAGCTAAGAGTATTTGAATCAGAGGTAAGTACTAAAACTCCAAATTTACCTACAAACAATGCTGCTTTTGTGTCTAGTACAGGAACAGGTCAGGAAGCTATAAAGAATGCAGATAATGAAGATATAGCAAGAGAATCTTTCTTCACAAGTCATGTGCATACTGCATTGATTAGTGAGGATTTAGAACAACTCAATCCTGATGATTTGGAAGAGATGGACATCAAATGGCAGATGGCAATGCTGAGCTTAAGAACAAAAAGGTTTCTTAAAAGAACTGGAAGGCAAAATCTGTCATACAACAAAGGTGATCGTGCTGGATTTGACAAGACCAAGGTCAAATGCTACAACTGTAGCAATCTAGGTCACTTTGCCAGAGAATGTCCAAACACAAATCAAAGGTCAAACTACAACAAAATTAACACTTCAAACTCAACAGCTCTAGTATCACAAGAAGGACTAGGATATGACTGGAGCTTTCAAGCAGAAGAACATGCACAGAACCAAGCTCTCATGTCCTTCACCACTGATTCTGCTACTACTGAGGTACATTCTAAAGCTTGTACTCCTGAATGTATTAAGGCATATAGAGAATTAGAAAAACTTAACAAAGAAACACTTGAAGAGATGATTTTAAACAGAAATAGGAGAATTGAATACAATGGATGTATAGCTGATCTTGAAAATCAAATTAAAATCTATAAAATAACAGATCAAAAGATAAAAGATGAATTGTTGCAAACTACTTATGAAAAAGAACATGCCCAGTTAAAATTAAAAGAAACTTTGAGTAAATTAGAAGAATGTCAAATGGAACTAGAACAGAATAAATTAACAATAAAGAAATTTGAAAGAAGCTCTCAAATTGTTAATGAATTAACCAGTAATCAAACTACTGAAAAAGTTGTGCATGGAGTGGGATATCATGCAGTTCCTCCTCCAACTAATGTTATCCCTCCTCTTAGGGCTAGCACAGAAAGAATTTTATATGATTTAAAAATAGAGAGTCAAACTGAAACTGATACTAGTAATGAAACAAACGAGTCAAATGATTCTTCTGATGATGATCAAACAACTAAGTCAACTGATGCAAGTTTTCATACAACACAAAGTCCTATTGAATCCCCTAAATATAACTCAGAAAATATACCAAAAATTTTAAGAAGGGGAAATCAAAGAAACTTAAATCAGTTAAAAGAACAAAGAAAGCCTGAAGGTGCTAAATCAACAAAGTTAACATGTTTGATATGTAACAAAGTTAATCACATAGCAAAGAACTGTCATTTTAATCCGATTAACAGCAAAGACTTCAAGGAGTTTAAACTTAGTAAAGAAAAAGAAAAAGTTTTAAAAACTGAAGAAGTTAAAATGTCACATGTTGAAACTCCCAAATTTGGAAGAACTGCACAGAGATTTGTGCAAAATATTAGGTATAAAAGTCCAAAGAGGAGTAATTATTTCAAAAACAATGGAAAACAAGTTAAATCTCCTCAATACCCAAAATTTTCAAACATCAGTAGCAAATATTCCAGATTTCCTACTGATAAAAACCCTAATTACAATGCTGTCTGGTACAATTATCAAAACACCACTGACTATGCCAAAAACTTTTACTATCCAAATACTACTGGTCCATCAGTAGTAAAATACTCAAAAGCCAAACACAACGGGTATAAACCTAGGTCGGTAGCAACACACCACACCAGTACTAACCAGCAAAATAAGACCAAACCTGCATCCAAAACTCATTCAATTAGAAAATCTTACTCTTCAAAGGATGAAACCAAGACAAAACAAGCTTGGGTTCCCAATATTAACTAATCCTTTTACTTTGTGTGCAGAGCATTCAGATTCCTGAAGAAGGTAGAACATGGCATATTGATAGTGGATGCTCTAGGCACATGACTGGAAATCTTCAAATACTCAGAGATTTCAAGTCTTTTGAAGGAGGATATGTTGCTTTTGGTGAAAATCCAAGAGGTGGTAAGATCACAGGTAAAGGTACATTATCAAATGGTAAGATTACTTTTGATGATGTGGCTGAGCTTAAGTACAATCTGGTTAGTGTCTCACAAGTATGTGATAAAAAGAACAAAATTCTTTTTACAGATATAGAGTGCATCATTCTTTCTCCTGATTTTATTTTAGATGAAAAATTTGTTGTTTTAAGAACACCAAGGAGAAACAATGTGTATTGCCTTGATATAGGGGGAGAACTCATTTCTTCAAATGAGATCAACTGTTTTATATCTAAGGCAAACACAAATGAATCAGAACTTTGGCACAAAAGGATGTGTCACACAAATTTTAAAAATATGAACAATCTAGTTAAAAAGAATTTAGTAGTTGGCTTTCCTCAAAAAGAATTCATGTGTGATCATCATTGTGTTGCATGTCTAAAAGGTAAGCAACACAAGTCTTCTCATAAAACCAAATCAATAAACTCTATTTCTAACCCTTTGCAGCTCTTACATATGGACCTTTTTGGACCAACAAATGTAATGAGTATTGGAAAGAAACAATACTGCCTTGTTATTACTGATGATTTTTCCAGATATACTTGGGTTTTCTTTCTTAGTACCAAAGATGAAACAAGTGAGATTATAAAGAATCTAATTGTCAAGCTGGAAAATACAAGAGATCTCAAAGTTAAAGCCATCAGATGTGATAATGGCACAGAATTAAAAAATACTAACTTAATTGACTTTTGTGATCTTAAGGGAATTGACAGGCAGTACAG
Source organism: Calendula officinalis (assembly GCA_963853835.1). Classification (NCBI taxonomy): domain Eukaryota; kingdom Viridiplantae; phylum Streptophyta; class Magnoliopsida; order Asterales; family Asteraceae; genus Calendula; species Calendula officinalis. The sequence goes on along the minus strand of OY970830.1, from coordinate 37,470,807 downwards.
CTCACCAAGAACTCCTCAACAGAATGGTGTAGCTGAAAGAAGAAATAGAACAATAATTGAAGCAGCCAGATCCATGCTTGCAGATTCAAAATTACCAATAACGTTTTGGGCTGAAGCTGTTAATACTGCTTGTTATGTTCAAAACAGAGTACTAATAGTAAAGCCTCATGTTAAAACACCTTATGAATTGTTTAATAAAAGAAAACCATCCATTAGTTTCTTAAAGTCATTTGGTTGTCCTTGTACAATCTTAATTACAAGAGAACAAATTGGTAAGTTTGACTGCAAAGCAGATGATGGGATCTTTGTAGGATACTCAACTCAAAGCAAATCTTATAGAGTGTTCAACAAAAGGCTAAGGATCATTGAAGAAAGTATAAATGTATCCTTTAATGAAAATATGATGAATGAACAGGGAAACGGTCCAGATTGGTTATTTAACATTGATAATCTAACCAAATCTTTTGATGTAAACTACGATTTTAATATAGGAGATTCAATCAATCAAGGTCAACAAGGAGGATCATCATCATTTAATGAGAGCCAAGGCAATATGAAGTATATTCTGGTCAATACTGTTAATACTGCTTGTTATGTTCAAAACAGAGTACTAATAGTAAAGCCTCATGTTAAAACACCTTATGAATTGTTTAATAAAAGAAAACCATCCATTAGTTTCTTAAAGTCATTTGGTTGTCCTTGTACAATCTTAATTACAAGAGAACAAATTGGTAAGTTTGACTGCAAAGCAGATGATGGGATCTTTGTAGGATACTCAACTCAAAGCAAATCTTATAGAGTGTTCAACAAAAGGCTAAGGATCATTGAAGAAAGTATAAATGTATCCTTTAATGAAAATCTGATGAATGAACAGGGAAACAGTCCAGATTGGTTATTTAACATTGATAATCTAACCAAATCTTTTGATGTAAACTATGATTTTAATATAGGAGATTCAATCAATCAAGGTCAACAAGGAGGATCATCATCATTTAATGAGAGCCAAGGCAATATGAAGTATATTCTGGTCAATACTGTTAATACTGCTTGTTATGTTCAAAACAGAGTACTAATAGTAAAGCCTCATGTTAAAACACCTTATGAATTGTTTAATAAAAGAAAACCATCCATTAGTTTCTTAAAGTCATTTGGTTGTCCTTGTACAATCTTAATTACAAGAGAACAAATTGGTAAGTTTGACTGCAAAGCAGATGATGGGATCTTTGTAGGATACTCAACTCAAAGCAAATCTTATAGAGTGTTCAACAAAAGGCTAAGGATCATTGAAGAAAGTATAAATGTATCCTTTAATGAAAATCTGATGAATGAACAGGGAAACGGTCCAGATTGGTTATTTAACATTGATAATCTAACCAAATCTTTTGATGTAAACTATGATTTTAATATAGGAGATTCAATCAATCAAGGTCAACAAGGAGGATCATCATCATTTAATGAGAGCCAAGGCAATATGAAGTATATTCTGGTCAATACTGTTCCTACAATTAATACTACTGATTCCAGTAGTAACTCAGAGTTCCCTAGGAATCTTGATACCAATAATAACTCAAATACTACTGATCCCAGTAGTAACTCAGAAAATCAAACAAATGATGATGAACCAATCAATCTTGACATCAGTACTAACAATGATCCGCCAGAAGTAAACGAAGATCATGTTACTACTGATACCAGTATCGATGAGGAAACTTCCCAAAATCCAGAAAATCATGAAGAAACATGGACAGATGCTCAATTTCCAGAGTCCAATGAGTCAAATCTTGACAATCAATTAGCTGTGGACAAAATTCATGGCACCAGAACAGAAAAGAATCATCCTTTGGACCAAGTCCTAAGTGATGTTAATTCAACCATGCAGACAAGAAGCAAATTTAATTCATCTTTAAATTCAAATGTCTGTAACATCAGTCTAATCTCTAATGAATGCATGTGTGAATGCTTTCTGTCACAGGAGGAACCCAAAAAGATTCAACAAGCAATGAAAGACTCAAACTGGATCATAGCAATGCAAGAAGAACTTCTTCAATTCAAACTACAAGCTGTATGGACACTTGTACCTCTACCAAAAGGAAAAAGAGCCATTGGAACAAGATGGATCTTCAGGAACAAGAAAGATGAAAGAGGTATAGTGATCAAAAACAAAGCCAGACTTGTGGCTCAAGGATACACTCAAGAAGAAGGGATTGACTATGATGAAGTATATGCACCTGTTGCTAGAATTGAAGCAATAAGAATATTTCTGGCATATGCTTCATACAAGAAGTTCAAAGTATACCAAATGGATGTAAAAAGTGCATTTCTTTATGGTAAAATAGAAGAAGAAGTATATGTATGCCAACCTCCAGGATTTGAAGATCCTGAACATGATAATTATGTGTACAAATTAGACAAAGCTCTCTATGGCCTACATCAGGCACCAAGAGCTTGGTATGACACATTATCATCATACCTACTGAAGAACAATTTCAAAAGAGGTGCAATCGACAAGACATTGTTCACAAGAAAAGTAAAAAATGATATACTACTGGTCCAAATATATGTAGATGACATCATCTTTGGTTCAACAAATGATCAACTGTGCAAAGAATTTGAAGAACTAATGCAGATCAAATTCAAAATGAGCTCAATGGGTCCAATGAAATTCTTTCTTGGACTACAAATCAATCAAAGATCAGATGGTATTTTGATTAACCAATCAAAATATGTCAAAGACATTTTGGAGAAATTTGCAATGAAAGACTGCAAAAGTGCAAGTACTCCAATGGAAACTCACAAACACATGCATCCTGATGTTGAGGGGGAGGATGTAGATGAACACCTATACAGATCAATGATAGGATCCCTAATGTACTTAACTGCATCTAGACCTGACATTATGTATAGTGTTTGTGTATGTGCCAGGTATCAGGCAAGACCTAAGGAGCTACACTTGCAGGCTGTCAAAAGAATATTCAGATACTTGAAAGGAAAGCCATCACTCGGTCTTTGGTATCCACATGACTCACCATTTGAACTTGTAGCCTACACAGATAGTGACTATGGTGGTGAATGTCAAGACAGAAAATCTACTACTGGTGGATGTCAATTCTTTGGAACAAGACTGGTGTCATGACAATGCAAGAAACAAACAAATGTTTCAACATCAACTGCTGAAGCAGAGTATGTAGCTGCATCTGCCTGTTGTGCTCAAGTATTGTGGATTCAGAATCAACTACTAGACTTTGGTATATCTATCCTTAAAACTCCAATTTTTATTGATAATCAAAGTGCTATTAGTATTGTAAATAATCCAGTAAAACATTCCAAAACAAAACACATTGAAATAAGATTTCACTTCATAAGAGACTGCAATGAAAAGAAACTAATTAAAGTTGAGAAAATTCATACTGATAATCAACTAGCAGATCTGTTTACCAAAGCTTTTGATGTAGGAAGATTTAGGTTTTTGGTTAGCAGTATTGGTATGATTTTGATAAGTTAATCTCAAATCTGAATCAAATGTAAACCATTGTACAATTTTTATAGTTATAAGCATGTTTTACTACTGGCTATTTATTACTACTGATAGGCTTACAGTGAATTAGGTCAATGAGTAACTCAAACGTTACTACTGATGAGTTACTACTGACATCGAACTTACTACTGATCGACAGTTATCTGTGAAATATGTCATTTTACCAAACTAACCTCCATGTAAATGACCGTTGGGTTATTATTCAAAGGATATTTCGGTCATTTTGCAGGTAAAAACGAAAAATATAAATACCCAATTCTGATTAATTTAGCATTATCCGACCTCAATCTGATAAACCCTTCGATAAACCCTAACAAATCATGCATCGGTATCAAAACCTCTCCTTGCTAAACCAAAATTCTCTTTAAATTCCATCATCAAAAACTTCAATTTCGAATTAAAAGATCTCTAAAATGGCTACTCTCACATCACTCGAAGTTCAAACTGATCTCAAGTACTCCGAATTTCACAATATGATGGCATTTTTGAAAAACCCAGATGGAACAAGAGATTTTCAACCAATAGTCATGTTTCTAAAGAACTCATACATCAAGTTTGCTCTCAATGTCAACCCGAAAGCATATCAACAACATCTTGTTGATTTCTGGGAGAATGCTGAAAGAACTGAAGAGGCAAATACAACTCAAATCAAATCAGTTGTAGATGGAAAATCGATTATTATTACTGAACAATCCATCAGACACCATCTGCAATTCAATGATGAATCAGGTACAACTTCTTTACCTAAAACCGATCTTATTGAAAATTTACAAAAAATGGGGTATGAAGGAAGACTAGACATAATCACTTTTCAAAAAGGTCTTCTTTCACCTCAATGGAAATACCTTGTTCATACCTCAACATTGTATTTCTCCAAAAAGAAGTACTTGGAATGAGTTCAACAAATCAATAGCTTCTGCTGTTGTTTGTTTGTGCACAGATCAAGTATTTAATTTTTCAAACATGATTTTTGAAGGAATGCTTGGAAATTTATCACCTTTTAAATTTTTAATGTATCCAAGATTCCTCACTCATATTATTAACTGTGAACTGCAAAACCTCTCAACACCTAAAAACATTTTTATTACTCCAGAAATAAACAAAAAGGTGTATACTAATATGAGAAAACAATTTAAATTTTCTGGCAATGTCACTCCACTATTCCAAAACATGATCTATGATCAACCTCCTACTGGAGAAAGTTTAGTACTCCCAACTGAACCCCAACCCACTCCATCAACCCCAAAAACAGCCCAAACACCACCCACTCAGTCCACTCAAATAAATGAACCAACAGATGTCCTGAATGTGTCCCAGGAACATGCAATTAATCCACAGAGTGCTACTCTTCACTCTGTGGAAGACCAACCAATATCCAAATCTATCTCCACCATCTATAAAAGGAAGAAGACTTCCTTAAAGGACACCAGGGGACCAATTGAGTCACACCCCAGACTCCAAGAGTTGTCCTCCAAGGAGGAGAGAGGGCATGAGGAAAGGGATCTCACTACTGATGCCCCAAAGGTGGGTGCACAGGCTAGTGAGAACATCATTAGGACCCAGACCTCGGCAACTCTTAGTGATGACTCAGAATTTGAGGAGTTACTAAGAGGACCCCGGTGCCAAGAAACCACAAGGGGGGGGCACTACTGCTTCTTCTAGGAAGAAGAGAGTGTCCAAACAACCCATTTCATCACCTAGAAGTGATGAGGGTAGCGAGCAACAAACTGAATTGATGGATAGGATGGAAAACCTTAAACCAAATGTACCAAACGAGCCCGAGGATCTTGCTAGACGGAGTGAGGGCAGTATTAAAACAAAGAAATTGACGGCTAGGAAGGAAAACCTTAAAACCACTGTACAACATTGCCTAGAGTTACTGAACAATCAAGGGAAAACCATGACCTACATGAAGCACCACATTAATACTTTGAATAGAAGACAGAAGAGGTTCGAGTCTAGGCTTCAAAAGCAATCAAGTTTGATCAAGAAACTTCAAAGAAAGATTGCTGATAGTGAGGCTCAACCAGTTGAGATCACTAAGGGGGAGAAAGATCAAATTCAAGGGATGATTGATCAATCTATAGCAGCAGAAGCCCTCCTAAACTTAAAAGAGGTCCATGGTGAATCAGGTCAGAGTATTGGTGAAAACCTGTATAAAGATATGGAAGAGGATGTATTTGTGTCTGCAAATCAGTCACAAACAGCAGAACAAGTACACTCTCCAGTTACTACTGAAGTCATAGATACTACTGACCCTATGGATATTACTGAGGCAAAGGATCAAGAGGCTGTTACTAATGATCGTGTTAAAGAAGCAAGTATACCAGTAGAAATTGATACACAACAAATGGTAGTACATGCACAAACTGAAGAACCAGTAGTAACTACCTTGGTTACTACTGAATCATCTGAAGAACTACCAGAACTGATTGAAGCTGAACGTGCCATCATCGTGTCCAAACCAAAAACATCAGAATTCAAACCACTTATCATAACTGACATTGATGATAATGTGAACTGGTTTGAGGTAGATGAGTGTGCTTTACCTCCTCATCCTAAGATTCTACCTCAGGACAAAGTACATCTATTCAATCCTTCAATAGTACTTCCAGAAGTCAAAGATATGAAGTACACACCTCCACTTCTTACAGCAGTTATTGGAAAAGGAAAAGGATTGTATGATGATGATTTTCCTAACAGAGCTCTAGGTCACCAAATGGTGAACAAAATCAACTGTGTCAGAAAAGCTAAACAGAATCAATGGAAGCTGAATAGAATAAAATATCAAAGAAAAGTAGCAAAAACTCAAGCTCTTGAAGACAAGAAAAAAGCTGAAAAAGAAAGACTAAAAGATGCAGCTATTCAAGAGATTGAAGAATTCCTAGAAGGAGATCAACAAGAAGCAATGAATAAAATCAAGCAAATTGAAAAAGAAAGAATAGATCTTCTTGAAGAACAAGTTAAAGAATGCAAAAGAAGCAAAGAAGATATGCCAGAACAATTTGCTGAACAGAAAGAAGAAATGATCTCATATTTAAAATCAAGAGGTCAAAATGCAAAGTCTTTTGGAAGAATGAAACTGATAACTATAATAAAAAGATATTGCATGGAGAAAAAGAAGGAACTTGCAGAACCTCAACCTAAGCAAATCATAGAAGGTCTGATTGAAATTGATCCTAAAGAAATAACTTCAAGACCAAAAATGACTGGAAGTTCATCTAAAAGAACTGCAAGTAAAAGAAAGGCATTGATAGCTGAAGAAAAAGCCAAGAAAAGGGCAAGATTAGATAACAAGGTAATAGATCTTCCCATAACCCCTATTCAAGATAATCCAATTGTAAACTGGAGAACGAATGGTCAAGCAATTGAAATAATCAGAGAAGACAAAATCATACAAAAGTTTAGTGCTTGGAAACCATTACTGATGTCCTGTACAAGAAATGATGTCATCAAACTTCTGATGATTGGAAAGCCTAGGATGTCAAAGAAGTCATGGAAAAATTCAGGAGCTGGATACTTAACCAGTATGATTGATGCTGCATTTTACCCTGAAGACTGTCCTAATAACTTCATCAGTACTGAAAACATATATGCTTGGAATGTGTTACCCACTGCACACATGTATTTCTTTGAACGAACCAGTAAGAGATGTGAACTAGTCTTGTTTGAAAAAGAATATCCACATTCTGATCAAACCATGTACCAAGTGATATGATGCTCCTTCATGCATCCTTATCATGTCAATTTGTTCAATGAAAAGAGAAATTACTTCATCAAAAGAAATAGCAAATACATCATTGCTCAAAGGAAACTACAAAATCAAAGAACACTTGAAGCAAGAGCCAAAAAGTTAGAGGATATGAAGAAGAAAGAAGAAGAAGATAAAGAAAAGGAAACTTGATTAATTCACATTGAATTAACAAGTTTAGGGGGAGATTGTTGGGATATAGAAAATTTAATACTGATGAAAGCTTATTAATAATGCTGCAGTTGGTACTGACAAAGACTTAATGCTGATACAAGAATTAGTACTGATGGGGCAGAGTTACATTTACTACTGATCAAGTGTTAATGCTGCTGTAACAACTTGATACTGACGATGGCTATTACTACTGATGTCAATATTTAGAGCTGATCGTGTCCGAGATCTTCGTATAATTAGTTATAGAATGTAAATCTGTTTGTTATTCAATTGTAATCGTTTCCTAGAATAACTAGGTTAAATAGTTAGGCTTCAAGGACTATTATATATAGTTCCTTATGAATTGTAAACATACGTGTGTATTGATCGATCATTAATATACATTGAAGCTTTTTGTGAATCACTGTGTTCTTATTATTATTATTCATTGTTCATTGTTCTTAATCAATTAACATAAGTGTTGATCCGCTGCAACTTCTTATTGTTAGTAGATCTTAGATTAATTAACTTGTCTGGTTAATCGATCCTGACACAAATAGAGCTCTTTACTATATCACTTTTGCCTAACTATTTTGAAAATTACTTTGTTTTCCACATTTATCACGTTTTTATTAGTCTAATTAATTTGTTGAATATTCAAATGAAAAATAAAAACTAGGTAGTGTTAGTGGGGGAGTTGGGAATGGGTTTAGGGAATGATATTGAAAGTTGGTTGTTTGTTATGCAAAAATGGATAAGAAAAATGAAACGAAACCCCCAAAAATTGGGAATCTATTAAAGCCATACAAGGGTTGACTTTATAACAAAAGCCTCTGTTGGTCTACCTATCACCTCTTATCCTCTACATATTATCTATATTACATTTACCATCACGAATGAATAGTAACACCAGCCACCTCCTGCTTCAAACTATTTCCCTCATCCACCTCCTGCTTGAAACGATTTCCTTTTATTGCCATGTGCGCTACCTATGACTTCCTACTCTACCTACTAAAAATCTTTTGTTGTTATCCATCAATGCCTTGCATTATTCTTCCTTTCGTTTTGCCCATTCAATTTTCCATTCCCCTGTTTCACTCAACGTTTTCAGGTACCTCAATTTTAATTTTGTGGCTTCTCTTCTTTTTAACAAGGAACCCTCTACCTCAGTTACCTCTCGAATTTGTGGATAAAATTCTGTTATAGTTCTCTTTAGTTTTAATTAGGGTTTCAATTTTGGCATTTCGCTTTTTATTTTGGATTAAATTTCCAATTTCGATTTTTAGGTTTCTGGCTTCATTTCATCTTCTCCAGGTTAGTTTTATTAAATCTGTCCATTTTGGGGTTCATATTTTGGATTTTGAGTTCCCACTGTTGGTACCATACACACATCTTTAAAGCAAATGTTCTTCTGCATTGATATTTTGGAAATACATTTCCTGCTACTAAAGGTTAGGGTTATCAATCATTTACTCCTGACTATATCAATACCAACTTACAATGCTTTTCTATGCCCTTTTTAAACTTCCAAATTCGACTTTGAAGTTCCTTGATTCATTTTATCTTCTGCAGGTTACTTTTAGTAAAAAATTTTATTTTGGTGGTTCATATTTTGGAATTTCAGTTTCCAATCTCACTACCATACACATTTTGCAAATTTCGGGAATTTTCTTTTCGAATTACAGTCTCTACTTCTAGCGTCATCAACCACTTACTCCTTTAATTGTTATCCTTTTAATTTTCACATTTTAAATGAAACACTTAGATTGCCATCTTAAAAGGCAACCAACTGTTTTGGAAACTTAAAATGCAGCCTTATTTTTGGATACTTAAATTCAGTGTCCTGTTCTTAATAATTAGAAAAATGTAGGCTACGCAAAATCTATATTATCTCTTAGTTTTAGAGGTTACGACTACCTTTTATATGTTGTCAGTTTGTTTTCAACTCTAACCATGTGTTCCCTAAACAAAATAAACAGGTGTGTCAGGTATCTAAGGTATGCTGTGGTATTATTTAAAATCATGACGGCCCGAAATCACAGAGATGTCGTCTGTTCACGCCTTTCTGACGACCAACACATACAAACAACAGCTCAATCGCGCAAACGTAAACAAATAGTTGCAGCGAACGAACTTAAAACACAAAATTCGTTGACTTATTTGGATTTGGGAAACGCCGATCAAATATGTGAGCATTGTGGGGCACTTTTTTGGTTCGCAGAACGTGTTCTTTCATCTCGGGTAAACAGCAGGCCTAAATACAACCAATGTTGTAAAAGCGGTCGTGTTAAACTAGAGCTCTCAAAAGAACCTCCAACTTCTGTAAAACTTTTATTCGAAAATCATGATTTTATGGACAACATTCGTGCTTACAATTCAATGTTTGCAATGACATCCTTTGGTGCAAATATTGATGAGACAGTGAACAACGGATTCGGTCCCTATGTTTTTAAAGTTGAAGGTCAGATTTTTCACTGGATTGGTTCCTTATGTCCACCTGATGATGAAAGACCTAGATTTTTACAAATATATATATATGTGACACTGAACACGAAATTTCTAACAGACTTCACTTCTTCAGTCACCATGATGATTCTACTCTAAAAGCTGACATTGTTTCCCTTTTGGCGAAAGTGTTAGACGAGACCAACGAGTTAATTAAACTTTTCCGGACCGCTAGAGATCTTTGTGCTTCTGCAAACATACCTAACTTTGTCATTCGCTTATATAGCTCCAACTCCCAAAGATGCTACGACACTCCAACATCAGGAACTATCGGTGCAATTGTCTACAACAACGAACCAACAGCCAAAGACTTTGATATTGTCATCCACCTAAACGACGACCATCCAACAAGAATTAACAAATTGCATCGCCTTTATATGGCTTTGCAATTCCCATTGTTATTTTTATTTGGTGAAAAAGGATGGTCACCAGACCTTCGTTTGTTACCAGATGGTTCTACACGTAACCGCCAACTTACAATGAATATGTTTTACAGCTACCAACTACATGACCGTCTCAATTTGTACACATTACTTTTAAGAGGAGGCAGACTTTTCCAGCAATATTTGGTGGATGTTTATATATGTATTGAGCAAAATAGATTGGATTACATTCACTCGCACCAAAATCTATTTAGAAACGAGTATCTTCAAGGTGTTCACGACGCATTACAACGAGGTGATTCAGACGGGCGTAACATTGGTAAACGAACAATCCTGCCTGCGTCTTTTACCGGGAGCCCTCGATATATGTATAAACACTACCAAGACGCATTAGCTATTTGCAGAGTTCATGGTAACCCTCAATACTTCATAACATTCACTTGCAACGTCAAATGGCCTGAAATTACAAGATACGTCACATGCACACCTTCAGTCAAAGTACAGGATAGACCTGACATTATTGCTAGAGTTTTTCAATTAAAAGTTGAGGCTTTCATACGATATTTAAAATCTTCGATTCCTTTCGGTCAGGTTGCTGCAGGTAATTCTACATTTAATCCTTTTTTTTCCGCACTACACCATCTAACACTTTTTTAAAAGTAAGTTATTTTTCCTTTTATTTAGATTTGTATACTATTGAGTTCCAAAAAAGAGGACTACCACATTGTCACACATTACTTTGGGTTACATCTCCTCATAAAATCAAACAACCAGAAGAAATTGACAAATTCATTTCCGCTGAAATTCCAAATCCAACAACTGAACCCGAACTTTATAAGATTGTAACAGAATCAATGATTCACGGTCCATGTGGCCTTGCACGAAGTAATGCTCCTTGCATGTCTAATGGTGTATGTTCAAAACACTTTCCCAAAAAGTACGAAACAACTACACGCTTCGACAACGACGGATATGTGCACTACAGAAGAGAATCCAACAACCATTTTGTTACCAAGAGTGGCATACAATTGGATAACAGCTATGTAGTTCCTTACAATAAAGATCTTTGTCTACGTTTTCAGGCTCACATTAACGTCGAATATTGTGGCTGGAGTATGATGATTAAATATCTTTTCAAGTACATCTCCAAGGGTGCAGATCGTATTCGCTTTAGAATTGCCAGATCTTCAACAACTAATGACGAGGCTGAATCATCAACTTCAACACATGTTGATGAAATCAAAAATTTTGTTGACGGTCGCTTTATTTGTCCTCACGAAGCAGCGTGGAGGATATTTGACTTCGCAATTCATAATAGAAATCCATCTGTACAAGTGTTAGCTGTCCATTTAGAAAACATGCAATGCATCACATTCAAAGATGCAGACAACTTACATACTATAGTGACCAATGTAACTTCAACCCAAACAACGTTAACAAAATGGTTGCACAACAACGTAATTGACGAAACAGGTCGACACCTTAAATACTTGGAGTAGAAGGCGTACTAAAAAGCAACCTGCTATAGGAAGACTTATATATGTCCACCCAAGTTGCGGTGAGACTTTCTATTTGAGAATGTTGTTACGTCATCAAATTGGATGTCAAACATTTGCTGATATACGTACGGTTGGTGAAGTTATATATTCAACATATAGAGCTGCATGTGAAATTCTTGGATTGCTTGGCGATGACCAAGAATGGACGTACGCTTTTGATGAAGCATCCATGTGGGCAACCTCTTTGGAATTAAGATCACTCTTCACTCACATGCTTTTGTTCTGCGAAATTTCTAATCCACTCGCATTATGGAAACAACATTGGCGGCAAATGAGCGACGACATAATATCAAAGGTCACTGGAATTACAAACATCACAACCAATCATGTTAACGATACCGACTTACAAGATTGTGTTTTGTATGAAATTGAACTTCTTCTTAACTCTAGCGCAAAGTCTTCCTCGGTTGTTGACTTTGGTTTACCAATGCCCCGAGCAGAATTACTTTGTGGGTTAAAAAACAGGCTTCTAATGGAAGAGAAAAACTACAATAGACAACAGTTAGCTGAAGATAACCAACGGTTACGACTTGCTTTTCACTCTGATCAATCAAGAATATATGACATAGTTATGAAATCATTTGAAAGTAACAAGCAGGTGCTTACTTTTATTTATCAATAGCATAATATTTTTTCTTCTTAACATATACATCAACATGTGCAACTAAATAATTCTTAGGTACTTCTATTTGTGTATGGACATGGTGGTACTGGCAAAACCTATTTGTGGACGGCCATAATTTCAGCAATACGAGCTTCTGGTAAAATTGTTCTTGCTGTAGCAGCATCTGGGATTGCATCATTGTTACTACTTGCCGGTAGAACAGCACACTCTCGATTCAAAATACCTTTAGATCTAACAGACGAATCCATTTGTCACATTAAGAAAAACACACAACTTGCTCATTTACTTCACGAGACCGCTCTTATTATCTGGGATGAAGCACCTATGAGTGATCGAAAATGTTTTGAAGCATTAGATAAAAGTATGAAAGATATCCTTAACAATCCAGCTTCATTTTTCGGAGGAAAGTCAATATTATTGGGAGGTGACTTCAGACAAACACTTCCAATTAAACCTAAAGCTTCTAAAGGTGAAATCATTTCTGCATCTTTCTCGAAATCATATCTTTGGAAACACTTCAAAATTTGCAAACTTACCCAAAATATGCGTCTACTACACCCAAATTTAAACTCCAAAGATAAAAATGAAATAGCACGATTCTCTTCATGGTTGCTTGCTATTGGCGACGGTCGTCTTAGTGTACCTGACACAGAAAGTCCTGTTGACACCAAAATTATTGAGGTACCATCTGAATTTTTAATACAATATAACGACAATGCTTTGATAGATCTTATCAGTTTCATTTACGACGAAAACACACTTAAAAATCCAAGTACAAAAAATTTGTCTGATAAAGCCATAGTTTCCCCAAAAAATGAAACATGTGATGAAATAAATAACTTAATTCTTAACATGTCTCCAGGAAAATCAACTACATACCTAAGCGTTGACTCAATTGTTCCACATACACACGACAAAGGGGATACTGAAGTTCTGTACCCAAATGAATATCTAAATTTACTAAAATTTAACGGCTTCCCTTCTCATACACTTGAATTAAAGGTCAACACTCCAATTATTTTACTTCGTAACATTAACCAAACAGCGGGCCTTTGCAATGGAACACGATTGATTGTTACACAACTCCTGCCAAAAATTATTGAAGCTCGGGTCATCACTGGAACAACCACAGGTCATCGAGTGTATATACCTCGAATTGTCTTTGATCACAATGATAAAGAACTTCCTTTTGTCTTCAAAAGAAAACAATTTCCAATCAAAGTTTGTTACGCGATGACCATAAATAAAAGTCAAGGCCAATCATTAAATAAAATAGGCGTCTACCTTCCTCAACCAGTCTTTAGTCATGGGCAACTGTATGTTGCTCTATCTCGAGCAACGTCACCCAAATCTTTAAAGATTCTTATTACACCCCAAGAAAAACACCCCCCAAACACCACAAAAAACATTGTGTACTCTGATTTCTTAGCCGAGATTCGATCTCCATCAGGTTCCAATATTTTCATACATACTAAACATATAAAAATAGTCAACATCCTAAATTGTTTTTTTTTTAAATAATTCTAAATATATTGTTATTTTCCTAAACTTTAGACATCACAAACATATATAATTTATGATTTTTATTTCTAACTCTGTGTCAGGCTGATGTTTCTGTCGTGGGTAAATCTCAATGAGTGAAAACTAAAGGCAGATGTCACTGGCTCTTCAAACACAAATTTACTACATTAACGATAGAGGCCAATGGTTACCATTCTTTAAAATAATTTGTATCTTATACTTTTCTATCCAAACATTAAATTACACAAACACAAAACTAATTTAATTTATGTTATTTATTTCTAACTTTGTGGCAGCTGTCAGGTTAAAGATTTAAGTTAATAATCTTGCCATTTCATGATGCGATACACCGACAACAGATTAGAACTCATATCCATAGATTGAACCCGTGAAAATTTAAGTTTGGTTCTATTTTACTCACATAAATGCTTTTCATTACATTATAAAGCTGATGGCATCAGCAGAAATTTCCACTCTTAAAGCCGGAGACCCAGGTGACCCAATCAACATTAGGGTCATTAGGAAATGGATACCATATGGCCACCAAAGTCAGTATTGTTTCCTTCTTCTTGATCAACATGTATGCAACCCTTTTTCATAATTTTCAATATTATTTAATTTTCCATATGAATCCTAACATATGCAAAGTAAACAGGGAATGGCAATTGAAGCTGTTGCAGACTTACGAGATCGTACATACCTTGATGGTATAATACGTTTACAATCATGCTATCGCCTTAGTAACTACATATGTCAAATTGGAAGGACCTACTTCAAAGTTGTTCCTCATCCAACAACAATTCGCCTTGGCAGAACAGCAACATTCGCCATTATACCGGACGATAACATCCCTGTTTATTACTTTAACTTCGTCATGTACAACAACCTACACTCCCGTATCAAAAACAATGAAATTTTAACAGGTTTGCACACTTCCTACCACTAAAAAAGATTAACATGCTACATTTTATTACTAAATTCTCACAATGTTTCTCAGATTACATTGGCATATACCACAGTACAACCGGTATATTGACCAGAAAGGAAAAAATATTATTGAAAATTAAACTCCAAGACCTCAGGTTACCCACCTCTCATGCCAACTAATTTAGCAGCTAACCTGCCATTTTAAACTATACCTTATTTTCTGACAATTTACACAGTAACAACTTTATTGACGCTACCTTATGGGAGGAAATTGCAGCTTCTTTTGACGAAAACTCCGTAACACAAACACCTTTACCAACCATAGCAGTAATCTCAATGAAAGTCGACACATTCGAAGGTTCTCAAACAAATAACATGACCACATCATTCACGATCTTTATATTAACATTCGCTTAAATCACAGGTTCACTTCAACTAAGTTCCACCTCAGCCACACACATTTACGTTAACCCGGATATCGATTTAGCCAAATCTATGGCTGCTACGTAACATCTTCCTTCATTCATTACAATTTACATTCAACATATAATTATATATGTAATTTCTTTTGCATTGCAGCTTTCAACAAAAACACCCGTCAATCTCCACCACAACAGGCGGACAAAACACACCCAACAACATCGCACCAGAATCAGAAAAAAACAGACAAACAATCGCAGAGTTACTAAAAAAGAATATCAACCATGACAATGTTAGTGTCCTCCACCTCCTATTTTAGATTCACACTTACTATACTATTCACACAAACACGCTAAATATTTACTTATTGATTTAGCAAACACAATGCACATGCATTGCATCAATAGCAAATATAGACGAGCGACGTGGGTGGTACTATACTGGATGTACACAATGTCGAAAAAAAGTACACCCCAAAGGAGACACATTAGCATGTCAAGATCTTGGTCAAATTGACGAACCGAGACATTTGTAAGTATCATTCTACCAATATTTATAACATGAAAAACAATATAACTTTCTTAATCTTCTTTTAAATACAGCTACTGTTTTACTGCAACTATTACCGACAACACCGCATCAATGTCAGCTACTTTCTTTGACGATGCTGCTACATCACTACTTGAAATCGAATGTACAAAATTGGTTGTTGAACAAGGACATACAAATCCGCAGATACTTCCACAACCTCTACAATCCATACAAGGACAGTGCAGAATCTTTCAACTCCAAATACCTAGACGACAACAATCAAACTCATCCCAAATGAACATCAATAAAGTTTTCCCAACAACCACAACCACAACCACACACCAACATATAACAACACCAACAATAACAACACCTATTCAGCCATCAACAACACCAACTGCAAAACGACAACTATTTAGTTAACCAGGTACAAACAAATTACTTACATTCAAAATACCCCACAAAATCACATAATTTTTTATAACATTTTCTTTCCAACTTACACAGATACTACGGATCAAACAACCAAGAAAACCAAAACCTCGAGCAGCATGGCATAAATAGCTGAACAACATCTTAACTTACTGATCTGAACAATCTCTTTTGGGTTATGTAAATACCACTAATTACCAAACTTTAGAATGTAGTGTGAATATTAGCAATCAAACTTTTTAGGGTCATGTAAAAATTTTCTGTCAACGATCTTTTGAATGTATTATAAATATTAGTAAACACTCTTCTCGGTATCATATAAAAATCCCCCGCGGCAACGCGCGGGGGGACCACCCACTAGTTCCTCCTATAATACAATTGTAATATAAAATCATTCCTCATAAATAATGCCAACTTTGATTTTGGTATCTGAAAGAGTCAAAATTCTGTGTGATTTATCAGAAACGGGCCCAACAAGAGTGTTTAGGGGTAAAAAAATGTCGTTTTAGTTATTTTGGTTTTATTTTGAAATGAATAATTAGGTTTTAATTCATGTGTTTATGCAGACCATTTCTTATTAATATTGAATAAAAAGTTACCCGTCCTGAGAATTCGTTTATCTTTCTTACCTTTACTTAGATTGCATGGTATGGGCCAATATTGCATTGGCGTGGTGGTGAGGTGGCAAGGCCACACCGTGGAAGAAAAGGCAAACACACCCCCCCCCCCAACGGCGTGGGGGGTTGGCGTGATGGGGAGGGGGCACGGCCAACGCCGAGTAACGGGTGTGGGGTAGGCGTGGATGCTTCTGATTGGTTGAGTGATATTCTTTTTATTTTCTTTTTTTATTTATTTAGAATTAAATGGAATAAAATGGTGTGGTGTGGTGTGGTGTGGTGTGGTGTGGTGTGGTGGGTATTTCTTAGGCTATGGGGTATGGGTACCACATGTGGTACCCAATTTACCTGCCACATCATCGCCACCTCAGCAACCACACCACCACCACACCACATCATCTCTAGGAAATACCCACCCCACCACACCATTTTATTCAATTTAATTTTAAATAAAAAAGAAAAGAAAATACCCATTAACCAATCACAAGCCATCATTTATCAAAAAGCAACCCCCAACACCCGTGGCCTCCCGTTGCCTGCACGCTTTCTCCACCACGCCAACCCCCCACGCCGTTTGGGGGCGGGGGGTGTTCCACCCATGGCCACGCCGTGGCTTTCCTGCCACATCACCACCCATGGCCACGCCATGGGCCCATACCGCATAGCCTTAGAGATGATGTGGTGTGGTGGTGGTGTGGTTGCTGAGGTGGCGATGATGTGGCAGGAAAAGTGGGTACCACATGTGGTACCATATCCCATAGCCTAAGGAAAATTGGGTACCACATATTTCTTAGAGTTTGTGTTAGGCCATCTGTTAGGACTAATTTTGTAATAGTTTTGATCTTTAAAGTCCGTTAGTTAACTTGTCCTTTGTTAAGTGGTAGGAGTATATAAGGTTGTATCTTTGACTTTCAAGTCAAGCTTTCCACACAATTACTGAATACACTTTTAGGGAAAGTTTCATTCATCTCATTCTCTCTCAATTTCACACACTTACACCAAGAACACACACTCACTCAAATCTTCTATTTCTCACTTGAATCTTCATGGATTAGCTTGATTATAGTCTCATTAGGTTCTACAATTGGTATCAGAGCAAAATCTCTATTAAGAGAAGATCCAAATCGAGCTAGATTGATGAAGATCTGAGAAAAAGTGAAGAAAAGTTTGTTCGTCAATGAGAAATTTAATGTTGTAAATTTTTCGTTGGAATTGAAGATTTGATCATGGATTAGTGTGTCTCCATTGTTTCTAAGAAGAATAGAATCAATCTCAGATCAATTCCATCAACATTCGACCTTAAATTTGATGATTTTAGAGAAAAAGTGAAAAAAGTTGAAAAGTTACTGTAAATCGAAGATTCGAAGCTCTTGTGTAATGGATTGAAGAAATTGATCGGTTCAGAGTGTTAGCAATTGGATTTCGAACATCTAGCAAAAAGAATCATTGAATTTGGTTGAGTATCGAGCAAAATCGGATCGAAAAAGGGAAGAAAAGTTCGTACGCGTACAAGAGTTCGGCTTCAACGACGAAGAACAAGTTCGGGGATTTAGAAGTTCGGCCCGAGCAACTGGTTGAGTAGTTCGGCCCGAACTACTAAACTCTTCGGCCCATATCGAACTTTTATTAACTTCGGCCCAATTCACCTAGTTCGGCCCAAGGAATTCACCTAGTTCGGCCCAATATTCTCCTAGTTCGTTAATACCGATCTCTTTCCAGTATTCGGAATGATTCTTCACAAGTTCGTCATCTTAATCTGAAATACAATTAAAATCGAAATCAATTCAGTGTCAAATCCATTCAACGATTTTCAATCGGCTTAACAACAGGTCTCTGATTTAAAGTCGAGCAACAATTCCGATTCTTAATTCGTAATTCTGATTCATAATTTGATTCAACGATTTCGATTCAAACGTGATTCAACAATTGATCTTCGGCTCACAAATCGTTTTTGTGTTCGGATTCAGACGTCGATTCAATATATAATCGATCTCTCAATTGAATCGAATCAAGATTCTTGAGTTGTCTCTATTTCGATAACCAATTTCAATTTCAATCAACTGAATAAACCTCAATTTCATTCGATTAAAAATTTCAATCAAATTGATCTTGTTTGGCATCCATAAAGAGCTGCGTATTCAATTGTTAATCAACCATCGGCTCTTGATCGGATCGTAATCGTAAACTAGAAACATCAATTGGAAATCCAATTGATCATAATCGTAAACTGAGATAGTACTCAGTTATTCATAATCGTAATTGAAATCAAGAACAACGTCAAAGTGTTCAACAATTCTTAACAGTTCGACTTCAACAGTAATCGTAATCTTCAATCTTCAATCGTAATCGCTACATCAATTGAACGTAAACCAGAATCGTGATCTTCAATTATCGAACGTAACATCTTGAAAGTATTTGGCTCGAACAGTTGATTCAGATTGCAGAATCGACTCAAACAAAGTTCTCTACATGAGAACTTTAGTTCTCAATTTCGATTTTGAAGATCTCGTTTTCGGCTCCCGTGAGTAGGAACCGGATAGAGACGGTGATTTCGGTGACGCCACCGGTGTATCTGTGGAAGAACTAGATCCAGAGGCTGAGGCGGTGGAAAGAGTTGGAGTCGGAGATGATTCCGTCTAAATTCAGTCCAGTATCTTGAATTCATGTGTGCAGCCCAATCTCAATTTTTTAAGCCCAATTCACCTTACAACGGTTTAAGCCCAGTTCACCTTTTAAGCACAAAACCAAAATTCAATTACAATCAACGTTCTCGGCAATTAACAATCAAAACATTTAAATTCAATCTGATTCTATTTTTTAATTTTGTTTTTAACCCTTTTAATTTTACACTTTTAAACTTTTTAAAATGTTTTAAACTTTTTAAACAATTTCATTTTCAACTTTTTAAAAACTTTTTAAACAATTTTAATTTTCACATTTTAAACACAAAAGAACTTTTACCCAAAATCCTAATCGCAAAAATATGGATCCAGACCTTGCCAATGCGAGAAAAGCTGCCGAATATTATAAACAAATGGAAAAACCTACACCAGCTATCAATGATGATTTGGATAAAGAACGTCAAGACGTACTACGAGTTATAGCAAAAATTTCAGACTATGCGAAGAAATACAATTCAAAGCCTAGAAACAATAATCTGAGATCTTCATTCGACATTAAGCCTGATATATCTGCTACAATCTCAACTAAAAAGCCAACTGTCGCACTTTTGGATGCTACAAAGAAATTAAACGTTCGGGATTCAGAGTATTATGAACGTAAGATGTTGATGGCTAAACAAGTTGAGACTGAAAAAGTGTTATCTGTTGAAGATAGTAAATGGATGGAAGATTCAGATCCTGAAGATTCTGAAAATGCTGCGGTTGCTGATCGTTTTAATGAAGAAGTCAACAAGGATGACAAGGTACATATTTCTCTTCTTTCTAATGAAAATACTTCCACTGATTCTGATACTTGTTTTGTTCAAACTCAGATATCTGAAATTGATTCTTTAAAACAAAACATTTTAGATGAAAAAGATTTAAATAATCAATTTCAAGAACGTTTAAATAATTTGCAAAATGAAAATGAACAACTTGTTCAACAGATTAAACAAATTAAAAATGTCAAACTTGAGAATCTGGAGTTACAAAATCAAGTATCAGAATTGAATGTCAAATATGATAATGATGTTAAGAATTTGTCTCATACAATTTCTGAAAAAGAAATGGAAATAACAAATCTTAAAAATGCCCAAAATACAATTTCAAACGATCGAAATGACAAATATTACAAATTGTACATTGACACATGGCATGAATATCAAATAACTAAAAATTGTTTGGAACGTAAACAACAAGAGTTTGATGAAAATGAACAACAGTTTAAATCATTAAATTCGCAAATCAAAGAATTAACCGAAAATCTTCATGAACAAAACATTCTTTCATCAAATGAAATGCTAAACAAACAAAATATCATAAACACACTCAAGCATGAAATAATTAAATTGAATTCACATATCAAACATCTTGAGGAATTGATTGTTAAACGAGGACACACTGATCAAACCATTCATCTTAACAAGCCTAAAGATTTCAAATATTTCAACTCTCGAGAAGGGCTAGGAGCTGACAATCCTGAATATCTTAAGACCGCGTGCAAAATGGCTCCTACATTATATGATTCAAGATATCTACTCAATGGAATCTCGCAGCGATTCATTCGGATGACTGACGAGGAAGAAGAAATAGAGAACTTCAACAGAGCTAAAAAGGAGAATGCTCAAATTAGTTTCAATTACACTGAATTAAATAAAACATATGAAACTAAAAGGGCTCAATTTGAAAATGATGATTATTTTCCCATTATAAAACCAGAAGAATTTGATATTAAGGGAAATGATGTTATTCAACAAAAGGTTACACCAAAGATTTATGTACCAAATCTAATTCTTGAAAAGAAAATTTGTCAATTGGAAACTGAAATAGATGAAACACATAAGGCGTTTGACAAAGAAAAATCAGTTCTACAAACAAAAATTCATGGATTAGAAAATAAAATTGATGAAACACATAAATCTTATGAGAAAGAGAAACTAAAGTTGCAAGCACAAATTCAAAATTTAGAATCTAAATCATCTAATCTTCAGAAACTTAAGAAGCCTAGTGCATCTATGAACTTAGATTCTCCTTTAACTGCAACGAATAAAAGTAAAAACTCAAGAATGTTTTCTCCTGTCATGGCATATCGTGATTTTTATAAAATCAAGCAAACTGAGGTTCATAGAGGAAATTCTACACCTAAACCGAAATCACAAGTCAGATCCTCTACCAAGCCTAAGCCTAGGAGATCCACGGTCCCGCCACACTCTGATAAGAAACTGAATGCTCTTAAACAAGTTATTAGAGGAAATTCCGCACCTAAAACTCCAAATAAATTAGGTTCCTCTTATAGACTTAAGCAAAATAACAAAACACCTCATGCGACCCTTTAGATAATAATAAAAATCAGATCTTATGTCTGTCTCGATCTCTTACTGTAGGTCGAGGTTCTTGGTGGCGCTGTGGCTGTTCTTCTCTGACTGGGTAAAGGCCTACAGTAAGAGATCGAGACAGACATAAGATCTGATTTTTATTATTATCTAAAGGGTCGCATGAGGTGTTTTGTTATTATTTTTTTTTCGTACCTGGAAAGTTTCATTCGTTGGATATATAGCCAATTTTTCAATTTTTTGTATTCTTTGTAATTTTGTTTTCCCCCTCCTGGTGGTATCAATCGAAATGCCTTATTTGTTTTTCCAGGAAAATGGATATCTCCAGAAAAGATTATCAGTTTTATTTTTTCTTCTTTTTTCTTCACTCGGACCAACCCGCCTACCCGACTTCTTCTATTTAAAGTGATTTGTGTATCTACCCCAATAATACTATTGTGCCGTACCATTATGGAAGAAGACTCGGCCAAAATGTGGACTTCTACGGGAATAAAAAAAAAGGGATTTACTTCCTTTTGGTATTTTGGCCAAAATACCTTGACTCCTTGATACTCAATAAAATCTACACCATCAACCGTGTTGAAACATTCTAGTGCTTCAAAGAAAATCTTTTCCAAAACTAAATCGTTAAAATACTCAAGAAATGATTTACTTTCATTGGCACCTAATATGACTTTTCCACAAGTGCCAAAAACATTTCCTGTTTATGTTTACAAAACATCCTCAATCTTAAAAGCAAAATGGGTTCCCAAAACTCCAACATCTCAAATAATTCCCCGGAAATTATTTGAAAGTGAAACATCAAGTTTCAGTTTTTCTTGGAACTCTCAATCTTTAAATCAAATCGATACAACTTATCGGTGGTTTCATTCTCACGCTAACATCGTCGGACCCAAACAAAAATGGGTACCAAAAGTTGTTTGATTTGTTTTTGCAGGAGAATGACTTATACACGCCTCAGTGTATAACTCGCGCTTCATCTAAATGACTTATATACACATCAGTATATGACTCAAACTTCAAAGCAATGGCTTTCAAGTACATCTGCTTGAAACCCGGTTTTCAATGACATCATTGGTTGAGGGGGAGAATTACTATATTCACTTGTCAAGGGGGAGAAAATTGACATTCTTATGTAAAGGGGGAGCATAACTGCTTTATGATTTTTGAAAAACAACTGTTGAGGGGGAGCATTCTTTATAATCGCTAAATCCTGTTTCAATGCTCCTTTCAAATTTTTTTTTTGAATTATCAATATGGGGTATCCATTTTTGTAATATCCGTAAACGATCTCATTACCAATCTCACTTGGTACTGATTGCATCTGTTTATTACAAATTTTCTTATTCTATCTTGATAATAAATTTTTTTTTACCTCAAACAGTTTTTCAACCTCCTACAACTTTACAATAACACAAGCTTATCAATGTTGAGTATTAGCTTTTGCAATATTCGTAAACGATCTCTTTACCAGTCTAGGTTGGTACTGATTGCATCTGTTTATTGCTAATTCTCTTATTTCTCATTGCTACCTTTGTGTTCCTTCATTGTTAAAATTCTTTTAAAAAAAAAAATCAATTTTTCTCTTCTTACATAAAATTTACATTTTTCAAAATCAATACTCAATTACAAATTTTTTTTTACTCATATTGAGTTGTTGACATCACAATCTCATAAATTCTTTATTATTCTGTGATGCTCAACATTCCAAATTTTTTTTATCTCACTTTGTGCTCACAATGATGTGTTCACAACGTAGGATACAAATTTTTGTCATATTCGTAAACGATCTCTTTACTAGTCTCGATTAGTAAAGATTGCATCTGTTTATGACAAATTTTTCGTCTCTTGCGTTGTGGCTCAATTTTTCACAACCCTGATTTTGCACAACATAAATTTTTCATTTTTAAATGACTTGTTTGTAACACTCAACACAATTTGCTGTTAAATCCGTCGATCTCTTTACTAATTTCAATCAGTACTGATTGCATCTGTTTTTAACACCATCTTGGATTGATTGTTCTTACTATTATTAAACGATTTTCATTCTTAAACGCTCCGTGGAGAAATCATTTTTCATCTTCTCAAAACTGCTCAGATTCAATTCTGACTTTCTCCAGTTCTCACACACTCAAAATCGTTTTGAATGCACATTGTTATGTCATTGATCTTTGTATATCCGTCGATCTCTTCTCTACACACGTTCAGAGAAGATTGCATCTTTGTAAGTGGTATACTTCACTGATCTTTGATATAACCAAACAAATTGATTTCTTTTAAATTTCAAATATTTGATTAACAATGTCTCTAATCATCGTGTTTGTCATATCCGTAAACGATCTCTTTACTGAAGTTCTTCAGTAAAGATTGCATCTGTTTATGACTTCACGTGATCATTGACATTGCTATTCTTCATTTCCAAATATTTTTCTCAAAACATTCAAAGGATTAAATCAATTTGTCGAGTACTACATGTTTCTGGTTCTCATTCCGATCTTGGCTCTTGATTTTCACCGACACACCATTCCTCTCTCCGTTTCCAAAACGCAACGATTCAGCTTTATCATGAGGACCCTTATCATGATCCTCATGAGGGGGAGAAAAAGAGCAAGAAATAGTTATAATATCGGGTGTATAACTGAACAACGTCAAAAAGAACCACAAACATCCCATCAAAGAAGAAACTTCATAACACATGTACTCAAATCAACTGCAAAATCAGAAACGTTTTAGATCAAGTGATTAAGAGAAAGAGAAAATGATAATCAGTGTACTAGATAGAAAAACAAGTGAAGAAGAACAAAACCGAATCATCAACATAATCTCTCTCCAAAACCTCAACCAACTCACATCTAAAAGCTTAACCGTTCAAATCATTCCTACCAAACCAAACACACACACACACACATCTAAAAGCTTAACCGTTCAAATCATTCCTACCAAACCAAACACACACACACAACTAAAAGCTTAACCGTTCAAATCATTCCTACCAAACCAAACAAACACACACATCTAAAAGCTTAACCGTTCAAATCATTCTTTCTAAAAAATCTCAACCACGTATATCACAAGCTCAACCGTTTAAACCATTCTTTCCAAAATTCCATAACATTCATTATCCGTACAAAATCTTAACTGTACAAACCTTTTGTTCCATATCAAATACAAATTATCCACATTCACCCAAATCCTAAATCTACATATCATTCTTACAAAATCATACATACACATCCAAAATTTTAACTGACAAATCATTCAAAAACACTATCATTATATCCTTATCCTCCTCTACCACAAAATCCAAAAACAACCTCTCCATTATCTGAAAACCCAGTCAAATCCTTACTTAACTGATATTCTGTTTCCTAAAATTTTCAAATCTTTAAGTAAATCAGTTATAGGATTTCCTCACTCAAACAGTATCAACGAAAAACATATCCACTTTGAGTATCTTAAACTTCCAGATTTCTGAAATGTTTTAATCTTGAAATTCAGAAAAATATTTTCTTGCCAAAGACAGATAATGAGAAGAATCTGAAGTTTGAAGACTGTGATGACGTGTTAAAGATCAAAAAGGGGGAGATTGTTAGGACTAATTTTGTAATAGTTTTGATCTTTAAAGTCCGTTAGTTAACTTGTCCTTTGTTAAGTGGTAGGAGTATATAAGGTTGTATCTTTGACTTTCAAGTCAAGCTTTCCACACAATTACTGAATACATTTTTAGTGAAAGTTTCATTCATCTCATTCTCTCTCAATTTCACACACTTACATCAAGAACACACACTCACTCAAATCTTCTATTTCTCACTTGAATCTTCATGGATTAGCTTGATTATAGTCTCATTAGGTTCTACACCATCCATTCGTCATTAGAAGCATTAGCTCCAAAACAATCTATATACAAAAACACTGATTTCTGTTGGACCAACACTGTTTAGAAAATGTTTTTGAACAACTCTGTTTTGGAGAAGAAAAAAATATTCAGCGGACGACTCTATCTAGAAAAAAGGTTTGAAATCGTGTCAAAAAAATAAAAAAAATATTGTAATTACCGTGAGCATGGCTTTAATGTGATTATCACCGATTTCAATTGTATTCAAGACGCGATCTTTTTCTTTCCTGAGCTGAAGTAGAATGCTAATAATGTCCTGGCTGTCTTCCTCATGGGAATTAGGGTGAAGTCTTTCATCAATTAGTTGTTGATAAAACGAATCCAAATCTTGAAAACATTTCTCTAACTGATTCATCTTTCCCGTTAATCTATCAATCAAACCCACAAAAGGCAATCCAGGCCAAAGATCCGAAACAAACAAGCTTGCTACCATTGTTTGAAGTTCATCAAGAAGCCGAAGAATCTCCCTACGTTCATGTCCATCTTCATACCTATAAATATAATGAAAATCTCGTACATATTATTCAATCAATTTTTGGAAAGGGCCCCTAAAGCAAAAAAAATCTACAAAGATGAAATAATTAGTTAAAGATTCCCGATATATATCCGGTTTTTTTCTTTTAGACCATTTAGTTTGTCCATTTTAAATATTTATTAGGCTTACATTGAGTTAGGTTACACAAATATATATTGACTAATTTTTTGAAAGTGAGCCCTAAGTTTTGTGAGCCCAAGGGACTATCCTGGTGACACATGCCCAAGATCAGCCTTGCAAAGATATATAAGAAAACCCTATTAGACTTTAAGTTCGTTTATACAATTGAGCTTGTGTCACACTTCCTTCGTCCAACAAAAAAGTTATTATTTCTCTTGAGCACAAGTTTTTAAAAGATAGTTGTGAAGTCCTTGTTAATAATTTTGATTAAAATATAATGCTGGTTTATAAAGAAAAAAGTTTTTTTATAAGATAGTTGGTGGTGAATTCTTTGGTAATAATATTATTTTATTAAGTGGATCTCTTATATTTAAGAATGAGAACTTTTTATAAGACAAAAATTTAAAGAGAAATGACGGAAGGAGTACAGTAAACCTAAACTATATTATGTAAGATTACCTTTTGCCAAAACCCAGTCTCATAATGATAGTACTCGTCACACTCTTGGAGATTTCACTCAAATTTACAAGCTCAGAAGAAAGTGAAAGCTCATGTATTTTCTTCATGGCAAGTGAGACCTCATCTTCACGAATACGCCTAGAAGATTGCACCCTTTTAACGCTTAGCAAATGAACGGTAAAGATCTTTCTCATCTCCCTCCAATAATCGTTGTATGGCGAAAAGGCGACATCAAGAAGATTGTAAGACAACTTCCTTTGGGAAACCGATGACGGCCGGCTGCAAAAGACAAGATCTTGAGTTTTAAAGACCTCTCTAGCCAGACTGGCTGAAGAAAGAATGATAGTCGGGATGAAACCGAACCGGAGGAATATGATCGGGCCGTATGATTTGGAAAGGTTCCATAGGGATGTATGGAGGCTTGATTGCTGGATCTGATGCAATCCAATTAAGGGTAGTGCAAAGGGGCCTGGTGGATTGCATCTTGATTTGTTGATTTTTAGAAGGTGGAGTGATAGGAGAGGAAGCAACAAAAAGATAAATATCGTAAAGAGTGCCATCATTGAGATGCTTCACTAGTAGTTTTGGTTGTATATATAGTTTAAAGACAGGCATGGAAAAGATTATATTATCATCCTTGTTATAACTTAAATTTAGAACTGATAAAATCAGTCACTACACGATAATTCTACACGATAACCAAATTTACATTATTATTATCATTATGGTTGGTTACTAGCTTGAGCTCCTATAAATTACATTTACAAGATCTAAAGATGCAGAAAATTATATATACTTGTTGATTTATTTTGTTTGCTTAAACGTGTATAATAATTTTTCAGAAGACCTAAAACTAAGAAATCTAATAATGTTATATATGTTTGATAATTTGATTCCGGTTATTTAAACGTTTATAAAATGTTATTTGAATTATTAGAAGAGTTATAATATTATATAGGTAACTTAGAGATCTATTAAAATTTAGTTGACTAAAATCACTCACTGTTAGACTTTAGGGGTGGTATCAGAAATTGGGGGCAAATGTTAGAGATGTAAATCACATCCTCAATAGAATTTTTACTTTTAATGTAAAACATTAAACCAGAAAACGAATTTGAGTTGGAATTTTTACCATTTTTAAATTGAAAACCTTATTACTTTTAGGCTATATATGTGAAAGGAAAAAATGAAAAGAGATAATACCAAGGTTAATAGTTTCATGGTAAAGAAAAACATATAGGGAAGAAAACATACAGAAAAAGAGAAAAATAAATTAAATAAGTACTCCCTCCGTTCTACAAAAAAGTTTACATTTCATTTGGACACAATTTTTTAGGAGATAGTTAGTGGTGAGATCATTTATAATACTTTTGATTAAAATATAAGGTTAGATTGGAGAGAGAAATTATTTTATTGGTGGAATGATTGTAATAATATTATTTTATTAGGTGAGCCCTCCAAATTTGAGAAATGTAAACTTTTATGTGAGACAAAATTTTAAGGATAAATGTAAACTTTTTTGTGAAATTGACAGAGTATAACTTAACAACAGATTCGAACTCGTGAGTCGTGTGACAAGGTCCATAATTTCAGTATTGACAAACAAACAAACCACTTGGGCCACAATTTACTTCGTGTCTTCTGCCTAAATTTATAACATTTATTTATATAGAGATAAATAAAATAAACCCTTTTTATCAAAATTTATTCAAAAACATGAAAAGTTTAGGGGCAAGTGCCCATCCTGCCCACCCTTGGTACCGTCATTATTATCTAAGGAGGATTTAAGGTGTTGTCCATGACCTATTGGTCATGGGTTCAAGTCCCGTCGTGGACAAAAAAGTGGAAAGTTCGAGGCAAAACATACTGCCCCTTGTGGATGTCACTATCTAGGCTCGAACCACTAACTTACTAACTAGCCGTTAAAAAAAGAACTAAATATGTATAAGATCACACATTATTTTATGTTAAAAATTAATTAATTTAATTAAAACATGGCAACACGCTTATCGAGTATACTGACCGATTGGATGTCACTGTATGACTCGAATCACTAACTAATTAATTTGGATGTCATCATAGTATTACGCGGGTACCTTGGTAGTTCTTATTGAAATCTATGATATAAATGGGAACTTTTTTTTGGGACGAAAGGAGTAATTTTTAGCCTATCTCCCAAATATGAAGGAAGATCATTCAGATCAAAATTTGCTTGAATACGTCGTTTCTACTGACCAATCCAAAGTGGTGCATATTTTTTGGGCTTATTTCATTTGGGCTATTATATATGGCTGGGCTATAGGCTTAAAATTCAATAGTTGTAGGCTTGATCTAAGAGGTAGCACATGCATCAAAATACTCCAAGGTGGTCGGTCCGCCCCTGATTATCATAAAAGCAAAAAATCAAAGTGCATTTTAACTATCACTTATACTTCGTAGTAATTATTATTAAAATTCTATATACTTCTTTCGTTTTAAAATAAGTAATACACTTTATATTTTGGAATGTTTTCAAAATTCGTGATATACTTTAAAAACTTGTCTAATTTGGCAAAAAGTAGTAGGTCCCACATGCATCCACTAACTATTTTATTTAATAAAGTGAAATGATACATTTATTTTTATTTTTACTTTTAAAAATAATAAACTCACTTTAAGTGAGACTCATCATCCACTAACTATCTAATTTAATCTAATACTCCCTCCGTCCCAAATTAATAGTCCACTAGACAAAAGGCACACCCTTTTAAAAAAATGCAATTATTGCACTGTCCACCAATAAAATCTCATATTTACCCACTTATAAATCATATGATTGGTTGTAATTTGAAATTGACACTTATTTTGGGACAAACTAATATAATAACGTGGACAATAAAAATGGGACGGATGGAGTATTCATTATAATATTTTACCTCAAAAAACGTGAAATTATTTTGGAAAACGGATGAAGTATTAGAAATACAATTAAACAAATTCGACAAAATACTTTTAGACTATCCTCATTAACAACTTAATCCAACTTTGTTAAAAAAATAATAATTTTTCTTTCTTATTTTTCACACCTTAGCAACCTAACTCAATTCAAACTAATTATCAATTAAAAAATTACATGTAATAAATTTAACCATATTTAGAAAACAAAAAAAAACTTGGTGACCTTTTTATGATGACTTAGGTCACTCCTTTTTGTTGACCATCTCTCATTTTTATTACTCTGTATTAATTTAATGTTGTGACCAATCCAACCTATATCAACATGGTAGTCTTAGTGTTGATTAAAGAATCAAGTGCCACGCGGAAGGTAAAAGATGGAGTTAAAAATTTATTACGTTTTCTTCACAAATTCTCAATCTTTTAAAATTACAAAATTAAATCAATGAAAATATGAAGTTCACAATAATTAATTATAAGCAACAAAAAGTTTATGTACAATGATAGCGGACATATATATATATCAAATATTTCATGCACACATGAATGTAATGGGTGTGTGTCGACGGTTAGAGTGAGTTGGAGTTGAAGAGCACTGGCAAAAGAAACAAAGATCCCACCATGCATAAGATGTAATAAACATCTTCTAGATATCTGTAATAGCCTGGGAAGATGACTTCATGAGACGATCTGATTACACGATCATATATCCAAGACAAAATTACGAGATCCAAATAAGCCGTTACACACATAACAACTGAGATGGTAACAAAGGGGTTTGCAGTGGCTAGACGAACATCATGCAAGTTTTCGAACATAAACTTGCCCACAACAAATACTAAAAATGACAGATACATCTTAAGCAAATTAGAATAATCTTTCGGGTTAGCGTAACCGTGTAGCCTGCAATACAAAAAAGAACGAGGGTAAGAGTGTTTGGTATATAGCAACAATATTGTAATTATAAGATTTTTTGCTAATAAGATAATACTCCGTATCAGATAGAACTTGATATGATAGTGATAAGTGACGTATTATATGCATGTATCTTGGGTTCCACGTATCAACCAATTACAATGAACAAACAAAAAAAAAAACAAAAAGAAAATCATAAAATGTGATAACGGGGAGTGATGGTGGTAGCGATCGAGGGATTTGTTATAACAGATGAGCCTAGGTCACAGCCTTGGAATTAGCCAAACTCAAAAAGCTGTAAATAAACTTCTTGGGACGTAGTTAAGAATCGGACAAGATTAACCTTTGATAGATCGAAGTGGTGAAAACAAATTAACGCTCAAGTATGTTGTTAGAGGAAAGGAAATGAATGTTACCCGACAGTTGTGATTGGATAAGGTTTTGCAAATTGTTGTTCTTCTTTAATGGTGATGGCGAGCTTTGGCTCCTCACCACCATCTTCATCTCCTCTCATTGTCGCCATATATAATTTTGTTGTTATTGCAAAATAAGTTATAGAGGGACATATATAGAAGTATTTATAACAATAAAGAAGTATTTCATTGGATGCATTTAGGAGCTTTAATTCATGGTAATTTGATATGTTACGCATCCAAAAAATTTGGATTAGGCATAGTTAGTAATGTCGACATTCCAAACATATTAAAATGCTTAATTCTATTTTCTTGGTTGATACGTACATCATCGACCGACCAAATTTGGACTTGGTATGTTAGGAATATTCTAGATGATATTCCTTGAGATTTGATGGGTCAAAACTTGGAAACTACAAGGATCTAAATTGAAGATATAGAAGTTCAAATTTAAATAAAGATTTAGGGAATAATCATAAATGTAAAAAAAATATTATATCTTTATTAGTTTAAAAGATTTAGTTATTATCTTTTCCTTGTAAGTCTTAGGTTTTCTAGTATATAAAGAAACCTAATGACATAGAATTAGATGTTCTTGGAACCCACGTTTTAACGTGTTTGTGTGTATTCTCTAAGCCTCAAGGTCGTTTGATCCTATTTAACAAAAAACCGTTCTACATATTTATATGTAGAATTGGGGCTTTTAGTAATCATTGTATATAAAGATGATGATGAAACCTTGTTTAGCAATACAAATCTGTTCATTTAATTCCGCATTGTTTATGATTTGTAGTTGTATATTCCAGATCAAGAACTAACTATTCTTGAGCCTAAAGATCGATTATATAGAGTTGTTCTAAACTCAACAATTGGTATCAGAGCACGGTGGCTCAGATCTGGAATGAAACAAGGATGGTTCGATAATCACAAGAAGAATCAAGCATATTTTTTTAAAATATCACCGTTTTCTATCAAGTCACAGAAATCTATATATCACGCTTCATGAGTCGAACAAGCAACCACTTGCGCCCACCGCTTTAATCTCAACTTCACCTTCTTCGGATCATCCTTTATATCAACAATGAAGTTGGATGATTCAATGGAACTAGCAGAAGAATCAGATTCGATAGACGAAGATCTTGACAGATTCCGGTTGTTAAACTGCCGATTCACGGCAGCATACAGCTCAAGTGCAGGAAAAACTCGTGTTAGTTTGGAATCCAAATTGTTTGACTGATTGAACCCAAAACCCTAAGTCGATGCAACCTCTGAGCTCTTTGATGTTATCATCGGTGACGTCATAATCTGATACCGCATCAACGCTCTTGCTACGGCGGAGAGAGTGACGCCGTTGCTGTTTGACCTTCAGTTTCTCTCAATCTTTGTCGTGGGTGATATCCGGAGACCACGACTGATTTTTGAAAAGAATCGGAGCTGATTTCTTTGACTTGGCCATCAGAACCACCGTCTGCAGCAGAGGGATGTCCGGCGGGAATTATTACTGATCTTAGTCAGTAGTAAATCAAAATTACTACTGCTAGGTCAATTTCTATACTACTGCTGGTATAATTTTACTACTGATCTTGTTTCGATTTTACTACTGCTGCTCCAACAACTTTACTACTGATCCTTATATAACAACATTACTACTGATCAGTACCAAATGTGGTTACTTCCAAAATTCAAGTTTACTACTGGTCCGATTTTATGCGAAAATACTATTGATCAGTAGTAAATGAAGAAAAAAACACTACTGATCAGTAATAAACTGAAATTTTTACTACTGCTGCGTTGACTGATCAGTATTAAACAGCACTGAAGAAAATTTTGATACTGATTTCTTCCTTTAACCGATACATC
This sequence comes from Calendula officinalis, assembly GCA_963853835.1. Lineage (NCBI taxonomy): Eukaryota > Viridiplantae > Streptophyta > Magnoliopsida > Asterales > Asteraceae > Calendula > Calendula officinalis. The sequence goes on along the minus strand of OY970830.1, from coordinate 37,437,724 downwards.
ATATTTTGGAAAACATGACACACACCATGTTCATTCCATATTACGGTTTATTGATTGTATTCGGTTAATCACTTGTTAATTTTTATTCTTGATTAAAAGAGGATGAAAATAACTTGTGATATTAATGTGAAACGAATCACATTATTCACACACACAGGTTGAAGGCTTGATGAAGATAAAGGAAAGTTTTACAGTTGTTACATATTTGATCTTTATCAGTTAATTACAGAAGAAGATTAATTATATTTTATTTGAAGAAGAAGTTGAAAGTCTTACTACATAAGATGTTATGTATTATTGTAACTGCAATTCAACACTCTTAACGAAAAGATCTGTTGAAGGCTAAGATAAGAAAGTCCCTCATACAAGATATGATGTTGCTGATTACTATATTTAGACGGAATGTGATTGATATAGTCTTAAAGAACACAAGAATGATATCACACTTTTAGGGGAAGAAAAAGTGTTGATCATTCAAGGGGAAGTTCAAGTTTCTCGGATTTATTTGATTATGTCAAAAAGGGGAAGAGACTTGAAGATTCCTAGCTAATTCTACAAGTTATAAGTTTTGTCAAATCAAATAGGGGAAGATTGTTAGGAATATTCTAGATGATATTCCTTGAGATTTGATGTGTCAAAACTTGGAAACTACAAGGACCTAAATTGAAAATATAGAAGTTCAAATTTAAATAAAGATTTAGGAGATAATCATAAATGTAAAAGATATAATATATCTTTATTAGTTTAAAAGATTTAGTTATTATCTTTTCCTTGTAAGTTTTAGGTTTTCTAGTATATAAAGAAACCTAATGACATAGAATTAGATGTTCTTGGAACCCACGTTTTAACGTGTTTGTGTGTATTCTCTAAGCCTCAAGGTCGTTTGATCCTGTTTAACAAAAAACCGTTCTACATATTTATATGTAGAATTGGGGCTTTTAGTAATCATTGTATATAAAGATGATGATGAAACCTTGTTTAGCAATACAAATCTGTTCATTTAATTCCGCATTGTTTATGATTTGTAGTTGTATATATTCCAGATCAAGAACTAACTATTTTTGAGCCTAAAGATCGATTATATAGAGTTGTTATAAACTCAGCATGGTAAGCATAGGATTAAAAGATCATTCGATCATCACCCATTTTGTGCATTATAACATTAAAATGCCCAATACGGAAATTCTATATTTTGATTGTGATACTAACAAAATGGTTTTATAAAATATTCCATCTTACTATTTTAGACAAATTTGATTTTTCTATAATAGATCTTAAAATGAAAATAATGTACGTTATGTATCTATATACTTCTCTATATATTGATAATGAACTTTGTGAATCGCATCTCCGAATACATTTGAAACTTTTTTTTATAATTTGAAACAATACATTTACTAAATTTTTAGTAACATAAAAATATTTTTATTTATTAAAAATTAGTAATCATGTAACTCATTATTATTAAGTACTTTCTCTAATGTAAAAAAAAGTTTAAGCACCTCGTTTGTTAAATCATAATAATTGTAATAAATATTCCGTGATAAACTAACTAGAGAGAGTTAATTAATACGAAAGAAACATTCAATATATTGTCAATTTTAAATGTATTATTAAATACAATAACATATTAAAAAGTAAAAACATGGTCTTTATCCTGATTCACAAAGATATAAAAATAGTGTTCTCATATACTTTCTTAATTATTTAGGTCTTTTGTTTAAAATCAACAAATGCACGTACGGAAAACTGCAGAAACACAGATTATCTAATTATCAAATGTTTAGGTCATTATCCAACATTCATCATGACATTTAAAATAAAATATCACCATTCACCAAATTTCATAGCGGCCAAAAAATGTTGACCGCAATTTAGACATTCTAATCCAGTTTTCTAGATAACTTGACAAACACAAGTGATTGAGAGGAAGCATGTTAATCTATCTATCTTAGGTTACGTTACAGTCATGTTGAAATAAAGATTGATGTTCATCATCGTGCACCAATTTTAACTGCAGAAGTTTACCTTTTTAGCACTAGAACCTGAACACTTGTCAACGCCAATAATGATACTTAGTGTAATTTATCAAGTGATTAACCTCTCTTCACTTAAAAAAAAAAAAAGATAAAACTTTGACTAGTATCTGTGGGTCGGGTTGACCCAACTCGTTCCATTAGACAACATACCTGATGTTGTACGTGAAGGTGCGGTTAGCCCCTGCCTTTGTGAAGATGAACCCGGCTTATGTGAAGTCTTTTGTGGTGGTTTTGGAAGTTTAGATGGTGCATTAGGCCTGAGATTACAAATTAACTTTTTATTTAGTTTGCAACAATTTCAAATTTTTCCCCTTGTGGTGGTTTTGTTATTAATAAAGGGTTTCTATTAGACCCTAGTGTAAAGATGAACCATTACGACCACCAAAACTCAATTAAGGTTATTTGATTGCAAGGTTAATGATGAACAAATAGTGAACAAGTTTTAATTGAATTCATAGTACGTGATAAACAAACACATATTAATGAATAAATTATAATTAAACCTTGTGTTCACTAATATAACAACTAATTATATCAATGAACAAACATTAATTTATTAGAAGAATACACATTATTATTATACATCCATAAACTTCTTTGTTGATTTCAAATTATACCGTTTTCATCAACGGTGTATGTTGTCATCTTGATATCCTAAGTTTGAAAAACACAAATCAATTATCATCGTTGGATCAAATAACCTAGAAAGAACCCTTTAAATCAAGACGTTGAATAATTTAAGTTGGTGTAATATTGTAACTCTAAATCAAGACGGTTGAATAATTTAAGTTGGTGTAATATTGTAACTTTAAATCAAGACGGTTGAATAATTTAACTTGGTGTAATATTGTAATCAAAGGATAAGGACTAAAAATGGAGAAGTTACATAAGATATATTGTGACAATCTTGAAATCGGGTATTTGACCAACAATCCTTGCAACCTGTTTTGTCTTAGTATAATTATCTCATTAATTAATGAAAGCACTCAGTCATTATTTAAGCCTAGCAAAAACTCCCATATTATGCATGTGTCGGTCGTACACTTCATCATTTGTGCACATTTTAGTTTGTCTACGTTTTATACAGTTAGGACTGTACTTTTAACAAGTTGGTGACACAACCCAAAGATATAAATTTTATAATTTGTAATGATACACTAGCTCAACTAGATGAACCAGTACAAAAGCAACGTACGAAATCTTTTGCACAATTAAATAAAAACACACAACGTTTAATATTTGGTGTAATACGAGAATAACGAAAGTGACAAAATAAATACTTGGAGTTATATAAATTTCAGTCAGAAAATAACTACCGTCGAAAACCGAGTAAAACCCCGGTTAAAATGTTTTACCGGCACATGTAAATACCTTTTTTCTTAACGGTCAATTAATAAGTTAGTGGTTCGACATAAACAAGGGGTAATATGCCTTCTGTCGACCCTCCAACTATGAGGAATAAACCTCATCACCTATTTACATGAGAAAAAGTCTTCAGCAAGACTCAAACTCGAGACCTTGTGAAGGAAAACCCAAGGTTTTCCTTGTCGTTCGTCTCCAGCGTCAAAACACGTTTGATGTGTATGTGTTTGTTTGTTTAACCGATCGTATGTATATGTGAGTGTGTATTGATCGTTTGAGTTACCCGTCGTCACTCCTCACCTCTCCAAATCATAGACCCGAATGTATATAGTGCGTATGCGCGTGTTGGTGTATATGTGTTCTCCGGCGAATCACGGCTGCCTCTGGCCTGAATTTCCTTGTCGTCGGCTTCCTCTCACCGGTGATCGTGATCGTCCTCGTCACACAGTTACTCTTTCAGTTTCGTGTGAAGCCCTATATTTACAACATCATAATCATTTTCGTATAAGCCCAGTCATCATAGCAGGCCCGACAGCCCTTTTAGGCCCAGCAGTTGTTTAGCCCAACCTTCTGTCTTGCTCATCTTCATTTGTGTCAACCCCGTCAGCAATTGTGTCTTTTATTTTAACCCATTTTCTAGCCCAAATCACATAAAGATTTAAAAGTTAGATTTGTATTTAATCTTAAATCAAAGTATTTATTTAATACATGTTTAATATTTATTTCATATTTATAAATAAACATTTTCAAAGGTGATAAAATTATTTATTTATTTATAATAATTATTTATTAATAATTATTTATATAATTTGATATCCCGTTTACTGTCAATAGAAACATAACTCATTTTTATTTTTATATATTATCAAACACTAATTTCACTCTGGGAATCATTGTGCCTCATTTAGCATATGTGAGTAATTTAGACCGTCACTTATTAAATATTTCTATGCGTTTGGAAACTTGATAACGAATTCTTATGCTCGGACTAGATTGAGATGTAGTGCATGGAAATGTGTATATGCTTACATACCATAATCATTAGCTAGTTGGGACTAGGCCCTGCATATGCAAATAGTACTATTGACTGAAACTTACCCTCCCTTACGTTATTGATCATTTATTATCGATGTTTATTGAACCATGAGGAGTGTATATCCAGATTGGTAATACGTTTTAAAGTTGTAGTTTTTGTTAGGGGTTTAGAGTCGAGATTTTAACTCAAGGGTCTTGCAAACCTTTTGGGGGATCACCGTCACTTGTTTCTTCTTGCGATTTATATCGTGCCCCTGTTATCGGAGCATGTCATTTTTAACGTTTTATATAACCACTATATATTTGCCATGAGGGCATACGAAAACTATGGAACTATTTGAATTTATTAACAACTTGTCAATTCACTCAATAAATTTGTTACTACTTTTACTTGTGTTCTTCATGTAACTAAGCTAAGCATTGAGTCGCACACATTGGGAGTCAAACTTTCGTTTTGTTAAAATGTCACCTCTACATTTCATTTTAAAACTATGTTTTGGATTTCAAATTACTTTGTTTACATTAATTTTTGTGGCATTACTTTTTATTAAACATTTTTTAATGTTGAAAACAATTATTGTTTACAATAATCATATGATATGATTACTCATGATAGTTGCACGCTCATTCTTCCGCAAACCATTTTCTTTTATAAACCATTTTGGCGGGGGTGTGACAGATTGGTATCAGAGTCATTGGTTATAGGGAACTAACGAGTCTAGTCTATAACTCGAAAGATTTTGGGTCATAGTGTTTTCATTGCATACAAAGTCTCATTTCATATAGAGTCTCATTTCATAGAAAGTTGCATTGCATATAGAGATGAATTACATATCCTTAGGTATAGTGCTTTTATACTATTGGATACTTACACGTAAACCTATAGGTGAGACCTATTACACTATGTCGTTAATTTCATTTGAATTCCCACTATACTCATTACACTACAATACACTACATTGTTCACTTAACACTTACACACATACCCTACATCTGAAATTGGATACATCACTTATACTTCAGTAATCACTTACACAAAAACATGACTTCCCGAAAATTGTTACAGAACGTTTACGAGAATATTGTGAGAATTGATGTAAGGATAACGTTTTACATGCTTTAAATTCCTTACACCATTCTTAGATTTGTATATTTACATGGTCCACATTATTTTGTATGTTTATATGATTTAAGGCTTTCATATTTATGTCTTACATGCTTCTCATGACTCATGCTTACTTACATCTTTGATAATTTTAATCCTATAACCTTTACATACATATATGATTATTTGCCTACGCACGCTCACGCACTCACACGCGCTCATAACTATCATACTCATTTCTTTCATTTTGGTATACTAGGATAAAACCCGCGCGATGTGGCGGGCTGCGAACTACATATTTCTGACGATTAAAAGTCCACTGGTTACATATATTTATAACGAATACAATACATAAGCATGAAAACTGTGTATAAAATAGAGGAAAAAGTCAATAATTAGCATTGGCGTTGACATGTTGTTCAATTACATGTTTTGATATATAGTAGGGTACCCGCGCAATGAGACGGCGCGTACACTGATACATCTTTTCCGCGACAATGTTGATGTGTTTGTTTACAATGTTGAGGTATTCTTGGCAAGAAAACCCTTTTGCCAGCATGCTGCCCAACAACTATTTCTGCATCAATCAGATTTGACTCAAACTTTCTGCATATAAGTCTCGTGCCATTACATAATCCATGTGAGGGATCGAGATTCCGTAAAAGTATAATCGGACACCCAATTTTGAACCGGAGAACATGAAGCGGCAGACCACTCACATTAAGTGAGTTTAAAAACTCCATAGGATATAAATATGAGTATGAGTAACCATTACATCTAGCTATATTCTATATGTATATAACTTAGAAAAACAAAAGAAGTGTACCTTAACACGAGTATGATTCTGTTTATTTAGGAGATTTTTTTTTTTTTTGAGTAAGGGTCTTCTAGATAATTTGTGGATTTATAATAAGGGGTGAACACGAATTATGGAAAGAGAGGATTAAATTCGTGAATAATACTCCAATTTCGTGCACGATATCAGCAAAAAGCATCTCCCACCAATTTTCTTTATGTTTGCAGGGAATTTATTGAGGAAATAACGTCTGCATTAAAAGGTGTATCGAAATTGGAGGATTATGTTCCAAGCATAATTCGTGTGATTATTGAATTAAGGGGTATCCAATTTCGGCGAAGTATATTGAGGAAATAACATCTGCATTAAAAGGGAATTTATTGAATTTGTTGTATATTAGGAAAATTAATTAATGATACATTGAAGATCAATGTGTAACTGAAATACAAATTAATAAAATTGACCTAATAAATGGCAGCTAAATGATAATATTTAAGACATTAAAATTAATATAATTAAAAGCATTAATAGATATATTTAATAAAATCGGGTATTAGTAAACAGAAAATTGAACATGTTAAGGAAACCTCTTAACTTTTTATATTTAACTTGTCCACATATGCACTTTCAAATACATAAAATAATAAAAACTGAAGATAATAAAATTCAGTTCTCCGCATTGCTAAATTTTAAATCATGTAGATTACAAACAAAGCCTATTTGCACGCCTTAAAAAATAACAAAAATACTGGAAACATTTATTTAATAACAATAAAATTGATCATTAGTTAATAGTAGCAGCAAACCTTCTTGAGTTCATCAAGTTTGGCAATATAAACACCTTTTGTTTCATCTTCACCATCTTCATACAATCAATCTTCTGTTTCTTGGGACTTTGCAATGAATGGTTGTCTCCATTGCATACAAATTCATGAAATTTGCCGTGCAGCTGGAAATCGCAAAAAGTGATTATTACTATTACTATTACTATTACTATTACTATTACTAAATGATTACGTACGTACCTTGTTCCTCATGTTATAAACATAGGCTTCAACACCATTCTTCTTGTCCTTGGTTTCTTCCATAACTCTGTTCTGCAACATCATTTTAAACTCATTTTATGTTGCCTTGTGTACATACTCAATTAACATGGCTTCATACACCAACTCTGAAACACCTAAAAATATTACTATTATTGTGCAATCTTTTAAAGAATTAAGTAACATATTAACAATGCACGCAATACTTAAGTAACTTTAGCATCTGTCTCTTTCTGAACATAATTCTATGTTGTTACTTTTTAGCTCTCTTAAACACAAGTAACATTTGAATAATTTTTATGTTTCTACTCAATTTAAAATGTAATACTCCTAGAAACCTCATTGCTATAGCTTTTCTTTTGGAACAGAAATTATGATAAACATGCCACTTATGTGAATTCAATCAAAGATGGTGATTTTGACCCATTTAAGAGCAGGTCAATGTAAATTTTATTTTATTCCTAATGGGTCAAATGGATAATATTACAAAATTAAAGGAAATTGGTCGAACGGGTCAAACATGTCAAGAATAGTCCAAATGTATTAAAGCCCAGCGTAACCTACTTAAGGGCATGTACATCATTCTGTAAATTGTGTTTTCGTGACCTGAAATTGCATTGATCAATTTTAAGTGTTAGGTCAAAGTGTTCTTTTGTTATTTAAAGTCAAAATAAACAAATATGAGAAAAATATACAATACATCCAAATATAACCTCATAGTATTTTTCTAAGTTTATGGATATCAATAATGCAGCATACACAAAAGGCTAATTTAAAAATGATAATAATTCATCAAAATATCAACCAAAACACTACATAATATTAGCTTCAAAATTACAAAATTTTAGGTTAAATTATCAAATTCAAACATAATGCATTCAACTGAACATATGAAGCAGAACCTGAACAATATTTCCCTTTACGAACACAGAGCTTGATAAAGATGGCATAAAAACCCTAGGAGTTTTCTATGTGTGATACCAGAAATCTAAACTTTTTTCTTCTTTATGTTACTGTATTCATCAATAAACCTAAAATTAGGGTATGTTATACAAGTAAATCAGCTCGTATAGAAAGTAAAATCAATGCTTCGTGCACATAGCAATTCCTAATTAACCACCATCGATGCTAAAAACCTCGATTAAAAGAATTACAAATTTACAGCTTGATGAAGAGAAGTCAAACGTACCAATTTATTACCTGCGAAATCACAAGCTGCTAACATATAACAAAATTGTTCACCTGCGAATCAATTTATCATATGCAAACCCTAGGAATTTAATCAGAATTCAATTTTAAAAATCTACATAATTTCAATTTGATAACTTACAAGGATGAACGTAGCAGTGAAGAATCGATCAGATTAGAGAAGAAGCTGGTGGTTGGAACGGAACGCTTAAATGGGTTGAAATAGCCCGATTAGGGCTTCAGTTACAGTTTCAATCATTATTACTCACATATGGCAATCAATAAAACGATGGAAGAAAAACTAAGCGTCAGAGAAACGTTTTCAAAATTGAGCAAAGGTGAGGCGTTACAGGAAGGAATCAATTTAAAAAGGCGTAAAAGGAATGCTAGTATATTCAGGTTACGAAACATTGTCAAAAAAGTTGCTTATAGCTTAGTGGTAAGCTACCTGTCTTGGGTACCTGCCCACCCGGGTTCGATTCTTGGCAGCATCAATTTTAAAATTTTAATTTTAACGTGAAAGGCTTCGTAACCGAACTAATGTTTTGAATATCGGCTAAAAGGAAGGAATTGATTGGATTAGTGGTAAGCTAATTGAAAAACGCGTAACAGGAAGGAATTTATTTAAAAAGGCGTCAAAGGAATGCTAGTATATTCAGGTTACGAAACGTTGTCACCAAAGTTGCTTATAACTTAGTGGTAAGCTACCTGCCTTGGGTACTTGCCCACCCGGGTTCGAATCTTGGCAGCAGCAATTTTAAAATTTTAATTTTAACGTGGGTTTGGACATTTCTAAAAATGGAAGGGTTGAAATTCAGACCTTCCTCTTTTAGAAATATGCAATCTGCATTTTAAAGTAGTATAGATATAGATGTATGTACAAACATCACACATGTATATCCCATTGTGATCTTTTATCAGAGATTTTTCAAGAAACAGCTTCTCCACTCCTTGATAGAGCATCTATTATGTACAGCTCATATTCCTACACCCTAACCATATCAAAATTGAATATCATTGTTGTTTTTACTATTTATACAATAATAATGTACTTTTAAGTTCAAAATACAAAGTTTACAAAAGAAAATATATTCCCCTCATATTTACATGTGATTAAATTAGTAGCATGTTGAAATATCACGTTTTTATAGTTAGGTTGTGCGGTTGGGTTGACCATATCATGGTGACATGGTGTGGTCATATGGCATGACAATCATGACGTGAAGATATGTGGAATAACGCTCCACTCCACATCGTGGCGGGTTTTCGTGTTGGGGTGTGACTACAACCATGTAAGACCACGATTGTGGTAGGTTTCTGATTGGTCCATGTGTAGTATGAGTCTTTCGTGACTTTTGCGACACCCCGTCACGAAAATCCACTATAGTGTGGAATAACGTGGTCTTTGCCTCCATGCTATTATTATCATGCAACCTAAAACCGCACTAAGATGTGGTTAATTCATACCACACATCCTTATATAGAGTACCATTAACCGCTTATATTAATACTAGCTCCATAGCCTTTCCGTATGGGTGTGCTAGTTTTTAAAAATAAAATACATAACAATAAAAAAATAGTAATTAAAACAAAAGTGCTTTTTTGTCAAAAACAATAATTGTACTATCTGTTTGTAGAAAATCATTAAGTTTTTAGAAAAAATGAATATTGTTTGAAGATGGAGGTTGGTGCAATTTTGTTTAAAAAACGTACACTACTATTTCAATTATATAAAACCTCAAATGCGCAACTCTCGATTTTAATTTGGTTTGAAATCTCCACCTTCCGTAACTCTTGATTTTATTTTGGTTTGAAATTATGTATACTAGCCTATAACCCGTGATGAATCACGGGCGGCTTATAAAATTTTTTATAATCTTTTACTTAATTAAAAATATATAATGCATTGGAAATTATGTACCTTAATTTGAATTAATTTCATAGGTATCACAATATTTTATAAAACATTTCAGAGCATATGCCTACCCCATGATTAGTTAGCTGAAATCAAAGATACATTTTCTGCTTATAAGAATCACAAGAATGGAGGTTCACATATATAAATTCTCTCTCAAAATTGTTCAACCTTCGTTAGAATCAAAGGCGTGCACTTAAAAACCAAAACTTTATACTATGATTACAGAAATTGAGTGATTACACCTTAATAGGAAAGTAACATTCCACCATCTTTTAGTAATTTGTTTTGTGCAAGAAACCCTTCTCCCGTTCCTTCAACTACAAAAGTAACCATGTGCCCATTTTCTTTTAGTTGTTTTTCAATAAACTCAAACGTCTCACCTTCTATGAAGAATGGTGATTTGGGTATTAAACATAAATCCACATAACTTGCAAGAGTTGCATACATTGAAATGAAATCTGAAACAAAAATTTAAAAGAAAAGATTTTGATAACTTAATTTACTAACGTGTACACTTACTAACCTGTAATGAAAGCATTATGTTGACACTATCATCTAGCTACTCGGGTTTTATTTTCTTACCAACAATTTCTAGTGTGGCCTGGTTGAAAATAGGATGCAAAACAGGGGTGGGATATAAACTAATTATATCAAAATGAGGGGTTTTTTTAATTTTTGAATTTTGTAATTATAAAATTTATTTAAAATTTTTATAAATATCTCTTGTCCTTCAACAGTACAATCTAGAAACTTGCCATCCATGATCTTGATCTGAAAATGCCCATGATTATAAGTTCTAACAACAAATCAAGTAAAGATGTGTGAAATTTGTCTCGCTATCATCAAATATACATTCTTAATTGAAAATTAAAGCAAACACATAAACCCTAATTCATCTGAACATAAATAACCACAAAATTGCAGATGAAAATTGAACATTTTTTTTTGAACGACACCTAATCTACTCCACTTTTCCCCCACCAGGGCTTGAACTCATGACCTTTAGGTTATAGACAACACCAAATTGGTCAAACAGATTAGTGTATTTAGTTGAGTTACATGGCTCAAAAGGGATATAGTGTAAAATGCATAAAATTTACACAAATTGCATTCGGATAGTAGTTGCGTTACAAAAGATGAACCATCTTGCCAACTGAATATTATGGTGAGGATCATGGTGTAATAGTGTCACATTTCAAGCTGAACCAAACCAAGCATTAACCGATTTCATCTACGGCAATCATTGACTCAAATGGGTCAACCCCGCCCGAGTAAAACTAACACGTAACCACACATACCTGATCAAACAGTGGATGTTGGGCTAAATAAGTAGGGCCAAAGGGCTGTTTTGACTGATTTCTCTCATGAATCACAAAAAATATTAGCATCGCTTGCTTCCAATCATTGTATAAAAGTTTTCTCCAACCTGCAACATGTGGTAATAGACGAAAATCAATCCGACTGAAACGTGAAAATATTTATGGTAATCACTTTGCTAACATTATTATGGTATTATTAGAAATTCTCCCAACCGAAATGGAAAAGAATTTGGCTCCATTTTGCTGGTTAACAATATCTATTTAGGGGCCACTTGGTATTGCAATTAGATATATAGGCTACGGAGCCAGCGACGACACATTACCAATAACTCCTACTACCAATAATATTGGTGTTGGCGAGATGATAGAAGCAGATTCAGTTAAGCTGTGAATGGTGGATTGAAAATAAATAGGAACGACAATCAACTAAGAATTAAACCGAATATGCTAATAATTAGGGAGCAAAATCACTATCTAACGGTTAAATAGAAAAAGGAAACCGACTTTAGTATTATGCCACAATGTTTAAATTTAGGCAAATCAGCTATATAATGGGCCACATTTCACTGGAATTAAACCATATCGTATAGGAATTTGATTTTGAAAAAGTGGAGGTATCCAGCTGGAAGTAAAACGCAGGTGTGGAATAACGACTTATCAAAACATAGATATAGGTATAGATGCATTCTTTTTACGTGATATGATAGTAATCAAAATATACTACGTACGGTTTTTGGTTGCCAAAAGTGTTCTACTAAAGTAAGTAAAGTAACAGTATAACACTCAATTAAATGAGCCAGAGTAAGGGTTGTTCTAACATGTTCCCTAGGGGCACATGATAAAGCTATTTAAATGAAGTCAAAAATTCTAAAAATGAAGCAATTAACATCAATGATACTCAAAGTTTCTATATTGTTGTGATATATTAAATGATTTTTGTAATTTAATTGGAAGGTTAATGTCACACCCCGCCAAAAATGGTTTGCGGAAGAACGGGCGTGGACATTTTGAGTAACACAAGCATATGATTATTGTAAACAATAATTATTTAAAACTTCATAAAGTTTTGAAATAAAGAAATGTCACAAAAATTTACGTAAATGTAATAACTTAAATCCAAAAGACATAGTTTTAAAATGATTTGTGATCGTGGCATCTTGACACATGCATGCTTGCTATCCAATGCTATTATGACTTATGCTTCAACTTAGTTACCTGAAAAACATATGAAAAATGATCAACAAAATTGTTGAGTGAATCCACAGGTTTGATATGAGTTTTGAAAACCAAAGTTTTTGTATACCAATAATGGCATAAAATATAATAGTGTAACGTTGTAAATAGTTTGAAACCCAAAGTTTCAATGTGCCAACCATGGCATAAAATGTATGATGATATAATAAGTTGTATGATGATATAACGTTTGAAAATGATGTGCCACCACGGGCAATAATATGATAAACGTTGAGATGTGTAAACCAATAAGTACGTAGAAAAGCAAGACTGGTATCCATTGTAATGCCGACCCCAAGTCCATAACCAAAACTACCAACTCTAAATGATGTTACTGTATCTAAGATATACACTCCCTGATTGATCACATGTGGGAGGGGGAGTATCAACCGATAGTACTATCTGCATATCCAGGGTCTAATCGCAACTAGCTAATGATTATGTGTGTAAGCATCTAATGATGTTGTTATGCACTACACCTAAACTTAGTCCGAGCATAAGGATTGATTGTCATGTTTTTGAGATATGTATCATCATAGGTAAAATAAACAGTTGTAAAACATGTAAATATTTATAAAACAATTGATATGTTTTTCACCCCAAAATAGTTAAAGATATAATAAAAAGTGTAAAATGAGGGACTGTGGACTCACCTGATGCAATGCTAGAAATATGCAATGATAGTGTATGATTTCCAACCAAATGATTCCTAACTCCCTAAACGCATAGAAATAACTAATGAGCGATACGTTGGTGACGTTTATTTAATTGATATTGTTTTTTTAGTACATATGATTTATATTATATATATTTTGGAAATTAGGTTGCTTTGATAAAAATAACCCGTAATTGTACTATATATAATCATTTAGATAACATAGGATTTTCAACAACTATTTAATCGTAGAAATAAATAATTAATAAATGAAAATTTTAAAAGATTGTTAATAATAATATATAAAACGAATATAAAAAAAAACTGATTCTTATGTATATATGAAAAGAATAGTTACTAGACTTTTAATAGGATATTGGGCTGAGACAATGATGTTGGGCCGAAAGGAAAAAGTATACTGGGCCACAGATTTTTGTTGGGCAGAAAAAAAGAAAAATAAAACAAGGGCTGCCTGGTCTCAAACCTGAGACCTCTCATGTAAGGGGGAAAGGTGTAACCAACTCGGCTACTCCAGCTTTCTGGAACTATTTCGTAATTCAAAATCTTTAAATCGTATGTAAGTTTAGCCTGGTTAGCGCAGAATGTTGTGCAGGTTGTTTATGGCTGTTTTACTCGATTTTCTTGGTTTTAAAGGTTATTATTACGATGACAAATTGTATATATTCATATTTTAAGTGTTATATCATTAGGAGTGAATAAATCAAGCATAAAAACGTAGGATTTGATGATAAAATTTGAGAAAAGATGTATACCCAACAAGTTTTCGGTATGGCGAAAATGGTGGTTACGATGTTCTTGTTTGATCGTTTTTGGCTTGACAAAAGAGCAAAAAGTTGCAAAAGATTATGTGTTGAACATGTAAATATCAAAAGAAGATGATGAAGATGAAGAAGCTTACCAAGCTTTTTGGTTTCGTCGGAAAGGTTTCGCTTTTGCCTGTTCGTGCGTGCAAATGGAGAAGGAAATTCTGCGTTTGTGAGGGAAGTAAAGAGACGAAAGGGATCGGGGTTCTTTCACGTGGGGAAGGTGATGAGAGTGGGTAGTTATTTGAGTTTAATAAGGGGGTGATGATGATAGCAGCTTGATGGGTATCTCAAAATATTCATAGAAAATCGGATGATTAGTTGTGGGAAGTATAAACACGTGGGGATAGAGTGAAGATAAGATGAACTTTTAGATTTATTTACTTATCGTATTATAGTTAATATTTGGGTTACGTATGTACGTATTTAATTTTCGTTACCTATATATTGCATATGCCGATTTATGTATAAATCTTTTTGTACAGATTTATTTAGTTGAGCTAAAGTATTATAATTTTTTTTTTATAACTTTGGGTTCGATTTGAGTTTACGTTGAGTCACCAACTCGCTAAGTTACAATTTAACTGTATGGAAATGTAGACAACTGACAAGTGCCTAATACTAAGAACACAAAATGTATGTTTTTGTTAGACTTAAATGCTAAAATAAATGTGATGAATGATCTACCATAATAATTTGGTCACATTAAATGTCGGGCCGAATACCCGATTTCGAGGATTGTCACATTCTCCCCTTGTTAAAAAAATTTCGTCCCGAAATTTAAGACGACGTAGTACTAGGTTAAGGATTTAAAAGAGGTGTGGATAGTCTCGTAAATAATAACGGACTTACGTACGATTAGTGATGTTTAGAATGCTGTTATGAAAGAGTGACGTACCGATTTCATTGTCATTGGGGTTGCGATTGTTGTTGCCATTGTTGCGGTTGTTTATACTTGGGCACTTGTTTCTAAAATGGTTGGGATCTCCACACTCGTAGCAAGCTTTGGGTTTTGGTCCATGATTTTGTGGGTTTGCTCTACAGTTTCGGGCTTTGTGACCCCATCGGTTGCATTGGTTACATCTTTCACATTTTCCTTCATGATGCCACTCACATATGTTGCACTTGGGTTTGTTGCCAGTATAAGGTTTGTTTCCTGGATTGGTTTGATTGATTGCTGCGTAGGCTCGGGCTGTCTTCTGATATTTATTGTCGGGTTGGCCCTGATGAAAGTCGTGATTATCTTCCCAACTTCGTTTACCATCATTGTTGGATCGGTCATCGGTTCGGTTGGTGTTGCTTTGGTTGTCGGGAGAGTTTGCATTGGCCTCTTTCTTTAGTAAGGTACCATTACGGATAGCATCATCAGTTAATCGTTTAGCTCGGTTTACAGCATCCTCGAAGGTAGTGGGATCAGCAGAAGTTACGTAGCTTCGAATCACATGAGATAAACCATGGATATACTTTTCGATTCTCTTACATTCAGGAGTAACCATATGAGGAACTAATCGTGCAAGCTCTTGGAATTTCGTAGTATACCCAGTAATATCTGACCCTTCCATAGCGATATTCCACAGTTCTGACTCAATTTTCGCAAGTTCACTCCTCGGACAGAATTTATCGGTCAGTTGGCTTTTGAAATCAGCCCATGTCATAGAATCAGCAGTGGTACGACCTAGTGTTTGCACCTGCGAGTTCCACCAAGATAAGGCTTCTTTTGCCAGGGTGCTAGCAGCATATTTGACCATGTCATTTGGGGAAACGCCCACAATACTGAAAATAGACTCGATCTTTTCAGTCCAGTGGATTATTGCGATGGCTTCTTCGTTACCAGAGAACGTTGGAGGACGACAATTAGAGAAAGTTTTAAAAGAACATCTTTGGCGATTTGCATTTGCGTCTCCATTATTGTTGTTATTATTTTCACGAGCCGCTCTGTTCGCTTCATACTGTGTTATTGCTTCGGCAACTCGACGTGCTACTATTTCTTCCACAGTTTCAAGAGGTTGCCTATTTTCGTTGTTAATCGGTTCTTCGGTTCTACGGCTGTTTCGGGAAGATCTACGTCTTGCAGGCATTTTTCAATTCTGATAAAAATGAAGTAAGGTTATAAGAATATGAACATTAAATGCTTTAGAAGAATGCAAATTTTCTGAGGTTTGGATTGTAAAGTACCATGTTAAGAATTTATTTGCACCCTTTCATTAATCCATGACTTTAATAAATCCACATTGTATCATGTAATTATAAAACCGTTGATCAGGCGTTTTTATAATATCATCATACAATGTTTCTTCATCATTGTCACTTCATAACTTTATTAATGAGTTCGCGTGAGGGATAGCGTATGAAAAGGATATATAGTGTGAAAGGAAAAACAATAGGTGTGATAAAGATATGTGGTGCAATTGTAGAAGTGTTTCTTGCATGAAGACGATTGATGTCGTGCCACTATGCTCCTTGTCCGGTATAGTAGAGTAACTACAATAGTCACTACTTGTAGACGTTTGGTAAACATTATTGAGTGTGTGTTCATGTGTAAGTGTTAAGTGAAATGTAAGCAATCTACCTTATGTAAGTGTAAGCCAAGTGACCTAATTCTAAGGTATAGGTGAGGTGAATGAAATGTAATGCAATATGCAATGAGACTCTTTATGAAATGCAACTATGTATGATATGAGACTTTCGATGCCACGAAAATGTTTAGACTCAAAATAGTTTTGTCCAAAAATCTTTTTGTAGTTATAGACTAAACTCGTTAGTTCACTATAACCAATGTCTCTGATACCAATCTGTCACACCCCGCCAAAAATGGTTTGCGGAAGAACGGGCGTGGACATTTTGAGTAACACAAGCATATGATTATTGTAAACAATAATTATTTAAAACTTCATAAAGTTTTGAAATAAAGAAATGTCACAAAAATTTACGTAAATGTAATAACTTAAATCCAAAAGACATAGTTTTAAAATGATTTGTGATCGTGGCATCTTGACACATGCATGCTTGCTATCCAATGCTATTATGACTTATGCTTCAACTTAGTTACCTGAAAAACATATGACAAATGATCAACAAAATTGTTGAGTGAATCCACAGGTTTGATATGAGTTTTGAAAACCAAAGTTTTTGTATACCAATAATGGCATAAAATATAATAGTGTAACGTTGTAAATAGTTTGAAACCCAAAGTTTCAATGTGCCAACCATGGCATAAAATGTATGATGATATAATAAGTTGTATGATGATATAACGTTTGAAAATGATGTGCCACCACGGGCAATAATATGATAAACGTTGAGATGTGTAAACCAATAAGTACATAGAAAAGCATGACTGGTATCCATTGTAATACCGACCCTAAGTCCATAACCAAAACTACCAACTCTAAATGATGTTACTGTATCTAAGATATACACTCCCTGATTGATCACATGTGGGAGGGGGAGTATCAACCGATAGTACTATCTGCATATCCAGGGTCTAGTCGCAACTAGCTAATGATTATGTGTGTAAGCATCTAATGATGTTGTTATGCACTACACCTAAACTTAGTCCGAGCATAAGGATTGATTGTCATGTTTTTGAGATATGTATCATCATAGGTAAAATAAACAGTTGTAAAACATGTAAATATTTATAAAACAATTGATATGTTTTTAACCCCAAAATAGTTAAAGATATAATAAAAAGTGTTAAATGAGGGGCTGTGGACTCACCTGATGCAATGCTAGCAATATGCAATGATAGTGTATGATTTCCAACCAAATGATTCCTAGCTCCCTAAACGCATAGAAATAACTAATGAGCGATACGTTGGTGACGTTTATTTAATTGATATTGTTTTTTTAGTACATATGATTTATATTATATATATTTTCGAAGTTAGGTTGCTTTGATAAAAATAACCCGTAATTGTACTATATATAATCATTTAGATAACATAGGATTTTCAACAACTATTTAATCGTAGAAATAAATAATTAATAACTGAAAATTTTAAAAGATTGTTAATAATAATATATAAAACGAATATAAAAAAAACTGATTCTTATGTATATATGAAAAGAATAGTTACTAGACTTTTAATAGGATATTGGGCTGAGACAATGATGTTGGGCCGAAAGGAAAAAGTATACTGGGCCACAGATTTTTGTTGGGCAGAAAAAAAGAAAAATAAAACAAGGGCTGCCTGGTCTCGAACCTGAGACCTCTCGTGTAAGGGGGGAAATGTGTAACCAACTCGGCTACACCAACTTTCTGGAACTATTTCGTAATTCAAAATCTTTAAATCTTATGTAAGTTTAGCCTGGTTAACGCAGAATGTTGTGCAGGTTGTTTATGGCTGTTTTGCTCGATTTTCTTGGTTTTAAAGGTTATTATTACGATGACAAATTGTATATATTCATATTTTAAGTGTTATATCATTAGGAGTGAATAAATCAAGCATAAAAACGTAGGATTTGATGATAAAATTTGAGAAAAGATGTATACCAACAAGTTTTCGGTATGGCGAAAATGGTGGTTACGATGTTCTTGTTTGATCAAGACTCCAAGACTCTGTTTTCTTAGTTCTTCTGGTCGTTTTTGGCTTGACAAAAGAGCAAAAAGTTGCAAAAGATTATGTGTTGAACATGTAAATATCAAAAGAAGATGATGAAGATGAAGAAGCTTACCAAGCTTTTTGGTTTCGTCGGAAAGGTTTCGCTTTTGCCTGTTCGTGCGTGCAAATGGAGAAGGAAATTCTGCGTTTGTGAGGGAAGTAAAGAGACGAAAGGGATCGGGGTTCTTTCACGTGTGGAAGGTGATGAGAGTGGGTAGTTATTTGAGTTTAATAAGGGGGTGATGATGATAGCAGCTTGATGGGTATCTCGAAATATTCATAGAAAATCGGATGATTAGTTGTGGGAAGTATAAACACGTGGGGATAGAGTGAAGATAAGATGAACTTTTAGATTTATTTACTTATCGTATTATAGTTAATATTTGGGTTACGTATGTACGTATTTAATTTTCGTTACCTATATATTGCATATGTTGATTTATGTATAAATCTTTTTGTACAGATTTATTTAGTTGAGCTAAAGTATTATAATTTTTTTTTTTATAACTTTGGGTTCGATTTGAGTTTACGTTGAGTCACCAACTCGCTAAGTTACAATTTAACTGTATGGAAATGTAGACAACTGACAAGTGCCTAATACTAAGAACACAAAATGTATGTTTTTGTTAGACTTAAATGCTAAAATAAATGTGATGAATGATCTACCATAATAATTTGGTCACATTAAATGTCGGGCCGAATACCTGATTTCGAGGATTGTCACAGTTAAAGATCATTAAATGACGTTAATATGTGCCCTAGGGGCACATATTAGAAAAACCAATATTATAATTAGAAGCTCATAATATGCATTTAGAAAAGATATAACCAAAAAATATAACTAAGTGTTATATCGTATAACATGAAATAGAAAAGATCTACACGTATTTACATTTACATTTAGTAAAATATAGGAGTTGGCTCTTATAAAGGTCAATAAAAGTGAGGTGGCTTAAAAGTGCATATGTGGACTTTTAGGTGGCAATAATGACTTGGCATTTAAGTGCCAAGTGGTTTCATACATGGCATAAGGTATGATGTGCCATTATGACATGGTTTTAAAGATTTTAAAAAAACCTTCTTTTAATATATATAAAGATAAAGATATTTAATGTGATTTCTCTTTCTTAAT
This sequence comes from Calendula officinalis, assembly GCA_963853835.1. Lineage (NCBI taxonomy): Eukaryota > Viridiplantae > Streptophyta > Magnoliopsida > Asterales > Asteraceae > Calendula > Calendula officinalis. Next base: position 37,417,471 of record OY970830.1, on the reverse strand, counting down.
AGGTAATAATAATGAAAATGTTACAAAATTTAATAAATAATGCTATATACTTGGCCCAATATATATAGTCAATAAGAGTAGATATCTGAAACTTTCAAAACCAATATAACTAGTAATTAAACATCTAATTAATACCTATTTTTTTTAATTGAATCATGTTGGATTTAGAAAATGATAAGCAATACTCATTTTTTTTATTACGAGCATAACATTCTGATCATTTGAAATTTGGATCTATACATTTTAAATCATAATACTTTTGGTTCATAATATGTTTGAATCATAATATTTTTTTTAGCAAAATTTCAAGAATATACTCATTTTGTAGATAATTTAATTTTAAGAATTTTAATATTTTTTGTTTACAAAGAAAAAATAAAGTTATGATCAAAATATGAAGTAGGGGAAATACATACTTCCTCCTCTTCAAAATAAGTAATACACTTTCCATATATTTGAAGTGAGAGGTATCCCCTCTATCTATGGATCCACATATCTTTCACTTTAATTTTCTTTTGTAATGTAAAATAAATTAATTAAAAATATGATTTCTATGAGTCCCACTAGTTTTAGAGGGATTGATAGAGTTTATGGTTAGAGTTGAGGTTATGTTTGGAGTGAATGAACTCACAAATTATAGAGATAGAGTGACTTTTATAGAGTTTATGGTTGGAGATGCTCTTAAGTCCCTATATAGGTGATAGATACATAGATTAAAGGGGATGATTTTCCTACCACAACTCACATCCAATACATAATATACTTGTATAGTTAGCTGTACCATAGATTAATGGTAGATAATTAAAGCTTCAGTTATTCACCCAGTTCACCACAATTGATATTCCTGAAGTTAAGCCAAACAACCCCAAATTTCATTATTTTGGGATATTCAGTTTCCGGCTTTCCGCACATTGACGACCATCGAGCAGCAAGTATGGAAAACAAAGAAGCAACGAGTTCAGAAACCCTAGATCACAATCATCAAATTTCTCACGAACACAATGAAGAAGATCATCACGGCCTTGACGATAACAGTGGTCTAACTCCAATAGAAACGAACAATTCGTTATTATCGTCGACGTCTTCATCCAGCAGTCGATCGGAGATTCTGAGAGCAGTGGAGGTGGTGGAGAGGGACTCCGTCTCCATTTCTGATAGTTACTCATCTCTATTCGCATCTCTCCGTGCGGCTCTCTCTGAGGTACCCTAATTTTGTATTGAAGTTTAATCATTGTAATTAAACTGGCCTGGAGCTGCATATAAATCATAAAATTCAGTTGATTTTAGCATAATGAGATTCGATTTCCTATACAGAAACTGTGCAGATTATAGTTCTAATCTATCAATATATAAATTCATTGTAATAGTGATTAAATTGAGCTGAAGCTCCATATATATAAATAATAAAGTTCAATTGACTTTAGCACAATGAGATTCAACTTTTCATAATTCCAATCTATCAAAATATTAAGCTTATTCTAGTAGTGATTGACAAAATCACAATATTTAGTTGTATGTATAATGCAACTTGAGACTTGAGAAGGAAATTGAAGTTCATCCATGAAATTTGTGTTGAAAATCCATCTAGAGTCATAACTCCTTTGAGCATTAAAGAAAAAATTGGACCAATTTGGATGCAGTATTATGCTATGATATACTAGTATTATTTTCTACAAGCTCCGTCCAACTCGATAATAATACATTTTGAAAGAACACAACCGTATGTAGAAATTGAAAGGAATCCATTGAAAATTGAGTTGAAGCTATAAACATAGATTAAACACAAGAAGAGAGAAAGGTTTTCAATTTCCAGAAAGATTGAAATTTTGAGCTGAAAAATATGTGAAAAGCTCAAGCCTCTGCAAAACTACAATTCAGAAGCCAGAAAAATGTATTAGGAGATCAAAACATTATGTTGCACACCACCAATTGTGGATTTAGAGTTTGTGTTTACTGTTTTTTTTAATTATATATGTGTATGTATAAAAGCAGTGTAGCTAAATTCATTTATTTGCTCACAGGATATATCTATTAAGATATATTTGTGCATGTTGTAGGTTACCAGCCGTTCAGTTGATCATGTACAGTGCTTTAGTGATGTTGCTGGTCGTCTTCAAGAATCTGGTAATTGACAAAATATTGCTTTGACTTTAAAATGTACAGTTTTTCATTAGATAAATCTCTAAATGACCTAAAAATATTTTTTGGATCCCTTAAAGTATTGTTTGTTATGTGTAGTTTCCTAATAGATAATTTTTCTATGAAAACATTGATTATATCTTGATTCCTTAGTAAAATATGTTAAGAAAAAAGGGCTAATTTATTCTCTAGAGATTACTTTTAATCATGATATTACATAATTTTTAAGTCTTAACTGCTGTTATGACTACATGCAGCATTAGATTCTGCAACAAAGGGGAATCTGTACATTAACTCATGTCTCAGGTATGTACTATATTTTATGGTTTTTAATTTAAAACAACATTATTATAATTATGTAAAATTTGCAGATTGAATGAGGAAATGAGAGGGATTAATAGATTAGCCATGCAACTGTATCCTTCACTATTATAGTGTTTGCAAAGCTAGTTAATTTAGGTGGATGAACTGATAATCACATACATATAATAGTAATAATAATTAAGGCTTAACGTGATTTAAATCATTGCTCATATGTCTATTATAAAGAAATGCTGAAATGAGATTTTCTTGACCGTTGTAAAGAAAAACATTGCGGAAACATGTTGATGCATTGGATACTGCTGTGAATAGCCTTGTTCGTCTTCCTTGATTTTCGTTTGACTTTATGTATATATCGTTCATGTGAGGCAACATTGTATTAGTTTGATTTGTTTAAATTTGACACGTGTTGTGCACAAAAAAAGGCTTGCTTTATGATAGAATTCTTCTACTTTTGGTTCTTGATTACATTTGTTGACGTGTATATAGTAGTCGAGTTTGTTATTAGCTAGATTTATGTTTCTTGTCATCAATGAAATTATTGTTTACTTGTATCGTATTTTGGTTAGTTTATATAATTAGTTAACACTAGTTATATCATGGTAAACTTTTCATTATAACGAGTTCATTATTGAGCAAGACTTCATTATTGAGCAAGACTTTTAATCTAAAATTTTCAGCCATGGGTTTTAAAGAACAATTAGACACATTGCCCAAAAAAAACATAAATGTAAATTAATAACACATTAATTTATTGATAAGGTAATCCACGCACCTCATTAATTTATGGGTTTTGATAATAAAAATCCTAAGATATTTCTTGTGTTCTATAATAATAATGCATGTCTTGTGTTCTATCATATCTGGATACAAAGTTCCTTGAACCAGATAAGTTGGTTTTGTTCTCAAATTTTTCTCCAAATCATGAGCAAATGCATCAAATATTGATATAAATTCCTTCCCAATTATTTTCCTATTTTTTTCCTTTTAATTCACTAAGAAATTGCACTGAAGCATCAACACAACAGGTAGATGAAGATCTCTTTCAAATGTTCCCATCACTCGTTCTTGCTCCTTGTATCTACAAAAAATAAAATAAAATAAATTATATAATAGTAATGTGTAAATTCAGAGATTGATTATATTGGTGAATGATTTATAGGTAGAAATCTATTTTGAAAATGGTGCAATAATTCCATTCCTTCGGGTGAATATGTCACCTTTATACAATTAGAATACAAAACAAGTGTTACAGATGTATAAATCCACAATGTAAAAAAATATAAGAAACCTATTTTTCATAAACATACATCATTATCTGATTTTACATCATTTTTAGCAAATTATAATGATTATGAGTGAACAGTATTATAAAAATGTCAAGTAGGTTGCTTTTTGCATTTAACTGTTGCAATTAACAATCCAAAATCACCCAATCCTGCAGATTATAATTTATAGAGTTTTAAGGAACAAATAATTATTATTACAAAGTACAACGCATTCACACAAGGTACAACCCTTCAATGCTCATATTCAATGAATATTTCGACCATTACATCTGATTTATACATATACAAGTCTCATATCCCACAAAAGAATGACCAAAAAACTATGATAAGTTGATAACTACAACTTCTGTCTATATATAATACTAATACATACTTAAATAGCTAACCGAAGTCAAACCAAAAGTCAACACGGCTTCAAATATGAATATCAGAAATAGCTTCAATGATCAAATCCACCAAAGTTTCATCTACAACTTCAAACACAATATCATTTCTATCCGATATAACATCTACCCAATTTCCACATTTTGCAATATCCCTCCTCACAAGAACATCTAAGGTTCGTGGGACCACGGGTTGACCATTATGCCAGTCAACTTGGTCAACAACCTCGTTGACCACATCTTTTTCCAATGAAAAAGGCCTAATCTTTGAGCCAACAAACGTTACTTGTGAATGTAAACTAACCAACACTTCCTTAACACAATCATGCAAAAGTTTATGATCACATGATGATTCCAATAGATAACAATCTGATGCTAAAAAGTCAACCCAGTTTGACTGAGAAATTTGGTAGATTTCGTTAACGTATGAAGATATGAATCCTCGATCTTCCATTTTTCTTGGTGGAGATGAAGTTTGGGATGAGTGTTCTTCAAAATCTAGACGATTTGGCTGGATTTGAAGCTCAACTGATGATGGTGCAAAATGGGGTAAAAATGTTAAAAAGTTAGTTATTAAAGTGAATAAAAGTTATGAAACTGAAATTGATATTTACCAGATTCGGTTGTGCTTGTGGGACTACTGATATTATCAGTAAAAAAAGAATCAAGAACCGAAACTGGACTTGGGTTCTCTCTGAATTGATCATTTTCCAATCTGTGATCGGCTTTTGGTGAAGAAACGTTTAATGAATATTCCTGTAACAATAAAAATGTCAAAAGTGTCGCTAAAAGATTAGTGTCTGACATTAGTTCATATTAAAGGTAGCAATTTCGACCCATTTTTGTCGATTTGGTTTATGTTTAATCTGAACTAATATAAAAAAAAGGTGGTGATTTGTGCACCACCACTTTTTGCCATACACAACTAAATAAGTAGTTTTGACCATTTTACCCCTGGTAAGATAACATGGATAACAGAAATCAGTAAGTGCAAAATGGACAAAAACCATTAATTAAATGATCTATGGCTAAAAGTTGTGGTGTACAAATCACCACCCGTATAAAAACCTAAGAATTTCTACAGGTGTAACGGGTCAACCCGACCCGATCCATTTTGTCACCTCTAGGTCATAATAATTTATATAAAGGAAAAAGAATGTTAAATTTACCAATCTTGATCTTTCAATGCACCTATCCACTCCCGTTAAACCGATGTTGTTCGGGTCCATGCCCACATCCAAAATGTTGTTTGGGTCGACCCGACCCGTTACCCAACCAAAAGTATGCATTGACTCGTGGACAGGAGATGAAAGTAATATTCTCTCCAAGGTTCGTGATGCCCGTTTACTTGAAGAACCCGATGGCCCGTTCCCAATTTCCCTAAATCGTTCGGCTAAATGTCTTCTTGCTTCCACAAATACATCGGGCTCACGGTTCTTCGAAAAGGGTACAATTGACAATTTCTCCTTTTTAAAATCATTTTCAGTCATTTCACTACTTTTAGTAGCCTTCTTCATTTTCTTTGCATTTTTTAACTTCTTTCTAACATCATCAAATGAAACATGAGTCTGTTTAATCATTTGTGGCTTATTTGTTGAACTTTGATGAAAGTGTAAATACGAGCATCGGCATCCAACATCAGTTGGAGATTCTATAACACGTGGATTAGGTTTTAAAACAACGATTCTTTCTTTAAAGTTTGTGTTTTCGTTTTTCTTGTTCGGGTTTTTGTGTCTGGATATTATCTTTTTCCAGAAAGATTCTTCAATGGTGTGATTCCAAATATTTTCATTCTTTTTTGTGTGATTTGAAGAACTTGTTTCGCCTTTTGGAGATTGGTTTGTACTTGCGGTTTTCTTCTTCGATTCAATCTGGAAAAAACAATGAAATTTATTTTCAGAATCAATTTTTTTTTTCTCGAGGATAAATCGATTGATATAAACTTACATGAAGGCTTCTGAGTTGTTCATCAAATGTCAGAATTTGTACTTGGCTCTTTGTATGTCCTACTCCTAAAGCAGGAGAAATTACAATATTCAGTTTGACTTTTTCAGTCAACATATGCAACTTCACAAATCTATATAATTTCGAAACATTTTAAGCTAACAATCACAATTAGTTCACAAAAATATTGGATCAAGAAAATAGCAGTTTAATGAAATAGCAAAAAGATTATGAACATAAAGAAAACTCACCTGGAAGACTTTTGCTCTTATGGCTCTCATCTGACAACATTTTCCGGTGAGGGCGGTTATGTTGGTTATGGTGGTCAAACATTCCACTAAAATTCCACCCACAACCGAATTGATCCGGTTCAACTGTTGGAGGGCATTTTGGTGATTTTCTTGCCATGATTGGTGAAAATGAATTATGATAACAATCAAGAAACTTAAATTACATATGAAGCTGCTTGATTATCATAAATTGTGAGAATTAACTTGATTGAAAGGGATACCGGATGCATTCACCCTGCAAAATTGAATTAAATATTTATAAGAAACTATACATTTGAGTGAGGAATAATAGACCCATAATTTGATTAACCGTAGGTGGGGTTGACAATTAATATTAAGAAAAGTGGGGAATAATAATACTCTTTTTCTCACCAAAAATGAAATAAAATGAAAACCCCACTTGGTTTTGAGAATTTAAATGGAATATTTAAAATCAATTAGTTTGAAAAATCTTGAATAAATTCAAGCTTTATTTTTACCAAAATGGTAAGAATCCAGTTGATTAAACAAAATTAAATGGAAATTATCACCATTTAAGCTTCAGAAGTAGAAAAGCCTCCATTTTTATTTACACTGAGAAACCCATGAAGAACTGTAACTGGGATTAAAAACCAACTTTTCTAAGAGAATTGTGAAAAATCAGTTAATTGAGCAATGTCAAATGAACATCTAACAAAAGTAATGAACCCCACAACTAAATATAGCAAAAACTGTTAGTATGAACAGTAACTGAAGTTGACTTATGATGCTTCTTTCACAAAAACCGTACAAACCCAGTTAATTCAGCAAAATTGAATGTAGAATTCTGATAAAGAAGCAAAACCTGCAGCTAATTACAACCCAAAATGATGATTTGAAACAGAGCCGTGATTAAGAAACTACAATTGGGTTGAATGACAGTTAAAAATTTGAACTTTTTGCAAAATGAGATAGAAATCTTGATTACCCGTGAAAGAATCTTTCATGTTGAGTAAGAATTCATCAATTGCGGTGTGCTAATGATAAAGATGATGATGAAGACCCCGGTTTAAGGCACAGAAAATGGAAGAAATTTATGACTAGAGAGAGAGAAAAGAAAAAGAAACAAAGAGGAAAAGTCCAAAAATTAAAGCTGAATATTCTGGGGTTTGATTTTCTTTTCAGTTATCTACACGCATTCTATGTATTTCCGAAATTACCCTCTTGCTTTTATTAAAAAAAAAAAAAAGAAATTTTAATATTCCACTACTAATTGTTATGGGTTTTTCTAACATGCTCACAAGCATATGTTAGGGTACATTAAATACCATTAAATTTCCACTAGAACTTTAAAATACATTTAATACATCTTTTTAAAATATAACTTAGGCACTTCATTAATCTTTAATTATTTTATTTTTTTTTTGAACGGCAAGTTAGTAAGTTAGTGGTTCGAGTCTAGACAGTGACATCCACAAAGGGCAGTATGCCTTCCCTCGAATCATCCACCTTTTTTGTCCACGACGGAACTTGAACCCATGAACAATAGGTCATGGGCAACACCTTAAAACCTCCTTGGATATCACTAGGCTACAAGCCTTGGGTATTAATCTTTAATTACACATTATTATGAAACTTTTAAGTCAATTAATGCACCATAACATGTGCCTTGAGATCATGTTAGAAAAACCCAGTTATTATTATTACATTTATGTATACCAAAATAATTACTATTTATTTCTAAATTTAAAAAAATTATGAGTGGTAAAAGAGAAAATTTATTACCTTATATATACAATCTTCATATCAATTTACTTTCATAATAAATTTTCAAAATGACCCCCTAAAGTTTCAAATACTTCCTCCGATTCAAAATAAGTGATACATTTTTACTTTCACGTTTTTTGATGTAAAACATTGTAATAGAGATTATGATAGATTAAAGAGATACTTAGTGCAGAAGGGTCCCACAATATAACTTTGGCTTTACTGAAGAAAGAGAAAATAAATTAGGTAATCTTATTGATATTTAATAAAGTTAAGTAAAGATAAAATGATAATTTTATATACAAAAATTATCAAATAAAGAAAGTGTAACACTTATTTTGAATCGGAGGAAGTAATTACATTGTGCTCCTTAAATATTTTAATAAATACTTTTTTTGTTGAACTTTTCTACTATTTGTATCTATGCGTCATTTTTTTCTTACAATCACTAATTTTTGTTCATAAATAATTTACATTTTCCTATCTAAAATTATGAATTTTCTTATTATAAACATTAAATTTTTACTCATTATTTATACTCCCTTTCTTTTTGAACTTTTATATTTTATGCTTTTGACTCTAAACTTTTATAATATATACTTTAATTGCATTTTAAATATTTTAAGACATGTACTAGGTTATTCTGTTACATCAATTCATATATTTATTATTTAATTTAATTATAATTGATATATAGTATAAATTCATAAAAAATTACATGCATGTAGGGGTGACAATTTCTGACCCGATACGAAACCCGACCTGAAACCAGCACGAAAATAAACAGGTTTGGGTTGAGGTGAAAAATAATTGGGTCAGTCTCGGGTTGACTTTACTGACCCGTTTATTAAACAGGTTAGGTTCGGGTCAATGATAATTTAAATAGGTCAACCCGCCAACCCGTTTAATTATTAAAATATATATATAAAATATATATTTATATTTAGTTTATAGTTTACTAGTTTAAATGTAACTAATCGTTAGATAAAAACTAAAAATGTTACTTAGTAATGTGTTGTTTTGGTATTTTGTTATAAATTTGTGAAATAATAACATGTATGACTTGTTTGACCCGTTTAACCTGTTTGACATGCTAACCAATTTAACCCGTTTAATTAAACAGGTTATATGGGCCAGATTCGGGTTGAAGGTAAATAGGTTAGGGTTGAGATATCTGGCCCGCTTATATAAACAGGTCGGTTTCAGGTTGAACGTTTCTGACCCGTCAATCCGTGAACCCGAACCCGCCAACCCGAACCCGACCTGAATTGCCACCCCTACATGCAGGTATGTTTTGAGAGCTGAAAAGTGCCTTAAAATATTAACCCACAATATTGTAATTTTAAGTTTTAATATTTTTGAAACAATAAGTAGAAGAGTAAAACAAAATATTAGATTAGTTAAACTTTTATAATAACTAAAAAAATGGATAATAAATGTTGCAGCAAAGCGCGGCCATCTTAATACAGGTTTAGTAACATCGGGTTGTGTTCAAGTAAGTTCTTGATTTTTATGAAGTCCAAAGAACAAATCTCAACCATTAATTAATTATAAAAGTAATGGTCAAGATTTATATCATATTTTATATATGAAAGGGTATTTTGGTCATTTTAAAAATAATAATTTTTTTATTATTTTATTATTTTTTATTTTAAAATATATTTTTTTGTTTTTTTTTTTATTTTTTATTTTTTTTTTTTGTAATATTATTATTTTTCATTAATAACACATAATGTAATTGCATACGGAATCACATGTGATTGCATATTGAATCACATTTGATTGTTCTAAAACATCAAATGTTATTAAATATACAATCACGTGTTATTTTACACTAATATCACATGTGATTCAGTACTACACGTAATTATCAAATATATATTGTATTTTTAACGAAAAAAATAATTAAAAAAATAAAAATAAATAAAATAAATAAAAAATAAATTTAATTATTTTTAAGTGCCGAATGACCAAAATACCTCTACATGTATAAAATATGTTATTAATATTGACCATTAGATCTTATTGATCAATGGTTGAGATTTGTACCTCGGAACTTTATAAAAATGATGGACCTCCTTAAACATTTCTCTAGTAACATAATATAATCATTGTATTTTTCTTAAACTGTATAATTTTATTTGGTGAATGACTATTTTAGCACGAAGGTTGTATTTATTTATGCTACGTTTAGACCTAAAAATAAACATTCCTACGAAGATGTTGACATATGTAATTTTTATTTTTCACCTTCCTCATTTCCTCTATTAAGTGTCTATGATTTATAGGTAAGTTGATTTATCGATCTAGAATGTATGCTTAAATAGCATTCCCAAAAGAATTATATATCCAATTCTGATTTTCATTTGATAAAAACTATGAAAATTCATCATATATAAATGGAGGTATGAGTTGGTTATGGTTAAATCGAACTCATAATTGAAAATTTTAATTAAGGTTCATTGGGAACCTTTCAATTTCAACTCAACTTTTTTTTAGAAACGACAAATATATTATAAAAAAATCGAACTTAGCAAGAAACTAAGACGGAAAGAGATTACAACAAAGACAAAAAAAAAAGAAGAAATACCTCAATCAACCTCATTACATGATTATTACCCTTATGTCTCAACAAAAAATATGAGGTTGAGATAATGTCACCAACTGTTGCCAAAACGGACTTGTGCACCTTATTGAAAACCACCTCATTTCTTGCCTTCCAAATACACCATAGAGAACATTGAATTATAGTTGTCATCGTTTTCTTCTTTTTTGGACAATTTCCACATCCAACATCATACTCGATAAGCTTAATCATCGAATTGAATAATGGTATTTAAATGCCACATATTAGGGTGTAAGTTTCCCTTGAATTGTTTTATTCAATATCAACAGGCATATATATAGCATTACAATTACAACAGTTTCCTATATTAAGGGATTCTCAATATCTTCCTCTAACTAACAATATTGATAATATCGTTTCCTATTACCCCCCACAAGCGAAGACGGGGGAGAACCCACGCGGAGCTTGGCTCGAAATTCTTCAAATAATGGTCTTGGTAAGCTTTTTGTGAATATATCGGCTAGTTGGAGATGTGTGGGAACGTACTTGGTTGCTAGTTTTCCCGATTGAACAAGCTCACGAACAAAGTGGTAGTCAATATCAATGTGTTTTGCTCTTTTGTGTGAGATGGTATTTTGACTTAGAAAAAGTGCACTTCGGTTATCAATAAAAGAGTGGGGCGACAATCGGGTAATATATGTAATTCACGAAGCAAGTGTGTTACCCAAATGATTTCGGAGGCGGCATTGGCTAAAGCTCGATATTCCGATTCACAACTCGAGCGAGAGACGGTCGGTTGTTTCTTTGCGCTCCAAGAAACAAGATTGCCACCAATAAAAATAGAATAACCGTATGTTGACCGACATGTTTCAATGCATCTTGCCCAATCGGCATCGGAATAGCCAAGAATTGTTGGAGTAGTAGCATGTGAGAAGGAAAGTCCATAAGAAATGGTTCCTTTAACATACCGGAGTATACGCTTTACGGCTTGAAAATGATCTTGAGTCGGAGCTTGTAAGAATTGGCTCACTTGGTTCACGGCATATGAAAGATCCGGTCGTGTTATGGTGAGATATTGGAGAGCACCAACAAGATATCGGTATAAGGTAACATCCTCAAAAGGAGCACCTTGAGAAGTGAGATATGTTGTTGTGGAAAGAGGAGTAGCAACGGGTTTAGCCTCCAATAAGTGAGCTCTCGTGAGTATGTCATGGGCATACTTCGATTGGCTTAAAAATAGACCGGTATCATGATAGGACACTTCAAGCCCTAAAAAGTAATTGAGCTTACCAAGATCGGTGATAAGAAATTCTTTATTTAATCGGGTAATAAAGTTTTGAAGAATTGTTGAGTTGTTCCCGGTCAGAATTATGTCATCAACGTATACCAATAAATAAAGAATGTTTGTGCCTCGTTTGAACACAAAGAGTGATGTATCGGCCCGACTACAAGAGAAACCAATACTAATAAGAAAGGAACTTAGCCGTTGAAACCAAGCTCGAGGGGCTTGTTTGAGGCCATAAAGAGCTTTCTTTAGATGGCACACATGATTAGGGTAGCGAGGATCGATGAACCCTGGTGGTTGTTCCATATAAACGGTATCGGAGAGGTTGCCATTTAGGAAGGCATTCTTGACATCGAGTTGGTGAAGTGGCCACTTATTTAGCACGGCAATGGAAAGTATGGTCCGAACGGTGGAGGCTTTCACTACGGGACTAAAAGTGGCGGAATAATCGAGTCCCGGTACTTGAGTGAAACCTTTGGCAACAAGTCGTGCTTTATATTTATCGATTGTACCATCGGCAAGAAACTTGGTACGAAAAACCCATTTTGACCCGACAACATTGGATGAGTTGGGTCGTGGTACAAGATCCCACGTGGCATTGAGTTTCAAAGCTTTCATTTCATCACGCATGGCGTCAAACCATTTAGGATCTCGGGAAGCGGTTTTGAAACCCTTGGGTTTCTTTGATGCAAATAAGGCATGATAAAGTGGGGATGAGGAGACATGCGTAAGATCGGCAATATGTTTGGTTTTCACGATCCCATGTTTTGATCTAGTAACCATGGGATGAACGGATGTGGTGGCAGTAGGCTCGGTTGCATTTGGTGGAATTTGTGGTGGTGTAGGGACTGAATTATTTGGGGGAATGGGTGGGTTGGGTGGTTCGGTTTGGGTAGGTAGTGTAGGAGTGGGATTTGGTGGAATTGTATGGGCAGTAGGTGGTAGGTCCAAATTTGGATTGTTTAAGGTTTGTGGTGGGTCATGGCATATGTCACATAAAGGAACAGTAGGTGGCGTATGGGTATTTGGTGATTGGGTAGTTTTAGTGGGTAGTGGTTTGATTGGAAAATCATCACAGTAGGTTGATAATAATAATGTGGATGATGGTTCTAAAGTGGTAGTATTGGCATAAGGAAATACCGTTTCATTAAATTGAGCGTGCCGGGTTGTATAAATCCGCATGGTGGAAGGATCAAGGCATCTATAACCTTTGTATTGGGTGCTGTAACCGATGAAAACGCATGGAGCACTTCGTGGTGCTAATTTATTAGATGAATAATCCCGAAGATACGGGTAAACGCAACATCCAAACACTCGAAAATTTCCATAATTTGGTGGAGATGAAAATAAAAGCTCATATGGAGACTTATCTTGAAGTAGTTTGGTGGGCAAGTGGTTGATGATATACGTGGCGGAACCGAATGCATGGGCCCATAATTTGGCGGAATGTGGGCATTAAACATCATGGCAAGACCGGTTTCGGTAATGTGCCGATGTTTTCTTTCCGCTCGGTCGTTTTGTTGCGGAGTGTAGGGGCAAGAGAGCCGATGATGAGTACCATTTTTAGATAAAAGTTCACGAACTTGATTGTTAGTAAATTCGGTACCACCGTCAGATTGAAATTGCTTGATCTTGCAAGAAAATTGTGTTTGTACAAAAGCAACAAACGTTTCAAATACTTTGAGGAAGTCGGATTTTGCTTTCAAAGGATAAAACCAAGTGAAGCGAGAATAGTCGTCTACAAATATGCAATAATAGCGATAACCATCAATAGAAACAACCGGTGAAGGTCCCCATAAATCACAATGTATTAATTCCAAAACATGCAAAGAACGTTTAATATCATTATCAAATGGTAAACGTTTGCTTTTTGATAATTGACATGAAGAACAAATACGAGGATTTGGTAAAACCGAATTAACGGATAAACAACCCAATTTATTTAAAATAGAAATAGTTTCATATGATACGTGACCTAAACGCGAGTGCCATAATTCAAAAGTAGCTTGTAGACGACGTGATGATAGATTAGCCAAGAAGGCTTGTTGTCCTTGCTCGAGGACATATAACCCATTTCTACGTTTGCCTTGAGCGAGATTCTCCTTTGTGTGACGATTCTGAATAAAAAACATGGGGTTAGAAAATAAAACATCCACCGGATTGTCCTGCGTTAACCTACTAACAGAGAGTAGGTTTTTGGTTAATTTTGGAACCACAAGCACATCAAATAAAGATATATTAGGGGTAATACTAGATCGTCAAATATGAGATATTGAGGCACTATCACCATTGCCAAAATAGACATTTTCATTACCATTGTATGAGGCGGCAGAGTCAAGATGACTCGGAGAATTGGCCATATGAGATGTAGCGCCGGTATCAACGAACCAATCGGCCGCCGAAAGATCGCATTGGGATTGAAAGGCCTGAGCTAGATTAGTATCGTGGTTGGGAGATGGGCGTGCAAATGATTGTAAATCGGGACAGTGAGTTGCATAGTGCCCATCCTTTCGACATAACTGATAGTGCGGTGGACGACGATTGCTTCGACCATGCCCACGATACGAACCACGCCCACTGCTGCCTCGGCTGCCTCAGTTGGAGTAAGAGTTCTGATTTCGGGACGAAGTAACATTAAACGCCACAGGAGCAACGGTAGTATCAGAAATCGATTGGAGAAACATTTCGTGAGATTCTGCTTGAGAAACGAGATCACGGAATGTGGGTTTGGGGGTGATTAAGCGCTGCGTTGTTGAGAATGTCTCAAAAGCAGAACCCAAACCACATAAGAACCAATGGGTTTTGTCATTATCATCTAGCGGGTGACGGACGGCTGCAAGTTGATCACATACGCTTTTAAATTTGCGAGCGTATTCAGCAATCGGCGATGAAGATTTCTTCAGGTTACGGAGAGAGTCACGCAAAGTGTGGATTCTTTCAACTGAATTGTGCCGGTAAGTCGATTCGAGGGCAGTCCATACGGAATGAGAAGTAGTGTGGCCAAGGGTTTCCGCCATGGCTTCTTCTGATAGTGAGGATTGAAGAAGAATTAATGCTCTCTGATCGGCAGCGATCCAAGAGGTATATTCGGGATTGGGAGCAGTGGTTTGATCGGTTGTAATGGTGGCCGGAGGAACGGGAATGGAACCGTTAGAACTTCCGGTCATTGAGAAACCGGGGAAGAAGAGCTGCGGCAGAAAGAGGGTGGAACAAATTAGGGTTTTTGGGGTTTTAGGCTGATACCATATTAGGGTGTAAGTTTCCCTTGAATTATTTTATTCAATATCAACAGGCATATATATAGCATTACAATTACAACAGTTTCTTATATTAAGGGATTCTCAATATCTTCCTCTAACTAACAATATTGATAATATCGTTTCCTATTACCGTTTCCTATTACCACACCAGTTAAAAATCCACGAGAGAATATTAGGTTTGGTAAATATTATACAACGTTTAGTTTTTTTTAACTGCTAATACACATACCAATTAGCTATACACAAATTTTGTCCAATGCAACAGTTAAGTTGTTCTGCTGATTCATTCATTTATCGTAGTTTTAGGTTTGGGCAAAAGAAACATCATTAATGCATTTTATCTATCTTGATATTTTAATTTCATCCACCAAATGAAAATTTGAAGCATTCTTTTGGATATGTGAAATAATTAATTAGTTAAAATGTAGAGATTTCTTAATTATAATGTTATTTTGCACATATATTAGAAAATTAAACGATGCATCTGTATACATACACACATATATTGAGACAATTCGTTAAAGGGCAGTGATTTTAACACCACATAAATTACTTCACCCACCACACTGTACAATGTTTAAATCATATTGTACAATTACTGTAAAGCAGTTGTGATGTATAAAGTAATTTATGTGGTCCCAAATTCACTTCCCTTCGGTAAATATGCTTGTTTTAACTCATTGATTGGGCGGGAAACAACATATGTCAATAAAGCAATCATGCTTGTACCTTCATCGTTAAGCTACGCTGCCTTAAAGTTGAGAGTATCTAAATATGTTTGTTACTTTCAGATCCATAAAATACTTCTTCGCAATGTTCCATGGGATCTGGTGAGATGATGGTGTAGCTCGTTAGGATCGGCTCGTTAAAACCGTCTAGCTCGTTCGGCTCGAGACTAGTAAACGAGCTATCGAACGAGCTGAGTTGAGTATTAAATTATTAGGCTCGGCTCGTGAGATTAATCGAGTATTGTTTTATGTTCGGGATTGACTCGAGAGCTAATTAGTATAGACTCGAGCTCGATATTAACAAGCTCGAGCTCGAGTTCTGGATTAACTCGTTAAAAGCTCGACTTTTTTTTTTTTGAACAGCTAAAAGAAGGCAACGGTACGAGCTTCGGCATTGTCATCACCCGCCCGAAGACCTCCAACTTATATTAATAGAACTTGAATCTAGCAAAAAGCTAGATTAAAACAAGAATTACAAAGGGTTTGACAATCAATCAACCCACGGAATCTTAATTTTATGATTCCGATGAGTGATCCAAGAAAAAGAAAACAACTTAATGTTATCCACTAGTTCGGATTTACGGATTTTACCACTATCGAACAAGTAAGAGTTTCTAAATCTCCAAAGAAACCAACAAGTGGTGATATCAATAACTTGACCTTTTGTTCTTCGGAAGTTTTTGATCGACAATTGATCGCAATAACTCCACAATTCAGTGAACGAAGCTGCACGAGAGAAATTAACCTGACACCAACTAGAAATAACTCGTTAAAAGCTCGACTGGTTAACACCATGAGTTTCAAGCACATTATCACGAAGATCCAATGTTTCCAGCAGATAACTTTTGTGTTAATTTATACCTACTAAGGACATATTTATCAATAGAAGCCCCGTACGTCCCTTTTCAAGTCAGGTTGTGTGGAACCCATTATTCACATGTTTCTCGACTTCGACCTATCATGTCGTGTTTGATACAATTTATCCGACTCATGAAAAACTGGATTATTCTAGTATCCTTGGATCTATTCGTGAAGGACTAAAATGATGGAATGAAAAATTATGTTTTTAGCAATATATACAAATGTTGGGTCTCACTCTCCTGAGTCTCCTCGGTCTTTTTGTGGGTAACTAAATGCCTAAATATGTGTCAATTTGATGTAACAAAATAAACAATAATGTGAGGAAAATGGTGGTAGATAAGAAAGGGCATTTTGGTAATGTGCGTAGTGGTGATATAATATAGTGGAAATAGTCAATGGCTTAAAAGGACAAAATGCAAACATGGGGTTTAGCTTTCACCACAAAAGTTACACTTTCTCTCTATTTTAATATTTTACTAGTTTTCTAACAAATGGGGTCGATTCATCCAAATTGACAAAAAAGGGACCAAATGACGTCCTTTTTTGCAAATCTGTTTTTATTCTGTTCTGTTTTTTTCTCTTAAAAGAGCAATTTCAACCAAGTGTCAATTAGTTGTATTATAATAGTTTTTATTACTATTAAACTTAATAAACTAATATGGACCCGTGACTATGATATCATTGACTATAACGTTTTTGTATTATTTAAAATGGCCCTAGTTTAATGAGAATTCTTTTTTATGCATCTACTACATTATACAAATACTCATCCAAACTGTGAAAATCACCCCATAGTTTAATAGGTCATTTAATTTGGTGGAATTTGCTATAGAAAAGCATACTAAAGATTAACTCAAATAACCAATTCTAACTTATGTTGATGTCACTGTTTAGGTTCGAATCACTAACTTACTAACTAGTCGTTTAAAAAAAAACTTATGCTGATTATAAAGCATTCATGATGTATTTCTAAAAAAATTAAGTTTAAGCATTAGAACGGTTTAATGCATATAATACAAATATTTTATATATGAATTCGATGTAAGAGGTAACATATGTAACTCATATGTTTCTATTATAAATATAACATTTACTTAGATGTTTTTATTTATTATTATTATTATTATTATTATTATTATTATTATTATTATTATTATTATTATTATTATTATTATTATTATTATATAATAATAATAATTTGTTTCTTTCAAGGTCAATTTTGTCTCAGTATGCATCTATACTTCATCTTATATACTACATAGAATCCACTTGGAGTATTTTGTACTCTTTATAGTCTCATACTTCGTACTTGGTAACCTGATGATTATTTTATATATTAAACTGGACTGGGTGGAAACCAATAACCAAAGCTGAGAGACAAAAGCCACAAACTCTAATATCACTAAAGTATAATCAAACCACCAGCAGCCCAACTGGACATAACCATCACTTAAAGTCCACCAAAATAAAGTAAATGTAGCCTTCCAATATTACTGGAAATATACGAGGTCCATCACTTAGCCAAATCTTGAACAGATCGAACACTCAAACACATCAAAATTAATTATTTATTTAACTTGATATCTTCTAAGCAGTTATTCCAATCTTCTCATCTTATATCCTTATATCAATATTAAAAGCAGAAACACACAAATCTTGTTATAATTCCAAACTATTGGTCGGATTCGACACACGTCTGACCCGATTAATTTTTATATTTTAAGTCCCGATTAGTAATCCATTTGAATGATCGTAATTGAAGATCATAAAAAAATCCTAGGGGCTATTACCACTACAACAAAAATGGGCTTTTAGGACCCTTTTCGTGGTACACTTTTATAGTGGTGTCCTAAAAACATATCTAATAGGACCAACTAGTTTTTGAATCCTAATATGATAAAACTTAATAGGACATTTTATATGTGGGTCTTATTAAACTATATTATAAGACCTTCAACCATTGGAGTTTTATTATGATTCGATGTAATAGGACATTTGATATTCATGTCCTATTACATTAAGCTTTATAGGACACTTATTCACTAGCGTGCTATAATATTATAGCCTAATAAGACAATTGATATGTGGGTCCTATTATATTAAGTTTTATAGGACATTTATTCATATATGTCCTATTATAATGACACATAATAGGACCTTGATACATAAGTCGTATTACATTAGTTTTATAGGTCATTTAATCAATGATGTCCTATTATAATGTAATCTTTTAGGACATTTGTTCCTCAAGGTTGTATTATGATGACATCTAACAGGACACGCAATATACTGGTCGTATTGTATCAAATTTCATAGAACTTCTATTTTGTGGGGTATTATTATGAAACTCTATTATAACACTTGATATGCTGGTTCTATTACATTATGTTTAAATAATGCTTGTCTGTTAGGATCTTATATTACCATATAATATAATTAAACACTTGATAGGTAGATCCTATTATATCAAGTTTATAGTAGGACATTTATTCATTGAACGTAACAACATGGCGGCGGAGGTTTAAGAATGAACCAAATTGTCACACACCGCCAAATTGAATATTGTTGAAGAGCACATGTGGGACTTATATGGGTAATCACAACCGCATCAACCACGCGAGGGGTGCTTTTGGAAAGTTAAACTTCTGAGTAATCGATGAGTAATAGTTATAATTGAATAAGTATAACCCATGTAAGGGTTTGACCATGAACTGGTTGTAGACCTTGATTCCAGACTTTAAGTCACATGTAGTGTTTGGTATTACCTTGAGTATAATTATGTGTACTTGTGTTCGCTATGCTTGTGTGTTACTTGTATTTGATATAACTGGTGATACGGGGAACATGATCATGTATTCGGAGGTTGTCTGTGGACTGGCCCACTCAGGTCACGTACTGAGTGAATGGGCTAACGGTAATTCACATAGGCCAATGTGGTGCGGTCTGATCCATCACCGTTCCTCCTTATGATGCGGGTCAAAATGGAGACCCAACTGCGTGAAACTATGTAGTGATAACTACAACTATGTGATTATATAAGTTTGATTCCTAAATTATACTCCCTCCGTCCCATTTTTATTGTCCACCTTACCATTTTAGTTTGTTCCAAAGTAAGTGTCAATTTCAAATGATAACCAATCATATGAATTATTAGTGGGTAAATATGAGATTTTATTGGTGGACAATACAATAATTGCATTTTCATAAAATTATGTGCCTTTTGTCTAGTGGACAATAAATTTGGGACAGAGGTAGTAATATTTAGTGAGATAAGTTGCGTGTCAAAATGGAGACCCAAGTGTTTGGTATATATAAAAACACTTTCAATACAAAATAATTTTATATACTTCATCCGTTTTATAATAAGTAATACACTTTGGGTTTCACGTTTTTTTAGGCAAAAGATTGTAATATATGCTAAATTAAATTAAATTGGATAGTTAATGAGTGATAAGTGCCACATATTATGATTAAAGTGAGTTTACTGATATTGAAAAGTAAAAGTAAAAGTAATTAAGTCATTTCACTATATTAAAGGGGATAGTTAATGAGTATGGATCACACTATTTTTTACCAAATAAAGAAACTTTGAAAGTGTACTATTTATTTTAAGATACCCCCAAAATAAAAAATGTATCACTTATTTTGTAACAAAGAAAAAGTAATTTTTATAAAAGAAAATTTTAAATTAGTTTTACTTATACTTTAAATTTTAGCACAAAATTTACTTCCCTCCAATTTTTGACTCTTTCCCACCCAATTCCTTTTCGTTCCCCCCAAAATCCTATATTTACCCCCTAATATCTTCTATAACTTCCCCCAAAACCCGCCATCATAACTCCTGATAACCATTGTTGCTCCGTCAAATCATCAATTTTAGGTAAAGTTACCATCTTTTTCTGCTTATTATACAATTTAGTTTTCTTAATTATGTTTTTAATCTTTACAGGTGCTTGGTGCAGTGTTATTTATAGGGTAAATGTTCTACACAACGAACAAAGATTTTCAGTGCACAATGAACAATTTAAGGTAAAGTTACTCTCTTCATCTTAAATCGGTCCACTGTGGTCGTCTTCGATCAATGACAACCGTGAAGCCGAAAGAAGCTGGTATTTCCGCTCAATTTCTTATTTTCACCGTTCATTTTTTTTTTTGACACATGGTAATTAGGGTTTCCTCTATTTGTACGAAGGTATTCAAATCAGTTGTGTGGTAATGATTGTCGTACTAGCGATTTTTTTGACATTTTATTTATCATGCATTTGTAATTGTTAATTCGCTAATAGTTAGTTTTATTAATAACAAGGGATAGACAAGAAATTGTTTACATAAACAATTCTTATATTTATACATCATCCCTCTATAATTGTTTAATTGTTAGTAGTTAGTTTTTATAATTAACAAGGAACATACGTGAAATGGTTTTAGATTTTAGACTTTAGAAAATGGAGCATTGTTATTAAGCGAATTGCAAATCTCTAATTTATTGAAGGTGTTGTCTTTTTGATGTATCATTAATTTATTCTGTGTATGCTTAATCTCAACGCATTTTTGCAGGTATTCACTTTTTCACATGCATTTATGTGTAGGTGGAGCTTGAGTACAATGCTTGATGACTAAAACCATGGGCATCTACTTTTCTTTGTTCTTATGTTGAATTGTGCCAAGACTAGTTTTTATCCCTAGTATTGTTTAATTTCGTAAGACTTTTATGTTGGATCTTAATGTAAGTTAATAATATTGTATATTTTCCTTATGAAATGCTTTAATGTATATTTAAGTTATGTTCCTTTTATTTACTTGTCAATTATTCTTGTTTATTATTTCATAATCTCTTATGGGTATTAAATTTGTCTCATAAAAATGAGATGTTCTATGATTATTAGGAAACCATTGATTTTAATTAAATATGTTTATGGTTGTTTTATTATGTTTCATATTAGTCATTAAAATTGGTAATAACAACAAATTGTTATATTAGGACATTTTTGTTGGTACTCAAAAGACATTTGATATATTATGATTTTACCCAATAAAAGTATTTTATAGGACATGTGAATGTGTCCCAAGATATAATACAAGGGTAAACATTTGTTACTACACCATAAAATGTCCTATTATGTGGTCTATTAGGACTCTATTTTGTCACATTAGAGTACTTTTTAGGATGCATCAATGTGTCCTAAAACGTGATAGAAAGATAAACACATATTAAAACACAATAAAACATCCCATTACATGGTCTATTAGGACACTATATAGTCACAAAAAACAATTTTATAGGACTAAAAAATTAGTTTCATAATACTAATCTTTATTAGGACACTTATAAGTGTCCTAGTTATCTATTGTAACCCCTTTAGATGTGACACTTTTATTTAGGTCATATTAGATTAAAGGTCCTATAAACTAATTTAATAGGACATTGATTGAGGTCCTATAAAGCATATTTTGGTGTAGTGTACGTCTTTATTTTTCAAGTTTTTCAAGTCGAAGATCATAAAAATCCTAATATCCATCCAAACTCTATAAAACATTTTTCAAGCTTGAGTTCTTTTATGCAAACAAATGTAAGAATATATACAACTATTTTATATCAATTTTAATTTTTCATACATAAAATATAAAAAATACCAAAAAAAGTCCATGGCCTTAAAAAAGGGATTCAACACATCGTTTTCCTCCCCATGTGAGAATACTTGATCAAAATTTCAAGATATATTAATATGCAAGTTGAACCCCGAGGATTTAAAGCTTGATATCAATTTCAAAAGATGAAAATAATGGTTAACACTTCATACCGTATTTGTAAAAAATCAATAATCATAATTTTGTTTGGACCATAAATCCCTTGTTATTGATAATTAATTTCTTATAACATTAATATATATTAACTATTTAGTGGTTTGTTCAAAGTAGTCCAATGATTTTTTAAAGTCCCAAGGGACAATTATTAGCCCTTGGATCAAGGAAACGTCAAAGGTCAAGATCAACATTCAAACCACAACCACCACTACCAAGGTAGTCCAAGGATTTTTTAAAGTCCCAAGGGACAATTATTAGCCTTTGGATCAAGGAAAAGTCAAAGGTCACGATCAACATTCAAACCACAACCACCACTACCAAGGTAGTCCAAGGATTTTTTAAAGTCCCAAGGGACAATTTTTAGCCCTTGGATCAAGGAAAAGTCAAAGGTCAAGATCAGCATTCAAACCACAACCACCACTACCAACACATGTGATTCAATACATCAATACCCCACCACCGCCGACGGCCGGAGTGATGGATTTATGTGCACAGTTAGTCAACCTATGGTGATACATCCATGCCTACGAAACAATTAAGGGTCACACCGGTGAGTGCATGTAATACGAGTAAGATATGTAATGATACCTAGAAGAGGAATGATTCATAATAGTCATTTATGAATCAAGTTAAGTATTAAGTTAAGTTTTCAACTTAAAACTAGATTAGTTTATCTAACTAATTAATACAAGTATTTGTATATTTACTAGTTGAGTAAATATGCAATGTGTTAATTATAGATTATCCATAATATGATTTTAAAGCAATTAAATCATATGGTAATTGGATAATATTATTGTCTAAATTATATAAAGTTTATTATATAATTGATTATTAAAAGTATAAAATACAAAGTATATATTTCGTATATTTATACACGAAATATGTAAGTGTATAATACTAGACATTTAATAATTAAGTGGGACAATAATAACTAGTTAAACTATAAGGGTTTAAAGAGTAAAAGGATAAGTTTAATTAAGTATTAATATTAATTAAACTAGAAGGGCCCTAAGTGAAAGTCCTTCTATTATAAAGAGAAGGCTTGGGGTTCCCTTATTCCTTGATCACAATTGCCGAAACCCTAGCTCCCTTGGTTCCTCCCATTCGGCCGAATAGAGCAAGACACCAAGTCTTGGTGTTCTTCGTTCTTCGTTCGTTCTTCGTGTTCTTCAAGTCTTGAAGATCAAGATCGTTACAAGTGATCAACTAGAAGGTCGCTCGTCGTGTTCATCATCAGTGGACTTTCTTAAGCAAACATTAAGGTATGTTTTGGGAAACCCTTTTCCCCTTCTTCTCCTCATGTTCGAAGTCGACACCAAGAACCCTAGGGTTCTTGGTGGCCGTCGAAATACACACAAGTGTGTGTGTGTGTGTGTGTGTTCGAGTTTTTTGTACAAGGTTTCTTGCTTGTTAATCTAGTTTAGATTTCTAACATCCCAATCCTTTAGGGTTTAAGGATTAAGTTTAATCTCAGTTCCGCTTTTAGGGATTAAACTAGCTAGTTGGTTTAACCGGCAAGAACAAGTTCATGTTCTTGTCAGTATGGTTCGAACCAAGCATACTAGGGGTTGACCCAAGTGGTCAATCATTTATAATGAAACCCTTCACGGTGGTGGCGGCCGGCAATGGTCGGTGGTGGTGACCGGTGGTGGTGGTCATGACTTGAAACACATGTGATTCGAAGTAATATGCTCGTCTATATTTTGAAACCCTGTTTTTAGTGAATCACGTGTGTTTCACCTTTTGAAACACATGTGATTCGTAGTTCATACGCTCCCCTATATCCAGAAATTCCATTTTAAGTGAATCACATGTGTTTTGTGACTTGAAACACATATGATTCGAAGTAATATGCTCGTATGAATTTTGGAACCTCTGTTTTTAGTGAATCACATGTGTTTCGTGACATGAAACACATGTGATTCGTAGTTCGTATGCTCCCATGTTTTTAGTGAATCACATGTGTTTCGTTACTTGAAACACATGTGATTCGAAGTAATATGCTCGTCTGTATTTTGGATCCCCTGTTTTAGTGAATCACATGTGTTTCACCTTTTGAAACACATGTGATTCGTAGTTCATATGATCCCATGTTTTTAAAAACTCATGTTTTTAGTGAATCACATGTGTTTCGTGAATCACATGTGTTTCAATACATCAATACCACCACCAGCCCCACCACCACTGTCAGTCACCACCACCACCGCCGGTCGGTGACGATCAACAGTGGTCGGCGGTGGCGGACGGCGGTGGTCAGCGGTGGTCGGAGGTGGCCGTGTCTAAGGGATTTGATATTGACCATTTTGATCTAATGGCTAGGATTTGTCCCTTGGGACTTTACAAAACCCTTGAACTACATAGAACACAACTCTAACTATTTACCATTATGCATATATAAAAAATATGATTTTTTTAATAACAGTCATAAGATATGTCTTTAACAAATAATTAAATGCTTAAAAAATTTGTATTTTCATTAATGGAGAGATAATTCCTAAAATGTAGGAGTTAATTATTGATTGACGTATAAATTCTCAATACATGTCTTAACATCTTAATAAGAGTTTTAAAAACATATCAATTGACTAATTACTCATTCATTCCTAGTAGGACTTGTGGAAGGTGATTTCCCTTGCTTTCAGTCATATGTTCTTTATAGTTTATTAACTCTTCAAAGCTTTTGTTATATATTACTTCATGTGATCAAATGACACAAATGTGAGTCACACTTATAATACTCTATCAATGACGTCGGGTTAATCAGTTAAACACTCAAACCATAGATTTATTAGATTTAAATGAGTTCTTAATACGTGCATCACTAGGATCGATTCATTTTAAGCTGAAATCTAATAAAAATTATGACTCGCACTTACAATTTTCGCATATCAGATTTTGTTCCATTTATCCATTAGTTGACTTTTGGTGCGTTTAACATTACCCAACAAGTTGAATTGTAACACCGCAAAAAACGAACCATTTTTTTTAAAACATTTACGGAAGCGTATAAGGTATTATCTACTATTTACAACTAGTGTCAAAAACCGCATATTAAAAGTTATTCCAAAACATTAACTAAGTAGAACATCTTAGCAGTGTCACATAACAACCTTGGCTCGACCCTTCTACAAAATCATAGTAAGGTCAAACTTCCCAAAAACAATGCTACCACTCCCAAACCTACCAACCTGAAATAGCCAACAAATGAGGATTATCATAAAGCTAAGTGAGTGAGATCATAACATAATAAACCACAATAACACACAAACGGTAACCACAACTTCAAAAGTTTAATCAAATATCATAGAGGACCGGCGGTCCTGCCAGACCGCAACCATTGTTGGCCCACAAGGTTTACCGGCGGCCCTAAGCTACTTAGCATAATATTAAGTCCCCTTATACAACAAATGCAAAAGAAGTCTTTATTACTATCGCCAATAGCTAACGATGTCCAGCCCCTAACCACCAGGCTGTCCTCGAATCTTAGTTCATGTGCACATACCCACTTACTCAAAACTACCACAATCAACTGGTATCAAAGATGTAAACCAAAATAAATCACGGCAAAATTATGCACCAGGCAGAGTTCACGTCGAAAACATCGCACGAAGAAATTTGCACTGCGATCCCCAAAGTTCGTGATGCACGAAGAAGTTTGCGACACGAACTTCTTGGTTCGCGACACGAACCCTCTTCGTGTTGCACGAAAAAGTTCGTGCTGTACGAAATCAAGTTTCTGTCCGAGTTCGCGACACGAACTTTCTGGTTCGCGACACGAATGCTGAAATCCTGCATTTTTTCACAAGTATGCAATTCCAAACCAATTGTAAACAAAACACAAGTTTAAAGGTTAATCCACTCACCTTAGCACCACAATTCTTCCAAACTCAGTTGTCTTATATCACTAAGTTTGCTCCCCAATTCATGTACATAAAATGAATACCGAATTAGTACCAAATTCCACCAAATAAAGATAACAAGACAAATATGGAAAAAGACTCTTAATTGCATAATTTTAGCATGACAAATATACTTGTAACTTATCCAACTAAGAATGATCAACACAACATCTTCCAAATCAAAGTCTATCAACCTTTATGCATTTATCCCAATTATAATTCAAAGGGGTCAAAATTGCCGAATCAACGACCAATTCCCATAAATCTTAACAACTAGTTATAGAATACTACCATATCATAAATAATGACCAACTATCATTCCAAGACTTCCCAACTATCATAATTATACTTCTAAAGTCAAGTGTAAATCAAATAATGCATTTTTAATCCAATTTTAGCATATAGACCCAAACGGGTCAAAATCATGCAATTTCATCATAACACTTTCCAATTCCAAGACCAACATATCAACTAACATTAACATATCATTTTATGACTAACTTGACATCTTAAAATAAAGTCAAACTTCATATTTGACCAAAACCAAGAATCCATAAAATTGACTAGTTTTATGTCTAAAAACCCAATTAGCCAAACACTACTAACTTTTACCAAAAATTATGTTTTCAAGCTATAATCAATTTCAATTGAACACAAAATCACATTTTTTATAGAGCGAATTACATCTAAGGTCCCTGTGGTTTACCACTTATTGCAGCCACAGTCCCTAAACTTCATTAAGTACACTGGGAGTCCCTGGTGTTGCCATTTTGTTGCACTCGTAGTCCCTAAAGCAAACGTCCGTTAAAAAGCTCTGTTAAATCATCCATGTGCACAGCACATGATGGGTAGTATGGTAATTGTCCAACCCTTCCTCATATTTAAACCCGATTAAATTACATGGAAGGTCCCTGTAGTATACTACTTATTACAGCCTTAGTCCCTGAACTTCATTTATTACACCGGAAGTCCCTGGTGTATACACGTCAACCTTTATTGTCGCGCCACCAACCCCCTGAAAAGTCAATCCGAACGGACACGAATGGGGCCTTGTTCATGTTCATTTGTTAAGGAAAAAACGTGTTCGTAAACGGTTCACCAACACTTCTCGAACTGAATTTTGTGTTCGTGCTCGTTTGTTAAGAAAGTTTAGTGTTCGCGAACGGTTCGTGAACGAGGGTAACAACATAAACGAACATAAAGAAACACAAACAAGCATAAAGAAACACAAACGCACACGAAACAAACAAAAACAAACACAAACGAACACGAAACAAACACAAACGAACGTAAAATACTCAAACGAACACTAACAAACGAACGTAAACAAACGAACACGAACAGATGTTCACGAACGTAAACGAACGAACGGGCATTTGTTCGTGTTCGTTTGTTTAACTAAACGAACACAAAATCTTGTTTGTGTTCGTTTGTAGGCCTGTAAACGAACCGAACGAACACGAGTGGGGTCTTGTTCATGTTTGTTTGTTAAGGAAAAATGTGTTCACGAACGGTTCGCGAACAATTATCGAACGGAATTTTGTGTTCGTGTTCGTTTGTTAAGAAAATTTAGTGTTCAAGAACGGTTCGCGAACAAGGGTAACAAACATAAACGAACATAAAGAAACACAAACGTACACGAAATGAACACAAACGAACACAAACATATACACCAGGGACTTCCGGTGTAATAAATGAAGTTCAGGGACTAAGGCTGTAATAAGTAGTATACCACAGGGACCTTCCATGTAATTTACTCGGGTTTAAATATGAGGAAGGGGTGGACAATTACCATACTATCCATCATGTGCTGTGCACATGGGTGATTTAACAAGGTTTTTTAACGGACGTTTGCTTCAGGGACTACGGGTGCAACAAAATGGCAACACCAGGGACTCCCAGTGTACTTAATGGAGTTTAGGGACTGTGGCTGCAATAAGTGGTAAACCACAGGGACCTTAGATGTAATTCGCTCTTTTTTTATATAAATCTAGGCTAATTCATCTTCTTTAAGGTCACCAACAATGGTGGAACCTTGAAACTCCAAACAAATCTATGATTATTCTAATTAAGCATGCCACATATTGATGACAAATTTAACAAGAAATCATGAAAACCCATCTTTTCTTCAAATCACCTACAATGGTGATAACACAAACCCTAATCAAATCAAGTTTCTTTCTATTAAATATACATGCAAAACAACTAGTGAACACAAAGAAACCATATAGATTCAACAATTTCACATTTTACCAAGAAATGACCAAGAGCTTAAAACCCTAGGTCACCATTTAGAAAAAGCTTTAAGATTATTGTAACGACCCGAAATTGGTTTCGTGTCATTTGGACACCGTATGAGAAAGTTATGGGCGAAACTGGGTCGAGACACTTGAAGAAAACTGCAGCCCTGCTGCGTAGGGGAGTTCGCGGCGCGAAGTGGAGTTCGTGTTCGCGAACTTGAGGCAGTGAGTTGGGATTTTTGGTGATCGAGTTCGCGGCCAGCTCACGATCGGGAAGAAGTTCGCGACAAGGGAAGATCGCGGCGCGAACTCCTTGTTCGCGGCGCGAACTCGTCCGACCAGACATTAAATTCGGGATTTCAGCCATAAATGCCATATCAAAACCCTAGTTTTCTCTCTTGGCGATTTTCGAGTGCAAGGGCTGTTCTTGGGTGATTTCTTCACGAATCCTTGGTAGATTTCACTCCTAGTGGAAGATTAAAGGTATATCTTCACTCTTTCATCTTTGTAGCTCAAGATCTATGGATCTTGAAGCTAGGGTTTGAAACCCTAGTTCTTGGTTGGTGATTTATGGTGAAATAAATGATGAATACACCTAGTTGATGGTATATTAACAAGTGAATCAAGTGTATGGTTAAGATTTGTAAGAATCTTAAGGGTTGGTTAAACCTAGGGTTTGGTTAATCACCATAATTGGGGGAAAGTGGTTAGTAAGTGTTATCTAGAGATGGATGAACACATTAGTAGGAATAAGTGATGTTGATCATGTTGTTATAATTGTAATAGGCTTTTGGTGAAGCCTTGGAAAGTCGATTGAATTGTGAAGCAAGAGATTTGGTGTCAAGAACACGGTTTGAGCATCATATTGCTAAGGTGAGTATGTGTGGACTTTACTGAGTACATAGCTTTGAATTATTTTACTACTTGTGTTATGGTCTATTTGCTTAATTGTGTAGATTAATGGTATGTTGAGTTAGTGATAGATATTATTGATAATATTGGACTAACTTGTTGATGATTGATGTGATAGCCGAGAGCTAGAATGACATGACTGTTGGGTCATGGTAAGATTGAGATGATGTGATGACACGGGCGACTCCCGGTCATGAGGTGTGGAGTGAGGGGCAGTTGGGTGGATTCACATCGACTCATCCACGTTAGTAGTCTTGCTCACTGGACGTATTCCGGCGATTAAGGCAGGTATCGGTAGATTGGGCGATTCCCTCTTGCCGGTATCTTGTTTCTAGTTAGTTCGGGGGCAACCCGATAACTAGATATACATGTGATTCTAGCTAGGTCGGGGGCAACCCGATAGTTAGATATGATTGCTAGGAAAGCAAGATTGATAGGGCCACAATAGGGTGGCTATATTGGATTGATAGACTATTTATATATATAGATGTATATATGTAAGATTGTTGACTTGTGACATTTTATTATTGATGGGTCAAAAACCCATGTATCTCACTAGACATTCTTGTCTCACGTACTCCTTGTTTGTTTTGCTATGTACTCAGGTTCGGGATCGAAGGTATAGGTGCGCATGGATAGAGATGCGGGGCCTAGAATAGAAGAACACTAGATTGGATTTAAACTTAGCTTTGGTTTTGATATATTTTGTAACACCAAAACTTATACTCTGATTTCATACCAAAGGTTTTTGTAAATCCATATTTTGGGAATAGTTCTTCTATTTTATTAAAATGGTATATTTTGGTAAAATATTTTGTTATATAATTTGAGGTGTTACAACTTGGTATCAGAGCTATAGTTTAAGTGAATTAGGTTGGATGTCCTTCCTAGTCTTAGACTGTAGCGATAGGAATGTGAGATTCCTTGAGAATATAGGTTGACCTTGAGACTTTATGTTAAGTTTAGGGTTGAACCTAGGGGACCTATGAAAGTTGATATGATTTTGAATGATTGAGTCTTATGAGACTAATGGGTTGTACATGAGATACTAAATGTTTAATGTCTTTCGTATAGTCTTGATTGAAAGAAATGGTGAATACCCGTCGAAGTGGGAAAGCCCCGGAGACCCGGGAGGAAGAGGCACCTCATATTGAGGTTGTGGTTGAACAAGAAAGTCAACCGTCGATGCATCGAGTTGATGAATCGGAGGTCGGAGCTAATAAGACTCCGGTAACTATGCGGACCTCCAAACTATTATTGATCAAATCAAAGGGACGGTGGCCGAGGAAGTGCACCGTATTATGGGAAACCGTGAAAAGAAGGAGGATGACCGTGAGTCTGAGGATGAGAGGACCGGGGGTAGTGACACCGGTGAAAGAAAATCATCTACGGGTGGTCAAAGTGATGCTAGGGCAAGGCCCGATGAGAAAGAAGGTTGCTCGTTGAAATCCTTCATGGCTTGTAAGCCAAGTGTGTACACGGGTAGTTCGGACCCGAAAGTTACCATGAGGTGGATCCGAGAGACCAAGCGGGTCATCGGGAGTAGTAAATGCAAGAATGCCGATATGGTGACGTATGCGTCACAATTGTTGAAAGAAGACGCTATGGTTTGGTGGGACATAGTGTATGAAACCCTCGGGAGGGAGGTTGTTGAGAGGATGTCATGGGATGAGTTCAACATGAGGTTGAAAAAGAAGTTTTGTCCCGAAAGGGATTTGGAGAAAATGCATGAGAAATTTGTGACCCTCAAGAAGGGTGATATGTCGGTTGAAGAATACTCGAGGGAGTTCACGAGATTACTCCCGTTTGTTGCAAAAACTTACTCGGATGAGAGGTTGAGGGTGGTCCGGTATGCTAGTGGGTTACCGTGGGACTACCAACTGGAGGTTAAGCGGGCGGTCACGCTTGATGAGGCCATTAGTGCCGCCCGGGGTGTGGAAGAAGTGAATGTGGCACGGGTTGCCGAGAGGGCCCATGTGGGCGAGAAGAGGAAAGCCGAAAGCGGCTCGAGTACGTTCAAGAAAGGGAAGTTCACATCGAGCTTCTCTAAACAAGGAAGTGTTGGTTCTTGCAAGAAGTGCGGGAAGAATCATATCGGCGAGTGCCGGAGTGGGTCGAAATCTTGTTTTAGTTGTGGTAGGTCGGGGCATATAGCCCGGGATTGTAAGGCCAAGCCGTTGGCCGAGGTGGAATGTTTCTCGTGCCACGAGAAGGGGCACTATAGTAATGTGTGCCCGAAGAAGGGGACCGAGTCGATGGTGTCCACGGCTCAAAAGAAGGTGGAACCGGCAAAGGTGAAGGGGCGATCCTTCCAACTTACTCGGGAGGAGGCGAAGGAGGCACACGATGTGGTGTCAGGTACTTTATTCATTAACTCCTTGCCAACTTATATCTTGTTTGATTCGGGTTTCAATTATTCGTTTGTGTCTCATGAGTTTGGTTGTAAGTTGAATGTGCCGTCCGAAAAGTTAGATGAAATGTATGAGATAGAGGTAGCCGATGGAAAAACCTCAATGGTTGAATGTATTTATAGAAATTGTGAGTTAGAAATAGACGGGAAAAAGTTTAAGGTCGATTTGTTGCCCATGGGGATCAAAGCTTTTGATGTAGTTATTGGTATGGATTGGTTGGGTTTACACCGAGCCAAGATTTTGTGTGATAAGAAGATAGTGTCGATCAAGACACCCGAGAACGAGAGAGTATATGTGTATGGGGAAAAACGACATCACATGCCTAATGTGATTACCGCCATCAAGGCGAGGAAACACTTATCGAAGGGTTGTGCATCGTTTATTGCATATGTGTTAGATGGCCGAAAAGAAAAGAAGGCGGTGAGTGATGTTAAAATTATTCGGGATTTTCCCGAGGTGTTCCCCGATGATTTACCCGGTTTGCCACCGGAGAGACAAGTTGAGTTCAAGATTGATTTAGTGCCGGGGGCGACGCCGATTGCTCGTGCTCCATATCGTTTTGCTCCCACCGAGATGCGGGAATTGATGACTCAATTGCAAGAATTGTTAGATAAGGGTTTTATCCGTCCGAGTTCGTCACCGTGGGGTGCCCCGGTGTTGTTTGTTAAGAAGAAAGACGGTTCGATGAGAATGTGTATCGACTACCGTGAGTTGAATAAGGTGACCATAAAGAACCATTATCCGTTGCCGAGAATCGATGATTTATTTGACCAATTGCAAGGTGCTAGTTACTTCTCGAAGATCGATTTGAGATCGGGTTACCACCAATTTCGGGTGAAAGAAGGCGACACCGAGAAGACGGCCTTTCGTACACGGTATGGTCATTATGAGTTCCTGGTGATGCCGTTTGGGCTTACGAATGCGCCGGCTATTTTTATGGATTTGATGAATCGGGTTTGTAAACCGTTTCTTGATAAGTTTTTGATCGTGTTTATTGATGATATCTTGATTTACTCAAAGACCGAGCAAGAACACGAGAATCATTTGAGACTTGTGTTGGATGTGTTGACACGGGAGAAGTTGTATGCCAAATTCACGAAGTGTGAGTTTTGGTTGCGGGAAGTACAATTTCTAGGTCACGTGGTATCGCGTGATGGCATCAAAGTTGATCCTTCGAAGATTGAGGCGGTATCTAATTGGGAAGCACCGAGAACTCCTACCGAGGTTAGAAGTTTTCTTGGGTTGCCCGGGTATTACCGGATATTTACACAAGATTTCTCAAGAATTGCGGTCCCACTCACAAAGTTGACTAGAAAAAGTGAGAAGTTCATGTGGGATAAGAAGCAAGAGGAGGCGTTCGGTTTGTTGAAGGAAAATTTGTGTAACGCGCCGATTCTTACATTACCGGATGGTATGGAAGATTTTGTGGTGTATAGTGATGCTTCGAATCAAGGGCTCGGTTGTGTGTTGATGCAAAGGGGTAAGGTAATCGCGTATGCCTCGCGACAATTAAAGGATGCGGAAACGAGGTACACGACACACGACTTGGAGTTGGCGGCGATTGTGTTTGCCTTGAAATTGTGGAGGCACTATTTATATGGTACTTGGTGTACGTTGTACACGGATCATAAGAGTTTGCAATATGTGTTTACTCAAAAAGACCTTAATATGCGACAAAGAAGGTGGATCGAGTTGATCAACGACTATGATTGTGAGATTGTGTACCATGCAGGAAAGGCGAATGTTGTAGCCGATGCCTTGAGCCGAAAAGTCTATGAGAAGCCAATCAAAGGAAGGTCAATGCGTATCGAAGTTGTCTCGAGTATCTTCGAAAGAATCAAGAACGCCCAACGGGAGGTTATGGGAAAAGAAGAGTTGAGACAAGAACGGTTGGGTAAGAACCAACATTTTGTGGAGGATGTACAAGGGTTGAAAACCGTAGGCGGTCGAATTTGGGTTCCCAAGTTCGGGGGTACCCGAAAAGAGTTATTGCATGATGTGCACAAGTCAAAGTATTCAATTCACCCGGGAAGTACAAAGACATATCAAGATTTGAAACGGGTTTATTGGTGGCCCGGAATGAAGGCGAGAATAGCCAAGTACATCTCGAAGTGTGCCACGTGTGCTCAAGTGAAAGCCGAACATCAAGTACTGTAACACCACAATCTTAGAGCCATTTTTTTTTATATATATACATACAGAAGCGATTTTAGAAAACTATAAACCCTATTTATTACATATTATAAAGGCCATTTACATATTAACCAAAATATATAAAACATTTAAAGGTGTTACTAAAAAAACAGGCTCGATCCGGTTTACAAAATCAGAGTACGGTCAGACTTCCAAAACCCGACTCTAGACAAGCCAAATCCACAACCTGAAAAGAGTCAACAAATGAGGGATTAGCACAAAGCTAAGTGAATAGAAATAAACATCAATTTGCATAACCACAACAAATTAGAAAATCGAGAGAAATCAATAGGGAAAAACCCATCCAAACTTCCACAAGCAATTGGACGTTATAAGAGGATCGGCGGTCGGGCGAGGACCTTCAACTGTTGTCGGCCAACAACAGTCAACCGATGGCTTCTTTACTAGAGGCACGGTGATCCCTCCTTACATAACGAATACGAAGGAGTCCGATCGCCCCCACCAAGAGTAACGAAGCATAGCCGAAAACCACCATAGCTAACCTCTAAAAAAAACATGTGCACATACTACCATTAACCACTAGACCAAGTATAAACTTGTAAAAAGAATTGCAGCCAAGAATCTGTTCCTGACAAAGTTCGCGTCGTGAACTCAGAGTTCGCGTCGCGAACTAAGAGTTCACGAATCGGGAACTACATCACGACCAAACCCCAATTTCTCTAACTCGAGTTCGCGATCGCGACCACAAGTTCGCGACGCGAACTCCCTCAGATACCAAATTCCTGCACTTTTTCTCAAAACTCTACCATTCCCTAATTTTGTACATCACACAAGAAAGAAGGTTAAGTCCACTCACCTTATCTTCCCTTGTGAAGAACTCAGTAGTCTTATATCACTGAGTTTCTTTTCCTTTTCCTGTAACAAAACAAATACCGAATTAGTTAACCGAAATCATTAACTTTACAACAAGTACAAATTATATGTCAAACCATTATTTGTGTACAACCAATTGACAACTTAACACCATCATTTCAAAACATATTAATTGACAATGTCTAGAATTCCATTAAGTCACTTTTAAGCAATTCACCATGCATTTTTATCCAAGTTGCACATAATCGGCCCAAACGGGTCGGGACACATAATCAAGTCAAACTTGCAATTTACCAACACCACATTGTCAAGTTATCCATTTATCACTAATTTAAGTTATTGACATACTACTTGCATCCATATACAAGCTTACTAACTTTGACTTTATTTAAGTCAAATTGCACAATTTAACAACCAAACGGGTCAAGACCCGGAACTACCTCAAACATACTTCCAATTAATCAAGTAACACATTTATGACATGAAATTGATAGTCCCAAGTTTACAAGTCATCCAAGACTAAAGTCAACTTCCAGGTTTGACCAAAGTCAACAATTCAAGAATTTAACTAGCAATTCTAGAAAAACGGGTCAAAACCACAAACTATCATTTAAGACATGCTAATATACTTTTTAAAACTCTTATATGATCAACTTATTGAACCATGATATTGTCTAACAATTTTCCAAGTTAAAGTCTCATTTTACCAATTTGACTAGTTCATGACTTTTTTTACCTAAAAATCATCCAAACACCACCATATAATAATCCATTCATCAATTAACACTTTCATAAACATACTAATGACATTTTAATTCCAACTAAACATTCAAAGTATAAGTCAAATGCTAAATATATGCATTTAGTCAAGTTTCATCATGTAAGGCCCAAACGGGTCAAAAACGTTTTATTAACTTCCAATGTTTACAAACTCTTAATTATCATTTTATCAAGTATACAATTACCATATATTAACCAACTTCATGTTAATTAGTTACACTTTGAAACACCCAAAATAATCAATGCAAGTTTAACCTTAAAAGATACATTTGACCACCTGCTATTAACTCAGAATTATGACTACTGTTCTGACCTTATCAGTTCATGAAATTATGATATTAATAAAGTAGACTCATAGACCTTCGAATCGACTGGTCGCACGCCCAAAACGGAGTTACGGTTGATTTTATATGATTTTTGCAAAATGGTCAAAATCTGCCATATTTTTGTGCTTACGGGATTTTTACCATTTTCACCCAAACACTACTTTTAATCTATCAAAAGCAATCAATTCATGTTACAATCAAACCTATACCACAATTATAACTTCTAACATGATTATATAACTTAACAACACTTCAAGAACACTAAAACACACATTTCATCAATTTTGGAAGAACCCCATCTTCTTCCCAAGAACTCCATTGATGGAGCTTTCATGGAAGCTTCACCAAATAGATACAACTAACAATTCTACACATACATAACTTGCTATAACTCAATTAAACACCAAATCAAGCATCAATTTCGGATTACAAACAAAATTCATCAAGAAATTCATGAAAACCCAAAAACACAAGAGCCCTAGTTCATCCCTACATCAAGAACATGAAATCTAGCTAAGGAAGAAGAGAACTTACTTAAACTTGCTTCTAGATTATGAAAATCACCCAAAGGAGCAAAGAACTTCAAGACATAATCATCAATTTGGGAGAAAAAGCTCAAATGTGTGTTGTGTGTGTGTCTCGTGTGACTGGCAAAGGAAGAAAGAACAACAATTTTGACACATGCTCTCTCAAATAACACGTACCCCCTCCCCCCTCAGATAAATTCATTAAAACACAGTACCGGTTATTAGGTTCGCAGATAAATAAGTTAGACCTAACTAATTCCAATTTTAACAATGAAGATATTTTTAGAACCCCGGTTCAGAAGTGAACCCAAATATGTAAAACTCATTATAATATTTAAATATCTCAGTTTTACTAATTTTAACCCATGGTTAAAAATACAATTAAATATGATTAAATCAAATAAATTATATAAAACAATAAACAAATAAATTACTTACCGAAAGTACATCAAAATTCTAGGCCGGGTCTCAGGATGTTACAATTCTACCCCCCTTAAAAAGATTTCGTCCTCGAAATCTCCTTGATTACACACAACAGAATTAAAACAAGTTTATAAATATCATTATATCTTTGTCTCATATTTACATGTCAAAAATAATAATCCTTATTGTTCCTCCATATTACTAACATTATCGAAATTATAATTTAATAAATCCTCATTTTCTTTCCTTTGTAGTTTCAGACTTGGTGTCTCATTCGACAAATTCTCTAGTTACTTTGTTTTTAATTTATCCACATAACGAGAAGTCATTTCCATTTACGTAATTCGCATATTAATCATAATTTCTTCAGATAATCACACACTGTAAACTCTTTCGGTATGTACAATTTGCACGTTTCATATTTAAAAGTTGATAATTACGCAATGTCATTTATTACAATTTCCAAGTCATGGTCCGCATAACTCCACTTAAACGATTAAAACCATTGCAAAGCATAGACAATCTATTTTTATTTAAAGTAATGCAACATTTTAAGTGTTTTAGATTCTCAAATATCCTCTTATGTTTATTATTTCACCAAAATTTTGCATTCTTAAGCGGTTTAACTTGTTAAAAATCTCATAATTTTAGAATATTTATAATAAATCCACAGTCATAATTCACTAATTCTCAAAATTACACTTTTCGAAATCCAAATTCTAATCAATTTCCACATATAACGGCATTAATTCTCATTATTTCAAAATGTATCTTTAATAAATTTCTCAATCTTATTAAATTTTATATTCACTCTGAAATTTATCCATCAATATAATCGGAAATCAATGCAATATGGTCAATAAATTTAATTCTTCATGTCAATTTTCATTTACACATTGAACATAAAAGGCATTTTTAGAAAATCCAACCTATAACAATTCGAGTCATGGATAAAATCATTCAGATATATTTCATTAACTTTCTTTCTTATTTAACATCTATAACACATGAAAGAACCCATTAACACTTTTATAAGCATACAACAATGTATTTCAACTAAGTGGCCATGCAAAATAAAGGTCAATATGTCAGTCTTCACTTTTCAAACCACTACTTGTGATTTGGCAGGTCATGACAAAGATTTCATATATTCTTATTTAAAATACTAGTCGTACCCGGACTACTTAGACTATGCATAAGATTACTTCAGTCTAACTATAGGCATTACATTAATGGATGCTTACAACAATCATTTATCAAAAACAATTTGAACCTCAAATACATGCATTATGAATTGAATCCATATATCACTAACTATCTTTATTTCTAATGGAGTAAACACACAAGCAATTTTAGTTCATCACATAATTCATAATCACAAATAAGCAATTTGCTTCAATACCATTAACATACGTATAAGTAAGTAGTTTATCGAAACATACCTGTGATATCATCATCATCAGTGGAGGTAGTATCTCCCACTATCATCTGAAATGACCTACCCTCGGGAGGAGGGTGATTCTTCCTCTTCTGGCCTGTTGAAGATAACGACCCACTCACCGACCCCGACCCTGAACTCAATTTCCTTTCTGAAGGACAGTCACCGACCCTGTGACCCTCTTTCTGACAATTCCAACATACACTTCGCGGGAACCTACAATCATTCCACTCGTGCCTGAACTGACCACACTTGACACATCTCATAGTCTGAGTTGTACAACCACCCGTGTGAGAAGATCTGCATCTAGCACACCACTGTGCCTTCTGACCCGAACTACCTCCTGATTGTATATGATTCGAGTTTTCATGCTTTTGATATCCCTGACCTTTCTTATTTTGTTTGGAATCCGATTGTCCAGACTTAAACTTCTGATACTCTGATCTATCCCTGATCACCCAATCTCGAGTATTCAAATCACCTTCTACTGTTTTGGCCAAATCGAAGGCCTGTGACAAAGTGGTTGCGAGCCTCGCTGTAGTTCGGTATTCGGGTCGTAAAGCTCCAATAAAATGTTTTATTTTTGAAGACTCATCAGGTACCCATTGTTGTACAAATCTTAATTTTTCATTGAACTGCTCGATCAAATCATCTACCGTCATTCCCTCTGTCATCCGCAAATTTATAAATTCTGATCGAATTCTATCCATTTCAAATGGATTACAATAACGCTTACATACCTGCTCTCTAAATTGATCCCACGTTATACTATTTTTAATTTCCTTGGGTAAATGTTCAATCAGGGTGTCCCACCAATTCATTGCACCGCCTGTTAATTTTCGTGTAGCATACATCACCCGATATTTATCATCACAACCACAAGCATCTAAAGTTCTCTCCATTTCCCTCAACCAGTTCATTGTGACATTGGGGTCTCTACTTCCACTAAATTCAGGGGGTTTACAATCGAGGAATTATTTGAAGGTGCAAGTCGGTTTCATACCTAATGGATAAGGTTGGTTCGTGAATTGATATTGAGGTATACCTTGACTTGGGTTAACATAGTAGTATTGTGGCTGTGACGTTACAGGATGAGGTTCGGATGAGGTTGACATCAAGGGAACCGTCATTGTAAAGGCTGGAGTTGTGGGAATTTGCATGGTAGGGGCGGATAATATAGGGGTAAACATGTGAGGGATGTTTGGTGGTTGGTTATTCTGATTCTGATTCATGCTATCAACAAGATTTTGGAGGTGTTCCAATCGACTTTCCATTCTCAAAATATAATCTTCTCTGTCTGCATTTGCATTTCTAGATGTACCAATGATTTCCGGTTCAGGGTTCGACGGGATTACCAACGGGTTGGGATCGTTATCGGCCATACCTGTGACAAACACAACATCTCACAAACTCTTAGTTTAATCCGTTAGTACCTATCATACTAACTACTACTAAACCACAATTCATATTCACTCTACTAATCCACTCCAAAATTAAGGAAGTTTGACCAACTCGAGCCAAGATTTGGGAATGGTACACCTAAATGTGCAACCATCGCCAAACCGAGGCTCTGATACCAAATTGTAACACCACAATCTTAGAGCCATTTTTTTTTATATATACATACGGAAGCGATTTTAGAAAACTATAAACCCTATTTATTACATATTATAAAGGCCATTTACATATTAACCAAAATATATAAAACATTTAAAGGTGTTACTAAAAAAACAGGCTCGATCCGGTTTACAAAATCAGAGTACGGTCAGACTTCCAAAACCCGACTCTAGACAAGCCAAATCCACAACCTGAAAAGAGTCAACAAATGACGGATTAGCACAAAGCTAAGTGAATAGAAATAAACATCAATTTGCATAACCACAACAAATTAGAAAATCGAGAGAAATCAATAGGGAAAAACCCATCCAAACTTCCACAAGCAATTGGACGTTATAAGAGGATCGGCGGTCGGGCGAGGACCTTCAACTGTTGTCGGCCAACAACAGTCAACCGATGGCTTCTTTACTAGAGGCACGGTGATCCCTCCTTACATAACGAATACGAAGGAGTCCGATCGCCCCCACCAAGAGTAACGAAGCATAGCCGAAAACCACCATAGCTAACCTCTAAAAAAAACATGTGCACATACTACCATTAACCACTAGACCAAGTATAAACTTGTAAAAAGAATTGCAGCCAAGAATCTGTTCCTGACAAAGTTCGCGTCGTGAACTCAGAGTTCGCGTCGCGAACTAAGAGTTCACGAATCGGGAACTACATCACGACCAAACCCCAATTTCTCTAACTCGAGTTCGCGATCGCGACCACAAGTTCGCGACGCGAACTCCCTCAGATACCAAATTCCTGCACTTTTTCTCAAAACTCTACCATTCCCTAATTTTGTACATCACAC
Organism: Calendula officinalis; assembly: GCA_963853835.1. Classification (NCBI taxonomy): domain Eukaryota; kingdom Viridiplantae; phylum Streptophyta; class Magnoliopsida; order Asterales; family Asteraceae; genus Calendula; species Calendula officinalis. Next base: position 37,376,476 of record OY970830.1, on the reverse strand, counting down.
AAGAAAGAAGGTTAAGTCCACTCACCTTATCTTCCCTTGTGAAGAACTCAGTAGTCTTATATCACTGAGTTTCTTTTCCTTTTCCTGTAACAAAACAAATACCGAATTAGTTAACCGAAATCATTAACTTTGCAACAAGTACAAATTATATGTCAAACCATTATTTATGTACAACCAATTGACAACTTAACACCATCATTTCAAAACATATTAATTGACAATGTCTAGAATTCCATTAAGTCACTTTTAAGCAATTCACCATGCATTTTTATCCAAGTTGCACATAATCGGCCCAAACGGGTCGGGACACATAATCAAGTCAAACTTGCAATTTACCAACACCACATTGTCAAGTTATCCATTTATCACTAATTTAAGTTATTGACATACTACTTGCATCCATATACAAGCTTACTAACTTTGACTTTATTTAAGTCAAATTGCACAATTTAACAACCAAACGGGTCAAGACCCGGAACTACCTCAAACATACTTCCAATTAATCAAGTAACACATTTATGACATGAAATTGATAGTCCCAAGTTTACAAGTCATCCAAGACTAAAGTCAACTTCCAGGTTTGACCAAAGTCAACAATTCAAGAATTTAACTAGCAATTCTAGAAAAACGGGTCAAAACCACAAACTATCATTTAAGACATGCTAATATACTTTTTAAAACTCTTATATGATCAACTTATTGAACCATGATATTGTCTAACAATTTTCCAAGTTAAAGTCTCATTTTACCAATTTGACTAGTTCATGACTTTTTTTACCTAAAAATCATCCAAACACCACCATATAATAATCCATTCATCAATTAACACTTTCATAAACATACTAATGACATTTTAATTCCAACTAAACATTCAAAGTATAAGTCAAATGCTAAATATATGCATTTAGTCAAGTTTCATCATGTAAGGCCCAAACGGGTCAAAAACGTTTTATTAACTTCCAATGTTTACAAACTCTTAATTATCATTTTATCAAGTATACAATTACCATATATTAACCAACTTCATGTTAATTAGTTACACTTTGAAACACCCAAAATAATCAATGCAAGTTTAACCTTAAAAGATACATTTGACCACCTGCTATTAACTCAGAATTATGACTACTGTTCTGACCTTATCAGTTCATGAAATTATGATATTAATAAAGTAGACTCATAGACCTTCGAATCGACTGGTCGCACGCCCAAAACGGAGTTACGGTTGATTTTATATGATTTTTGCAAAATGGTCAAAATCTGCCATATTTTTGTGCTTACGGGATTTTTACCATTTTCACCCAAACACTACTTTTAATCTATCAAAAGCAATCAATTCATGTTACAATCAAACCTATACCACAATTATAACTTCTAACATGATTATATAACTTAACAACACTTCAAGAACACTAAAACACACATTTCATCAATTTTGGAAGAACCCCATCTTCTTCCCAAGAACTCCATTGATGGAGCTTTCATGGAAGCTTCACCAAATAGATACAACTAACAATTCTACACATACATAACTTGCTATAACTCAATTAAACACCAAATCAAGCATCAATTTCGGATTACAAACAAAATTCATCAAGAAATTCATGAAAACCCAAAAACACAAGAGCCCCAGTTCATCCCCACATCAAGAACATGAAATCTAGCTAAGGAAGAAGAGAACTTACTTAAACTTGCTTCTAGATTATGAAAATCACCCAAAGGAGCAAAGAACTTCAAGACATAATCATCAATTTGGGAGAAAAAGCTCAAATGTGTGTTGTGTGTGTGTCTCGTGTGACTGGCAAAGGAAGAAAGAACAACAATTTTGACACATGCTCTCTCAAATAACACGTACCCCCTCCCCCCTCAGATAAATTCATTAAAACACAGTACCGGTTATTAGGTTCGCAGATAAATAAGTTAGACCTAACTAATTCCAATTTTAACAATGAAGATATTTTTAGAACCCCGGTTCAGAAGTGAACCCAAATATGTAAAACTCATTATAATATTTAAATATCTCAGTTTTACTAATTTTAACCCATGGTTAAAAATACAATTAAATATGATTAAATCAAATAAATTATATAAAACAATAAACAAATAAATTACTTACCGAAAGTACATCAAAATTCTAGGCCGGGTCTCAGGATGTTACAAGTACCGTATGGGGTAGCTCAATCATTACAAGTACCGGCCGGGAAGTGGGAAGACATAACTATGGATTTCATAGTTGGGTTGCCAAAGACGAGTAAGGGTCATGATGCCATTTGGGTCATAGTTGACCGGTTGACCAAGAGTGCGTTGTTTTTAGCCATTCGGGAAACTTTGCCACTAGAAAGGTTGGCTAAGTTATATGTTGATGAGGTGGTTCGACTCCACGGGGTTCCATTGTCAATTGTATCCGATCGAGACGCGAGGTTTACCTCGAGATTTTGGAGATCGTTACAAGATGAATTGGGTACAAAGTTGCGGTTGAGCACGGCTTATCATCCGCAAACCGACGGTCAAAGTGAAAGAACGATTCAAATGGTTGAAGACATGTTAAGATCGTGTGTGTTAGATTTCGGGGGTAAATGGGATGAGCATTTACCATTGGTCGAGTTCTCATATAATAATAGTTATCATTCGCGCATTAAGATGCCACCTTATGAGGCGTTGTATGCGAGAAAATGTAGAACTCCATCGTGTTGGCTTGAAGCGGGAGAGTCCAAGCTCACGGGTCCCGAGATCGTGAGGGTGACGAATGAAAAGATTGGAGTAATACAAGCCAACATGAAAGCCGCTCAAGATAGGCAAAGAAGTTATTCGGGTTTGAAAAAGAGACCATACGACTTGGATGTCGGGGATATGGTCATGTTGAAAGTATCACCTTGGAAAGGTGTGATGCGGTTTGGGAAGAAAGGAAAGTTAAGTCCAAGATATGTTGGACCGTTTAAAATATTGAAGCGAATCGGGCTTCAAGCATTTAAGTTGGAACTTCCACCCGAGCTTCAAGGTGTGCATGACACCTTCCATGTAAGTTACTTAAAGAAGTTTATTGGGGAGATTGAGAATATTATCCCATTGCAAGAGTTGCGGGTTGATGCCCCGAACCGGTTGATTGAGGAGCCCGAGGCCATATTAGAGACAAAGACGAAGAAGCTTCGAAATAAAGAGATCGAGTTGGTATTAGTCAAGTGGAAGCATTCCCTTGGACCAAATTTGACTTGGGAAGTCAAAGATGAGATTCGGAGGAGGTACCCGGATTTCGTGAACTATGATGAGATTCCGAGGACGGAATCTTCTTAAGGGGTAGATAGTTGTAACGACCTGAAATTTGTGAATAAATAAATTATTTAAAAATATGATAAATAAGGATAAATCAATTAAAAGACGTAGAAATTGGTTTCGTGTCATTTGGACACCGTATGAGAAAGTTATGGGCGAAACTAGGTCGAGACACTTGAAGAAAACTGCAGCCCTGCTGCGTAGGGGAGTTCGCGGCGCGAAGTGGAGTTCGCGTTCGCGAACTTGAGGCAGTGAGTTGGGATTTTTGGTGATCGAGTTTGCGGCCAGCTCACGATCGGGAAGAAGTTCGCGACAAGAGAAGATCGCGGCGCGAACTCCTTGTTCGCGGCGCGAACTCGTCCGACCAGACATTAAATTCGGGATTTCAGCCATAAATGCCATATCAAAACCCTAGTTTTCTCTCTTGGCGATTTTCGAGTGCAAGGGCTGTTCTTGGGTGATTTCTTCACGAATCCTTGGTAGATTTTACTCCTAGTGGAAGATTAAAGGTATATCTTCACTCTTTCATCTTTGTAGCTCAAGATCTATGGATCTTGAAGCTAGGGTTTGAAACCCTAGTTCTTGGTTGGTGATTTATGGTGAAATAAATGATGAATACACCTAGTTGATGGTATATTAACAAGGGAATCAAGTGTATGGTTAAGATTTGTAAGAATCTTAAGGGTTGGTTAAACCTAGGGTTTGGTAAATCACCATAATTGGGGGAAAGTGGTTAGTAAGTGTTATCTAGAGATGGATGAACACATTAGTAGGAATAAGTGATGTTGATCATGTTGTTATAATTGTAATAGGCTTTTGGTGAAGCCTTGGAAAGTCGATTGAATTGTGAAGCAAGAGATTTGGTGTCAAGAACACGGTTTGAGCATCATATTGCTAAGGTGAGTACGTGTGGACTTTACTGAGTACATAGCTTTGAATTATTTTACTACTTGTGTTATGGTCTATTTGCTTAATTGTGTAGATTAATGGTATGTTGAGTTAGTGATAGATATTATTGATAATATTGGACTAACTTGTTGATGATTGATGTGATAGCCGAGAGCTAGAATGACATGACTGTTGGGTCATGGTAAGATTGAGATGATGTGATGACACGGGCGACTCCCGGTCATGAGGTGTGGAGTGAGGGGCAGTTGGGTGGATTCCCATCGACTCATCCACGTTAGTAGTCTTGCTCACTGGACGTATTCCGGCGAGTAAGGCATGTATCGGTAGATTGGGCGATTCCCTCTTGCCGGTATCTTGTTTCTAGTTTGTTCGGGGGCAACCCGATAACTAGATATACATGTGCTTCTAGCTAGTTCGGGGGCAACCCGATAGTTAGATATGATTGCTAGGAAAGTAAGATTGATAGGGCCACAATAGGGTGGCTATATTGGATTGATAGACTATTTATATATATAGATGTATATATGTAAGATTGTTGACTTGTGACATTTTATTATTGATGGGTCAAAAACCCATGTCTCTCACGAGACATTCTTGTCTCACGTACTCCTTGTTTGTTTTGCTATGTACTCAGGTTCGGGATCGAAGGTATAGGTGCGCATGGATAGAGATGCGGGGCCTAGAATAGAAGAACACTAGATTGGATTTAAACTTAGCTTTGGTTTTGATATATTTTGTAACACCAAAACTTATACTCTGATTTCATACCAAAGGTTTTTGTAAATCCATATTTTGGGAATAAGTTCTTCTATTTTATTAAAATGGTATATTTTGGTAAAATATTTTGTTATAAAATTTGAGGTGTTACAATTATGAACAAAACTAACACTTTTCTTACCTTATGCTTGCTTTGAATCTGAAATTAGAGCTAGGGTTTAGATAGATTTAAGAAATCTCCAAGTGAAAGCCAAGAACTCTTCAATGTGTGTGTTGCGTGTGTTTGGTACGATACAGAGAAAAGAAAAGGGGAAAAGAGACACCTCTTAAAAAACGTGGCAGGCAAAGAAATAAGCTAACATTTTCATTAAACACGGTATAAATACTTGTTATCTGATTCGTAATCGATTTATTTAAAATATCTAACTAACTCGGTTTCAGGAAACGAGGATATATTTGGAACCCAGATTCAAATGTGAATCTAAATATATAATATCACTAATTAAATAAAACATTTTAGTTTTCACTAATTTTAACCCATAATTAAAATACAATAAATCAAATAATATTAAATTAAATATTAAATAACAGAATATTACTTTACAGAAAGTAATAAAATAATAGGCCAGGTTTCGGAATGTTACATGAATGCAACAAGAATTTGTTCCCAAATTCTTTCACCCTCTTGTAGCATTCTTACACGTGCGTTTTGGAAGCATATAGCCACCATTAGCTTAGAATTCTTTTTCCTTAGTTATCCGAAGCATCGCTATTTTCATCAACCGGGCCATCGGCTTTGTCTTCCAGTTCGGGTGGGAAACCAATAGTCAGCTTGAAAACCCTAGGTCGAAATGGGCCTAATATACCTCATCGGTTCATCAGTCATCATGGATAGTGTTCAACTTGATTTTAAGTCAAGACACGTATTTTGAGACCAAAAGATATTGCAGTGTACATATGGTGCGTTTGGTACAGAGAATGGAATTGCAGAGAAATGGTTGCAGAGAATGGAATCACAGGGAAAGAGAATTAGCTTGAGAATGAGAATTGACTCTTTTGTTTGGTAGCACAGAGACTTCAACAGAGAAATATAACAGAGAATCAGTTCTCTTGTTTGGTAGAACAAGAAATTCAATACAGAATTGTATTAGCTTTCATTAGCACCAAGGTTTTAATATACGGAATCGAGCCTCGAGGCGTTTTTCTTTAGCCTCACGAGGCGTAAGCCTCGAGGCGAACCCATCGAGGCGGAAAAACAAATAATATCTAAAATATTATATAACTCATAAAAAGCAACACAAAGTATTATGCAATCCCAATATTAAGTTTAAAAGGTCATTTATACTCACAAAAGACCATTTTTTGCAATTTTTTTGTTAAACTCAAGACCCATTCACGATTTTGGATAGATATTGGTCACCCTTTTAGCTTTAAGCAAAGCATTCTTTGCAAAAAGTCAAGAAACGTTAATGGGATTTCAAAAAAATCAGGTAAAAGTCGGGATAAGTAAGTAAAACAGTCCAAAAAGTTAAAAAAAACCCAACTCAGGTCCTGACCGCCTCGGATCCGCCTCTCACTGCCTCGGCCGCCTCGGACCGCCTCGGACCGCCGAGGCGCACGTTTCAGAAACAGGCTCTGAGGCGCCGCCTCAGATACGTGTTTTACCCGCCTCGCCTCGAGGCGTACGCCTCACACGATTTTTAAAACATTGATTAGCACACATTTTTTTTTCACAACAATCATATTAAAATACAAAACATAGAAAAATCTAGTTAAATTAATAAAAAAGATGCATTAATAAAATCAATGATAACATACAATAACACAATTTTTAATCAAAATAACCACAATCACTTCAATCATAGTGCAACAAAAAAAAGTAATTCTTCCGATATTTGCAGGGATTTCCGGTGTATCTTTCTTCCAACCAATATTTGCAAACTCACGGTTTTAACTTCATGATCTCTTACAAACTCATGTAACTGCAATCAAAATAACAATATATCTGAATTGTTCAAATTTGATCATAATTTTAACACAGAATATCACAAAAATACTCAAATTACAAAAGAAAAAAAACATGTGTGACAAAAGGGCTTCTATATAACTTACAGATAAATTTCCTCCATTGTTATATAATATACAAAGATAGCCATGATGAAGACGCCAACATTAGTCAAAAAATTGTCAACAATGGTATATTCCAAGAACTTTCTGTAGAACCCAGATGGGTTCAAGCTGTTTTTAAATAAGTAGACCAATTGTGCTAATAACAACCTGTAAAACATGTACATGTGATGAAGCAGTCTGCATATTTTGTCCATATTTGGATATTGGAATTCACAAAGGATTACATCAAGCACTTTAAAAAATTTATTAACTTGAACTCAAATTCAGGTCATAATTTGGTCATATCTAAGTAGAAATTCTTATCATTGTTTCAAACGGAGGTGAATTTCTGGACAATAAACATCAATTACATAGTATGTAATCACAATTTTTTCACCAACATCACTAAAAATTTGACCTAAATCAGTTTTATCACAATTATTTCACCAACTCACTAAAAATTCGATTAGGAGAATTGGAATCAGCCTCCGCCAAACCTAGCCGCCAACACCTGTAAAGAGAGATTCAAGAAAATGATTATGAATAACAGAACAAGAGAGAGAGAGAGAGATGCATATCGTCTCTCTGTGAAGACGATTCAAACCCGAGACAGAGATTGAAGCATATCTTGAAGATGATCGCCAGAAAGGATGTGGAGAAGATCTCTGTGACGTGCGAATGGGGGAACGGTGGATACAAGATGGATGGACTGAGAATTGAGAAGTCTCCGTCTTTTTTTTTAATTCCTAGTTTTTCTATTCCCTCCTTTTCTCCATGTTTTAAAGAGAATTAATATCAGAGAATAGGAATTGCCTTTTCTCCTCTTTTTCATTTCTCAATGCAACCAAACAAGGTGCTAATTCCATTTCCCACCTCTCATTTCCCTGTACCAAAGAATTTTGATTATGTTTACAGCACAAAATTTGTTTCAAAGTATCATTTAGTTTCTACTGTGTGACATTATGAACTTTATGGTTTTTAATTATACTTAGTAAGAATGTAGCTGCAAACTAATTATCATAATTTGTTTAAACTACTTTATTTCTGTAAACAACATGGAAGAAGTGTTGGAGATTTAGAATGTTTGGGCCTTTTGATAAGTAAAAAATAACTAACGCCCCATCTCCAGTAGTCTAGTGGGCTTATTTCAGTAAAAAAAAAAAAGGGACAGATATATTAGAAGAGAATGTGATATCTATTTCAGAAAATGTACTACCCTCATCCTATTTAACAAGTTTATTAAAACATAGGTTATGGTATGTGGATAATTTTTTATAGTATAAATATTTCCTTTCCAATGGCATTCCTTAATCGTTGCATTCAATACATATAAATATATTTTTTGTGCTTGTAAAAGTAACTAATGAGAAAGAAGAAAAAAACATTATGATTATGGAAGGTAAATATAATGGTTTGGCGGTCTTTTGCAGGATAAATTTCCATCTAGAGCAAATCCTGATCAAAGAGGTTTAGATGTTCCTTTTATACTTTGCAAGTCATGTGAGACAAGGGTAGAAACTATTTCTCATTTTTTTAATTGTGATATTTGCTAAGGATGTAATGAATCAAATGACGCGTTGGTGGAGAATTTTTGTACCAAGACTCAATTGGAGCATGGATTGGATGATATGGTTCGAGAATTTAAAGTTGAGAAAGGTCAAAAATATTTCTTGGGGGTGGGTTTTTATTAGAGATGCAAACGGGTACGGGTAATAGCGGGTACTGCAAAATCCGTCCCCGTACCCGACTCGCTATTCCTATACCCGTACCCGCCCCGTACCCGGTCAAATACCCGTCGGGTTCGGGTAGAAAAATCCCCGTCGGGTACGGGTAACCCGACGGGTACCCGTTCAAAAAAAAATTAAACAAAATAAGTAAAACATTTAATACTCTTAGTTCGTTCAGGCTTATTTCGTTCAATACGTAATGGACTAACGGGAGACGAGCCAAATTTTAACCATTATTAAATTGGGCTAATGAGAGGTTAAGAGTTGTGTTAAGTTTGAGTAGTGACTCGTGGGCTAAATCTGTAATAAAAAAAATTACACACTAATATATATATTCGGGTCGGGTATAAACGGTGCGGGTATTATAAAACATGTACCCGACCCGTACCCGCTCTCGGGTATGAAATTTAAACCCATCCCCGACCCGTTACCCGTTTAGACGGGTAATACCCGCCCCGTAAGACTCGGGTACCCGCGGGTACCCAAACCCGCGGGTTAAATTTGCATCCCTAGTTTTTATACAAATTTATGGTTTTTGTGGAACTTCAAAAATGTATCTTTGTTTGCAAAGTCGAAGCCGAGAAACGAGTAATTTTTTATAATATTGCTTCTAATTTTTATTTTTGGAGTTCTAACATGCCTAGAAAGAGGTCGTTGAATTGGTCGATTGGTCACAAGATCCTTTACTTGCATCTTTTTAAAGTAATTCGAACAATGATCTAGGTTCTTAGTTAAACTTTTTATTTGGGATTTTTAATATATTTGGCGTTAAGTTTAGGATGATAATAATGTCGAAGCTCTATTATTATGGTCATTTTCTATTGTTCAAAAAAATAATAATTAGATAATCATCCTAGCTATAAATTCATGCCAATCATCAAATAAGTTTAAGGTAAAACATTGTACAAATCAGTATAAACCTAACCTTCAAAATACCTATTATTTATGAAGACCATATGAAAAACAAAAAAGGTATAAAGAAGCAATGTGTTATTGATGCAAGTTAAGTGTAGAGGAACGCACTATATTGTTTTCGGTGATCAAGAAATAATGTTGTATTAAATTGTGCATCACTTGTCTAGTTTTTGGACTTTGTTTGTGAGTCGGTTTTTGGACCGTTTGTTTTTTAGATCCATTCGAAAATCTAGTACTATTTTAGGGTTTCATTATGAAGCTGCAACATTTGGTTTTACCTTTTATGAAAGTTCATTTTTTTCTATTTTTTACAGAATTTATGTTTGATTGAAATTCACCCTTATTAATATTTTGAATCAATAATAAGTTGATAACTGGCATAATTGTTCCTGGTAGTCATAAATCAATATATTCAATTTATGTTACCTCGTTTTTAAATCTACGTACCTTATAAAAGTATTAAAACTTAATGTGGATATGTTAACACGAAATGATGGAAGTCATAAATATAAAATATAGTACAATTACGTATTGGTAGTGGCTTAGACACGACTAAGGTTATAATAACAAAGGTTGGATTATTTACATTATCACAAAGTGTTCGATTACTTAACACCCATATTAGTAATAAAATTAATGTCAAAATCGAGTTGTAATATTCCCAAAGAATATTAGAATATTGATTTCAAATCTTTATAATATTTGGGTTGATAATGTACTATACTTCACATTATTGCAATTATTTTGTTGTATTCGTTAAACGTGACATTTGATTTAATATATAGTTTATTCAATTGATGTGTAGTTTAACATATACATATATACTGTATAAGTCATTCATTAAAATAACGAAGACGGTGAATGATTTGACCTTGTTACATAATCGATAAGTACTGTATATCTTCTTCTTAGTTATAACTTATATTGTATTGATTGAACGATTCATATTTTCGTGAAGAGCTTAATCTTCACCATTTAAAGTTCAATAATATAAGTTTATTTATTGATTAATATTCTTTTGTTATTGCTTCTCAAAGTTTTGGCAGGGGTCCAGGTTTGTAAGTGGCTTGGTGGTGCTTTGAAGTGATGATTGAGCCAACACAAAGGCACCTCACTCAAATGAGTTGGCTATTTTTAACTTTTTTTATAAAGAGGGTGATTGTAAACCATCAAAAATATTTACACATCGATAGATAGTTTGTAATTTTTATATGTATATATAACTGTTTACATCTTATCATTCTCAATTTTTCTTTACTCATTTAAAAAGATTGAATGTTAATTATATTGTTATACACTAAAAACTATTGTTTTTGAATATTTTAAGTTTATCTAATTTAACCTTTTTCCTTATATTCTTTTTGATGATGTAACTAAATTGTTTTAAAGAATATTTTGATGAGGTACATAAAAAAGGTTCGTACAAATCACTAGTTTAACTTTAAAGAAAAAAAAATTGTGGAAGAATGTAGAAGGTATAAAGGGTAAAAGGGTAAGTTTGAGATGTTTGAGAGCCGTTGTGAGCTATCATTTTGTGGGTAGTCGCTTTCGATAACGGTCAGAAACTACACCGGCTAATTGCTCTCAGCCACTCGTTCTTTCCTTTATTTTCTTCTTTTTTGGTTAGGTTAAATGGTCCAATCATGCAAATATTGTCTTCATTTCCTCTTCTATAGCTACCAAAATTAAAACAAATACGAAGTATTACATCTATAACTTTTAGTACATAAAAACCTTACAATCCAATCGTTTTCTGCTATCTTTGAACAAATTTTGTTGTGTATTTTTCTAACATATATTTAGGGTCATACATCAAGTGTAATTAATAAACATCAAATTTTCATTTAAACCAAAAAAACTATATATAATATATCTTTTAAAATGTTAGAAACTAGAGTTAACTAATGTTATTTAAAACATATTAGAAAATAATCACACCATTAAATACAATCTAATATGTGATCCTATGGTATACGTTTAGAAAAACTCTATTATGTTGTGTTATTAATTTAAGATTTTAACTTTATAAAACATTTTTAATTAACTTTTTTAAGATTATAAAATATGTTTAATTTAATATATATATATATATATATATATATATATATATATATATATATATATATATAGAAGTGAGTTCCATTGAGAATTAATATATTAGGTGAGAATGTGAGAATAGATCTCAGCCTCTCATCTCCGTCCAGCCCTCACGCGCGCGGTGACATTTTTGTAATTAAGTCCAACTTTCCTCACGCGCGCGGTGACATTTTTGTAATTAAGTCCAACTTTTCTGTCCTAGACGCGGTGGCATTTTTGTAATTAAGTCCAACTTTTCTTTAATAATCGATGATTAACACAACACACAAACAGACAATTCAGAATCTGTCAACATCCCTCTGGTTTTTCCAGAACAAACAGAACAACACTACACATTATCACCAAATTATCAAATTAATCAATGATTAATTACAAAATAAAAAACTAACAAAAACCCATTAATCTTTTCACTTGAAAATGCTAACTTTCCATCTATAAAACCACACAAACCCTATCTTCCCTCATCACAAACTCACCAGTCATCATCACTCACACCCAACTCTAGAGAGAGAGTGTGAATTCTAGAGAGAGAAAGCTTGAGCAACAACAATGGAGGGCAAAGAAGAAGATGTTAAACTTGGTGCCAACAAGTTTTCAGAAAGACAACCAATTGGTACATCTGCTCAAACGACAGACAAAGATTACAAAGAACCACCACCAGCACCTTTGTTTGAACCAGGAGAATTATCCTCATGGTCTTTTTACAGAGCTGGAATTGCTGAATTTATTGCAACTTTCTTGTTCCTTTATATTTCTGTGTTGACTGTAATGGGTGTGGTCAAATCTCCAACTAAATGTGGTACAGTTGGTATTCAAGGAATTGCTTGGGCTTTTGGTGGCATGATTTTTGCTCTTGTCTACTGTACTGCTGGTATCTCAGGTATATTTTCATCAAAGCCCTAATCTTTATCATGTTTTGATTATTCAAATTTCATATTTTATCTCCATAGGTTATAAATTTCAAGATTTGCTCTCTTTTCTGCAAACCCACTTCATATTTCAAATAAAGTTTTAATCTTTACATCTTTTTGATTTCATATTTTATCTCCATAAGTTTTAAATTTCAAGATCTGCTCTCTTTTCTACAAACCCACTTCATATTTCAGTTAAAGTTTTAATCTTTACATATTTTGATTTCATATTTTATCCCCATAAGTTTTAAATTTCAAGATTTGCTCTCTTTTCTGCAAACCCACTTCATATTTCAACTAAAGTTCAAATCTTTACATAGATTCTTACACATCAACACCAAAATTTGTCCAAATTCACTAATTACTTTTTCATAAAAACAGGAGGACACATCAACCCAGCTGTAACATTCGGTCTACTACTAGCAAGAAAACTGTCACTAACAAGAGCAGTTTTCTACATGGTGATGCAATGTCTTGGAGCCATTTGTGGTGCCGGTGTGGTCAAAGGGTTCATGGGTGATGGTCAATACACCACTTTGGGTGGTGGGGCCAATACTGTAGCCCATGGTTACACCAAGGGTTCGGGTCTTGGTGCTGAAATTGTCGGCACTTTTGTGCTTGTTTACACCGTGTTTTCGGCTACTGATGCTAAAAGAAGTGCAAGAGACTCACATGTTCCTGTATGTATACTCTTTGCCTGTATCTATATGTTTGAAAAAGGTCAAACTTTATATTGACTTTGTGTGTTTCTGTAGATTTTGGCTCCTTTACCAATTGGGTTTGCGGTTTTCTTGGTGCATTTGGCGACGATTCCCATTACCGGAACTGGAATTAACCCTGCAAGAAGTCTTGGAGCTGCGATCATCTACAACAAGGACCATGCTTGGGATGACCATGTAAGTTTTGACTATTTTGGTAATTTTGACCTTTTGAGTCAACATTCATTAAAGTTTGATTTTTGATTTGTTTTTGCAGTGGATCTTCTGGGTTGGTCCATTTATTGGAGCTGCCCTTGCTGCTATGTACCATGTGATCATCATCAGAGCAATTCCCTTCAAGAGCAGATCTTAATTTATTTTTTTTTTAATTATTTCTTGAAATGTTTCATCTGTTAATTATGGTTTGTTGTTTTTCATTAAAATGTGGATTTTTGTGTTGTGTTGTTTTATGTTAATGTATGTGTAAATTATTGCCCTAATGGGTTCCTTTTATTTCTTTCTTTGTTGTAACCTTATAAAAGTAGCCTAATAAAAGTAAGGATAATTTCATCCACATCCTTACAAACTTCCAATATTACGTATATATCTTTGCAAAATTCAATATTTGTCATAGAACTACATTCATATGATCCTTAAATGCATCTAGTATTATAATTGTAACTATATGATGTAGACGTATTAATGTCGTGACACCTGGCCATTCTACCAAAACAGAAAAATTGGTTCCACCAATGTTAATGAAAAACATAAATGGTTGGTTTTCCATATGTATGGAAGTGTTTTGCAACTTCAAAAGCATCACAACATGAAATATTTAGAATCTCATTGCTTCTGATACATGCTGCTTGTACTTGGGTTGACATTCAAATAATGTTGGATTGATGGCCAAACACAAACATGAAACAAAAAGAAGAAGAGATAAAGGAATCCCAAGTTTTAATTCATAAATTCAAAACATAATAAACTCCAAAAAAGAACCGAATACTTAGGCTATGTTTGGATAAGCTTTTTAAGCTTTAAAAGTACTTTTGGTTATAAGTACTTATTAACTTTTTGGTTTTGAAAAGTAATTTTAAAGATAGTGTTTGGATTAGCTTATTAACTTATTTAGTGAAAAGTTAAAAGTTGGTTGAAAAGTAAGGGCTCCCTTACTTTTCCAAAACTCCTTTTCAAGACTTATCAAAAAGTTATTTTAAAAGTACTTTTTGCCTTACACAAACATCTTTTTAACTTATTGGCTTTTTAGAAAAGTTAATAAGTCAATAAGGACTTTTCAAAAGGTTTCCCAAACACCCTCTTATACTAGGAGTGTGCAAAACCGGAAATCTAAACTGACCAAAAATCCGACCCCAAACCTAAAGATTGACTTTATGTGTATCGTATTGAATAATTGCTGCATATTTTTCGACATTTTTAACAATATATGAAGGGTATTTATTTTTGTATTATTTTTAAATGTAATCTCATAATTTTAGTTTATGAAATGATTAGTTATAAATTGTAGGGGAAACTTAAGAAAGTTATCTATAAATATAATAAAAGAAACTTTTTTATGACACTTGGCAGTTTTCTAGACCCTCGAATTACACGTGTCATCCTTCTAATGGCTAGCTTCAATATTTTCCCGCCCATTCAAAACTTAATTTTTAACCAGGTCAAAATTCGTATGCATTAATAACTGATTTGATGAATTAATTGTTTTATTCACATTCCTTAACTAAGATAATAACCGGTTAATCTTTGTAACCAACTTCTGATTTTCTGCACAAGATATCCTCCACAAATATGAAATTTATATTCTACAGTGTAAAATATGCATATTTCCATAAACCTCAATACCGAATAATAACATATTTCCATGAACCTAATTTGAATTTAAAACCCTAATTTCCAATACTGGATCATCTTCTATCGCCCCCCGTTCTTTCCATTGCCTATTGATCTGCATAATTGAATATTTGAATCTGTAGCTTTCTAGTAACTATAGAAGATTTAAACTCTAATTCCTCTCTTTATTTCTGATGTTGTAGGTAATTATGTGTGGTTTCCCGATACTGTAGCTAATGTGGGTCTCCAAGCTCTGATCATATCTTTTGCAGGTTCGCATCTATCATCGTTTCAATTTTCTTCATTGCTCCAAATTTGGTTAGATGTATTAACTTAGTGTTTGTAACTTATATTATGTTGTTGACATGTTGTTGATCAATTAGGTAATCCGATTAAGGTTCGCTCTCATTAATTTGAGTTTCTTGAAATACCCATATCAAAAATGTTATGGCTTTTTAATATCTTTGAAGCTAAGTCTTCCTCAATAATATGATTACTGAAGTTACTTGCAATACCCTAATCATAAAGATTTTGGGTTTTTGATTTCTTTGCATATAATGCTTTTCTAATTGACTAATTCTAATTTATAGGGTTCACTATGGTCTAATTGATTGATTGGAAATATAAATATGTTATCAGGGATAGAAATTACAACGTAATTTGCAAGGTATGTTTTTCTTTTTTGTAGTTCTATTGTTTTTAATCTTAACAATGTTTCGATATATCGTTATTTGCGCAATGTCTTTCATTTGGCTCACAAGATGAACATATAATTTCAATTTTAATTTTGTCGAATCGTATGTTTTAATTAATCAACTCATAAATGATACATGTTAATTTTATCCATTTTAATAATGTTTGTAATTTTTATAGTTGTTCGAGGTTGCTTGGTCTTACAAATATATATTCTAGAAAGCTACCATTACTTAATTATTGCTCAAAATGGAGGTAAACTCGAGCTGTTAACGGGTCAAAAACAGCTTTGTGCAGGGTTGACCACAATGTCTTTCATTTGACTCACAAGTATACACTTAAATTGTATGATCGAATGATACATGCATGCTTTGGTAACAAGTTGATATAGTGTTATTTCCCCTTCTTTTCAGAGTTGATACAGACATTTTTTGTTGAAATAATGCATATGAGTATTTGTTGATCCTTTTGAGCTAGAACATGTTACATTTATACAATTATACTATACCTTGAAGTGAATCCATAACATGGTTATTTCAGTATTTTTTAGTATGTTTGTTTTCTTTGAAATTTGCTGATGCTTATGCGTTTTGAGACACAGACTTAGAGTTGCAGATTGTTCTGTCAAATCAATAAGTTGAGGTTCACATGGATTTGGGCAATAATATATTTTTTAAAACAAGAATGTTAGGGAACTCAATATTGAGCTTCCACTTCATGCACGCTATGTGGTATGTGAAAATGGGCAGGTTATGTCACCGGTCAATATGGGTTCCGGTTAATGTTTTGTACCGATCGAGTCCGTTTGACCTGGAGTACTTTTTTGTTAAATATGATATAAATAAAATGATTAAAATATTGATATAATTCGATGCAAAAACAATTGGGCCTTTTTATCCGTTCCCTTTGGCTAAACTTTCCATTTGACCTACAGGATCAATTTGAACTGGTAAATATGTAATATTTTGTATTTACACTCTTCATTCTGCTGGTGTAAATTCAGTTAAAAAACTTTAACCACCAACTCTATTGTTGACCCATTTGATTAACCATATAAAGTTTATGGTTGACTTTTTCATTGCAGCAGCCTTAAAAATTATTTAAATATCATAAATTACATAAATGGGACTATAAATTTTCATTGCTAACAAATTTGACCGTGTAGACCAATTTGACCGTCTAGACATCTAAATTTCTATTGCTAACCAGATTAGGGTTAGTGTTTTAAAGCTAACTCTAACAATTTTTTTTGTACATGGTCAAAATATTATGGTGTCAATATAAACATAATATGATTTTGGATTACATGTACTGATTCACATTCACTACATTCTATTAGCGTTTAACTATATAAACCCATTTGACCCTAAATCTCTATTGCTAACAAATTTGATCATAAATTTCTACTCTTTTATTTGATTTTATTTCTTATTCTATGTTTATCATTTTATTTCTATGTCGTAATTTTATATTTCCTCATGTTAATATAGTTTGTACATAAAATTCCCTAATTTGCGTTACAGAAGCATTATATATTTTATTTTTATTTTTATTTTTATTGTATATGTAATAATCATGTAATTAACGATTAATTTTTGTATTCTATAAAAATTACATTCAGCAAAATTATTGACCACCCGTGATTTTTCACGGGTTATAACCTAGTAAATTGTATAAAAAGAAGTATGACCCATAACCAAAAAAACATATTGTGAACCAAATAACCGACCCCCTAAACCGAAAAAACCACCAAAAACAAAACTCCAATGGTTTGACATTTATAAAACGAAATAGCCAAAAACCGTCCTAAACCAACCATGCACACCCCTGACTTTAAGAGATTTGGGATCTATAAGAGGATTATCACCAAACTTTCCTTATCCTAAAGATCTTCTTTAATTAAGAGATAAATCCTAATAAAAAGAAAATAAATCTAAACAAAACTTCATTTTAAACTGAATACAGAAAAACGTCATTTTCACCCCTAAACGATTTTAAACGGCTTAAAAACCCACGACTGATAACATAGGTATGACTTTTGGTTATTGGACCGTTTCAGATCTACCATGTGATTTTCATCCAATTCCAACCCCGAAATCAAGTTCATTAGAATAAATAAAGCCTGCTTAATTTACACAAAATGGTTGTCCAAAAAACCACCATCAACTTGACCATCCATGTTTCAGATATTTAATAACATTTCCTAATTTAGAGCTTTTATCACTATTTCTCTTAAATTAAATACAAACATAGAGAAGCTGAGACATTGAGGAAAGAAGATATGAATGATGTAATTCAAGGGTGATCGTTCTATGAGACATAAATACAAGTATTCGTATGATTCGGAAACGATTACGAAAAATAATGTAAAATTTATTAAAATCTAAAAACAAAAAGAATACTGATATACTATATGCATCTAACAAACGTTGGCGACAAATAATTTTAACTTTGATCTAATCCTTTGATTTTCAACATTTTCGGTTCCACCAAATCATTAGCTGACACGTGGCTGTACCATAGGGAAGAAGGCCCAGTCTTTAGTGGGCCCAGACACAGGGCCATCTTCTTTACCTAGAACCTTCTCACTAGTCCACCAATTAGACTCTGTATCTGTACTACCAAAGTTGAATTCTCTACCAGATCCAAGGGTGGCCGTTGATCTATGAAAACTTGCCACCTCATCAGGACCACAATCCCGTCCGTTCGCCACATCAGCACTACGTTTCCGTTCAACACATCTAACGACTTCTTCCGGTGTAATCTCGAATGAGACTCTATGATCAGCGATATGCTGATCGTCATTCGAGAAATTGGTCAGCGGGCCCAGATCGGAGATCTGACGGTCAAGAACTGACCCGGGCCCACTGGGGATCGGGGTCGTGGACCCCGATTCTTGTTGCGATTTCCACCCCCGAGGCCAGGGGGTTGCACCATACGGGGAGGAAGTGCCCGAATTGGTGACACCCGACCCGGGTGATATAAGTTGGCCCATCGGGCTTCCGGGGTATAACTGATACAACTGAAACTCATGTTGTGATGACGAGAATTTCCGGTCAACTTCACCGGTTCGGTCAGCTGAACCAAGAAACCGAGCAAACGGGACCTCAGGTGATGACGGTGTGGTGAAATGAACCGATTCTGGCGGCGGTGTGACCGGTGCGGTTGATGGCTCGGTGGTGTAAGTCGAGAACACGGGCGGTGAAACCAACTGGAAATCGTGAGCATACGGGCCCACAGCAAACATGTTAGTTGGGTCAGCTGGTGAATACATGCCCGATGATGTTGCTGTAAATGATATTATGCCGCCAGGTGATTGGGTGGCAGATGGTGGTTCTGATTGAAGAAAAGATGCCGGAGATGATGGTGGAGCGATGAACGGAAGCACTGTGAAAGATGATTGAGACGGATTTTGAATTATTTGAGTTTCGGTTCTTGATGAATTAGGTTCGGGAACAAGAACTGCGTGCCCGATTTTTTTGTTTTGTTTTTGTGATCCAAAACATGATGAAATACTCCAAAAGCTTCCCCATCTTCGTTTCTGTATAAATAATAAAGGATTCAAAATAAGCATAAAATATATTATGAAAATAAAATGATGTTTATCAACTTTCCAAATTGATCTTATAGTTACTCGATTTTGAAGCATAAAATGCCTAATGATACAATAAACCCTAAAATCAATTCCAACATAATTACTACAAAATAAAATTAAAACAAAACACAAAATCAGCTCTGTAATTGAGCACAAACTCATGAAAAATAAAAAATTGTGGTCATTTTTAGCACTAATTAATACAAAGATCAACAAATACATACTCACACACATTAAGGTTTTCAAATTAAACAGAAATCGTGATATCAGATTCCGAAAGTGATCCAACGATGCATCGCAGATCTTAAAATATCAGCTAAATCAAATTCGCACCAAATAATTTCCTAAGAACATATAATCAATTCAAATTAGCAAAATGAAATCAACAAACAACAAAACGATCGAAAATGTTCACCTGAACTGAAGAAGATTGAGGTGATCTGTTCTCCGACGATGCAATCGCTGTCGCCGCGGCAGTGATCGTTTCCATGGTATTATTCATACCTCTCATCATCGAAAAATCAAACACTTTTTTCTTCAAAATTTGATGTTCCGTAAGTATATATGGGTGTATCGAATTTGGGGTCAAACACGGCAACGACTTGAGATTTTGTTATTGGGAATATAAATTTAAAAGTCTAAAAGGTAATAACTTAAGGGGGTTAACTGTAACTTTGGTAAAATTACACTGATGCCCTCTAGATAAATTTGAATTTGATGTATCTTAATAAAGCTGTGAAGGAAATTCACATTTTTGGTCCTAGTCTTATACCCCTTTCATATGATATTACAGTAAATTTGATTCCATATATAATTATAAAAATGATAATTTTTTGGATCACAATGTACAATATCTGCAAAGCAATTGTATATTATTATGTTTCATTTTTATCATGTAAGCAGTTTATTGCAGATGATCATATGTTCATGTAATAAGTTCTTGTAGTTTCTTGATTCATGTCATATATTACATACTTAATTATTTAAAGTTTAAAAATTATTTATATGGATACATATTTAATTATTTTCTTTATTATTATTTTAATTTTAATTGATTTAGATTTTGAATTTAAAAGCTTTGCAACAAGAATAATACTTATCATCCAAACAAATCCTTTTAACAAGATCATGATAATTAACGTTATACGGAGTATTTTTCTTCGTGATAATTAACGTTATATTTTCCTTTCTCACGGTCTCTTCTCTAGATTTTGTTAAGGTGCTGTTTATTTTTTAAGTGGCATAACATTTGCAGTCTGCGGACTACATTTGCAGAGAAGATTTGGATCAAACGTCTACAGTCTGCAAAAAAAGGACTATTTATTTTTTTGATGTTTGCAGACTAATAATAAATTGAAATTTAAATGAACATATTTTTTTTGGAAATCAAAAGACTTTCTCAACAATAAACTAAAATTTTAAAACACTCTTTAATGTTTCTTAAGTTACAATGTGCATATACAGATCAAATTATTAAAATTTCACAAGTGTGTAAGTAGAATCAATTAACAGATTACAAATAACATGCCTAAATAATTTCAGATCCAATTTATCCAAAATTAATTCAAAGATTGCAACTCAGTTAAGTTATTTGTATAAACAAATTAATTCGAAGGAATCGTTAGGAATTAGGGGCTGCTTTGATTTTCAGAAATGTTGGATTCGTGGATGTTTTGATTTTGTGGGAGAGAATTCTATTTTTAGGTTTAATAATATGTCTTTCAAATATGGAAGCATAGGGTTCAAGTCTTCCCGACCACATAAAGACTTTTCTTCCTCTTCTAACTTCCAAAAAATAAATAGTCTTCTTTAAAAACGTCTTCCCCTTACAGACATAAGACCCTAAAAAGACTTTTTGTTAAAAAAAAACAATTAGCACCTTAATGTTATGATCTTTGAATGATGAGTTGGAATTAATTTCAGGCAAATACATGTTAAAAATTTTACAAATAACATTTAAGAAAGCATTATAATTTAAATGTGATCAACGTAAGGCCTTAATCTATCGAGCTTACTCTAAATGATCTCAACTGTCGAGGACAATATTGCAAATTTCCTATTACATTATGACTACATGTTCATGGACCGAAGAGCAGTCTAATAAAAACAAGTTTTTTAGAATCATGATTTTTTTTTTTTTTTTTTTTTTTTTTTTTGTAATTTGGGCGATTCGTTTTTCAAGCCGATTGATAATAGAGCGACCACCCGCTTTGCTGGTAGTTTAGAGTCGGCGCGAGTGAACTTCCATGACCACAAATGGGTTTTTTTTTTTTTTTTTGCTCATAGCAGAGATTAAATTAAGACCTCTTATAAATTTCACCATTTATAGACTACCCTTATTTATTTATTTTGAAGAGCAAGAAGACTACCCTTATGGTTTTAGAACCGTGATTCTTATTGATTAAAAATTTGCAATTAATTAGGGTGGTGTTTGTCTGTTTGATAGGTTAAATGACAACATGGGCAATTTAGTCATTAGGGTAATGATAATCTTTAATGTTTTATATTGATTGAATTGTGGTAGACTTTGTACGGTAATGGAGTTTAATAATAAGGTGCACGTGTGTCAATCCACATTATTGATCGCTTTCATGCTCACCTTTAGGAGTGTTCACTATTCGGATATAACCGGATTGTCCAATTGGACATTTCGGATCGGACTATTTGGATTGGTTATTTGGTTTTTTGGATCGGTTTGGACCTTGAACCAAATTAATATTTTGGTTTTCAGATTGGATTTGGTTCCCGTTGTGAAAACCGGATTGTCCAAAAAAACCAAATAGTAATATATATACCAATCTTTTTGGAGTTTTTGATGAAGTTGATGTCAATATTTTTACATATATGATTATAAATGTCACAAGCTATGAATTAGACTTGTTTTTATGTATAAAGTAGTTTATCATTTTGGAATTGTACATATCAAACTTAATATTATTTATGTTATATACTTTTGTAGTATTTTGAAAAAATTTTAGAAAAACCAAACGGATAAAACCAAACCAACCAAATTGTTATTTGATTCGGATTGGTTTGGTTTTCGAATTAGTTTGGACGGTTCGGTTTGAACTTTTAAAAACCGGATTTTATTTGGTTTCACCTATTTGGTTCGGATAAAACCAAACCGTCCAAACGAACACCCCTACTCACCTTCCTTTCATATTTTAGGTATAAGTTGGTCCCAATTTAAGAATTTATCTTTTTGAGTATAAACCCACCACCACTTGCACCTTTCCAAATCTCTCCTTTTCCAACTTTTTTTCTTTCTTTTTGAACGGTTAACATACCTCCTAATCTACACTTTTTTCATCCACGCTGGGACTTAAACCCATGACCTATTGGTCATGGGCAACACCTTACAACAATCTCCTTTTCCAACTTAACCTCTATGTTATATCATTATATTAAATAAGTTTTAATGTAGTAAAATAATTATCAGAAAATTATATTCGGTGCATCTTCTAAAATAGTAAAAATCATAATTCATTAATATTATTAAATACTAAATCCAGCAAATCTTAAAATCAAAGATCATATTTTTACCAAATTTTCTTTAATAAATGTAATTTGATATTAATGAACTATTAATTTTTTGTGCTATACTAACTGGGTGTTTGGAATTGGTATATGAATGAGATTTTTTGTGCTAATTATGTATATAAAAAGGTTAAAAGAATAATTTAATATAAGCTCAATTAGACTCGATTAGTTCGACAGGAAATCCAACTTAAGTAGCTCGAGCTCTAGCTCGATTCGGTTTACAACAAGTTGATTCCGAGTATTTTTCGAGTCGGTCTCAAGTAACTCTCAAATATACTTGATTATGTTCCTAACATACACATCAATATTATATCAAAATTATTCTATTATTGGACCTTTTATATTAAAGCTATTAAATGTTTTTCTAATTATAAGAGAACAAATTAAAATGTATATAACTTGTGAATCATCACCATCATTACAATTTGCAACACATGATTGTCTTCAAATATATTTCCTTAGAGCATCTCTAATACAAGTTTTTTTTTTTTTTTACAAAGTTACTTTTTATGTAGGACATTTGAATATATATCACCTTTTAACAAAATACTTTTACTTCAAAATCTTTTTCTTCCATAAATCTTTTTCAAGACATACAAATAGTTTTATCTACAGTTATATGCATTGGAAGAAAAACTTTTTAAACTTTTTTTTATCAATACTATGTTAAAAATTTATACGAGAATTTTAATAAATTATTGCAAAGATTTATGCATTAGAAATGCTCTTTTAATCAAACTAGTTAAAACTAAATCAGAGAACAATTCCCACTTGTCACAAATCAGAACCATTGCATTCGCCGTGAATTAAATCTGGCCCATCCATCTGTATCCAGTGTTATGTGCAGCATATGCTTCCACTATAGTACAAAACAGTGCTTTGACTATCAAGGTTACCTTTTATTAATTGAAGTGATTTAGTGATTTTTACCCCACGTAAGACCACCCGTAACGCCATGGTCGCCACCTTTGGTCGTCCGATGTGGCGACGCGTCCCCCTCTTACGCCCACACCACTTCGACGCGTCGACCGTGCCCAACGGTCGACTAGTCGACCGATCAATTTTCAAAGGGGGGAGGTTTTTTCAAATGGGAATGATTTGGTCGCCTGGTTACGTGTGTTTGGTCGTGATTTTTTATGTGTTTGGTCGGGCTGATGTGGCGCAGAGGTGGCAGGGGTGACCAAACTGGGTTTGGTCACCCATTACACATAGTCTAAATAACTTTATACTCCCTCCATCCCTAAATAGAGTTCTCATTTGTGTTGGGTACAACATTTTAAGAGATAGTTAGTGGTGAGGTATTTGGTATTACTTTTGAATAAAATATAAGGTTTGATTGGAGAGAGAAAGTGTTTTAAGAAATAGTTAGTGGTGAAAGTATTGGTAATAATATTATTATATTAAGTGGGTCCCTTAAGTTTGAGAAATGAGAACTTTATTTAGGGACAAAACTTGAAGGTGAAATGAGAACTTTATTTAGGGACGGAGCGAGTATATAACAATATACGATACGATTAATATTGTAAATTGTACAACGTATTAAAATAAAAGTTGTAGTATGTAATATATTATACATGTGGTGTATGAGTCACTTATATTTACAAAATGTCCATTATACATTTATAGCTTAGTTAAAATAATATACTTCTACATGTGAAAAACTTACGTTTTGTTGATAGTAATATAATTAAAAATGTTGGAAGAGTGGCTTATTAGCCTTGGGGAATGCATGGTATCAACATTTGTCAACGACATGATTGAATTTGAATCATTTGATATTCTTAATTAAATGAAAATTTAAGCTTTTTTCATACTAAATATGTAAGAATTCAGAATTTTGTTTAAGACCGTGTATTAAATAATTAAATATATTTAAAATGGTAGTGATTTTAGTTAAATTCAAAAAAGATTGTAGGTTGAGAAACGCCTAGCTGGTGCTGATTATAGACATAGCTAATAATCTTTTTAGGAAAATACTTGAATTGATTAGCAACTAGCTGATTAGCACTAAGAGCATCCCAATAGTTAACCTCATAAAAGCTTATTAGTTTTGCCACATCAACATTCCACTAACAAAAAACATTTTCATAAATGACATCTCCAATGGTTAACCTCTCCAAAAGCTTATTCTTTTATAATATTTCTAATCTACCTTTATCTATCTCAAATGTTTTATAAATACACCTATATATAATTTGACAATTTTTTTGACATCTTACTAAATATTATATCTTTTAAAATGTCTAATACAAAAATATTATACTAATTGACATTAAATATTATATAATTTATTTATTAAGTAATAAAAATATAATGAAGAATTTATATATAACAAATTTAAGGTTTAAATTGAAATGTTATTAAACATAAGGGGCTAAAAATGACAAACATTAAAAGATGGTTAAAAGGTTAGTAGAGAATAAGTCTTTGCAATAAGCTTTTCTAAAAGCTAGGCATTCCAATGGTAAAAGGTATTTCAAAGACTTATTAGAATAGTAATAAGCTTTTGAAAAAGCTACCATTGGAGATGCTCTAATATCACTCCCAATAGTGGTGGAAACTGATGCAGTGTCACGTCAGCTCAACCTCCAATCGGCACTAATCTGACGTACCCATGCCAACAATACATATTCCTTTAAGTTTTTTTGGGACCCACCAGTACAAAACACACTCACACACAAAATACCCCTTTAGGCCCCACCTACCAACTCACGCCCCTTCCCCGTCTCCAAACCGCCGTATCCAAATTGGAGGGACCACTGGCGGTCCCTTGCCAATGACTTCTTCAAAGCAGGGCCGGCCCTGAGTTTATCGGGACCCTAGGCGAACACCGATTTAGGCCCTATTGTAATTCTACAAAATAAATATCATTGCAGAAACTATAAAAAATTTATCGCATAATTAGTCATCTAAATACGACACGTCTAGCATTTCTAGACGCAAAAGTACAAATCAAATCTGAATAGCCAAGTTTTCTGCCCTTGTATTTTCTTATTGGACTCATTAAATTAGACCCTAAAAATAAAATTTATAAGTGGTTTAAAAACCAAGCTACAATTCGAACTACAATTCAATTAAAAAACTCGAAATATTAATAAAAAAAAAGTAAAATGTTGAACCTAGTTGTTGTGAAATTTGACAGTGAATATTGAAAATCATGTTGGCGTAATGTTTTGCACAGCTGCACGACAGAGTGGATAATAAGTGTTTAAATGGTTTAATAATTACAAGTTTAAAAATAAATTAAGGCATTGTAAATTTATGGGCCCTTATTATTTTTTGGGTATAGGCCCAAGCCTACACAATCTTCTTTCAGGGCCGTCACTGCTTCAAAGTAGCGGCAAACTCACACCAAACTAATGAGATGGTTGGCACCGGTCTAACAACAGTGTAGGGAAAGTAATTCCGGTAAATATAAAACTGTAGTTTAATAAATCGGGTTATATGGAAACAAAACAGTTTCATCACCTACACAAATGTGATTACAAGAGACACAAATAAGTGCATAAAACTTGATATTGGCCATTTGGCCGGAGCTTGTGTTGCACGCAATTCCCTTAAAAATGGTTACGAGCTTATTTTCCAAGGTACACTGGTACATCGGTCTTCATTTTCGTAACCGAGAAGAAGATGGAAAGACAAACCGGGTTCGGGCTTGGGTTTTAACTCATGGGTCACGGGTAGACCCACTCAATATCAACCACATTACTTTGGAGCTCGATATTGCATTCAACTCACGTTAACTTTGGACATATAATGTAAAAGGAGTGATTTTAATTTACACCACAATTTTTTATTTTTTATTATGATATATATATATATATATATATATATATATATATATATATATATATATATATATATATATATATATATATATATATATATATATATATATATATATATATCATAATAACTACTTTATGTGTTTGTACAGTCTGCAGTAACATTTGTACATTGTAGTATAGACATAAAAAATAAAAAATTGTGGTACATGAATTAATTCCCATAATGTAACGTTAAGAAGCTCTTGTCAAATGCTACATGCCCATATAAGATAATATTATACGTAAATATCATACGTACACACATTTATTAAGGCCCTAAGTCTGGAAAAGAATGCATAAAATATACTTCGTATATATATTTCCAACAAGCAGATCGACAGTCAGCCCTGAAACAATTACTCAGTCAAAAGTAGCTATCATTTACAGGTCGGAAGTTATATTCAAATCGTTTTTGGCAGTTTTAACGTAAACATAACTTCTATCTTTGAGTGACATATATCTTTTCGAATTTACATACAAACACGAAATTAGAAACTCTCTAGATAATAAGTTTGTCTTTAGATTATCTGAAAGTATAACTGTATAAGGATCGAACTATTACATTCTAAAAGTCTCTAACATGATACAAATATTTATCTAGTTATTAATTATCTAACCAAGTGGCTAGCTCACTTGGCCACCAAGCTTGTCTTGGGGGGATTTTCCCTAGGTGGTCATGGGTTCAAACCCTGGCAAAGGTGTATTCTAACTATGTGATACTAATTTCTAACCACTAACATATGTAATATTTGCCGGTTCAAAAAAAAAGTTATTAATTATCTTCACCCGTTCTTTAACCCGAAACATAAAATACATGCATCTTTAAATACAAATAAGATGATTAACGAACTATATATGTTTTGCTTATAAGGTTTTTAATTGTAAAAATGTAATTATGGTAAATTAAACCCTTAAAAAGAAATTAGGCCCATAGCTTTTTTTACTATAAATTAGAATGCTATAAATAAATAAAACATGAGTTTCTCTAAATATGTTTTTGGTACATCTTAGAATTGTGTAAACGGTCCCCAACCGACGACATCAGTTCACCCTCCCCCATTGGGATGCCTCGTTAGTTGGGGTAAGGGGTTGGACTCTTCGCTTGAAGGAAGAGGGGAGATGGGTGTTTGATGAGGCTTAATGTATTTTAATAGGTTATTTGGTATTTTGTGTACGTGTGTATATGCTAGTATATCCAAAGGTTTTCAAAAATATCAAAAAAACTAGGTATTCGAAAAAAATCCAATATGCAAAGAAGCGGGTATCCAAAAATTCGGGTATCTGAAGATATGAATATCCAAATTTAGGATACTAGATACGGGCAGTTTTTTCAAAATTTTCGAATATCCAAATTTGAAAAATATTAATTTTTTTCGGATATCTGAAATTTTGAATACCGCATCCGGATAGTAAAAATATGTTATACAAAATCCGAATAACGGGCCCATATAGTAAAAAAATCCATCATACAAAATCTAAATATCCGAAAATTCAGATACCTAGTTTTGAAAACCCTTATATAAACCCCATAAAACATTATATACAAGTAACTACAAATAAAACAAGGCATGTAAATCTGTAAACTAGTTAGGCATCTCCCAACCATGACACGTTCTCTAACTCGTCAGTAGCGCCACATCCCCTCTTCCCTACTGACAAGTTACTGGCCTTGCCAACATCAACTCATCACTAACGCATCCCTAATCAAAAAGATATAACCCCCCCCACCCCCCACACACACACAAAGAGAGGATTACTGACAAGATGGTACATCTCTTCCCTAGAAAGAAGATTTCCTACCAACGCATTCAAAGAATAAGGGCGTGACAAGATCACGAAGAGTCCCCCGACGTACTCCCCTCACGTGTCGTTGGGAGCCTCCTTAGAGCATCTCCAATCATACTCTATCCATCCCACTATCTCTATATTTGAAGTTTTATCTTCTCCAACCCACCTCTATCCTTCACTCTAAATATAGAGTGAGAGAAAAACTCCCTCTATATTTGAAGTGAGAGGATATCCACTCTATCCATGGACCCCACATATCCTTCACTTTAATTTTGTTTTATAATGTAAAATAAATTAATTAAAAATATGATTTCTATGGGTCTCACTATTTTAGAGAGATTGATAGAGTTTATGGTTGGAGCTGAGGTTATGTTTAGAGTAAACAGACTCACCAATTATAGAGATAAAGTGAGTTTTATAGAGTTTATGATTGGAGATGCTCTTAATAGTCCATCAATTGTCCTTCTCTCTTTAAAAACATGTTTATTATTTACTTTTCTTTTCTCTAAAGGGAGAATAATTGTTTTTTTTTTTTTTTTTTTTTGTTAGGGAGAATAATTGTTAGTCAATTGTAATTGACAAGTACAATTATAAGTTATAGATATGATGGCAACCTTTTCAAGAATGCCCATAATGTTCCATAGCTAATGGCCAAATATTCTTAAATTTCCAATTCATTACCCAACAAACACCAAAAACACCACATACTCATTGTACAGTGTTCAGAAAGATTTTGAATATGCAAAACTCCAAAATGAGTTTCATATATGGGGAACATGAGAAACGAGATTGATACATACTAAATCTTCTTACTTATTTTCCTATTCATTTGATTATATATATAGAGAAACGTTCAAGGGGTTCATTATTTTTATCAAGTCACAAGGAACAAATTTCAATCATTGATCAATAATATCTAATGGTCAAGATTAATCACATGTTTTATACATGAAGGGGTATTTTGGTCATTTGGCACTTAAAAAAAATTTCAATTTTTTTATTTTTATCTCTTATTTTTTATTTTTTTTATTTTTTATTTCAGAATTTTTTACAAAGAACCTTACCACTACTAACTATCTCTTAAAAGATTATGCACAAATAAAATATAAACTTTTTTATAGGACAGAAAAAATACTATTTATACCTATTTATATGGCTACTTACTTTAAAAAAAAAAAAAATGACACATAAATACAAGTTTGACTTATAGAGTAAATCCCTTTGGGTTTAAACTTTAAAACAACTACCTACGTTGAAAAACGTTTGAACATTTGACACTAACCTCGTCAGATCCGTCCTCTTGTTGGGTCCTATACATAACATATCCCTCTGCTTTCTTTTCTTTTCTCTCTTTTTCTTTCTTTTGTCAGCCCAAAATTTCTCAATTTCCCAGACACAACACATACATACATACATACACATATATGTATATATAGGTCCACCCACTGAACAACACAAGGGTTTAGTGCAGTTACTCTAGGTTTGGACATGATTGGTGAGTGTGAACCAAAACCCTTGAAGGATTTTCCCTTTAGTTTGTTATGGTATAAAAAACTTCATCGAATATTTGATTATTTTCTCAAATCTTTTCCCTTTATTACTCCAAGAAAAGGGTTTCTGTCAATTTCAAAATCTATCCTCCAAAACGGCAAAAGCTTGCTTTTTAGCTCACTTTCCACAGTTAAAAGATTAGGGTTGTTTGTATCTTCACATTCGAATCGATACCCAGGTTTTATATATCTATGTGGATTTATGTGACAGTTGACTTTTTGTTGACTAGGTCAGATTAACAAGCTTCAAGATTTGGGGGCTTTAAGATTTCATTGATTTTTTTTAGTGTTGTGCAAATTGGGCAAGTGGGGTTTGATTTGATTGTGAAAAGATTCAATCTTTGTGAGTGATTTGATGATATTCATGGCTACAAAGCAAGTAAGGTTTTTTTTCTTCTTATTTCAGATCTGAAATATTTTAATATAAACAATTAATTAGAAGATTCTTTATGTTTGCAAGCGATTTTTTAGATCTGTAATGCCATTGGGCTCTAATTTGGTTTGTTGATTGTCCCAAGATCTTTGCATCCAGTTCATGCTTTAATTTTCTTGTTCTTGAAATGTGTTTGAAATATTTTTTAAAGATTTCAAATTGCCTGCATTTTTATGCCAGAAATTATCTATGTATTTTTTTTTCAGTTGAATAGTTCCTCATCAATTGACTGTAGCAGTTATCAAATTCTTCATCAATCAAAGTTTTTATAAAACATTTTTAACCAAATATTTTTGATAAATTTTCAGATGCAATAATCAGTTTTTACAACAGTTAATTATATGAAAAATGGACTTACGAGACGAAAGCTCGAGACTTGGATCAACTTTAAGGAATTTATCATCTTCATCATCAGTTTTTTTCTCAGCAAATCAATCACCATTTTTCTCTCCAAGATCATCATTTTGGCAGCCAGCTGACGGTAATGTTTTTTTTACAAAATTTCACAAATTTAAACAAGTTTTTATTCCTTTTATTGTTAAATTTCGAATCTTTAACAAAAATTAAATTCACATTTTCAGAAGTTCCCGTTAATGCAGCAAGTACATCAAGTGATCCACCAAATTTCGAGCTCGTAACATCCTCAACGACCAGCAACCCACAATTATACGCCACCTGTCATGAAAACGAAGCGTTTGACCACCGAGAAAAGTCAAAGAAAGTCTCCCGAAGCCCAATATCGTCATTTACACCGCCCTCAACATCATACTGTCCAACAAGATTAAGAAGTTTTGACGTGTACATAGGATTTCATGGCAAAAAACCGTTATTATTAAGATTTGTAAATTGGCTTCGAGCCGATTTAGAAGTACAAGGATTAAGTTGTTTCGTTACCGATCGTGCAAAATGTAGAAATTCAAGAAAACATAATATTGTTGAAAAAGCAATGGATGCTTCTACATTTGGGGTTGTTATTTTAACAAGAAAATCATTTAGAAACCCGTATACAATCGAAGAATTAAGATTTTTCGCGAGTAAAAAAAAACTGGTGCCCGTTTATTTTGATGTGGGCCCGGATGATTGTTTGGTTAGAGATATAGTTGAAAGACGAGGAGAAACATGGGAAAGACATGGTGGTGAATTATGGCTTCTTTATGGCGGGTTGGAAAACGAGTGGAGAGAAGCGGTCAACGGGTTGACCCGAGTTGATGAATGGAAGCTTGAGGCCCGTGATGGAAAATGGAGAGATTGTATTCTTCAGGCGGTTACTCTTTTAGCGTTACGGTTAGGTCGAAGAAGCGTTGTGGATAGATTAACAAAATGGCGGGAAAAAGTCGAGAACGAAGAGTTCCCGTACCCTAGGAACGAGAATTTTATCGGGAGAAAAAAGGAAATTTCCGAGCTCGAGTTTATGCTTTTTGGCGATGTAATCGGTGATCGGGAATTGGATTATTTTGAAGTTAAAGCGAGACCTAGAAGGAAGAATTTGGTTCATAATTGGGGTAGGAGTAATTCGATTGATGAAAAAAGACGAGAAATGAAAACCGAGCCTAGAGCTAGAAGACGAAAAGGGAAAGAACCCGTTATTTGGAAAGAATCCGAGAAAGAAATCGAGATGCAAAACACCGATTTTTCACCAAAACCGAAACCCGGGAGACGGAAACGGGCGGTAAAAGTTGCGTACGGGAAAGGAATCGCATGTGTTTCGGGTGATTCGGGTATTGGTAAAACCGAATTACTTCTAGAATTCGCGTACCGGTTTCATCAACGATATAAAATGGTGTTATGGATCGGGGGTGAGAGTAGATACATTCGACAAAATTATTTAAATTTATGGTCTTTTTTAGATGTTGATGTTGGGATCGAGTCGGGTTTGGAAAAAACCCGAACAAAAAGCTTTGAAGAACATGAGGAAACGTCGGTATCCCGAATCCGAAAAGAGTTAATGAGAAATATTCCGTTTTTGCTAATAATTGATAATTTAGAATCTGAAAAAGATTGGTGGGATCATAAACACGTGATCGATCTTCTTCCCCGTTTTGGAGGAGAAACGCATGTTCTTATATCTACCCGGTTGACTCGGTTAATAAATATGGAACCGTTACGGCTTTCATATTTATCGGGTGTTGAAGCAATGTCTTTAATGCAATTAAATATAACCGACCGAACGATTTCGGTTTCCGAAATTGAAGCGTTACGAACAATTGAAGAAAAACTCGGGAGATTAACTTTAGGGTTATCCATTGTTGGGGCAGTCTTATCCGAGTTACCAATCACCCCGAGTCGACTTCTGGATACAATTAACCGAATGCCATCAAACGGGCGAGAAAGAGAAAGTAACACTTTGAGGAAAAATATGTTTCTTTTGCAACTAATGGAAGTTTGTTTTTCCATATTTGACCATGCGGATGGCCCGCGAAGTTTAGCGACCCGAATGGTGCTCGCAGGCGGGTGGTTCGCACCCGGGTCAACCCCGGTTCAGTTGCTAGCTCTAGCCGCTAAACGGGTACCCGAAAAACATCATCGAACCACCCGTTTATGGAAAAAGATTTTGCGGTCATTAACATGCGGGTGCTCGTCTTTATATGACAAGAAATCCGAAACCGAAGCTTGTTCGGTTTTATTGCGGTTTAATTTAGCTAGAAGTTGTAGTAAAGACGGTTACATTCGGTTCAACAATTTGGTCAAAATGTATGCCCGAAAACGTAGCGTTCCGGGGACCGCACACGCGGTGGTCCACACGGTTTTGACCCGAGGTACAATTATCCAAAACTCGGATCATATTTGGGCGGCTTGTTTTCTGTTATTCGGGTTCGGGACCGACCCGGTTTTGATCGAGACAAAACCTTCAGAATTACCGTTTCTTGTGAAAGAAGTTATCATCCCGCTTGCTATAAGAACGTTTATTCGATTTTCCCGTTGTACGGCTGCTTTAGAACTTTTACGGTTATGTACAAATCGACTTGAAGAAGCTGATGAGGCACTTGTGACACCTGTCGAAAAATGGTTGGATAAATCGTTGTGTTGGAAACCGATTCAAACTGATGCTCAATTAAACCCTAGTTTATGGCAAGATTTGGCTCTTTCGAGAGCAACTGTTCTTGAAATTAGGGCAAAATTGATGTTACGAGGTGGGCAATTTGATATTGGGGATGATTTAATTAGGAAAGCAATTTTTATTAGGAGTTCGATTTGTGGTGAAGATCATCCTGATACGGTATCTGCTCGTGAAACGCTTAGTAAACTTACTAGACTTCTAGCTAATGTTCAAATGCATACTTCACCATAGACAAATTTTTTACAATAAATCTTTTAATTTTTTTTAAAGAAATTTTATACCATTTTTGAGTATTTTTCGCGTAAATGGTTGAAATTGTCATTTGAAGAACGGGAATCGAATGCAAGAATCTTGACATTTCTGTTTTTGGAAACTTTGTGTAGCCGAATGTAGGGTGTTTATATTTAGTTTACAATAAGTACTTAAAAGAATTTTATGCTGTTTTTGGATATTTGAGATGTATTGTCCTTTGTACTTGATGTGTGGCTTCAAGAATTGGAATCAACATCAATTGCAAATAAGCCGAAATTGTAGAGTGTCTGTTTTTGGAAAGTTTATGGTTTTTTTGGTATGGCACTTAGAACAAGTTTGCGTAGATTTCGGTGTTACAGATTTAATTAAAGTTGTAAATTTGCAATTATATTGCAACTGTTTCAACTACATAATTACGTTAATTGACACCAAAACGACGTAATCTAGTTCAATAGCGATCCTTGATCCCTTCAATAGGGAATGTGGATGAGGTAAAATATAGATAGTTATACCTTTACCCGTATATATAAAGACTGTTTTAAGAAACATGTCCTCCCTAATTGCGGATTAGTTTTATAGTTCAAATTCTGGGTTTTTGTATGTGTAAACCTGAAATGATAGTTGAATTCTGTATCCCTTAATTGCTAATTATGTACCCTTAAATTTGCTAATTATATTATACATCCTTAAGATTTGTTAATAATTGAAGTGTTAGTTGGTGTTGCACAAGTTTGGAAGTGATTTTAGCATGAACTCAAACTTTTGAACATCACTTCAACTTGTGATCTTATTAACAAACTAATTTTCGAACCAAACAAAGCTAAACTAGCACCTCAAATCCCAATAAAAAACAGATCTACCATAACAAAAAAAATATTGCACCAAAAATACCTTAAAAACGCTATCTTTCATAACAAATTGAACCAACCTATTTTTGTAGTTCAACAAAAAAAAAAACTATAAAAACTGAAAACATGAAACAGTGTATGACAGTTGAAGATTCCTAGTATATAAAGATCTTAACAAAACTTCACAACAAAAAACAACTTTTTTTTTTTTGCATGCAATCAAATCAAGATTCAAGATCTGTGCACTGCAAATTCTCTGAACATTTTAGCAACAACCCGTTTACTTTTTCATATCCGAATCTATCGCCAACGGACCCCACTTCTTCTTCGTCATTATCACTATCTATTTCTTTAGGCGTAACGCGGTTTTGGTAACTTCTTCTCCTTAAAACAAATACATTAAAGTAATAACTCACAAGATTTTCCTTTTTTTTACACGGAATTAATTCCGATGATTTTTTCCAAAATATGTTCATGATTTCCCGCCTACTTTTTGCGCTATGGTGTAGATCATATCGAGCTTTAACCACTAAATTTTTGAATCTTTTTTCTTCTTCGGGTTCCCACGAAAGCGAAACTTCTTCGCCCATTTTGTCAAATTTCCATTTATAAAAAAGTTGACCGATTTCGTGTTTGACTTTTAACCGTTTTTCAGCAACGTGAAACCTAACGCATTCAGCCGAACCGGGAACCACACACTCACAAAAACTCTCTCTTCCTAGCCCGATTTCCATGGTACCGTTACGGTGTTCTTCAATTGGGTTGTTGGGTGGGGGCCACATTTGGGCACCGACCCATTTTGGGTCGCTGTTGTGGACCCCACCGGTCCATGGTGGCACTGTGGCTTGATAAAGTGGGCCCACGTTGTAATGTTGGTCATGTGATTCAATGATTTCTTGAATTTGGTTTGTTGGGTTTTTTCCCGATTCGGTTCGTTGTCGTTTTGTTTGGGAGGGAATTGGTATTGCAGAAGTAGTTCTTCGGTTACTTCTTCTTTGAAGTTTATCATCATCTTCATACATTGAAGGATGCATTCTTTGGTTGTTTTTCTACAAAAAATCAAAAGTTACATGAATTCGTTAAATTATAATTAAATACGATAAAAATATAGTTTTGAAGTGACAATCTTTGGTGACTAATTATCTACGCATTTAACATTTTCATTTTGCGTAATACATTTATTTAGCAGATCCCGAATCTAATGGAAATTAGCAAGTTGCTATGATCTTGATTTATATTTACTTGTATGGGTGACTACTCGTAATGGTTCATGATCTTCACTAATATATATTATTGTGAAAATTCTAATTATTCCAAGATGTCACATATTTAGGTCATAAAAACTTTAATAGCTACCGCAAGTCTGAATTAACATAACTATGAAAATATGAATCAAATAACAAAATTAAACCCTAAAAAAGGGACATAATTTAAACATTCAATTAATAAAAGCAAACGAGTTATACCTGCGAACCACATGCTTCATTGCTTGAATTAACATTAAGATCTGCAAAAAGTAAACGCCTTGCCAACAAAGCTTGTTTCCATATTTCATCACTTTTTTTTGAAATTTCAAAATGAGGATCAAGTGCAGCTTTTCTTACCAAATTTAGCATCTCCAATAACAATAAAGATTCTTCATCCCTCTTTCTTTTCTGATTCTTCACATTAACATTGTTTTCATCATCATCATCCTTAACATCTAACATAACATCATCATCATCATCATTATCATCATCATGGATCAATGAAAGTATCACATTCTTGATAACATTATCAGGCGAATATTCACATTTTTTAACACTAAATTTTTCATCATCATCATTTTTTATTCTTGAAAAATCAAGATTTGAAGTACCCTCGTTTTTCTTCGTATCATCTTTAAATCCAACGATTTCAACATTTATTAAAGATTTACCCAACTGGCGCGATAAAAGATCGAGCTTTTCAACTATATCAATTTCTACATTTTCCATTTTTTCATTTTTAAAACCCCCTTTTATCAACCATTGATCCAATTCTTTCAAATACTTGATATATATCAACTTTAATGATGCAACTGACCCGATTTCCAACCCACATTCTCTTGCAACAAATTCCCATAACTTATTTTCTGAAACTAATTCACAACTCCCTATTCTTCTAACTGTCAAAAACAGTTTGAATAAGTCAGCTTCTTGTCCATCACCAAGTTTAGGTGGAAAAGGCCTAAAAAGATTTTTGTTCACAGAAGTTTCTTTCAAGAAAAATGAAAGAACTTGATCAAATAATGCCCTTAATTCATTAACATCCGTACAACCATCTAATCCACCATATTCTACATCCAAATTATGATTTACATCACTTGTACAAGCTTCAGGGATCTTGAATTCATTCAAATCAGACCCATTTTGCAATTCAGGATTATACGCCATATTTTTACATAAAGATTCAATCTTTTTACAAGGATGGTACAAATTGATACAATTTTAGATTAAAAAGGGTTACAGAAACATGATCAAGGTTGAATCTTGATGATATTCTCATGGGTTTTATTTGTTTACCTTTGTACAAGTTTATGTCCCATGACCTAATTTTCTTTACTTTCCTACAAATAGTCAACAAACAAGGGAAAATCAATTGTGTGAGAAAAAGGGTTTGTAAAATTAAGGGTTTAAATGTTTAATTGATGCATTTTGTGTAAAAATCATTTGGGATTAAAGAAGAAAGATGTTTTAGGGTGTTGGAGACCACAAGAAATAGGGGAAGACCAGTGCCAGAATGTTTAAAGAGACATGTTTATTTTTCTTGGAAAGTTGAAATTGAAATAAAAATCAATCCTTTTTAATTAAAAAAAATGGTAAAAAAAATACGAAATAACTTAGAATGTAACGTTTACCTTATAGTTGGCAGGAGACGAATCTAATTTGTGAAAATTGGAATCTGATTTGGGGTCGGTCAATCAACTTACTCAAATGAAAATGATACAAACCCTAATCTTGGAATTTGGGAATTTGGGGCACTTCTAGTTGAAGAGTAAGAGATTTGGGGGTTTTGGTCTAGGTTTGTGTTTTGATGTGTTGTGCACATAAAACACACATATTAGCTCCTTTTATAAGACATTACTAGGGGTATTTTTGTC
The DNA here is from genome assembly GCA_963853835.1 of Calendula officinalis. Lineage (NCBI taxonomy): Eukaryota > Viridiplantae > Streptophyta > Magnoliopsida > Asterales > Asteraceae > Calendula > Calendula officinalis. Next base: position 37,338,573 of record OY970830.1, on the reverse strand, counting down.
CACTTATTTTAACTTTTTCGTTTTCGGTGAATTGTATCTGGTCAGATTATTATCAATTTTTCACGATTTATAATATAATAAGATGATTTATATACTATATAAAATGAAGTACACCACAAACATTGCGGGACTAGAAATTTCGTCCAGCAGTAGCGCGCTCTATATGGCTTTGAATATGTTTTTTATTTGGTTTTGAGTTGGGCTTGAACTATTTGCCAATATTTAGGATTTTTTAAAGATTGCTTTAGTCTATTAAATAAGTTATTTAATCTGTCTGTAGCACAATAACACTAAACAAAAAGTTTAAAAATTCTTACATTATGGGAAAAAATTAAGTAGTGGCCCGTGCCACCGAAACCTTCTTCAATAGATACTGTTATACTAAGTATACTAACCTATAATATGTGATAAATCATCTCATAATTATGTGAAAGATAAATGTGATTGTCAAAGCAAAAGGTTCGGATTTGATAGTTCTTTTGACCATATTTTTATTCACTTATTTTTTGAGTCTCATCTTTATACATTTCCATATCAAATAAACATAGAACACGAGTTGACCTGTCAAATAGGGTATTGTTTCATGTTTTTAGGTAACACGATACGAATTCTTTCAACCCGATCACGACATGACACAAACCCATGTTTTGTTTTGCTAAAACGAAGATACCCGATTAAAAAATGATAAACACGACAACATGAGATAAATAACAAGAATATCAATTAGTATATGCTTAAAAACCGACAAACACGAAAAAATATAACATAAATTACAACTAAATGTTCCAAAAAATATAACTATCATGTTAATTTTGTGTTAATTTCTAAACCCGAACATGACACGACATGACTTCGTGTTTGTTTTATACGACACGAACATTCAAATTTCGATTTCGTCCTAATTTCATTTCATATCGTATATTTTTGTCGTCGTTTGACAACCGTAAATACGAGGGTTAAAATCCATTTCACCATAAAATATATGATACAGTATATGATACATATCATTTTCGCTATTTGTCATTTAGAAGAAAGTCATATAGTATAATTGGCTAAAAATATATTCTTTTTGTTACAGATATCTTAAATATATGCTTTAATAATAATAAAATAAATACTACTTACTCTATTTTAAAATAAGTTATACACTTTGACTTTTACATTTTTTAAGGTAAAATATGATAATGAAGGTTAATTAAATTAAAGTGGATAATTAGTGGGGATGAGTCCCACATATTTTGCTTTAAATGAAGTTAATGATTTTTAAAAGTTAAAAGTAGGGGTAAATGTGTCATTTCACTATATTAAATGAGATAGTTAGTGGGTGTAAACCCTGTTATATTTTACCAAATCTGGTAAATTTTTAAATTATATCACTTATTTTGAAATACCTCAAAATAAAAATATGTATCATTTATTTTAAAATGAGGATGTATTAAGAAAAAATATGTAACTATAATTCACAAATAATATTTCATTGTATAAACTTTAAAAAATATTTGAAACAGAAGTGATGAGATTTTTTATTTTTTTAAAATCTCTTACAAAAATCATTTGAATCTTAAGCATTATTGAAAGTTTGCTTAGAATCATCTTTCATTTCTAAATATAGAGATAAAGAATTAAAGATAAAAATAAAATTAGTTTAATGACCTAATCATGTGCCCCTAGGACATATGTTAGAAAATCATAAATAATAATGCTCTGACAAATATATACTCACAAATATTATCATTTCTATAGATTAGTGCCAACGCGCATGTCCTTAAGCTCGTCGTGAGCTGAGGAACTCATCGTGCACTCGTCATCAATGGCACGGATCTCTTTCTCAAACTCGTTGGTTGCAATGCGTCGACGTAGGGACGAGTTACACAACTCATCGTAAGGGGTTTTTTAATATATATTCCTTTTGTCCCATAAAAAAGTTTACATTTCATTTGGGCACAATCTTTTAGGAAATAGTTTGTGGTAGGTTCTTTGTAATATTTTTTGATTAAAATATAAGGTTAGATTGGAGAGAGAAAATGTTTTACTATTGAAATGATTAGTAATAATATTATTTTATTAGGTGGGCCCCCAAAATTTGAGAAATGTAAACTTTTTTGTGGAACAAAATTTTAAAGAGAAATGTAAACTTTTTTTGTGAGACGGAGGGAATATTTTTTAAATGGAGACGAGTTTAGTGATGAGTTGTTGTTGACACGACATTGTCAGTAACTCGTCGGTAGGGAAGAGGCTACTGACGAGGTTAGGAAATGCGTCATGGTTGGGAGATGCCTAAAGTTAATGAGAAATGATATTGATATCAACTATTTGTGTATACTTCATGTGTCTATTCACCACATGATAATATATGTAAATGTAAATATGTAATCCAATAATTATTTTTCCTTATATCATCTCTTGATTTTGATATTTGTTTTGATTAAGTAAGAGTATCTCTCTAATGAGAGCTTTTTAAGAGGTTATTACTATTTGAATAAGAGTGGTGATTTTGACATCACATAAAGTATGCTACACACCACAACCAATGTTTTACAGTACTTGTACAATATGATTTAAATATTGTACAATGTAGTGTATGAAGTAATTTGTGTGGTGTCAAAATCACTCCCCTTTGAATAACTTTTGGAATAGTTTTTTACCATTGGAATATATGAGTTTTTTTAGAAGTCACTCCAACCACTTATTATTCTTTCATAACTACTTAATCATTTTTCAATATTTTTTTAGTCCTTATATTTAATAATATTACATTTTAAACTCCTATATATATTTATATGTGAATCTTTTATTGTTTTATAACTATAAATGATAACTTTATCAATATTAAGGTCAAATATTATAATTTTTTTTATATGAAATATTTTATAAAAATGTTAACTTTTAGATGCTATAATAAATGTTAAATTATATATGTGAGGGGTATTTATAAAACATTTGAGATAGATAAATGTAAATTAGTAATATTAATAAGAAAAAACTTTTTGAAAGGTTAACCATGAAACTTTTTATAAATAGGTTTTTAGTTAGTGAAAATGTGACATGATAAAAATAACAAGTTATTGTGAGGTTGACCATTAAAGATTTAATTAAGAATATTTAATGTTTATTTTCTGCAATTAACTTGTATTCCTTTGTGTTAACAATATTATGGAATGTTTGTGTGCATTTAATATCGATCTAATGTTTTATTTTAGCAATATTACTTTTTAACAACAACAGTTGTTATTAGCAAAATCTTTTAATAAAATAAATTTAACTCAAAATATCAATATTTATCTCATATTTGTACTAACAATTCTATAGTTATCAAAAGCTCATTCGCTAATTTCTGATTTTCTACGGCATGAAATTAAAACATTTGTACTCCGTATTTACAGAAAGTGAAGCACCGTAAAATAAAAACAATTAAGTTGCTTTAAAGGAAAATACTCTTTATGTCATGTGAAATTCTGTGGTTGAAAATACAATTTGCTGAATAAGTCAATATATTAAATAATTTTCTATTAATAAATTAGATTAATGACTTCATTGATACGTATAATATTTTAGTTAGTAAAATACTACATTAAAATTATAAAAAGTTTGATAATTTTGTAATTTTGATTGTAACCAAAATATCTACTTAAATTTATAATTTTTAAATACTACTTATTTATTAAATTCCAAACCATAACGAAAAAAATTATATTGTATAAAACTGTTGAATACAAATAAATAATAATGAGAAATATGAAAATGTGTGGAGGAACATGTAAAATTAATGTTAGCCGAATAAAATTAGCAGTGTTAAATTGACATTTGGGATTTTCTTAGTAATTTCTGTTCATAGAAATTCACTCATAACAAGTGATACTACTATATTAATTTAATAATCAATCTGCTTGTTAAAATTACTAAAACTACATGTGGTAATTTATAATACAAACCTGACATAAAAATCAACAAGTTAATGTTAAGTTTGAATGAGATAGGGTCACGAACCCTCAAAATATTAGTATACCATGATTATGTTTATATTTTAACATTAGTATTATCATCTCTCCTCAAAATATTACGACTCTCGTGTTATAATATTTAATGTTTTTTTAACCATCTTTCAACAATTAAAATTAAACAACTGGCGATAAGCTATAAAATATAATGTTTATTTTTTTTAGTTAAGATAAAAAACGAATCGACACGACTAACCTGTCCAGAAAAGACATTGGATTAGGGTTTAATTTCGACACGATTAACTAAATGAGTCGGGTTAAAGTTGAGATATATGAACATGCCAAAACGTACGTCAACCGAACACGACATGTATCACCACCATAACTAAAATATAGTATATAAATAAATACCCATTAATTATCTCTAGAAATTAAAATTTAATTGTATACTACAATAATATAACCCCGAAAGTTTGATTCTTTTAAGATAATTGATCTCGTTAAGAATATTTATAACTTGTTTCCCATGACGGAATAAAAGAATACTCTTGCCCATAAAATGAAACATTGATTTATGAAACAGATGGCATTACTTGAAAAAGTGAGAAACTACAAAAAGAGGTTATATTTAGAGAGGTGATTTAATTATCATTAAAAGTGATTGTGTGTGTCATAAATTATTTTATTAATACACGCCACTCAATATAAAATACAGTATATCATTTGTTTATGTGTTTATGAATTATTTTGTGTGTGGCCGACTTGCAAACCGAACCATGCAATACTGATCCAGTTTATATTTTGATTTTCATGCAAATTATTTTCAGTCCGGTCTAAACTCGAAAAAGTTAAAACAAACCCAGTTTTCAATTCGATTCAGTCCGGTCTAAAATGTCATTAGTTTGATTCTCAGTCCGACTAAAACCATTTTGCAATACTCGGTCCGGTTCAATCTGACTTTTAAACCATGTACAAGCCTAATCTTTTATGATGCACATTAAACAGTTGTATTTTTTAATTCCTACTATTTATGCAATTTATTTATTTTAGAGAATAACAACATATTTACGTTTTCTTCCGTCTTAGGCAATACACCTTAACTTTTGTAGCAACACAATTTAAAGTATGTCGCAAAAAGATTAGTATAGAATGGCAGAAAACTAATGTAGATCAGTATTTAACAATGTTTTAAAAACAGGTTTTTACATTAAACCAACCAATGCCTTGAATACGATGGAACTGACTGGACCAAATGAGCCGGCCGGTTGAACCGAATGCCAATACTATTTAGTATTTATGATGTAATAATTATGTAAATAATATACAAATGTCAACAAAACTAAAAAAATACAGAACAAATATCATAAAAAGTCCAAAAAAGATTCAAAACCTATTTTCAGTTAAATTTAATACTTTTAGGTTTCAAAATCTATATAAAAAATCATATTTCTATTTTATTTACCTAATTTTTTTTATAATTCGACCAACCAGTTCAACCGGATTTTTATGCCCAACCAGCCGGTTTCTACCGAGTTATAACCACTGATCTAGCCTTTGATGAATTAAGTCGACTTTGAGCAAGTTTTTGGAACAATAAACAGAAAAATGAGTATTAATGATCATTGCTCAACTTGATTCAAATCATAATCACACAACTAAACATGCATTCCATGTAGTTGATAGTGAAATTTTTTTGTCAAAAACATTGTGAATTGAGTTGACACAAATCTATAAAATGAAATGATTAAAACAAAACAAAACAACACTTTGCAAAATCAAATCCTGCACATTGACAAATTTTTCTACAAACAAGTATAAAATCCTGTACAAAATATTTCATTTTCCAACATTTTTTGTTCATCATCAAACATATTCTCACCAATAAAGGGAACCGCCCCTTCATTTTCTTGAGTAATATGGTTTTGTCAATCTTCTTGATTTTTACTTTTTTTCTTCATTTGTTTTTCCAATTGGAATGAACAAGAAAATGAGGCATTTGAAAATAAAAGAAAAGGAAAAAATAAACCCAACAAGTAATTCAAACCACCAATGCATTTGTTACCTTTGTTCAACAATGCTATTCATTAACAGGGAAATTGATTATCATTTCCTGCCAAATATAATTATTTTTTAGTCAAATTGTAATATATACACAAAAAACATTAAGTAGTTAAGATATTAATGAATTTTATAAAAGTAACCTGATCACAGACAGGGCAGGTATCACTTCTTTCCATCCATTCCAGAATGCATGACAAGTGAAAATGATGTTCACATTTTGTTATTAGTTTTGGGTTATCTTCATCATATTCTGCAAAAAATAAAAAAGTTATGTGCTTTAACAATATCAAGATTATATAAGTTCCACATCTTTCTACAAGTTTTGGTTACCTTTTTACACAATTAACCTAATTTAATAAAAATATTAATCACGTTGTTATTACCTTCAAGACAAGTAGGACACTCTTCAGGAGGCATAATCGGTCCTTTAGGTTTCTTTAATTCACCCGATTTCTCAATCTCATCTTCATTTTCTTTTGTTTCCACAAGTTCAATATTATTAATCTCTTTACATTCAGAACCTTTAGTGACATTTTCACCACTGTCACTAATACTTCTTTCTCCAACAGACTCTGCATTATTTGTTGGTTCTTGTTTAATTCTAGAAGCTTCTAGATTATTGGGTGGACTTCGAGTAGGGCCCACACTGACATCATATGGTATAGGTGCAGGTGGAGGTCTATAAGTGTCGGGAATAGATGTTTCAAGATTTGTGTCAACTAAAAGTCCTGTTGAAACTGCACCACTGTTTGATGATAATGGTTGCCTTTCTTCTGATACAATTGGATACTGTAGAGTCAATTAGGTCAAAATTATAACTCATATTATATACTGGAGTTGACATGAAGGGTAAAATAGTAATTACACTATATTGAATTACATGCTAATTTATAGGGCAAAATCAATGTTTAATGTGGAAAATGTACTAACATGATAGAATCGGGGAGAAGTATTGAGTTCAACACCTTTAGATGAAAAGCAGCAGCAACAGCCTCCCATCTTTTATTTATTTATTTATTTTTATTTTTTTATGAAACTGAACAAATTGATAACCAACTCATTGTTTTCTGTTCTCTAGCAATAAGGAACACACATCTCAACTGAAAATTCACAATGTTAAAATGTCATCAACAAATAATTTTCAAACTAAAGTTCCACAATTTTCATATAACATTTAAATATTTCCTGAACAAGGAGATACATAATACAAAAAAGATAAACTTCAGGACCAAATTATTCTCTACTGCAATCATTTTAAACAACCATCACAAGAGATTAACAAATTATTTCTACTGCAATAAACAAAACAGCCAAATCAAGCCTTGGGTGCAATAATTCAATCATTGATCAAACTTATTTCTCAGCTCAACCCTTAAAATTCAACTAAACAACACCAAAATACAACCAAACCATTGATTTGCACAAGCAGTATGACTAAAAGCAACACAATCTGAAGGAACACAAATAAATTATCATTCAAAATCCAAAAACAAAGTCTTAAACCCTAAATTATTCAGATAATGAAAAAATATTCCTCAGCTTCAATCCCAAAATTCAACAAAACAAACACGAATAGAACAATCCTTTGCACCATAAGATGATTATACTAGCAAGAGGAATCCAGAAACCTAAATAATAATCATCTGAAACGCAAAACCAATCGTTAATCTCCTATAATTCGGAAAGTTAAAAACATTTTACATTTATCGAGTTAATCGGAAGAAATTCAGCAAATACAAATATAAATTCAAACCAATAACATCGCTTTCCAATAGTAAAGTCAAAATCCCTAAAACACGACGGATTAAAACCAAACAAAATCCTATCGAATACAAGTTATCAAAAAAGAATCATCGCAACTACGACAGCACAAAAGATTCAACGAAATCGTCAAATTGCACCTTGAAAACACACACAAAAGCACATGTATGTATATGTGTTGTACCTGTATGTATCGATTGAAGTTTGAGTTGTGGGAGATAGTGATGGAGAAGGTGTACTTTGAGTTGAGCAAAGCTAGAGAGAGAAAATGCGCAATTGAGCCCTTTATTATGTGTGTTATAATCTTTTCTAAAATATAATTTTACGACACTGAAAGTCTGAAATAATTTTATTTATTAGAGTTATCTTTATCTTTATTACTCAATAAAGAAACAAATATTTTGTATAAAATAACAAAAATATTATTTTGACACTTTTAAATATATGTTTATACCTGGACCCGACCTGATTTATATATCGGTTGAACGGGTTGACTTCTTTTTAACCCAAATCCATTTGTGGTCAACCTAAACCCGAATTTATTCGTGTTGGGTTCGTATTTGGTTGCGGGTTGTGTCGGTAATTCTACTTTTTCAGTATAGATTGAAAAATAAGACACTAAGACATATGACAAGCTGAGAGAGAGATTCAGATAGTCATCATAATACAAATATTTGAAGATGAATGAAGTTAAGAATATAAAGATAGATTCAAGTATGAAGACAAGACACTAAAATTGGAGTTTTTAAGTGTAATGTGAGTGAGGGAGTATTTTTGGGGGTCAAAAGTGACTTAATTTGTGTAGTATAGTAATTATATTAATTCTCCCTAATTTAGTAGGCATAGGTAAAAATTCTCCCATTTCAATACCACACAATTACAAATCACAATTAACATATAAAAAATAAAGTCTGCAATACTATAAAGTTTGTGCAACAAGATTCACGGGTGAAAAATACAAACTTTTCATCATCAATCTGCGTACCTATACATATGCGAACAAATGCATAAAGTGACAAAAGAAAACAACAAACAAAAGGACCAGAAGTGAAAAATTCAACTCTTGAGGACAGTTTCAAGTGCTTCAAAAAATAGTGGGGCCATTTCGGGATTTGAAGTTTTAATTGCACATTTAACTCCGGGTACACCCAGAGCTGCTGTAAGTTCAATTAAAATCGGGATGCCACGTGGGATTTTGGCAGATAGATATAAAACATCTTGTTTGGCGTTCTTACGTTTGGCAATAAAAAACATGTTTGATGATGATAATTGCTTTATTGCTGTATCGACACTGTTGATCACAATGTTGGCAATTTCTCGTGAGACCTCGTTTGAATCTGGTAACGATTTCCATGTCTGCAATTACAATTACAAAAATGTCATATTTTAATTTGCTCAATTCGGATAAATTTAAATATATATATATATATATATATATATATATATATATATATATATATATATATATATATATATATATATTACCTCAAGGAAAGCAGTGCGTTCCATTCTTCCATCTTCTGTAAACAACACAAGCAATGAAATTTTATCATTAAAGTACCAAACGGGCTGTTGGTTGTTTTTAACAGCAACTTGCAAAACCGAGTTTGGTGGGCCCGCTGCTATGTTCTGAAACAGAACCATAGGAAGAAGGGTTCTTTCTGATGCCCCCGGTTGCATTTGTCCCACCTGATTAAATTTATAAAATAAAAAATTTGATTAAAAAAATTTATAAAAAATGATATTAGGTACCTGAAGTGGTCCAGCAGCAGCAAGACCGAATGTATTTTTGTTGAATTGAATCATGAAGCCATCAAGTGGAGTTTGTGTGTTGTTTTCAAACATTAAATTGTAAAATATTTGACCATCTTTTCGCACCATTTGACCACTGATTTCTAGACCTTGACCAGCTGCAGCTGGTAATACAACAGGCAGTGGAGGCCTGCAACAAAAAATGACCCGTTTAGACCCGAACCCATTTCAACCCATTTCTCAAACCTGAGTGTCCACCATACTTACCCTGCAGCCTTGAGCGGCTGATCAACAGACACAATAGCACTATCATCACCACCACCACCACCTTCAAGACCCATAAAATCAAGTAAATCGGGTACAGAGCCAGTAACAGGTACAACAGCTGATTGTTTTCCTGCAGCGAATGAGGAAGTGCCAGGTGGCGGTGATGACACATCAGCAGCATTTGCAGATGATGTCTCAGAATAACCGCCTTCAGGGAACTCTTCTTCTTCTGTTTTTTGTAGGGTCCGCACACGAGTCACAAATGTTTCGGGCGGTTTGTGATATACAGATGATAAAGTAGCAATGTTTGAGAGCAGTTCATCAAGGACAGATGAATCAAATTGGTTTGAGTCGTCGCTAATTACTGGTTTTTCAGCTAAAACCACATCTTTTGCAGCCTGAAAATATGTGCAAAAATCATTGATCATTTGAAGTTGTCAAATTGTAAGAAATATGAATATGAAATAATAGATGTGAAAAATGAGTGGTCAAAAGTCAAAACGGGTTGGGTTGACCCGGAACACTTTTTTGTTCAATTGTGAATACAAACCTCAGGATCAGTTGAAAGAAGACGCCAATATATATAAGCACGGTCTCTCAAATCTGGATTGTCAGTCTCCACAGTGGCATTATTCAAAACAACCTATGGAAACAAGTGTATCATTAAACTAAATATATTATATATGTAAAATTAAAACAAAATAAAACTGGTATTTTCAACACAAGTACACAACAATATAAGAGAAAAAGAATACCTGAATCATTTGTTGGGGACCTTCAGTTGGCTTTTTAAGGAAAAGTTTGACCGTTGCAGTCAACAATTGCAACTGAACTTGTGCAGGTTCTTCAGGGAAACTTTCTAGAAAGCTTTCAAGAAGTTCATCAGCATTATCAATTCTTTCTGCATATTCACCAATTATCCAAATCATGGATGCCTGTAAAATAATAATAATAAATAAATTAAAGTAATTAGTAATTACTTTAAGCTGGCTTAGTTTCTACAGATAGCAGAAATTTTAAAACTCACTACAAGAGAAGTAATATTTAGTCACGCAGAAAAGTGACACTGTAAGTGGGTTTTAGTGACAATTTTTCCAATGTGCAATAGAAAGTGTGGTTAAAAGTAGAAAAATTACGTTTTTTAAAGAAAAAGTTGTCATTAAAAACCTATTTTTCTACCGAAACTTTACCCCCACTTTTTTACATGTAGGTAAAACCACTTTTTTAAATAGTCAAAACTTTACCCCCACTTATTTTTATCCAATCTTTAATGACTGTTTTTTTACTTCTAGTGACACTTTTAAATGTGTCACTAAATGAAATTTTTCTTGTAATGACTCATCTGCATTACCTTTGCCTCAGGTTCATCCAATGTGTCCAAACTCTCACAAAGTGTCGCAATTATAGATTCATAGATGAAAAAAGAGAGATCAAATTAATTGTTATATTTTTAATAATACAACTTTATGAACATAATTGGTTACAATTACTTACGTGTTTGGATATCTTCTGAAAATATCTTTAATGACTATAATAGCTTCTTGAACAACATAATTAACTTTAATTTTAATGAGCTCTAAAAGAACACTAATGCAACGTTCTGCAGCTCTCTCTAATTTAATAGCACAACGCCCAATAGCACGAACAGCTTTCCTGACAAAATCCACATCGACTTCTGTCGCGTATTCTTTAAACTCCAATAAAACTTGATCTATGTTTCTATCTGAAGCAAGTTTTATCATAATCTCCAATTTCTCCATCTTTACATAAATCGGATCGTTGTACTTGCAAAAAAACACCTACAAAATAGGTTAATTTAGTTGTTATAATATTAAGAGTTAATTTACAAAAATTGTCCCCGTGGTTTGCTAAAAGTCGCGATTTTGGTCCCTCTTCGATACTTTTTGCTATTATGGTCCTGGACGTTGCTAAATTTATCAATAATGGTCCCTCATTCACTTGAAATGACCAAAATACCCATTAGCAAGTGGACGAGGGACCAACATTGAATGAAAATCGCAATGCCAGGGACCATAATAGCAAAAAATATCGAAGAGGGATTAAAACCATAAGTTTTAGCAAAGTATTAATGTATTGCTAATTATACCTTAATTTCATGGGCAAGAATAGTGGGGCGTTTTTGTACAATTAGGTTAATGTTTCTTAATGCAACATATTGGATTTCAGGTTCTGCAGAAAGTAATGTGACAAGTGGTGGGGCCATTTTTTTGCATAAATTGCGGACTACATCTGGACTTGTGATGATTTCCATTTGTTGAAGGATCATCTGCAAAAATAATAATAATAATAATAATTAAAATTATGAGAAAATGGAAATTAAAACTAAAATTACCTTGACAGCTGAAAGAACTACAGCACAATTTGCATGTTGTAACCTTGGAGTAACTCGTTCCACAATGTTTTCAGCTTCACGTGCATCAGCTGCTTTGTATTTAGAAAGAGCATCTAATATGAAAACTTGGCCCCACCTAAAAAAATTGACTTTTCAAGCACACCAAAAAACTAATAAAGAAAGAGTAAATTACACAAATTGTCCTTTAGGTTTGCACCATATTATTACATATTTGGTCCTTTAGTTTCATAAATTACACTGCTAGTCCTTATTTCTAAAACTATTGACACGTTTGGTCTTTTACCTAAACAAACGTTAACTTTTCTAGTCAAACAAACGGGTTTGTATGGGTTTCAAGTTGGTGAAGGGAAAGAGAAAATGACTGATTTACCCCCTCTGCATCACACGTGACCATACTTGACGGGAAAAATAAACGTTTGTTTAGGTAAATGGTACAAATCTAAAGGACCATTTGTGTAATTTACTCAATAATGTAGGTGGAAATTAAGACTCACTCGGTGCACTCGTTTAGAGCAGTAAGCAGCTTTGACAAAGTATGAGTAGTAATCTCAAAAACAGTTGTAGTGCTGTTATCTTGAATTTCAGCAAGAGCTGCAACAGCATTTGCAACTACCATTGGGTTATTATCAGATATTAAATCCTTTAAAGCATCAAGAAAACCTCTATCTTCAACTAATTCAGCATTTATGTCATATAGTTTAGCAACACAAATTGCTGCTGTTTTTCTAACATAAGGATCATCATCCTGTCATATATACATATATATTAAAAAAAACAGAATTTAATTAATTGGTAACTGAAAAAAAAATTAAGATTAACCTTAAGACATCTCTGTAGGGGATCACACAGATATTCGGTAATTTTATCAACTCGAATGCATCCCATTGTTCGAACAGCTAAAGCCCGAATTAAAGGATTTGGGTCTTGGGTGTCCTGTTAATATTTATTTATTGCAAAATTAAACCTATTAAAATTTGTATAATCTAAAAAAAGAAAAAAAAAATGGTTTTATTACCTTGACAAATGTATTAACTGCGAGTATAGCCAGATCAGGCTGACTTTTAGCATAATTGATTAGATACAAGTAAACGAGCTTTTTGAGCTCCAAAGTTTCGGTCTGCATGCAGTTTAATACATCTGTGAAAAGTGATGAAACATCCTTCCCAACTGTCATTGCTGCAATCACCTTTTTAACTGCATCTTTTCTCTTATCCTGAATTATATTTAAAAAAAAAATTGATTTTCATGAGCAAAAAGATACCCTAACTGGTTAAAAGAAGAAACATAGCAAAAGAACTACACATATGTGTTGTTAACATTGGTTGATATGTGAAGTGTTGTTAACAACAAATAAGTCAAGCTATAAACTACATGATCTTTCTTTCTGAATTGGAACCTTGTTTTCCAACTTTGCATGCTTATGGAAAGTCTCCATTTTCAAATTACACAAAATGACAAAAACAAAATTCCCAAAATGTGAACCAAGAGAGTAGTGATTAACATCTAAGTTGTTGCAAAACTAGAGCTCAAAGTTACAATGTATATTAAAATGCCTTCTACTCTTAATTCACAATTTTGAAGATCAAATTGAATGCTTAGCCTCATTCGTTGCTCATTACTCCAGTGTTATACAAAAAACTTCTTCAAGAACACAAAAATCAGAGCTTCAGATACCGATTTAAGCACAATTACTTACAAATATACCTGAATTTTCTGTTAAATTCCAAATCCTAGTAATGTATTTTATGTTCATACACTTGAACACAACCTCAAGAATTAAGTCATTGTCTCAGTAAAAGATACAAACAAAATTCCAGCAGATCAAATAAATTATGCAAATATAGCTTACAGAAGTCCAGATCAATAGACGCAATTATAAAATTGTTTCATAGATCTAACAGATACGCATCCATTTGTATTATATAAATGAAAGAGAGAGAACCTTGTACTGAGAATTGAGTTCCTCCTTGAGTTCAGGGATTTCTCCTTTTTTGGTTGTGGAGAAGTATTTTGAATCGTGGCCGCTCATATTTGCCGGCGATCGGAGCCGATGGCTACTCAACGGAACAGAGGACGGTTAGTGGGGAAATGGCGATCAAAACGGGTTTAAATATTTGTGAAACGGCTTCAAGGCGACCGGTGTAGTCATACAAAATGGTAATGTGATTTTAATGGACGAAATAGTAATAAAGTTCCAAAATATTATTCAAATTTTATTTTTTCTCTATAATAATAATTAAGGTTTAAAAGAATTTTAATTATGTACCTTTTATTTTAAGTTAACATGTCACTTTATTTAAATTAATATATAAAAATCTTATTAATAAAGCTAATATATTCATTTATCCTAATTATTTTTACCAATGTAAGATTTCATCCTAATTCTCGACTAGACAATTCCGTTAAGCATCTTGATCAACATTGTCCTCGAGAAAGCTTCCTTGTAATATATTTTTTCGTTTTTAATGCATGTCTATTATTGTGTTTGGAAAGACAATATCGGGTATTTATTTATCAAATAAATGTAAGAAATCTTGGGTAAAATAATTATAAACTCGTTTGAACTTTCGCTAGGGTGAATTCATCAATGAGCATGAACAAATGGGGATTCGAATTTAATAAAATTCAAGATCAACAACATATAATTAATCTACCCACGGCTTCCCCTAAACACCGTATAACAGCTACAGCTTTAGATCAAACAATAATCTAATCCAAAGCCTGCAAATTGCTAATATCGATTTCATTCAACATCAGTCTTCTTCGGTGAATCCATCTTTTTTTCAAATGTCAAGGAATAATATCAATCGCTGTATTATCTTCTACGCATCCAGATTTCAGCATCATACGCGTGTAAGTTCATCAACGCCTACCTATTTCAACGCACCCATCTTCAGTTTATCGCATAAATTATCAAAATATAGACCATTTTCACTTCATAATTCGTTTCCACAAACAGTTTTTCGTAATTTGGCATCGATTCACTCTTATAATTTCGAAAATGGTAGTGACACATTTGATCAAACACCTGGTGGGCATGTTTCAGTTTTGAGTGGGGATGATGATTTGAAAGAAAACGATGATGATTATAGTTCTGATAATAACCCATTAGATGATAAAAAACCTAATTTTTGTGTTCCAATTTCTCATGATGGTGAGAATTTGTACAATTTTGTTATAGATTGTAAGCCTAATAATCCGGAAAATAGTAACATGGAGATATCTCTAGACAAAACCGGTGTTCAATTAACTACACCATTAGTAATCGAGGTTTTAGGTAGTCTTAGATATCATGAGAAATTAGCATTTAGGTTTTTTACATGGGCTGGAAATCAAGAAAACCATAATCATGAACCTCGAGCATATAATGAGATGATTGATATACTATCAAACACAAAATACAAAGCAAAACAATATCGCATCGTTTGTGATCTTTTGGATTACATGAAGAGAAATAACAAAAACCGTGTACCGATTGAAGCATTATTAAAGATTTTAAAACAGTATGCAGATAAGCATTTAGCTCATCTTCACAAGTTTGCAAAGAAAAAAAAAGTCAAACTAAAAAAAATGCAGCCCGAAATCGAAGCTTTTAATGTATTATTAGATGCTTTTTGCAAGTGTTGTTTGGTTGAAGATGCTGAATCAATGTTCATGAAGTTGAAAAACAAAATCAACCCCAATGCCAGCACATATAACATCTTGTTTTTCGGTTGGTGTAGGGTTAGAAACCCTAGTAGAAGTATGCAAATACTCGACAAAATGATCGAAACGGGCCACACTCCAGAAAATTTCACATACAATACGGCTATAGATACGTTTTGTAAATCTAACATGTTATCAGAAGCCGGCGATCTTTTGGAATTCATGAAAACAAAGGGCACACTTATGTCTTCCCCAACTGCTAAAACATATTCAATCATGATCATCGCATTTGCACGCGAAAATAAAATGGACGAATGTTTTAAAATTATAGATGAAATGATGTCTAGTGGTTGTCTACCCGATGTTGCAACGTATAGAGAAATAATCGAAGGAATTTGTTCGGTTGGAAAAACAAAAGCCGCTTACAAATTTATCCAAGATATGGGGAAAAAAGGGTACCCGTGTGATATTGTTACTTATAATTGTTTTCTTAAAGTTCTTTGTGAGAGAAAAGATAGTGAAGAAGCGGTTAAACTTTACAAGAAAATGATCAATTCGGGCTGTGTTCCGAGTGTACAAACATATAATATGTTAGTTATGACGTTTTTTAAAATGGGTGATGTGAATCGGGCGTTTGAGATTTGGCGGGAAATGGATAACATGAGATGTGTTCGTGATGTTGATTCTTATTGTGTAATGATTGAAGGTTTATTTGGGTGTGAAAAAATAAAAGATGGTTGTGATGTTTTGGATGATGTTTTGAATAAAGGGATGAAATTGCCGTATCAAAAGTTTGATTGTTTTTTGATGAAGTTGTCGAGTGTTGGTGATTTGAGGGCTATTCATAGATTATCTGAGCATATGAGGAAGTTTTATAGTCCTGTTATGGCGCGTAGATTTGCGTTAAGTCAGAAAAGAAAGAGTGTTAGTTTAAGAGGGAAATGATTAGTTTTTTGAAGATTTATGTTGTTTGTAGTTTTCAACTACAATTAAATGATGTTTTAGGTGCATTATCTATTATCTGCGATGTTTTTGAAATAATATGTCAAAGTTTTCATACAGGGAATTCATTTGTACACCACAACTTTTACTTTCTATACCATACAGTATAAATTTTACAGCTAACTGTACAAGTATGTGATTCAATAATTGTTGTAAATGACATAAAAATTATGGTATAAAAATCACCACCTGTATTCTAGTATGATATTTCAAATTTCAAAGTAAGAGTTCGATTTTACATCATAAGAAAGGCTTCACCCTCATGATTATGAAGAAGTGAAGGGTTCACAAGATTTCTGAAGTCTCTATGTGCTAGTTGGTTGGTCGACCGTCATTGAGCAAGTAATCCGGTCTAAGCGAGATTAGGTGGGGCCTAGGTGTTAGAATTGTACTGATTTCGAGTTACTTGGATCACTGTGAAGTCGTGTTTTCACTATCAGATCAAAGTATTTCGAGGGTACTCTCGAAATCTCTAATCGGATAAAATCACAGTGTGATCAAGAACAAAGAATATGTGTGTGTTTCTGAGAATTCGTACCAGAGAAGATGATCAAAAACCAGAGATATGCACTCTCTTGAAAACTGACGAAAACCACCTAGAACTGCCTTTTGGCAGTTGCAAACCGCCCAAAACTGCCAAAATCGGGTTGGATCCGGGTCGGATTTTTGACCCCAGCCAGGGGCTCTGCCCCTTTGACCCCGCCAGGGGCGCTGCCCCTTGGACATCGACCAGGGCGCTGCCCCGGACCCCGCCAGGGGTGCTGCCCCTTGGAACCCCGTTATCGGGGGCGCTGCCCCCGAACCCCCGTTAAGTCAGTGTATTTTAATCATAATAAATTTAAACAAACGTGCACTCCGCACCACTCTTACTTGTTCAATATTTATTAGGATTACATTTGGTCAACAAGTTTATCCCATTACAATTAAATAATATTGGTGATACAAATCACCAACACTAGGCGGATTGAAATTTTTTATATGTAATATATTATAAATTTTGAAATTATATATAATACTTCAAAATTCAAAGCAACAACGTTTAATTACAATTTTTAAAAAAAATCAATTTAAAAAAAAATATGAGTTTTTAGTTAAAATACTTAGACTTTTTCACCGATTTTGACTGCCTATCCTGATTTTGACTGCCTAGCCTCAAATATACCTGAAATGTAGCGGGGGGCCTCCGTTCGCTACCTAGGCATTAATCGGCCGCCTAGGCCAATTTCTGAAACATTCAAGGTTCAATTACAGATCGTAAACCATATTCTTTCTTTAGATCATACACTGTTTCTCATAAAGCATGCTTTCAAAAAACAAGTGTGTAAACATAGTTTTACAAAGTATAATAAGAAGAAAAAAACATCAACAACTTTATTAAATCAGTAAATCACACTTGAACACATAACAAATGTACACGACAAAGGAAGGTTTATTACACGTCATTTGCTAAAAGCGGAATGACATGTTGTATTTTTTATATATTCGGTGATTATATGATTAGATAATTACGATATTAAAACCGTATTTGATATTGATAATTCAATATCAAACCCAATAAATAAGAAAGAACCAAAATGGAACAATCAAACCTGAATGTTGATGAAGAACGAACCGCACGGAATTGTAATTTGATGAAGAACGAACCGCACGGAATTGTAATTCCTGTCCTTTAAGGTTTTTACGCGCTCTATATGCTGCAAGCCTCAACGTAGAACCCCATGATTTGATGCAGTTTATCGGTATTATTCTACAGCACTAGAATTACCAACATCACAAAGTGACTACTTGGAAACACATGAAGTATATCAAACACAACATCATGAGAGGAGAGCTTATGAGAAGAGAGCTTATGAATTTTTTTTTGGTGTGTAGAACTTCACAACTAGAAGTTGTTTATATAGGCTCTCAAGCCTTGAAGGAGCTTAATGGCATTCAAACCAAGAGTTTTGTAACTCTTGATTAATTTCAACATTAGTGTGAAACATTATGACATTTAGTGTCATTGGTTATGACATTTCAAAGATGCTCATAAAATATTAAGCTCCACAACTCTCATGATAGATAGGAAATTTGCCAACTTGCAAATACCTTTGTAATTTCCAACAATCCCCCACCAAGTTGGAAAGTTTCCTTTCACTCAGACAAATGTTATCACTTGGGTGTCACGAAGATTAAACCCATGTTTAATGTGAGCAAACAAGATGAGATCAATTCAATGGTATCCTTATAGGTTTAAACCAAGAACCTTAGTAACCTCCCCGGTTTACCCCCACACAACATCTTCCATCTTTGTGTTCTCTCTGAGCACTAATATGGCCATGTGCTAAAATCCTTTTCATGACCCTTTAGAAGACAAACCAAAAGTCTTCATTTGAGGCGGCACCACCTCTAGACCAGATAGGCAAAATTTTACAACATCTTTGTTGCTCAGATGTCTCCAAAATTTTGTTAAGAGTATTAACTCATCCTAGTTCTCGGCAACGACGTACTATCCTACCTCACATGGATCTATCTTGATTGATAGTACCTTCTATCGTTAGTAATTTCGTTGTTACCCATTAAACTTGAAAATAGGAGCACTAAGTTCAAGTTGGGTTTCCATTACTAACGATTCTAGTTTGGTTTTAGACCCATGACTCTCGCGGTAGATATAACCAAATCTCTCGTCAGAGGTTTGATAATCGGATCCGTCAAGTACTTTGTTGTCTTGACTTAAACAACTTTGATGGTACCACTATCAATTAGTTGTCTCACAGAATGCTGTCGAAGACCTACGTGTCTCGACTTCCCATTATATACAGAATTATATACTTTAGACAGTGTGGCCTCACTGTCACAGTACATGGGAATTGAAAGCATCGGAGTATCCCACAAACGGATATCCAAAAGTAGATCTCTAATCCACTCTGTCTCTTTGCCTGCAATGGCTAAAGCAATAGGCTCAACTTCCATCCTTGAGTGAGCTATACATGACTGTTTCTTGCTCGCCCAAGAAATAGCCCCACCAGCTAGTGTATAAATCCATCCACTTGTGGATTTAGTATCACTCATGTTATCAATCCAACTGGCATCTGAATACCCCCACTAGTATACTAGAATTTGACATGTAAGTCAACTCAAGATTACTAGTCCTTTTCAGGTATTCTAGTACTCTTCCTACTGCCTTCCAGTGCTCTGTACCGGGATTTACAGTATATTGACTTAGTTTGCTTACAACAAAAGCAATGTCATGTCTAGTACAATGTGTAGCATACATCATGCTTCCAGTTTGCACTAGCATATTCTAGTTAAGCCACTGCTCTACCAGAGTTCACTTCAAGTTTTACACTAGAATCGAAAGGAGTGTTAAATTCTTTAAACTTCAAGTGTTGAAACTTTGTCAATATTTTCTCTATGTAATGAGATTGACTTAGAGAAATTTGACAATCTGTCCTTTTGACCTTAATACCATGAATGGTATCCACTTCCCCTCGATCTTTCATCTTAAAGTTCGAGGGTAGGTATTTCTTCGTATCATGTATACCTTGTAGGTGAGTGCTAATGATCAACTTATCATCAACATAAAGACAGATAACTACGGTGTATTCAGTTGTGCATTTAGGGTAGATACATCTATCAACACTATTATGCTTCAAACCAAATGCATATACAGTGGTGTCAAATATCTCATGCCACTGTTTTGGAGCTTGTTTCAAACCGTACAGTGATTTAATAAGTCTACAAACTTTGTTTTCCTGTCCGGATACTATGAAACCTTCAGCTTGCTCCAAGTATATCTCCTCCTTGAGATATCCATACCTTCTCTTTGTGTATAACCTTTAGCGACTACTCTCGCTTTATAGACAGATATTGATCCATCTGGATGATACTTCCTCTTGAAGATCCATTTAGATTTTATGGGTCTTATATCCCTGGGAAGATCAGCTAACTCCCAAGTTCTGTTTCCCATAATTGAATCCATTTCATCATTAATGGCATCCTTCCATAAAGGAGCATCTCGTGATGTTATGGATTCAGTAAAGTCTTAGGATCATTATCTAAATTAATAGCTAAAATGACCTCTCTCGTCACCGTAGATTGAGATCCTTCAACCAAGTAAGAAAGAAAACGTCTCCAAAATTATTTTCCATTCTAACCCTTGTACTTCTTGTTGGTTCTTCTGCAACAGAAGAAGGTAGTTCTTCTACAACAGAAGATGATGAGATAATATCTCGAGAAGTGTTGGGTGCTAGAATGTGATTAAAGTTAGGATTGGAGTTTTCATCATCTCATATTAACTTATTCTCGAAGAACTCCACATCTCTGGATTCTACACGACACCTGATTCTTTATCCAACAATCGGCAGGCCTTGCTATTTTGAGCATATCCAATGAATATACTCTTCATAGCTCGAGCTCTCAACTTGGATCGTTTAGGATAAGGTGTACGATAATAAGTTAAACACCCCCACATTCTTAGATAATCTAATCGTATAAGATCAGGTGTACCATAACAAGCTAAACACCCCCACACTCTTAGATAATCTAGGTTAGGTTTTCTTCCATTCCATAACTCATATGCACTAGAAGTAATCACACGACTAGTGATTCTGTTGTGCACATAACACGCAGTCAACAATGCTTCCCCCCACAGATTGTGTGACAAACCTGATTGATTCATCATATAGTTGACGATTTCAACAAGGGTTCAACTCTCTCTTTCAGCTAATCCATTCGGTTGGGGAGTATATGGTAAAATTCTTTCATGTTTGATACCATTCTCTTCACAGAATGTATCAAACTCATGATTAAAGTATTCTCCGCCTCTTTCCAAGCGAAGAATGTTATTGTGTTTGTCATGTTGGTTTTCAGCCTTGCATTTATACAGTGTGAATGCATTAAAAGCTTCATCTTTTGAATGCAACAAATAAATATGTAAATAGTGGCTAGAGTCACCACAAATTGTAATGAAGTATCTATTATTTCCACGCGTGAGTTTTCCATTCAGTTCACAAATATCTGAATAGATCAACTCTAGTAATGATGTAATTCTTTTGACACTTGAAAAAGTTTCTTTGTAAACTTTGATTTTATACAAGTTTCACATTTGTCAAAATCTTTATTATTTACTTTTAGATTGTGTCTTTTCAATATTTCTTTTTATTTTTTAATGTTAGTGTGAGCTAACCTTTTATGGCACAAAGAAATTGAACACGCATATAATTTGAAAAAACTATTTCACTAATTCGAAACTTAGTTACATCATCACTAGCGATATTGTCACTAACGCTGACAGTATCATATTCTCACGATTACAAAGATCAACATTTAACACATAATCATTGGATATAGATACAACATTATCTTATCCATCACCACATAGATCAAGCATAAACATTCCACCCGTGTTGATGGTTTGACCTGCAAATAACCATCTTTGGAGAACATGATATGACCATTTTTTTATTATTACCAGCTTGTAACCATTTATTGTCAAACTTGTTCTCCGATATAAATCCCTTGGAGATTCAAGGAACATGTAGGACCTCTCGAAGGGTAACCATAATTCCATTTCAAAATGTTAGCACCACTGTGTCAATATCATGAACACGTACTCTATGGCGGTCAACACATGTCACCACAGTTCCTTCTCGAACCATACCATAAATTTGGAAACTATTACGATTTCCACAAACATGAATGTTAACTCCATAATCCACAAACCAGTCTCGGGCCTCCATCACCCGAGTAATTGAGGTAGTCATATTGACTCCTACATGACCCACACTTGAACACAAGTGGGTTAGATTTGCAACAACATTTGCAATTCCTTTTACATAAGCAAAATCCGAGCTCCCACCTGACACGTGGTACACACTCAATCTGACTTTACTCTTTTGATCTCTTATGAGATTTTCCTTCTCAATAAGGAAGTGTTTCAACGACATCCAAAGAGTAGTCCTCAAATTTGTGAAACTACAAGTATTTAACCACATTCAAGGAAAACATTATTTAGTCAACCCTTTTCGGTAGCTCTATTCGATTACAACCAGGAAAAACGGTGAGGGTAGACAGCGCTAGTGCGTATCGGAACCACCCCCATTTGGAGTCAGAAAAACCGCCTTTATCTTTCCTAGACATTGTAATAAGAATAGGTGAGCCTATTTAGGGATGATTGATAATTTGTTCCACTTATAGGTTCAATACTATGCTTAATGATACACAGCTGGAAAGATTCCATTTCACACTAAAATTATCTATTTTGTATAATCATGATTTTTCAAATTGTACACTTTTCAAACATAAAAGTACCTTGAAATAATCTATATACAAATAAAATAATTATTTAACTTAATTATTATGCTTCAACCATAAGCATGATAATTCATATAACACCCACTTTATATGAGAAAAAACCTTTTGTTTTAACGTGTCCATTAGATTAAAATAGATATTTAATTATGTCAAAACATTAAAATACATATATTAAATAGCCATGATTAGAAAAAATATAACTCATAAAAGTTAAACTAAATAGCCATAATGTTCTCTTTTAAAACCATTAATCCATAACATAAATATATATATAAAACATTGACATAACATCTCAATTTTTTTGTTATTTATTAATCACCGAATATATATTTATCTAATCACCATGGAAGCTTAATCATCATGGAAACTTAATCACCGAATATTTTATAAAAGAAAATATGTGTATATATTATATATAACAAGATAAAAACCTTAAAGATTGTTGTATTTTTTATATATTCGGTGATTATATGATTAGATAATTACGATATTAAAACCGTATTTGATATTGATAATTCAATATCAAACCCAATAAATAAGAAAGAACCAAAATGGAACAATCAAACCTGAATGTTGATGAAGAACGAACCGCACGGAATTGTAATTTGATGAAGAACGAACCGCACGGAATTGTAATTCCTGTCCTTTAAGGTTTTTACGCGCTCTATATGCTGCAAGCCTCAACGTAGAACCCCAGGATTTGATGCAGTTTATCGGTATTATTCTACAGCACTAGAATTACCAACATCACAAAGTGACTACTTGGAAACACATGAAGTATATCAAACACAACATCATGAGAGGAGAGCTTATGAGAAGAGAGCTTATGAATTTTTTTTTGGTGTGTAGAACTTCACAACTAGAAGTTGTTTATATAGGCTCTCAAGCCTTGAAGGAGCTTAATGGCATTCAAACCAAGAGTTTTGTAACTCTTGATTAATTTCAACATTAGTGTGAAACATTATGACATTTAGTGTCATTGGTTATGACATTTCAAAGATGCTCATAAAATATTAAGCTCCACAACTCTCATGATAGATAGGAAATTTGCCAACTTGCAAATACCTTTGTAATTTCCAACATGACATACTCTTACGCCATTGCACTTTTCATAGTTTTCCATGCATGATATCATCTTCGAGATATCCTGCAATATTCAAATATATTGCAAATATTCAGGATATCAATTATTAACTATACTATATTTGGACAAAGGGACCGTTTGATCTTTGCCAGCTCATCCTTACAAAAATCGTGCTTCAACCACCTCCTGCTTCAATTGCCACCACCAGGTTACCAATACATGTTATCAGTTGGATTTCCGTTCGCATCATTTTCATGGAATCTTCTTCAGCAGTCTCCTAATACTCTTTAAACATTTGGGTAACCTTATTTCTTCAAGTTTTGTTGATTATGAATACGGCCATGATTCTAGGGTTCCATTCAGTTAGGTGAATAAAATATACCGACCAAGAAGAATTGGGGATTCTTATTTTCTAACTAATTGGAACCACTATGAGTACGTATCTTCCTATCTTGATGTTTAAATTTCTTTAGATTGCTCCATTAAACTAATTTTCAAATTCATATTTATGATAGTCTGAAACAATTTGATAGGTTGGACATGTGCATAGTTTACATAGAGAAGGTTAAATTAGATTAATTGAATGGTTAGTAGATAATGGGTTCCACACCTTTTGAATAAAGTGGGGTTAATGATGTTTAAAAGTAAAAAGTAAGGGTAAATGAGTCATTTCACTTTGTTAAAGTAGATAGTTAGTGGGTGTGGGTCCTATTATTTTTTGTCAAATAAGGTAATATTTCAAAGTGTAGCACTTATTTTGAATCGGAGGAAGTATTAGTTTACTTGACCTAAATATTCAAACTTAGCAGAAGACAATTCCTTAAATATATGCTAATTTAGGAAATTTTATAATGGCATTACATCCCCTTACAGTTACATTTAGTTAGCATATTAATCCAACAAAATTACAAAATGACTACAAACAAACTGAAAAATAAAATTCTTTGACCACAAAGATTCACCAGCATACAAACAAACATTTGACCATCATACTAATAGTAATAAGTTACATACAACGAATCAATAACTAAATACTATTTTAACTTACAATTTTTATATAACAACTATTTTATTTTTCAAAAATTCTATATTTGTAATATTTTTGCTTGATATTTCCATTTTCTACTATTTTGAGAGAGACGTTTGACGGGCCTTCACCAGAAGCTGAAGTTCTCAAATGCGATCGTGTGTTGATGTCGGAACATTTAAGATATGATAATTCTTGGGAAAAAATAGCAACATCATAATGTTTCTTTCAAAGTGTTGATAGAGAAAAAATAATTAGAACTTATGTCTGGACTTGATGATTTTACTCATTTAATATTACTAAAAGAGTGCTGTTTGATTATCATTTAAGCCCACTTTATGTCTAATTTATGTTTGTGTCTAATTCATTTTGGGTTGCTATAAATTTGGTTGCTGATTGACTTAGAAGAGTAAAAACTGGTGCTAAGAGTTAGTTATTTAAGGAGCTTAAAGGCGTTATGTGTTGGGTATTTAGGTAATTGTACTTATAAGTTTGCAAATCGTTTAATTTGTCGATTGAGAATATTTGGTTCTGATCCTAACCAGGTTAGATGACCGTTTGATATGTTTTCTCGGTTCCTAAAAAGGACAGGTTACAACATAGATGAATAGCATCTTGACTTAAGATGATATAACTTGGAGGTGGTCAAACCGACGCTTTACATACGTGCATAATGGGTCATATTTCGCTTCCGGTGCCAGACGGGCCACCTTGACCCGTTTGCATTTTCTTCCGGAATAGGTCAACTAGAGAACATATTTTAGATTAAATAGGTCAACTAGAGAACATATTTTAGTTAGCTTAATCGTTGGGATGCCCGGTAAAAAAATACATTTTCCTCCTGCTAATAGGTTACAAATTTTAAAGTAGACACCAAAGTAAGACTGGTATTAAATACATAAAGATTGGGTTAGTTTAATAGATCTCAGATCAGTTTAATTACAACAAATTTTAAATTATGTATATCATATTATATATAGCATAATATGTATAACATCTTAACTTATAAGATGATATAGCATCTTAATATGTATCGTTCGGTTCCTATACATACTTAGTCATAGCAAATTGTATAGTTCAGGTACAACAAAGTTTACTTAATATAAGCAAACAATCTGTTCAGTAAATAAGAAAATTCCCCGCCGCAATGCGCGGGGTAAACCCACTAGTTACCTATAATATACAATTGTGGTAGAAAAATAATATATATTTACTGTTCACTCTTATTTGATTGGCTGGTTTGTTATAAGATGGCTATTTCAATTTATTTTAAATAGATGTCGCTTATAAACAACCAACATCAAACTACAGCTAGCGCAGATGGTAATGTTGCTTACTGTGTATGTCCCTGTCAAGTGTTCGAATCTCTAAGCCAGCGTGTAATTTTTATGTTTATTTCTTATTTTCATTTTCCCCCATGGCCTTTTTAATCTCCCCGTCGTGGGATTGTAACACGAAATAAATACGCAGCAACGCGCGTAGCCCTACTGTACTTGTTATTTAACATTTAAGATGTGTAAAGTTAGATCACACCATTGAGAAAAAAACTTACTCCCACATTTCTTTCCGATGGGCCTTTTTCTGATATTACATCACGTAGGGATGCTTATTGTAGTAGCACGCTTTATACCAGCTTTTTTTAGCCAACGACGAGAGCAGGACTGCGCAAAGACATTTTTGGTGCAGTATTAATTAATGCATTAACTTCAGCACAACACATTTACGGTACTTAATTTGGCTCTAACATTCCCATCCGCACCCGAACACGGCCTCAAACTAAGGGCAGCAAAGCGAATGGGTGTTTTTCCACACTCGCCCGCAACATTAACATTTATAAATAAAGTTTGGGTTAGATTTATGTAAATTTTTTGTATGAAATGTAAATGATTTTGGTTATAGTGATGGTTTAATGGTAAGAGTTCACGAATGATTTATTAGAGGTTACAAATTTAGTTATTCCATGGGTAAACATTAATAGATTGGCAGGAGTATGTTTGAAAATTGTCACGACAAAAGTTATGTTGTGTACATTACGAGCAATATTAGATCGGTTACTCTAGGAGACTTACAACCTAATACCCTTTAAAAAAGAGCAGTGATTTTGGTCATGTTATTGTTGGTGATGCATAACTTTGGATGACATAAGAACATGCTTTTTTATTTGGTGCCCTTTTTTCCTCACAAGTTGTTGATTTGTAGATTTTTTTTAAACTGGTATACGAAAAATGAAATTCCGCCGTCGGTGGTGGTGGCTGACAATGAAGGTGCCGGTGGTAATGGGGGTGGTAGTGCTATTGATGTATTGAAACACATGTGATTTACTAAAACAAAGGTGTTCCAAAATACAAACGAGTATATTACTTCGAAGCATATGTGTTTCAAGTTACGAAACACATGTGTTTCACTAAAAACATAAGTTTCTAAAACACATGGGAGCATACGAACTACGAAGCACATGTGTTTCAAACACATGTGTTTTCAAGTCACCAAACACATGAGTTTATAGAACACAAGGGAACATACGAACTATGATGCACATGTGTTTCAAAAGATGAAACACATGTGTTTCAAACAAATGTGTTTAAAACACATGTGTTTCAAGTCACGGCCACCACCGCCGGTCACCACCGCCGGCGGCCACCTCCGGCCGCCGTACGCCGTCGCCGACCGCCGCCGGACGCCGCTGTCTTCCGCCGTCCGCCTCCGGCCGCCGTCTTCGGCCGCCGGAGGTGGGTAGGGTATTGATGTATTGAAGCACATGTGTTTATAGTAGTGGTGGTGGTTTGAATCTTGATCTTGATCTTTGACTTTTTCTTGATCAAATGGCTATTAATTGTCCCTTAAGACTAGATAAAATCATTGTACAACCTTGAACATTCCTCTAGTATCTTAAAATATTTTATCGAATACTTGCCCTATTATGATGCTGAGTTCGAACCTGTGTACTCAAGGGCGGGAAATTAACACAGGGGCCAATTAAAAGCGGCCACATGTCAAGATGGCTTTATAAAAAAGTGACAAGTGGCTAACGGAGGTCTAATGGCCTCATACAAGCTTGGGTCTAATGGGCCCATATGACCATATGTTTTGCACACACTGAGGTGCTGTTTGGTTCGCAGAATGTTTCTGATGGAATTGGAATCTAGGAAGGAATTGGAATCCGTCAGGAATTGGAATCCATTTCCACACTCTATTTGGTTGGCATGGAAGGGAATTGGAATCCAATTCAATATTCTGTTTGGTCGACATGAATTGGAATTGCAATTATCTAAAATGATGAATTTACCAAAACGCAGCGGAAAGTATTTATCACCATGAACGGATCTTGATATCAATCATACAATTAAACTATAAGAAAATCAAAGAGAATGGTATAAGAATTCATACCCTAGTTGCCTTTGATTATTGTGTATTCGGATGGAGTTGGTGATGGATTGAAATCAAGTATTCAATTAGAATACCTCTAAAAGAAAGTCCACACAACACAATCAAGAACACCAAAGGAGGATGCTAGTCCTTGATTCTTGAGAGCAAAAGAAAACAAAAACACCTACAAGTGTTAGAGAGAGGGGGCGGCCAAATGGGTGGTCAAGTGTGAGTTTATGGAGCCATTCAACACTCTTAATGGTGCCATAAAGACCCATCAATGATTTCCATAAACCATTGTTCCATTTTCACTTTAGTCCCTAGTCATTTGTTTCTTCCATTTTGCTCACAATAAAGTTTCAATATTAACAATTAATATTAAACTTATTATACACAAGCTTATAGCTTATATATTAATAATTAATGTAATTACACTAATTACACTAATTATATAATGGTGTTTAGTGTTTAAGTGTGTGACCCTTTAGGCTCACAAACAACTAGCCATATAACTATATGTTATACGCGTGAAGCATATTCCAACAGCTCCCACTTGCGCACGTGATAACATCAAGTAGTTATACAAGCAAAGGTTAGAGTCTAGCAACCCGCCAATGCCCCTAGGAGTATATGAGGAGTTTCATAAAATCTTTGTTCAAAGTTTTTCAAGCAGTTATCCTTTTATTACTGATACTATGTTGAATTTTAGACAAGGATCAATGTCAATCTAAAACTTCAACGATTCTGTTTCTCGATCTATATAATGAAATAGATTACCAAAACCAATCAAGATTCATCTTGATTACCTTTTGGGTGTGGCCACACATACATCTATTCAAAATCATCGAGGGGCCCAGTAGTATCTAATCCACATATGTGGAGGAACAAATTCTATATTGACTGCACGTGTCTGTCATATGCTTAATGATAAACCCGATAATGGTTGTTATAGCAGCCTTATTCAGGTCAGCGTTTAACCACATCAAAGTTTGCCCCTCTACATACACAAACCAACTTGCATCTCAAGTCAGAGGATAAGTGACAAAGCCTTTGTGAGATTCACTTGTGACATAAATCCAAGAAGTGATTTCTCATAGTTTGGGTCAGTCCAATCGTGCATCGTTATGAGCGACATGTGAGTTTGATTTCATCATCCTTAGTCATACTAAGATAATGTCATCAATGCCCTCAGATTTGTCTTAATAATATTTCCATATTATCAATATGACAATGGACAATTTAGAATATAAAACACAGTAAATATTCAAGGATATAAACATGCAAATATAGAACACAGTAGATATTCATATAAAAACGATCATATCAAATATATCAATTTATTCCAATATAAACTGCTCACAGTTCCATTATCCAAATACTAAAACAGATTTACATGAAACTACTAGCTTGTCGAAGTCCAATGTTCCATTCATATTCAAGATGTTTGGTACAAGACATTGAGTTCGATAAAGCGTCAGCTAGTTAGTTATCTGTTTGAACTTTAAGTGTACGAATTTCACATATCTCGATAAATCATTCGAATGTAGTGAACCTTCGTAAATAGGATCTAGCGTCATCACGCCCTATTTCAAAACCAACATAAGTATAGCAAGTATACTTAGTTTCAGTTCAGTATCTCCACCATGACCAAGAAACATATATCCAGTACTTTAAAATACTTCAATGTGTTCTTAACAGCAATCCAGTGACTCTCTCATGAATTCTGTTGGTATTTTCTAGTAAGGTCCCCTAAGGACGTTACATTTGGCCTAGTACTTCTTACAACGTACATGATGAATGTTGTAACACCTCAATTTTCAAAACACTTTTTAAATCATATTTTTAAATAAAAATACTACAATGTCCAATAACCAGAAATACGGTTTAACAAAAACCATTAAAACATTTATCAGAGTTGTAAAATCCGGTGTTACAAAGGTAATATCATAACCATAGGATAAACGAGAACTACCTACGAGCTCCCGAGCTAATCAACACTAGGCCACTTCTAACGCGACCCTCTAATCCATCGATCCTGAACCTGAGTACATAGCCAAAAACAAAGTAGTACGTGAGACAAAATAGTCTCGTGAGATACATGGGTTTTCGACCCATTCTCAAAAGATTTATAAAATAATATTTATAATATTAAAAATACTTATCCTTATCATTTCTTATTAATTCATAATTCATCTTCCTTTCATTTAACCGTATAAACTAATAAGCTTACCGTAAGCTTACTCGTCATCTAATCACATACTTGTAAGTTATCTCCAAACTTACACTTTCATTATCACATATGCGACGGACCTCTCCGAAGCCAACTCTCCCGATATGGGACGTCATAGGTAAACTATCAAGGTAATTGGAAACCCCCATCTTACCGAGATTCATAAGCTCTCCCCGCTCCCGGGTCGTCATGCTCACCCATCATTGGGTGTCGTAAACTGTGACATTCTACTCTTTGCGCAGGGAGGTACCACCCCAAGTAGACGTCTCATGCTCCCCCATTTCTGGGCGGTCTTATTCCGGATTTTTCATTTCACATATGAGCCTCAGCTCCTTTCATCAAATATGAGCATCAGCTCCTTTCATCGAATTCATCACTTATTAGTATACATATATTCTAATTTATCATTTTGTTCTCTTTATTATTTCATTTTAAATCTTGACTTTACCAAGTCCTTTGCTAATTTAAAACATATTTGTCTTTTATCAAAATCATATTACTTTGACTCTTCTTTGACTAGAATACACGTTTATTACTAGTCACTTATTACTTATTCTCTTAGTAATTCGATAACTACTTTCATTAGTATAATATACTATCCGATACTTATTACTTAAAAATCATTGTCTCAAGCTTTATTAATACATATTATTAATAAACCAATTATCAAGCTCTTTTAAATCATTATCTTTATTCGTACATCTTATTTATAAAACTCATTAATTACTTTTCATTATCGTAATCCCTTTCAAAACCAACAATCGTTAGATAGACTAAAATAGTCTAATACTAGCATTTTCTCATCATATCAATCATATCTTTATTAAAAACGTTTATTAATAAAGACTCTTAAAACATCATGGTTTTCAAAATCATTTGCTATGTACCCAGTAAAAGTCTCATGTACTCACCTTAGCCAAGCTAATTCCAAATCGTGTCTAACAACACGAATCCTTGCCTTCCAACTTGTGAAATGTCACCAATCTTTAGGTCTTCTTGACCTACCATCAATATCATCATATAATCTAGTTATTATCCATAACTAGCTACCAATAAACCCATAACAACATTCTTAACCACCAAGTTCATCCAACTTGGTGAAACCCCAAAACCCTAGTTCAAGATTTCCATCAATAACCCAAATCCAATTTGTACACATCATTTACAAGCTTACAATGAGTGTTCTACACCCATGATTAGTCATCTTCCCCAAAGATGACATGAATGATTCCCCAAACCACCATTTCTACCCAAACAAAGCTCATAACTAGCTAGATAACATCAACAATCAAGAAATCTTACCTTTGATGTTTAGATCCTTCAAGATGGTGAAGATTTGAGCTCCAAGACTCCAAAAACGTCCACTCTCTCTCTAGAAATCGGCTGCACACTTTGGAGATGTGAGAAATGAGCAAAAACCCTAATTTTCACGTTTTTATGCAGATCTGACCAAGATAGCGCCGCTATCTTAAAGATAGCGCCGCTATTTCTAATCCCGCGTTAATTCGCGTGGGAGATAGCGCCGCTATCTCAGGCGCTATCTCGAAATCGCGTTTTTTCCCCCACCGCTATTTCGGATCGCTGATCCAACGTTGCACAAGATAGCGCCGCTATCTAAGATAGCGCCGCTATCTATACCTGGCAGCTAAGGCTGCACTTTTTGTTATTCCTTTCGACACGGTTTCGACCGTAACTTTCTCATACGATGTCCAAATGACACGAAACCAATTCCCACGTTCTTTAAATGATTTATCCTTGTTTATCATATTTTTCCCATAATTTATTTTATTCAAATTTCGGGTCGTTACAACTATCCATCCCTAAAAAGGATTCCGTCCTCGGAATCAACTCAAGGATTTCCAATCCTCATTCCACTTCCAACTAATGATTCAATAATACTTATGCATTTAATCGCCCACTCGACCCGTTATACCCAAACGGGTCCAAGATCCAAACTTGAGTTCCTAATACCCGAGCGGGTCAAAATTTCACAATTTGACCTTAACCTTTCTCATCATTTAACCAAACTCCTTACTCCCATTGGGGTGATACGACCCAATCATTACTAATAATCATTTGACCAAAATGATAGTCAACCCCTCGCTTTGACCAAATTGTCAACATTGTTCCATCTTTGACTTAGCACAAAGTCAACCATTTCATGACAATTTCCTTACCCACTAGTGATCCATTAGCCATAAATTCCTTAACAATCGTCCTTACCTTCATGGTCCAACAACAATCATACTCGGTTCCTAAATTCAACTCGAGATACCCAACGGTTTAAAGTCGACCCTTTGACTACCATTGTTTCCATTAATTCATTACCCACTATCTTACACATGAAGATGATACATTATGCTCTTATCCTTGACTAACCAATTCAAACGAAAGTCAAAACCCAATTTTGACTAAAGTCAACAATCCACTAGTTGGCCAACCTTGACTTATGATTAAAGTCAAACTTACTTTGCAAAATTTCCATACTCTTATTACTAAGGCATCGCTTTCCAAGCTTTTCATTCCCGATTTCCTATTTAGATTTCCTTTCTCAATTGTTCCATTTTTCCTCGATTTCGATTTCCACCATCGATTAACAACTTCCATTCAAATCAATACCAAATCTCTATTACTTTTTAACTTTCATCCAATTACTTATATTTTTTTTTTAATTTCCTTCAAACATCCTTATACCATACTTGAATTTCCCGATTACCGGCTCTAGAGCCTCGATCATATCCAATTGTGGCCTAACCACCCATAATATATCTTTCACCATTCATTGGCTTCTAACCACTTTGCTTCCTAACGCATTCCTTTTTCATGAACCATTAACTTGTAGGTATCTCCTACACATACTTCTACTTAAACACTACCCGAACTTTCAATCCAAGTTCTCACTTGCCATAAAAATCATAACAACAACTAACCTTACGGTTCTACATACGACAGATATAAACCTCACAATTCTGATTCATCAGTTCATACTTTAACTATGCCACCGAGATGATCAGAAAGCCTCCAATCCATCAAGGTCCAAACTGTCACAATGATCGGAAAGCCTCCAATCCAAAGTGACTCATACAATACCATTTCATCTTGCATACTATTCCTGTATGCCTCATTCGTTTAGCATCATGCTATCATTTTCTTTCACAATCAATCACATTTTCTATCCACATTTTCACTTTTCCACTTACACCCAATACCACACGGTATGCACAAATTCACTAACCAATTTATTTATCAATCGACCTTTACTAAACATGCTTTCTCAACATTACTACTTTCCAATCTTTCCTTTACCACCGAGGTAACCACTAACACCCTTCTAATTATCCATATTTTACCGATTCACACGGTCCTTATGAGTCAACCCATTGACTCCGATCGATACCCAACCTTGAACTATCTTTTTTTTTTTTATAAACTTTACCAATAACTATTCACCCTTGCCATTGCACACGTCAACCCTGACTTGAATATCTGCACTACTTATCAGGATTTCCACCGAGCACTAAAGTTCTATTTTCAAAATCATTATTTCTATAGATTTCCATTCATACTTTACTAGTCTTACCGAAACTTAGTACTTCACTGTACTACTACTCTTTCTTTGAGCACAATTGCTATTCTTATGATTCACCTTCCGATAATTTATAATGACATAATCCTTTCTATTCTTATTTCCCGCGACATACCGGTCGCCAACCCATAACTATACACATAGTAACCCGGGGAGATTATCTCCCAAACTTATTTTTCACATCATATATTCCATCTATAATTATTTCCATACTTATATCACATAAGCACCAATTTGTGCGACATAAAAGCAATTAAATTCCGATTATCTACCAAAATTTCATAAACGAATTACCTGAAGCGGCTCCACGAGTTTCCTTCACCCGATTCTTGTTGGCGGTTGATGCCGACGTGTCGGTTCTCTTCCTTGGGCACGCACTACTAAAGTGTCCCACCTCGTGACAAATGTAGCATTCCACTTCCTCGAGGTTCCTTACTTTGCAATCCTTTGCTCGGTGTCCTACTCGACCACACTTGAAGCATATAGCCGAATTTGCCTTGCATTCCCCACGGTGATTCTTTCCACAACCTTGGCAACTTCCAATACCGCTATGCTTTGACGAACTCGACACCAATCCTTCTTTCTTTGTTAATCCCAAGCTACTATCAAACTTCTTCTTTTCTTTTCCTGATGCCGACTCTTGTGCCTTTCGCCGAAAAACACTCTCAACACCTCGAGCGGTACTAATGGCTTCATCCAACGTGGTCGCTCGCTTGACTTCCAATTCAAACTCCGGTGGTAGTCCATTTGCATACCGAACCACCTTCATACGCTCCGTCGGATAGGACTTGATTACAAACGGGAGTAATCCCGTAAACTTTTTGGTGTATTCTTCCACCGACATATCTCCCTTCTTGATGAACATGAACTCTTCTTGCAACTCTTCTAGATCTCTCTCGGGACAAAACTTTTCCTTCAACCTTCTCGTGAACTCCTTCCACGACATCTTGTACACTTTCTTTCCCAAAGTCTCATACATGGTATCCCACCATGTCAACGCTTCATCCTTCAACTGTCGGGATGCATAAATGACCATGTCTTTCTTTAAACACTTGCTACTTTCTAGCACTTGCTCGGTTTCCCGAATCCAACGCATCGTCACCTTCGGTTCCGAACTTCCATAATACACACCGGGGTTGCACGTCATGAATGCCTTGTATGTACATCCTTCTCTTTCCTCCGACCCCGAATCGTTGCTTTCCTCGGTCGATGGCTCCACGGTACGGGTCTTGCTACCCGAAGACTTACTTCCCACACGGGACTTAGAATTATCATTCTTCTCTTCATTGAACCGGTTAGTCAAGATCCGGTTCACATCCTCATTCACCACTTCCCTTATTTGGGTAAACAATTTCCGGATAGCTTCCATAGTTACCGGGGTTTGATTTACATCCAAACCGGAACCTTCTCCATTATTACCGGGATGAGTCGGGATTCGATTTGAATCCGTCTCATGAACTCGTGGAATTCTCCACTTCTTGGGTTCACCATTTTCTATATCAACATATTAAACCATTAAAATTCAAAGATTGCCTTATTAGTCAAA
The DNA here is from genome assembly GCA_963853835.1 of Calendula officinalis. Classification (NCBI taxonomy): domain Eukaryota; kingdom Viridiplantae; phylum Streptophyta; class Magnoliopsida; order Asterales; family Asteraceae; genus Calendula; species Calendula officinalis. Next base: position 37,302,640 of record OY970830.1, on the reverse strand, counting down.
CATAACCCATATAGCCCAAAACATTATCCTTTCTCTTAGGGATCGACCCTAATATACCCATACTTTACTGTCTCAACGGACTGATCAAGGACATCCTATGGAAAACATATGGTCCTACTTAGCATAGCTTAAGACTAGGGAGGTCAAACATACCTAATTCACTTAAACTATAGCTCTGATACCAAGTTGTAACACCTCAATTTTCAAAACACTTTTTAAATCATATTTTTAAATAAAAATACTACAATGTCCAATAACCAGAAATACGGTTTAACAAAAACCATTAAAACATTTATCAGAGTTGTAAAATCCGGTGTTACAAAGGTAATATCATAACCATAGGATAAACGAGAACTACCTACGAGCTCCCGAGCTAATCAACACTAGGCCACTTCTAACGCGACCCTCTAATCCATCGATCCTGAACCTGAGTACATAGCAAAAAACAAAGTAGTACGTGAGACAAAATAGTCTCGTGAGATACATGGGTTTTCGACCCATTCTCAAAAGATTTATAAAATAATATTTATAATATTAAAAATACTTATCCTTATCATTTCTTATTAATTCATAATTCATCTTCCTTTCATTTAACCGTATAAACTAATAAGCTTACCGTAAGCTTACTCGTCATCTAATCACATACTTGTAAGTTATCTCCAAACTTACACTTTCATTATCACATATGCGACGGACCTCTCCGAAGCCAACTCTCCCGATATGGGACGTCATAGGTAAACTATCAAGGTAATTGGGAACCCCCATCTTACCGAGATTCATAAGCTCTCCCCGCTCCCGGGTCGTCATGCTCACCCATCATTGGGTGTCGTAAACTGTGACATTCTACTCTTTGCGCAGGGAGGTACCACCCCAAGTAGACGTCTCATGCTCCCCCATTTCTGGGCGGTCTTATTCCGGATTTTTCATTTCACATATGAGCCTCAACTCCTTTCATCAAATATGAGCATCAGCTCCTTTCATCGAATTCATCACTTATTAGAATACATATATTCTAATTTATCATTTTGTTCTCTTTATTATTTCATTTTAAATCTTGACTTTACCAAGTCCTTTGCTAATTTAAAACATATTTGTCTTTTATCAAAATCATATTACTTTGACTCTTCTTTGACTAGAATACACGTTTATTACTAGTCACTTATTACTTATTCTCTTAGTAATTCGATAACTACTTTCATTAGTATAATATACTATCCGATACTTATTACTTAAAAATCATTGTCTCAAGCTTTATTAATACATATTATTAATAAACCAATTATCAAGCTCTTTTAAATCATTATCTTTATTCGTACATCTTATTTATAAAACTCATTAATTACTTTTCATTATCGTAATCCCTTTCAAAACCAACAATCGTTAGATAGACTAAAATAGTCTAATACTAGCATTTTCTCATCATATCAATCATATCTTTATTAAAAACGTTTATTAATAAAGACTCATAAAACATCATGGTTTTCAAAATCATTTGCTATGTACCCAGTAAAAGTCTCATGTACTCACCTTAGCCAAGCTAATTCCAAATCGTGTCTAACAACACGAATCCTTGCCTTCCAACTTGTGAAATGTCACCAATCTTTAGGTCTTCTTGACCTACCATCAATATCATCATATAATCTAGTTATTATCCATAACTAGCTACCAATAAACCCATAACAACATTCTTAACCACCAAGTTCATCCAACTTGGTGAAACCCCAAAACCCTAGTTCAAGATTTCCATCAATAACCCAAATCCAATTTGTACACATCATTTACAAGCTTACAATGAGTGTTCTACACCCATGATTAGTCATCTTCCCCAAAGATGACATGAATGATTCCCCAAACCACCATTTCTACCCAAACAAAGCTCATAACTAGCTAGATAACATCAACAATCAAGAAATCTTACCTTTGATGTTTAGATCCTTCAAGATGGTGAAGATTTGAGCTCCAAGACTCCAAAAACGTCCACTCTCTCTCTAGAAATCGGCTGCACACTTTGGAGATGTGAGAAATGAGCAAAAACCCTAATTTTCACGTTTTTATGCAGATCTGACCAAGATAGCGCCGCTATCTTAAAGATAGCGCCGCTATTTCTAATCCCGCGTTAATTCGCGTGGAAGATAGCGCCGCTATCTCAGGCGCTATCTCGAAATCGCGTTTTTTCCCCCACCGCTATTTCGGATCGCTGATCCAACGTTGCACAAGATAGCGCCGCTATCTAAGATAGCGCCGCTATCTATACCTGGCAGCTAAGGCTGCACTTTTTGTTATTCCTTTCGACACGGTTTCGACCGTAACTTTCTCATACGATGTCCGAATGACACGAAACCAATTCCCACGTTCTTTAAATGATTTATCCTTGTTTATCATATTTTTCCCATAATTTATTTTATTCAAATTTCGGGTCGTTACAAATGTAATAGCCGATTCATAGGGGATTACATTCATCCGCTTCACCACATCAGGTGTGGAAGGTCCTTGAGTCTCACTCAAGTTTACATTGTGTGGCATACGAGGACTTCCTCGTTTGGGAGTACCACTCTAAACCATTTAGAATTTTGTCAATGTAAGCACTTTGACTTAAACCAATTAACCGCTTTGATCTATCATTATAGATCTTTACTTCAAGTATGTATGTCGTGTCCCTACAATCCATCATGTCGAAACATTTTCCAAGCCAGGATTTTCATCTTGTAGCATGGTATATTGTTTCACATGAGTGACATGTCATCAACATGTATGACTTGAGAAACGACAACGCTCCCACTAGCTTTCATATATACACATACTCAGTTTGGGTTTTAGGTGAAACAAACGTTTTGATTTCATCATCAACCAAATTTCATAGTCATAGTACACTACTTTGGCTATAAGAATCCTAATGTCTTTAGTAACAGGCGAGAAGGTTTCATCATTGTCAATCCAGTAGGATTGAGTGTAACCTTTTGCTACTATGAGAGATTTATAGGTGTGTATATTTTCATCCATGTCAACAGTCTTACTGTTTTGAGAAAGATCAACTAAGTTCAAAACTTGATTGTCTCTCATGGATTTTATTTTCGCATTCATAGCTTCAAGTCATTTTTCGAATTCAAAATTCGATAATGCAACTTGATAGTTAGGGGGTTCATAATGATCCTCGAAACTTGCTCCTCAGCATCGACATAAATCTATATCGTTCAGGTGCATGAAGTGTCCTTGCGGATCTATGAATGGGAACAACATCATCCTGTGGTCCAACATCTATATGTCCAGCCTCAGAATGATATTTGCTAGTGTTACTAGAAGGTTGTGTATCTTCACTTTGAATCTTGTCAAAGTCTATAGTGCTCCCACTTGCTTTGTGAAATGAGACTGTTCTCAAGAAACTCAGCATACCGAGTAACAACCATTTGTTCTCAGTTGGGAAGTAAAATAGTAATCGAAGATATACTTGATAGATATGGGCTCAAGTTTGTTCGGCATGTCTCGTTCCACGAGATCCTCACAACCCCAGATCCTCAAGTAAGACAAATTAGGGACTTTCCCCCGCCATATCTCATATGGTGTCTTTTTAACCTTTTGGTCGGAACCATATCAAGTATTCGAGCAGCAGACTTCAGTGCATGCCCCTCAAAAGGATAGTGTAAGAGTAGTAGGACTCATCATAGATCGCACCATGTCATACAGGGTCCGATATCTCCTTCCAGACGCACCATTATCTTGTGGAGTGTATGAAAGAGTGAATTGTGAGACAATCTCACGATGTGAGGGATGATCCAGAAACTCTTGACTCATGTACTTTCATCCTTAATCAGGACTGAAAGCCTTTGTTGTCTTGCTAAGTTGATTTTCTACTTTTACTTTAGAAAGCTTTGAACGTTTCAAAGATTTCATGTTTATGTCTAATCAAGTAAACATAACCATAGCGACTGATATCATTAAAGCTTCCATGTTGATGTTTAATCAAGTAAACATAACCACATCAAATGATATCATCAGTGAAAGTAGGTGGCACCTTCCCTAGTCTTAGTTCTAAAAGGGCCACATACATCAGTATGTATGAGTCCAAGTAGATTTGTAGCTCTTTCGCCAACTTGGGAGAAAAGCTTTCTTGTTATCTTTCCATAATATACAAGAGAGGCATTTTAAATGATTCATAATCATTTGTAAAGAAGCCCGTCGAGTTTTAGTATCAAAATGCGTTTCTTGTTTATGTGGAAAAGATGACAATGATCTAGGTAAGTAGAATCCAAACCAATTTGGATTCTTGAGTGCTACATTTGTATATAGAACTATCGTTTGAATTAGGATCATGCATATTAATTTCAAACATACTATTACAATGAATAGTTATAAAAAAATGTTACTTTTCATAAAACAAAATATCATAATCCATTATTCAACAAACGATAAAGCTAAACAATGCATAATTGATAATTGTTCAAAACAATAATTAACGCATTAGGAAGGATAATATCACATCTTCCATTCATTTAGCTTTCTACTTCACATTCAATCTTGCACATTTGTGTAAATGTGAGTTCCACAACTAGTGTCATACACTCAAGATTTATCACGAAAAGTATAGAGTTCTATAATGAAGATACCTAATGTGCTAACTAGAACACATTTGTCCTTCATCAACTCTGCCACGTAGGCAGGACAATTCCTCCTTCAATGGCCAGTTTCATCGCAATGATGGCAAGATATATCCTTTGCAGGGTGCTCCTTTTTAGCAGGTGGGGGAATCGTAGGTTTGGAAAAGTAAACTAGCTTACCCTTACCTAGACTCTTGCCTTGTGCTTGCGGTTTACCTTCCCTGATTGCAAGAAAAGTATTGGGTAACCCTTGCTCAACCAGTTTTACCATAGCATGTTCAACGATTGTCTTCCCCATGCTATGTACTTTTAAAACACTTTTCAAACTGGTCATAGTCCTTGGATAGTGAGGTAAGAATCAAGCTCATTCCAAGAACTTGTGGTAAGGGGTAACCAAGATGTTCCATTGGATCAAGATAGCATTGCATATTCAAGATGTAAGTGCTAACTGATTGGCCGTCCTCCTGATTGCAAGCATGGAATGCTTTAACTGTTTTGAACAGTTCAAGTTCTGCCTTTTGTTGAAATATCATTTTCAACTCGCTTATCATGTCATATGTTGTGAGTTCCTCGAAGTACTTTCGAATCTCGGGGTTCATGCTCACAAGCATATGAGTAGCAACTTCTTGGTGTTCGTTAAACGTTTCGGTAAAGGCTTGATGAACAGCAGCAGAATCACTGACAGGAGGTGCCTCAGGTAAGGCCTCTTATAGGTGTATCAACTTTCTCATCTCTGAGGACAATCCTTAGAATTCGATATCAGAAGATAAAGTTGATATTAGTCAGTTTCAGTTTTCAAGAACTGATTTTTGAGTGGAGATACTTAGGTTTTGATGTTGTTGTTATCTGTATAACAACCAAAGTTCAAAAAATAGTATTTTCAATAATAATTTCTTTTAATCAATTAACTACCCAATTAATTTTAATTAAAAGCTAAGATCCCATTGAGCTTCTATCACCACATCAGTTGATCTGCTAGAGGTGATAGATCCAATAGGTAGGTGACGATCAACAATTGCATTACAAGTGCAACTCTTAGAGGTATGGGACTTCATGGCACCTAGTGAACAAGCATCTAGGGTCAAGTGGCATGTTTGTCGCATCGTCGCCTCGAGTCAAGGTCTCACCGTTAACTCGATTAAGTCATCCAATGTGAAATCATGTCAAAATAGCTCTAGGTCTCACGCGTAGAGAATAATGACCTCGGATCTAGATTCAAACCACGTCTCACGTGAATTCAAAAATAGAAGCAAGTGATTTACAACCGATTGGACGGCGTGACTTAAATTTTAGGTATGTTAAATTTTAATTAATAAAATTTTATTAAGATATGAATGAATCATGTACTTCATTCATATCACTTCATAAGTCGTTTAATAAACGGTAAAAACATTTAACTATTATTAAGGTTTAAGTTTCAAATCGTATTTAAACTTAGTTTAATCTCAAAACAATTTTAGATTAAAGGTTTAATCATCAATGATTAACTATTATTTTAAGTTTCAAATCATATTTAAACTTAGTTTAATCTCAAAACAATTTTAGATTAAAGGTTTAATCATCAATGATTAACTAGTAATTATCGATGATTAAATGTTTGGATGTTTTAATGTTTGTGTCAAAAAACCATTTTTAATTGTTTTATTTACTTGTATCTAATAGGAAAAGAAAACAACCACAAACATAAATAAAACATGCAACAAATTTTGTGCAAACCTCAACCGATGAAATCCTAGGTTCGGTCACGTGAGTCATCACGACGGACCGAAGGGTCAAACTAGGGGACGGGCCAACATGAACCCAAACGGGCCTACATAAACCCAATGGGCTCCCACTTGCTCCAAGACATTCTTGAGCAAGTAGAACCCAAAATTGTGAAAAAGTGTAATCTGCCAGAAAATTCCAGCAGACTTTGAAGCCCGAAAAGTCACTGAAGGAGTCTTCGTTGGTCTTCCCGGCCTTCTGGAAAGTTGTAGCCCACGACTTTGCAAGCATTTTAGGGTTTTGAATCGCCCAAAACGGAGTCCGTATGCCTCTGGAAAACCTGTTTTCGTACAGCCCTCGCTTTTGTGACGGAAATTAGTTGTTTTCTTCATTAGTCTTCAATATTTTTTATCAACAATTTACAATAAAAAGATAAAATAAATACAATCTATTCTATTACTTTTACATTACAAATTGCCCCAAAAATGACACCAAAAATAAAAAAAAAACATAAATGAAACAAATTACAACAATTAAACCAAAAAAAACAAGGCTTTTCCCAAACAACCAAACAACCAAACATCAACCACATTCATTCACAAATGGTCTAGGCTTTCATCGGTTTGCACAAACAAGCAACAATTGACAAGGCTTTGGCTTGGGATATGGCAAAAATACATGTTTTGCCATATCAAAAAACATAATTAAACAAGTAATTCCAAGCCAAATAATCAAAAAATTCAATAAACTAGATTAATTTTTTGATTTGGATTTTGTAACAAGTGACAATAGGGTTCCAAAAATACGTTATTTTAACCCTCATAATTATACAAAACCGAAAATTAAAATAAAAACCCGAAGGGTTTAATTTTCGTCCGATCGGTTTGTAAAAAAACACCAAAATCGTTTGATTTTTGCCACTTTTCATAAAATCTAGCTAATTATATGATTAATATAATGACTCGTGATACCACTAATGGTGATTTTCGGTTAAAACAATTAACAAAACGCAGCGGAAAGTATTTATCACCATGAACGGATCTTGATATCAATCATACAATTAAACTATAAGAAAATCAAAGAGAATGGTATAAGAATTCATACCCTAGTTGCCTTTGATTATTGTGTATTCGGATGGAGTTGGTGATGGATTGAAATCAAGTATTCAATTAGAATACCTCTAAAAGAAAGTCCACACAACACAATCAAGAACACCAAAGGAGGATGCTAGTCCTTGATTCTTGAGAGCAAAAGAAAACAAAAACACCTACAAGTGTTAGAGAGAGGGGGCGGCCAAATGGGTGGTCAAGTGTGAGTTTATGGAGCCATTCAACACTCTTAATGGTGCCATAAAGACCCATCAATAATTTCCATAAACCATTATTCCATTTGCACTTTAGTCCCTAGTCATTTGTTTCTTCCATTTTGCTCACAATAAAGTTTCAATATTAACAATTAATATTAAACTTATTATACACAAGCTTATAGCTTATATATTAATAATTAATGTAATTACACTAATTACACTAATTATATAATGGTGTTTAGTGTTTAAGTGTGTGACCCTTTAGGCTCACAAACAACTAGCCATATAACTATATGTTATACGCGTGAAGCATATTCCAACAGAAGGGAATTGGAATCCAATTCAATATTCTGTTTGGTCGACATGAATTGGAATTGCAATTATCTAAAATGATGAATTTACCCTTATTAATGGTTGTGGTTGGTTGGTAGTGGTGGGTGGTGGTGGTGGCGGTGGGTAGTGGTGGGTGGTGGTGCTGGTGGGTGGTTGTGGTGGCGGTGGGTGGTGGTGATGGTGGATGGTGGCGACGGTGGATGATGGTGGTGGCGGCGATGGTGGTGGCGGTGGTTGGTGGTGGTTGGTGATGGCGGTGGTTGGTGGTGGTTGGTGGTGGAGGTGGTGGCGACGGTGGCAGGGGCGGAATTAGAAATTTCCACCAGTGGTAGAACCCTTGTGGTGATATAATTTTTTTTTTCTTTTTGAAATATATAGGGTTAAAAAGAAAAAAAGTTGAAATATATGTATGGGCTGAAAAAAAAAAAACTCTTGTAATATAGAGGCTAAGAAAGGAAAAAAAGTTTATTTATAAAAGTAAGAAGCATAAGATTCAAACTCTAAACCTCCTCTATACATGCACAAGGTGTTAGCCAACTATGCTAGCCAACATACATGTATCATTATGACTTTTCGGATATATATAATGTATTCAAAATACAATAACAAAAAAAAAGTTCCGAAAATTTAATGTACCGAATTTTTTCGAGTAGTAGCACGTGCCACCGTGTGCTATATACTACATCCGCCCCTGGACGGTGGTGGTGGGTGGCGGCGGCGGTGGCGGTGGCGGTGGGGTGGTGGTTGGTGGTGGCGGCGGTGGTTGGTGATGACGGTGGGTGGTGGTTGGTGATGGCGGTGGGTGGTGGTTGATGGTTGGTGGTGGCGGTGGGTGGTGGTTGATGGTGGTGGCGGCGGTGGTCGGTGGCGGTTGGTGATGGTGGTGGCGGTAGGTGGTTGTGGCGGTGATGGTTGGTGAGGTGGCGGTGGGTGGCGGTGGGTGGAGGTGGTGGCGGTAGGTGAAGGGTATAAAGGTAAAATAAACATTCCATCCAATCTTGGAATTCAATTCCATCGATATTTGGATGTAATTGAGATTCCTTCATTTGGTGGAATGTTTCCATTATTTAGGAATCAAATTCCATCCATTTTTTTGAACCAAACACTGGAATCTGATGGAATTGGATTCCAATTCCCTCAGATTCCATTACTTTCCAGCGAACCAAACACCACCTGAATGTCCATTCGAAAAGCAAATTTGATTTTGAATAAACCATAATTCAAATCATGGTTTTGTTGTGCAAAAAGAAGACGAATATTTGTAAAGGGAACCTCATATTTGAAACCTTAAATTAATCATATTAAAATCTAAAACCACTTTATACTTAAATCAAATTAATTTGTTTGAGTTTCAATATTTTTTTGAACATATAAACTTCGAAAACATAAAAAAAACAAATACTCGTACATAATATAAAGTAGAGGGTTTTGCAACCATTTGACGGAATCTAGAAAGGAAGGGGGTGAATTTGTAGTTTTAGTGAAGTCGTTGGGGCAATTTGGTCAGCCATTTACAACAAGGAGAGAATTTTAGAGGTCTTTCTCCATTTGAAGGAAAACAGTTTGAAAGGAAATCAGGCTTTTTAATGGTTTTGTCACTGTGTTTCTTTGGTGAAGTGCGTGAGAGAGAATGAGGGAAAAGGTAGTGTGGATAGGGTTGAGAAGTTTGTTGAGATGTGAAATGACGGAAAAGGGTATGAGTTTTATGAGGATATAACGATTTGTGGCTTTCCGTAACATTAAAGGGGAAATAGCAGTTAACACTAGACACTAAATTGACGTACCACTTAACACTAAATATTTCACTTCATTCGTCATTTTGCTTACGTGAATACAAATTAAGAACACCTAAATTTATATTTCCAAGTAGAAAAGGATCTTAAAAATTTTCACAAAAATCACAGATCCAATCCTTATATGTGATCAGAAGAATGTTCAGATGCGGTCATGAAAAGGATTAGATTGTGTGCATCTCGGGTACAAGTTCGGTCATATCGGGGAGTCTTTTATAAATAACAAAACCTTTATTAAAATAATTATAAAAATTCATATGGTAATGGTTTAGCTGTAAGGACATTCGAAATCATCTCTTAAAGGTCACGGGTTCAGTCTATTCATTGATTAAAGGAAAATTCTAAAACGGAAAAATGAATCACAACACTTGTAACACAAATCTTTTTATAATAAGTAATTTTGTTGTCTTAAATATTACTCCCTCCGTCCCTAAATAAAGTTCCCATTTACCCTTCAAGTTTTGTCCCTAAATAAAGTTCTTATTTCTCAAATTTAAGGGACCCACTTAATATAATAATATTATTATCAATACTTTCGTCACTAACTATCTCCTAAAACACTTTCTCTCTCCAATCAAACCTTATATTTTAATCAAAAGTAATACTAAATACCCCACCACTAACCATCTCCTAAAAAATTGTGCCCAAGAGATATAAGAATTTTATTTAGGGACGGAGGGAGTAAAACTTTTATATTTAAGAAAATTTCAAATCCAGTATAATGTATCATAGTCCTAGACAAGTGATACTAGCCTACTACTATTTCATTAACCGTTTAATATTCGATGAATCCATAGGGAGGGCAATTTGGTAATTTAAGGTGGAAAGAATTTTGGGGCAATAGGAATTTAGAGAAATGGGATCGTGCTTTATTTGGCCAAAGAGGGATTTTTTTTCATAATTAGGCTTCATCGGAGTATGGTTTTCACAAATAGGCTCGATTTTTTTTCGTTTTCAAAAATAGGCTTTCTTGGATCCCCGAGGCCGGCTTTTCCATTAAAGCATGACTCCTGGAGGCCGGCTTTGGGTTGTTTGACGTGACCACTGAGAAGAGGGACTCCCCGAGGCCGGCTTCTGAAAGAATGCCTCCTGGAGGCCGGCTTTAGTGTATTTTTTTTTTTTGATATGTTTAAAGGGGTGAAGTGGGTGAAGTGTTGTGTGATATTATTTATAGACGTCGGGTGTGGCCTAAAGCCGGTCTCGAGGAGGCATTCTTTCAGAAGCCGGCCTCGGGGAGTCCCTCTTCTCAGTGGTCACGTCAAACAACCCAAAGCCGGCCTCCAGGAGTCATGCTTTAATGGAAAAGCCGGCCTCGGGGACCCAGGAAAGCCTATTTTTGAAAACGAAAAAGAATCGAGCCTATTTGTGAAACCCATACTCCGATGAAGCTTATTTATCAAAAAAAATCCCAAAGAGGGGGGTCAGCATTTTTGCAGGGGAATGATAGGGTCACAGGAGGTTTCACAGTGGATGATTTTTGAGCTGCCATGGATTTTGCTTGTATTCTACCGCGCTTTGCTGGGCTTTTATTATCCATTTATTTAGTTATTATAAAAGTTTAACTAATCTACTATTTTGTTTTACTCTCATTTAACTTATTATTTCAAAAAAACAAAAGCTTAGAATTACAATAGTTTGGGTCAGTATGTTTTTTGTTTTGAGCCGCTTGTGTTCTATTTGATTTGAATAATATTTAGATCTAGTCATTACGTGTTTATGTACTATATTTTATTTTTTTGAAGGTACTCAATGTAACACCTCATTTTTCAAAACACATTTTTAACATATTTTTAAATAAAAATATTACAAGTCCAGTATTCTCAAAATACGGTTTAACAAAAAAAACCAATAAAAGTTTATCAGAGTATTAAAACCGGTGTTACAAATACAATATCATAACCATAGGATAAACGAGAACTACCTACGAGCTCCCGAGCTAACCAACACTAGGCCACTTCTAACGCGACCCTCTAATCCAACGATCCTGAACCTGAGTACATAGCCAAAAACAAAGTAGTACGTGAGACAAAATAGTCTCGTGAGATACATGGGTTTTCGACCCATTCTCAAAAGATTTATAAAATAATATTTATAACATTAAAAATACTTATCCTTATCATTTCTTATTAATTCATAACTCATTTTTCCATTCATTTAACCGTATAAACTAATAAGCTTACCATAAGCTTACTCGTCATCTAATCACATACTTGTAAGTTATCTCCAAACTTACACTTTCATTATCACATATGCAACGGACCTCTCCGAAGCCAACTCTCCCGATATGGGACGTCATAGGTAAACTATCAAGGTAATTGGGAACCCCCATCTTACCGAGATTCATAAGCTCTCCCCGTTCCCGGGTCGTCATGCTCACCCATCATTGGGTGTCGTAAACTGTGACATTCTACTCTTTGCGCAGGGAGGTACCACCCCAAGTAGACGTCTCATGCTCCCCCATTTCTGGGCGGTCTTATTCCGGATATCTCATTCATCAAATATGAGCCTCAGCTCCATTCCTCAATTCATCACTATTAGAATACACCTATTCTAATTCATCATATTACTCTCTTTACTTATTCATTTTCAAATCTCGACTTGTCAAGTCCTTTACTAATTTAAAACATATTTATCTTTTATAGGAATCATCTTACTTTAACTCTTCTTTGACTAGAATACACGTTTGTTACTAGTCACTTATTACTAAAAAAATCATTGTCTCAAGCTTTATTAATACATATTATTAATAAACCGATTATCAAGCTCTTTTAAATCATTATCTTTATTCATACATCTTATTTATAAAAACTCATTAATTACTTTTCATAATCATAATCTCTTTCAAAATCATCAATCATTTAGACATACTAAAATAGTCTATTACTAGCATTTTCTCATCATATCAATCATATCTTTATTAAAAACGTTTATTAATAAAGACTCTTAAAACATCATAGTTTTCAAAATCATTTGCTATGTAATCAGTAAAAGTCTCATGTACTCACCTTAGCCAAGCTAACTCCAAATCGTGTCTAACAACACGAATCCTTGCTTTCCAACTTGTGAAATGTCACCAATCTTTAGGCCTTCTTGACCTATCATCCATATCATCACAATAACTAGTTATTATCCATAACTAATCACTAATCAATCCATGTTCACATTCCTAACCACCAAGTTCATCCCACTTGGTGGAATCTCAAACCCTAGTTCAAGATTTCCATCAATAAACCCAAATCAAACTTGTACACATCGATTACAAGCTTACAATGAGTGTTCTACACCCATGATTAGTCATCTTCCCCAAAGATGACACGAATGATTCCCCAAACCACCATTTCTACCCAAACAAAGTTCATAACTAGCTAGATAACATCCACAATCAAGAAATCTTACCTTTGATGTTTAGATCCTTCAAGATTGAAGAGGATTTGAGCTCTTGAGCTCCAAAAACGACCAAGAACACTCCCAAATCGGCTGCACTATGTGTGGAGTTGAATGAGAAATGAAACCCTAGCTCACACACAAGTTTATATATTCCAGACCAAATTCGTGCCGAGCTCGCGCCGAGCTCGCGCCGCGAAGTGACGCGGGATTGCCACTTAGAAGCCGATCTTTTCCAGCTTTCGCGCCCCGTTCGCGCCGAGTTCGCGCCGCGAACCAAACACGACACCAAACGCGACCCTCTCGCGTTTCGTCTCTGGAGTTGCTGCTTGAACTCGCGCCTGCCTCGCGCCTTCCTCGCGCCGCGAGGGCTGCCTGGGTCAGTTTCTTGCCTTTTAAACTTGTTTCCATCCATGCCTTGACCCATACTTGGTTATATCAAGTCCCAAACATTCAAACACTCGATAAAACCCAACGGAGACTCGATTAAATATTTTCCCACCTTTATTCCTCAATATTTCCATTTAATATATTAACCGAAAATTCCGGTCGTTACAACTATCCATCCCTTAAAAAGGATTCCGTCCTCGGAATCAACTCAAGGATTTCCAATCCTCATTCCACCTCAAAATCATGGTCCAACGATACTTATGCATTTAAATGCCCACTTGACTCCGTTATACCCAAACGAGTCAAAAATCCAATCTTGAGTCCCTAATACCCGAACGGGTCAGAATTTCACAACTTGACCTTAACATTTTCAATCATTTTACCAAACTCCTTACTCCCATTGGGATGATATGACCCAATCATTACTAATAACCATTTGACCACAATGTTAGTCAACCCATCGCTTTGACCAAATTGTCAACATTGTCCCATCTTTGACTTAACACAAAATCAACCATCTTTTTGTCAATTTCCTTACTCACTAATGATTCCATTAACCATAAATTCCTTAACAATCGACCTTACCTTCATGGTCCAACAACAATCATACTCGATTTCTAAATTCCATTCGAATTGCCCAAAGGTCAAAGTCGCACCCTTTGACTACAATTATTTCCATTTAATCAATCAACCACTATCATACACACATATATGTGATACATTATGCCCTTATCCTTGACTAATCATTTTAAACGAAAGTCAGAACCCAATTTTTGACTAAAGTCAACATTCCACTAGTTGACCAATCTTGACGTATGATTAAAGTCAAACTTACTTTGCAAAATTTTCATATTCTTTACTACTAAGGCATCGCTTTCCAAGCTTTACATTTCCGTTTTCATATTTAAATTTCCTTTCTCAATTGTTCCCTTTTTCCTTGGTTTCTATTCCCACAATCGATTAACCATTTCCATTTGAACCAATACCAAATATCTAGTACTTTTTAACCTTCATCCAATTACTTATACCCTTTATAATTTCCTTCAAATATCCTTATACCATACTCGAATTTCCCGATTACCGGCTCTAGAGCCTCAATCATATCCAATTGTGGCCTAACCACCCATTATACCTCTTTCGCCACTCATTGGTTATTAACAAACTTTGCTTCCTAAAAGCATTCCATTTTCATAAACCATGAACTCGTAGGCATCTCCTACACTTACTTATACTTAAACACTACCCGTGTTTTCAACCCAAGTTCTCACTTGCCATAAAATCATATCAATAACTAACCATACGGTTCTACATACGTTAGGTACAAACATCATATCCCTTATACAACAAATTATACTTTAACTATCTTATCGAGATGATCGGAAAGCCTCCAATCCATCACGATCCCAAACTGTCACAATGATCAGAAAGCCTCCAATCCAAAGTGACTCATACAATACCATGTCATCTTGCATACCATTCATGTATGCATCCTTCGCTTAACATCATGCTATTATTTTCTTTCACAATCAATCACATTTTCTATCCACATTTTCACTTTTCCACTTTCCACATAACACTTTCTCTCTAAAACCCCATGCCTTCCAAGGCAATTATTTCCACTTACACACAATACCACACGGTTTGCACATATTCACTAAGCAACTTATTTATCAATCGACCTTTACTAAACATGCTTTCTCAACATTACTATTTTTCCAATCTTTCCTTTACCACCGAGGTAACCACTAACACCCTTTTAATTATCCATATTTTACCGATTCACACGGTCCTTATGAGTCAACCCATTGACTCCGATCGATACCCAACCTTGAACTATCGCATTTTTTTTTTTTTATAAACTTTACCAATAACAAACTATTCACCCTTGCCATTGCATACGACAACCCTGACTTGAATATCTGCACTACTTATCAGGATTTCCACCGAACACTAAAGTTCTATTTTCAAAATCATCATTTCAATAGCTTTCCATTCATACTTTACCAGTTTTACCGAAACTTAGTACTTCACTGTACTACTACCCTTTCTTTGAGCACAATTACTATTCTTATGATTCACCTTCCGATAATTTATAATGACATAATCCTTTCTATTCTTATTTCCCGCGACATACCGGTCGCCAACCCATAACTATACCATAGTAACCCGGGGAAATTATCTCCCAAACCTATTTTTTTTCACATCATATATTCCCTCTATAATTATTTCCATACTTATATCACATAAACACCAAATTCGTGCGACATAAAAGCAATTAAATTCCGACTATCTATCAAAATTTCATAAACGAATTACCTGAAGCGGCTCCACGAGATTCCTTCACCCGATTCCTGTTGGCGGTTGATGCCGACGTGTCGGTTCTCTTCCTTGGGCACGCACTACTAAAGTGTCCCACCTCGTGACAAGTGTAGCATTCCACTTCCTCGAGGTTCCTTACTTTGCAATCCTTTGCTCGGTGTCCTACTCGACCACACTTGAAGCATATTGCCGAATTTGCCTTACATTCCCCATGATGATTCTTCCCACAACTTTGGCAACTTCCAATACCGCTATGCTTTGACGAACTCGACCCCAATCCTTCTCTCTTTGTTAATCCCAAGCTACTACCAAACTTCTTCTTTTCTTTTCCTGATGCCGACTCTTGTGCCCTTCGCCGAAACACCCTTTCAACACTCCGAGCGGTACAAATGGCCTCATCCAACGTGGTCGCTCGCTTGACTTCCAATTCAAACTCTGGTGGTAGTCCATTTGCATACCGAACCACCTTCATACGCTCCGTAGGATAGGACTTGATTACAAACGGAAGTAACCCCGTAAACTTTTTGGTGTATTCTTCCACCGACATATTTCCCTTCTTGATGAACATAAACTCTTCTTGTAACTCTTCTAGATCTCTCTCGGGACAAAACTTTTCCTTCAACCTTCTCGTGAACTCCTCCCACGACATCTTGTACACTTTCTTTCCCAAAGTTTCATACATGGTATCCCACCATGTCAACGCTTCATCCTTCAACTGTCGGGATGCATAAACGACCATGTCTTTCTTTAAACACTTGCTACTTTCTAGCACCTGCTCGGTTTCCCGAATCCAACGCATCGTGACCTTTGGTTCCGAACTTCCATAATACACTCCGGGGTTGCACGACATGAATGTCTTATAGGTGCATCCTTCTCTTTCCTCCGAATCCGAATCGTCGGTCTCTTCAGTCAAAGACTTCTCTGTACGGGTCTTGCTACCCGAAGACTTACTTCCACCGCGAGATTTAGAATCATCTCGCCTATCCACATTCAAACGGTTCTCGATAATCCGGTTCATATCTACATTCACCTCATCCCTCATCTGATGAAACAAATTTCTGATCGCTTCCATAGTTACCGGGGTTTGGTTTGCATCCAAACCGGAACCTTCTCCAATATTACCAGGATGAGTCGGGATTCGATTTGAATCCGTCTCATGATCTCGTGGAATCTCTCCACTTCTTGGGTTCACCATTTTCTATATCAACATATTAAACCATCAAAATTCAAAGATTGACTTATTAGTCAAACATAACCCATATAGCCCAAAACATTATCCTTTCACTTAGGGATCGACCCTAATATACTCATACTTTACTGTCTCAACGGATTGATCAAGGACATCCTATGGAAAACATATGGTCCTACTTAGCATAGCTTAAGACTAGGGAGGTCAAACCTACCTAATTCACTTAAACTATAGCTCTGATACCAAGTTGTAACACCTCATTTTTCAAAACACATTTTTAACATATTTTTAAATAAAAATATTACCAGTCCAGTATTCTCAAAATACGGTTTAACAAAAAAAACCAATAAAAGTTTATCAGAGTATTAAAACCGGTGTTACAAATACAATATCATAACCATAGGATAAACGAGAACTACCTACGAGCTCCCGAGCTAACCAACACTAGGCCACTTCTAACGCGA
This sequence comes from Calendula officinalis, assembly GCA_963853835.1. Classification (NCBI taxonomy): domain Eukaryota; kingdom Viridiplantae; phylum Streptophyta; class Magnoliopsida; order Asterales; family Asteraceae; genus Calendula; species Calendula officinalis. The sequence goes on along the minus strand of OY970830.1, from coordinate 37,285,166 downwards.
CCCTCTAATCCAACGATCCTGAACCTGAGTACATAGCCAAAAACAAAGTAGTACGTGAGACAAAATAGTCTCGTGAGATACATGGGTTTTCGACCCATTCTCAAAAGATTTATAAAATAATATTTATAACATTAAAAATACTTATCCTTATCATTTCTTATTAATTCATAACTCATTTTTCCATTCATTTAACCGTATAAACTAATAAGCTTACCATAAGCTTACTCGTCATCTAATCACATACTTGTAAGTTATCTCCAAACTTACACTTTCATTATCACATATGCAACGGACCTCTCCGAAGCCAACTCTCCCGATATGGGACGTCATAGGTAAACTATCAAGGTAATTGGGAACCCCCATCTTACCGAGATTCATAAGCTCTCCCCGTTCCCGGGTCGTCATGCTCACCCATCATTGGGTGTCGTAAACTGTGACATTCTACTCTTTGCGCAGGGAGGTACCACCCCAAGTAGACGTCTCATGCTCCCCCATTTCTGGGCGGTCTTATTCCGGATATCTCATTCATCAAATATGAGCCTCAGCTCCATTCCTCAATTCATCACTTATTAGAATACACCTATTCTAATTCATCATATTACTCTCTTTACTTATTCATTTTCAAATCTCGACTTGTCAAGTCCTTTACTAATTTAAAACATATTTATCTTTTATAGGAATCATCTTACTTTAACTCTTCTTTGACTAGAATACACGTTTGTTACTAGTCACTTATTACTAAAAAAATCATTGTCTCAAGCTTTATTAATACATATTATTAATAAACCGATTATCAAGCTCTTTTAAATCATTATCTTTATTCATACATCTTATTTATAAAAACTCATTAATTACTTTTCATAATCATAATCTCTTTCAAAATCATCAATCATTTAGACATACTAAAATAGTCTATTACTAGCATTTTCTCATCATATCAATCATATCTTTATTAAAAACGTTTATTAATAAAGACTCTTAAAACATCATAGTTTTCAAAATCATTTGCTATGTACTCAGTAAAAGTCTCATGTACTCACCTTAGCCAAGCTAACTCCAAATCGTGTCTAACAACACGAATCCTTGCTTTCCAACTTGTGAAATGTCACCAATCTTTAGGCCTTCTTGACCTATCATCCATATCATCACAATAACTAGTTATTATCCATAACTAATCACTAATCAATCCATGTTCACATTCCTAACCACCAAGTTCATCCCACTTGGTGGAATCTCAAACCCTAGTTCAAGATTTCCATCAATAAACCCAAATCAAACTTGTACAAATCGATTACAAGCTTACAATGAGTGTTCTACACCCATGATTAGTCATCCTCCCCAAAGATGACACGAATGATTCCCCAAACCACCATTTCTACCCAAACAAAGTTCATAACTAGCTAAATAACATCCACAATCAAGAAATCTTACCTTTGATGTTTAGATCCTTTAAGATTGAAGAGGATTTGAGCTCTTGAGCTCCAAAAACGACCAAGAACACTCCCAAATCGGCTGCACTATGTGTGGAGTTGAATGAGAAATGAAACCCTAGCTCACACACAAGTTTATATATTCCAGACCAAATTCGCGCCGAGCTCGCGCCGCGAAGTGACGCGGGATTACCACTTAGAAGCCGATCTTTTCCAGCTTTCGCGCCCCGTTCGCGCCGAGTTCGTGCCGCGAACCAAACGTGACACCAAACGCGACCCTCTCGCGTTTCGTCTCTGGAGTTGCTGCTTGAACTCGCGTCTGCCTCGCGCCTTCCTCGCGCCGCGAGGGCTTCCTGGGTCAGTTTCTTGCCTTTTAAACTTGTTTCCATCCATGCCTTGACCCATACTTGGTTATATCAAGTCCCAAACATTCAAACACTCGATAAAACCCAACGGAGACTCGATTAAATATTTTCCCACCTTTATTCCTCAATATTTCCATTTAATATATTAACCGAAAATTCCGGTCGTTACACTCAATTTATTATTAATTGTGTGATGGTTGAACTTGAAAAACTTAGCATATATCGTGTTGCTTTGAGGTAAAACATATAGTTATGTGAAGAATTTAATTATGTTTTCCTTTTTAAATTAAGGTGTGATTTGTGTTAGTATAATTAATTATTAGTCTATAATCCGTGCTTAGGGCATGTTTGGGAAATCTTATTTAAAGGGCTTTTAAGCTTATTAACTTATTAAGCTCGAAAATCAAAGCAATTTTCGAGCTTAATAAGCTAATAAGCTTAAAAGCCCCTTAAATAAGCTTTCCAAAACATGACCTTAATCACATGTGACTTTTAAAAATTTTCATAACAAAAGTTCAAATACTTGAAAAGTACAAAAGTTATAAAAATCCATTTGAGGAACTATACATTTCAAATTGTTCTAGGTAAAAGAGTGGTTGGTTCTGAATGCACATCTGCACTTGGTTGCAAACACAAACCAAGCCACATTTATGTATAAACCTTGTATAAAGTATGAAATTAATTCACGTCAAAAAATATAATCAGGTATGCAAAAAATTACAAATGTGCTTATGTACCTCAATATATATCGTTAGCATTTTAGTGGTACTGAAATGTATACAAAATGAGGTGTGATTTGTGTTAGTATAATCAATTATATTCTTAGTAACAACTTTCTTTCTTTCACATTTTACTTTCATTTTTGTGGTGGTGTTATATTTCTAATCAATAAAATCACCCCCTAGTTGCAAAACTTTGCTCACCGCCACACGTACTTTTTTAGATTCCTAGGATGGTCTACTGTGAAATCGTGCTATCATTTTGTGTTTTTGAGTAACACGACATGAATTTGTTCAAAATGAAAACAACACGACACGAAGTCGTGTTTTATTTTGCGAACACGAACACAACCCAATTAAAAAAACGATAAACACGACAACACAAAATAAATAACAAAAATAACAAATTTCTTACTTATTAAATGCTAAAAACCGACAAACACGACAATAATATAACATTAATTTTAAATGTTCCCAAAATCATAACTATCGTGTCAATTTTGTATTAATCTCTGAACACGAACACGACATGACACGACACGACTTCGTGTTTGTTTTACACGACGCGAACACGAATTCAAATTTCAATTTCGTCTCAATTTCCTTCCGTTTCGTGTATTTTTATCTTGTCGTATTAGGTTTTGACAGCCCTAGGGTACACGCAAGCCTTCCTCTTTTCCTTTGTGTTATTTGTGGCAACCATATAATTATCTGAAAATTTAATTATAGTTTCCTTTTTAGCAGGGCCGGCCCTGAGTTCGTCGGGGCCCTAGGCGAACACTGATTTTAGGCCCTATCACAATTATAAAAATCAATATAATCGCAGCAACTGTCAAATTATGGTTCTGGACTTCTATCACGACAGTTGTGCCTTTTCATATAAGGCCAAGGTAGTGTTTGATTGTGACTTATTGGGCTTAATATGTAATGAGCTTAATCCATAATGCAGTTATAGTGTCGTTTGTTTTTTTACTTAATCCAGAACGGATGGCTGAATATAAAAAGTCATGGGGTTGAGGGTATCCCCATTCAGTCATCCATTTTTCCATAACTATCCTTCAACTAACCCCACGAAACCACGAATTTCTGTCATTTTCTGGCGCCAAAAAGGAAGAACTCCTTCATCTGTTTTATATATAGCGCCACAATTGTGATTCTTTGTCATTCATCAATTTTTATCTCCAAGATCAGTCAAAGGTACGATCATCTTTCTGTATTTCTTCAAGTAAAATCGTTAATTTAATTGTTCAAGTGTTTAAATCTTGATTTGGTTTTTGAAAGTGTTGTCTCAATGTTTATACGGTCATTAATTTTCCGTTAGTGTTATCCCATTTTCATGAATTAAACTGTTAATTAATACATTATACATAATTTCATTAGGTACAAACTGATTTTTACAATTTTGGTAGAAATAACTAGCCCTAGAATAGTGTATTGAAAATTGGGCTAATTTGGTTGTGACACAACTTTATAACATTGCCCGAGGGTTGAATTTCATGAGTTTACTCATATTAATATATGTAATTGAACCGTTTATATATGTATGTACTTGAAAATTTTCGATGTTTATAAAAAAAACCCAAATACATGTATTTGCAATGATGTATGGATATATATAAACATGTATTTGCGATGCTGAACATATCAATGGATGTTGAACAACTTATAAACAAAAAACCCAAATACTTGTTTATATAATCTATTACCATTTTGAACAGTACATATATGTATAAGGGTTGAATTTCATGTATTTGCACATGTTTTTAAGTTTATATATACATATAATTAGAACTGTTTTGATATTTTAATAAAAAAAATGTTTCTTTTAATATAAAACCTGACGGATCCGACCCGATACGAGCTCTAATCCAGCTCGACAACCCAATTGACACTCCTAATCATGGTTTGTTTTTACTGCTTATATGGCTGAATTTGTGGATATATATGCATATTGTATGAGTATACATCTGTTTTTTATATCATTAATTAGGTATGGACCAAACGGGCGAGCTCGGAAAAACAAAACGAATTAAAGTTAGTTGGAAAAACTTTAACGTGGTGAGAACGTTCCTAGAAGCATGCATTCATGAGATTTCTCTCAATGGGCGAGAGGGTGGTAGTCTAAAATCAATGTCATGGAAAAAAATTGGTGAAATCCTTAAAGATAACCACAACTTTATCGTTGATCGTAAGCAAATGAAAAATCATTTTGACTATCTCAAGGGAAAATACGGAGCATTGTTGCTATTAAGGAACAAGACCGGAAACGTTTACGACCCATCGACTAACACGTTCAATCTAACAAATGAGGAATGGGAGATAGAAGTGAAGGTCCCTTTCTTAATTTATATCTTTTTATCTAGTTTAGAAATTCAATTACATATATACTTAAACAGTTTAGTTTACACAGAAAAATAAATACATAGAAGCTTTAAGGAACACGACCTTACCATTTCCCGGTCTTTGTGCAAAACTTTTTGACGGAGCAATGTCTACGGGGATTAGAAGTTGGGGACCAACTTCGAATGAACCTATGCCAAGTGATGAGCCCCTCGTGGTTGAACAATTTGTGGTTGAAGATGATCAAGAGACCGAGATGCATGCTACACAACAACACACGTCTTTAGCATCTTCCTCTCGAGTTGAAGCTGAAACAAAGAAAAAGAAGGGCAAACAAGCTATAGGGGTCATTGAAGAAGAAATTATGGGTGCTCTAAAAATGATGGCTGAAAAACACAACAATCCTACAAACATTAACAAACCGGAAGCAGCTACGTTTGAAGATTGCCTAAATAAGTTGAATGAACTTGGGTGGGATGAAAGTGATCTATTCTATGATGTTGCACTCGCAATATTTAGCGACTCAAATGTTCAATATAGGAATGCTTGGATGAGATTGAAACTTGAGAAGTGTGTCAATTGGGTTCACATGATTAGACGCAACAAAGGCTTTATGTAGGAATTTGATATTTAGTAATTATGCTTTAATGTTATAGTTTATGTTTAGGATATGAGGAATGTGAACCGCTGGCAGTATTCTTCTTTTTATGTTATCATTTTGTTTTAGAAAAGTTGTTATTTGAACTAGAGTTAAGGTTTATGCTATGTTTTTAGTTGAAAGGGAATATATGAATTTCTCTACGCTTATACCAGCATCTATTGCTTGTTATCATTTTCTTTATATATTTTGATGCATCACGATACTAAAATCCATACCTGAACTAATGACCTTAACCAATTAGTAACTCACTGACTCAAATTAATATCCCAAGACATTTTTTATATAATTTGTTTAATATCCTGTGATTTCTTTTGCTTAAGGTTATGGATCTTCAGGATGAGCTGCTACTCTTGCTTATTCTATATTGGCATGTGAGACGAAGAAATTCTTTAACGAGAATACAAAGGATACGAGATAACACTTGAGCGTTAACCGGGCATGCATACACACAAGAGTTACTAAATGGATCCAATACGCAATGTCAAGAATTGATGCGTCTCTCTCGTGATGCATATGTACTATTATGTAAGCATTTTAAACAACAAAATTGGTTACAAGATAGTAAGCATGTAAGTGTTGAGGAAAAGATGGCAATCTTTTTGACAACTATTGGACACAATGAACGTTTTCGAATGGTCAAACGTAGATTTCAACATTCAACACAAACTATTCATAGTTGTTTTCATGAAGTTTTACAAGGAATGGTGAAATTTGCAAAAGAAATTATACGACCACCATCGTTTGATACGACTTCAATTATGTCAGATCGACAAAATAGACTCATGGAAATATTCCTGGTATGTTTTACGTAAAAAGATTAGTATGTGTATAGAGTTATATATATATGTGTAAAAGAAGTATTTGAATCGGAGGAAGTATTACTTTACTTGACCTAAATATTCAAACTTAGCTGAAGACAATTCCTTAAATATATGCTAATTTAGGAAATTTTATAATGGCATTACATCCCCTTACAGTTACATTTAGTTAGCATACTAATCCAACAAAATTACAAAATGACTACAAACAAACTGAAAAATAAAATTCTTTGACCACAAAGATTCACCAGCATACAAACAAACATTTGACCATCATACTAATAGTAATAAGTTACATACAACGAATCAAGAACTAAATACTATTTTAACTTACAATTTTTATATAACAACTATTTTATTTTTCAAAAATTCTATATTTGTAATATTTTTGCTTTATATTTCCATTTTCTACTATTTTGAGAGAGACGTTTGACGGGCCTTCACCAGAAGCTGAAGTTCTCAAATGCGATCGTGTGTTGATGTCGGAACATTTAAGATATGATAATTCTTGGGAAAAAATAGCAACATCATAATGTTTCTTTCAAAGTGTTGATAGAGAAAAAATAATTAGAACTTATGTCTGGACTTGATGATTTTACTCATTTAATATTACTAAAAGAGTGCTGTTTGATTATCATTTAAGCCCACTTTATGTCTAATTTATGTTTGTGTCTAATTCATTTTGGGTTGCTATAAATTTGGTTGCTGATTGACTTAGAAGAGTAAAAACTGGTGCTTAGAGTTAGTTATTTAAGGAGCTTAAAGGCGTTATGTGTTGGGTATTTAGGTAATTGTACTTATAAGTTCGCAAATCGTTTAATTTGTCGATTGAGAATATTTGGTTCTGATCCTAACCAGGTTAGATGACCGTTTGATATGTTTTCTCGGTTCCTAAAAAGGACAGGTTACAACATAGATGAATACTTCACTTTGAAGTTCGTTTCTAGTACTCTTCTAACAGGAGAGTTTTCAGATCATTCTAAGTCATTTGGTAGGCAGCATACCAAGTGCCTGAAGTTGCGTGTTCCACCAGGTCAGAGCCTCGTGGGTCAGAGTACAAGTGGCGTACTTCACTTTGCAATTTTCTTGACATGCACTGATGTCAAGTACCACTTCCATTCTTTCAATCCAGCGAATGATCCCAACGGCACCTTCAATACCACTAAATTTCATTAGGCCGCAGCCTAGGAAAGTCTTGTACGAACATCCTCTTTGTCGTTCCCTGAGCCTGAACGATTAGGGAAGATTGATTTAGCTAACGACGAACGAGGGAAAAGAATTAGAATTCTAAGAATTTAGATGATTGGTGGTTATTACCTCCAACGCCAGGTGGGTTATTGTTCCCTGGGTTGCCGCCACCTTGGTTGTTATTGTTCTGATTTTGCAGGGCAGCAGCTACTTGTTCGGCGACAAGGCTAGCGATTTGTGCAGCAGTGAGAGAGCCTTGTCCCTGGTTGTTATTACGTTGTGGAGCTCCTCGGCCAGACATGTTTGAATTCTAGTAAACATGAGACAATCATCATAAGGATGGTGACTTAGGATGGATAAAATAAAATAAATAAGTAAATAAAAATTTTTTTAACCAACTCCATAAAATGATCAAGATAAACTAAAAATAAAAATTTTATTAATACCAATTTCCATGTAGTAACAATGGGTTTGATTTGTCACCTAATCCTAATCCTAAAAAAAATAAAAACGTCCTAAAAACGTAAAATGAAAAGATAGATAATGAGTGCAACATCAATGTTGCCAATGAAGCTAAGGGGATGGAGAAGTAGGTTCTTCAGGATCCTCTTCAGGCTCCTCTTCCTCCTCCTCCTCTTCTTCTTCTTCTTCCTCCTCTTCTTCTTCAGGTTCCCCCTCCTCTTCTTCCTCTGACTCAGAATCGGATTTAGGATCCGGTGGTGCCAGGAATCTTTTGTGAGGAGGTCGAACACGCTTCCTTGCGGTTCTCATCATGACTCGTCCACTACCGCGCAAACGATAGAGGAACCCTGGTTGTCCCAATTGTGGATCTGGTGGGGGTTGATCAAGAACCGGTATGTAGCGTCCAGCGAATCGACCTTGTAGTGGTGGATTCACAGGAACATGGGGAGGTGATGCTGGTGGTGATGGTGATCGCGGTGGTGACTGCACTGGTGATGGTGGTGGTTAAGGTGAGGGTGATGGTGGTGGTGGTGAAGGAGATGGTGCCCTCACTGATGATGTGTCACTGTGCTCGCTGTCCAAGCCTGATGAACCCTCAAATGAACTCGAAGACATACTGTAACAAATCTCACAAAGTGTCTCTTATGTAAGCATCTAGTAAAAATAATAATTTCTAACTAAAGTAAGTATAAGGCAAGTAAGTCTCCTAGTAGATCTAAGGAGGGATATGAGATGCAACTCGATATGCAGTAAAAACTTTTTCACCAAAAACTTTTTCCAGTTATAGATTAGACTGACGCTAATTCACTATAACTAATGTCTCTGATACCAATCTGTCACACCCCGTCAAAAATATAGTTTTGCGGAAGAACGAGGTGCGACTAATTAGCAACATTACACATCAATAATTGTAAACTTCGCATAAATTGTAAAATGGATTGCCAAAGTCGTTACAAAAACCAAAAGAAAATGTTTAACCATAAAACAAAATAATTGTTTGTAATTGAAAATTAATGTCATAAAGACTTATTGTTGAGACCAATGCATGACAATCCTTGACAAAATTTTATGCTCGACATAGCTTAATTTCCGTTACCTGAGAAAACATATAGAAAAAGTGTCAACACAAAGGTTGGTGAGTTCACAGGTTTTGTGACTCCAAAAGTTATATCATCAAATCGTTGGGTACAAATCATGTACGAAAATAGTTTAGGTGCAATGCATAATCCCTCGCAAGCTAGTTAAGCAAACAAGTTAAAGTATAATCAAGGAGCCTATAATCAAACCATAAATCTAAAGTAGTTAGAATATAAAGCTCAAACCCAGTTGGGCTAGCGCATAACTAACCATGAGCGGGGGATCAATCCCGATAGTACTATCTCTATATTCCTTGGCTAAAACGTATAGTTAATGATTACGGTTAAACGAGGACATGTATTGTGGTCCTTAAATAGTTGGTACGTGTACACCACAATGATTATACAAAGATCAATTATTGCAAAATAGTTGAGTAGTATATGTTTTCTCCCCCAAATAAAATAGTTATAAAGCAGTAAAAAGTGGGGCCGTGAAACTCACCTTAGCGAAGCTTCCAAATTCGTAGTTGGGGATTCCAACCAAAGGTTCCTAGCGTCCTAAACGCATAAGTATAGTTAATAAGTGACGGTCTTAAATGACACGCCTAAACTATATGATGCATGAATGTTTCTCTCAACTCGAGTTTTGACATGTACTATATGTTCGTGACTTGATGGGGTTGGCTTATATTTTAAATGTAGTTTAAATACATTCTCGAAATTACTTTCACTTTATTTGTATAAGACGATTCCTTAATCAAAGTTAATTATTCAATCGAAGTTAATTAATTATAAGTCATTATTAATTAAATAGAAATGAAAGAAAATACCTTTTAAAATTTAGTTAGTTATTAACTAAGGCTCTGTTAAATAAATATTTATTAAATAAATGTTTAATTAACTAGATAATTAACTAGATAAATAAATAATTAAATTATTTTTAAATAAATAAATAATTATTTTAGAAATTATTTCAGCTTTAACAGTTTAAAAAAATTTAATAATATTAATTACTTTATTTATTTAAAATATATGTACTCTTATAAAAGGGATATTGGGCTTAAATCAAATTGTTTTAACATAAAGGACTGATGGGCTAATAGGAAAAATCGGACTGGACCTGCGACTTGGGCCAGCCAGTTGGCCAAGGCCCATTCGGCCAACAGAATTGGTTCTAAATGATTTGGGCTGTATCAGTGTTTGGGCCTCGAATTTAAATAGTTAGATCATTTTGTTTGGGCTTAAACTTTATTTGGGTTAACTTGTTTATTGACCCATCACTGCCAGCATTCTCAACTGAGCTTGCGACCCCCACTCTCCGACTGAGAACAGAAGCAGAAACCGGCAACGGCCGGAAACCTCGCCGGAAAAACGAGAGTTATCAGAAAACGAGTATAACAGACGGGATGCTTGCTAACACGCGAAAACCCGGTTAGCAACGTATGAAACTTAACGAACCAAATACATCGCCGGTGTGTGTTTGGGTGACGGCTGTGACGTATAATCGTCGTCGCCGAAAAACGGTTTTTGCCAGAATTTAATACAATCGATTAATTTAAAACAACATCCATTATCGAAGAGGTTCCGTATAATCCCACATTACCCATTTGCCATAGTTTCGATACTGGAAGTAAAACGATCCCGAAAAGTGCCGGCACACACACACACCCACTGTGTGTGTCGCCGGAGAAGATGCCCCAAAACCCAGGAAGATAACCGGACGAAAACTCACAAATATGAATGCTTATGATAACCGGAACAGTGATTAAAATCATACCTATGGAACGGAAAAGAGAGACCGAGAAGGAGATCGTTGAAAGCCTTGAATCGCCGGTAAACGCCGAGTGTTGCCGGACACGTTTCTGTCTCGACGATAAACAAAACCCAGAAAATATATAAATCTCCAATTCCCGTATGTATGCTTACAGAGAATGAAAAGAATAAGAGAGAGTTATACCTATTCGAACGAGTGAGAAAGAAACCGATAACAAGAACACGATCAGATGCGTCCTAGCTTCGCCGGAGAACTTCTGTGAAGAACACCGGAATATGCTTTCTACTTGCTGTGTTTTGTAAAGTTAAGCAGGGACGGAGGGAAGTTATATAATTTGGTGTACCGGTTTAGAATTGGAGAAGATAATATAATGGTTGATGATAAGAATGCTACTTGGATAAGGCCTCCAATTCAATTTCAAAACTTGCTCCCGAAGAGTAGGAGATTTGGGTACCGGACGTGTGAGGGTGAGGAGATAGAGTCAAAGTTGTATATAATATATATATATATATATATATATATATATATATATATATATATATATATATATATATATATATATATATATATATATATATATATATATATATATATATATTTTATTGATTATAATAACTGTATCTTTTATTTATCATATTATCGTTTGTACACTTTTAATGTTACTTACTCTAATTAGTTATAACTTTATTATAAAGTTCATACTTTTGACTCGGGTTTGGTCACCAACTCGCTAGATTGTAGTTAGCCACTGTTCAACTTTAATTACTTGCATCTTTGATGTGTACAAATTAATAAATAATTTGTATGTTCTGCTAGACTTATGAAATAGAAGTATATTTTTTTATAAATGCCTTTCAAAATGCCAACTAAGTAATCAAAATTAGTCGTTGGGTTAAACACCCAATCGCGAGGGTTGTCACATTCTCCCCTCGTTAAGAAAATTTCGTCCCGAAATTTAAGATGAGAACTTACTAGTTTGGGGTTCGGAAAAGAGATGTGGATATTTGCGCTTCATTTGATCTTCGCGTTCCCATGTGTACTCAGGACCTCGTTTAGAATTCCAACGTACTTTAACAATTTTGATTCTACATCGGCGAAGTTTTTGTACTTTCCAGTCAGATATTTCGATAGGTTCTTCGGTAAAGTTTAATCTGTTGTCGATGGCTATTTCTTCAGTCGGTACGATTAAGGTTTCATCAGATAAACACTTCTTAAGATTTGATACATGGAAAGTGTCGTGGATACTGCTCAGTTCTTGCGGTAATTGCAACCGGTAGGCGACTGGACCAATTCTTTCCAAAATTTCAAATGGTCCGATGTACCGAGGGTTTAGTTTTCCTCGTTTACCAAAACGAGCAATGCCTTTCCAAGGCGATACTTTTAACAAGACTTTGTCGCCTACTGCAAATTCTAGTGGTTTGCGACGATTGTCAGCATAGCTCTTTTGTCTATCTCTGGCTGCTTTGACTCGGTCCTTAATTTGGAAAATTTTATCAGTAGTTTCTTGCAACATTTCAGGACCAGTTATTTGACTGTCACCAACTTCATTCCAACAAAGTGGTGATCGGCACATACGACCATAAATGTAACACCTCAATTTTTAATACAAAACATTTGCCCAAATAAAAATATTTTCATAAATAGAAGACCAGTTCCAAAACACGGATTTACAAAAACCTTTGATATGAAAATCAGAGTATGAGGTTTGGTGTTACAAAATATATCAAAACCAAGTTAAGCACAAACCCGCTCTAATGATCTTCTACTCTAGGCACCGCATATACCAATCCATGCGCTCCTAAATCCTCGGTCCAGAACCTGAGTACATATCAAACAAACAAGGAGTACGTGAGACACAAAAATGTCTCGTGAGCTACATGGGTTTAGACCCCAATAATATCAAGTATCACATCGTATATAAATACATATTTATATTTTACCAACACATCTTAGTCACTCTATGGTGACTCTATCAGTCCTGCTTCCCTTGCATACATATCTAGTACATAAACATATGTGCACTAGAACACAGTCATATCTGATACATAAACATATATGTATTAGAACACAAGCGAACCTAACACATAAACATATATGCATTAGATTCCTAGATCACCTAGTACGCAAACATATGCGAACTAGAAGCACCCGTGTGCTTAGTGTACAAACATATGTACACTCGTCTCAGTGACCGGGATCTCCCCCGCGTCACCACCATCTATCTCTAATCATAACTCTATCAGTTATGCCAGTCAAAGCCTTTGGCTATCACATCAATCATCAAACAAGTTAGTTAAATATTATCAATAATATATAAATACTAACTCAACACATAATAAGTCTAGACAAACATTATATAGACCGATCATAAGTAATCAAATACTTCATATAGCTATGTACTCAGTAAAGTCCACACGTACTCACCTTAGCAATCTAGTGCTCCAACCGAATTCTTTCCGCCGGTTCCTTGCTCACAATTCGTCCACTTCAATACTTCACCGAATGTCTAAAACAATTATCACAACAAGATTATCATCACAAACTACTACCAATGTGTTCATCTACCTCTAGATAACACCCATCAATCCATTTCCCCCAAATAAGGTGATTTACCAAACCCTAGGTTTAACCAACCCGTAAGATTCTTACAATTCATAATCATACACTTGTTTCCTTTGTTAATATACCATCTATTAAGTGTATACATCATTTATATCACCATAACCCATAACCCCAAGAACTAGGGTTTCAACCCCAAGCTTCTAAATCCTTAGATCTAAAGCTACAACTACAAAGGATTGAAGATATACCTTAAATCTTCAACTAGGAGTGAATAATCACAAGATTTGATGAAGAAATCAGCTCCAAATGATGGTTTACACCCAAAATCGTCCACAAACTCAAGAGGAAGAGAAACTAGGGTTTTGTATCCATTAAATGACCAAGATCCCGACTTTAATGCCTGCAGCGACGAAGTTCGCGTCGCTATCTGCAGGATAGCGTCGCTAAGTCTGTGCCCGCCATAATTCGTGACGGAGATAGCGTCGCTATCTCTGGCGCTATGTCGTCCAGACTCGTTTTTGCGACACATCTCCGACGCTATCTTGGGTCACTGTTTGAAAGCCATAAGATCGCGTCGCTATCTTCAAGATAGCGGCGCTATCTTGCCCTTATGCAGCAGGGCTGCATCTTTTGCTTCCCGCTTCGACCCGGTTTCGTCCATAACTTTCTCATACGGTCTCCAAACGACACGAAACCAATTCCTACGTTCTTTAAACGATTTATCCTTATTTATCATATTTTTATATAATTTATTTATAAATTTCGGGTCGTTACAACTATCTACCCCTTAAAAGGATTCCGTCCTCGGAATCGCTAGGAATTTCAACCCACATACAACCGAGCATTCCGTTCTCACTCCCTTGTGGTCATTACCATCAAATTTTCCTCATTCCCGTTCCGTTAACATTACATATCCAAACGTTCACTTAACTCCGTTAAGTCCGAACGGTCAAGACCCAATTTTTACAACTCATAATACTCAAACGGGTCAAAATTTCACAATTGACCAAAATACCAACATTCTCTCGACCGATCTTTTCATTCTCGTAACAATGGTATGACACAATCATCCCATTAACTAGTTGATTTAAACGAATGTCAAACTCTAGCTTTGACCTAACCGATATATCCCGACATTGGTATATCCCCACATCATCTACCCTTTGACTTAAGCACAAAGTTAACTATACTTTAAAATTTTCCTTTCTCATTAAGGATCCCATAAATCCTCCTTTCCTTTACAATTGACCTTTAATTTATGATCCATCTACAATCATATACTCGATTCCCAATTTCAATCTTGACAACACCCAAACGGGTCAAAGTCGAATAATCTGACTACAACTATTTCAATTATTCCATCAATCCTTTCACGACCATACAGTCGATACATTATGCCCTCAACATTCACTAAACGTTCATAACGAGAGTCAAAGCCCATCCTTAGCTAAGTCAACCAATCGCCAATTGGTCACCCTTGACTTTTATGTGAAGTCAACCATACTCTTTCAACTAACCAATTTCATACTCACGGGCACCATCACTAATATCTCACTTCCAGTTCCAATCATTATTGTCCCCTTAACAATTATCCCCGTTTTTCCACACTTTCATTTTCTCTCCCAATTATCCGAGAGTCGTACATTCACATATGGTCACCTCGACCTTTACCGATTCTTGACCAACATTTGGTCACTCAAACCATCACTTAGTTTTCTTTCAACTACCCTTGCGTCACATCAATCAGTCTCATAACTCTTATTCTCAATTACCGGAATTAGTTCTCCTATTGCAACAAATTCCACTATTTCATACGAGTTTACCATACTTGATTATCAACTGATAATTTGCTCACTAGGAGTTTCTCTTTCCTCCTATTCTATAAACCGTAGGCATCCCCTACACTTACATGACCTAAATGCATCCCGCATTTCGAACCAGGTCCTCATTTACCAGTCATAAAAGTAATACATCATTAACCACATGGTTCTACATTCGCTATACTCGTTCAAGAGCAACTATATACATGAGTATACATATTTATCCTGCTTGTTCCACCTAAGCATCTCTACCGTGCACACATATGCCGTCCATTCATCTCAATCGTGCACATATGCAAACATATGCATATGCTGCACCAATACCATCTAAACATCATCATCATGCACATATACAAACATATGTATATATCACACCAATATCATATAAACATCAGCATCATGCACATATACAAACATATGTATATATCACACCAATATCATATAAACATCATCATCATGCACATATACAAACATATGTATATGTCACACCAATGTCATCTGACATCCATCTTTTCGCATCGTTTAGCCTTGCTACTATCTTACCCATTCGATCATCAAATCATTTATCGTGCATTCTAGCACCTCTCCCACAAAACGCATTATCGTTTTCCTTCCCATTCGTATGTCTCCCATAGGACATATTACTTAGCACATTTCATATGATATAATATTACCGTTCCACAATTACATGCCTTCCAAGGCCATCACATGATGCACATGCATCGTACCCCGCGGGTAACTAATAACATTCTCTAATTGTTATTTACCGTTTCACTTACACATTAACCGCCCTTAACTGGTTCATTTCCTTAACAATTTCCGAGTCTTTTGACACCGCCAGAGTAGTTACCACTACATTCCATTAGACATAAATCACCGGCAATTTCAATCATCCTTGAGTCAAACATTCGACTCCGGCCCACACTTGCAACCGATGACGTAACAACCAATGGCCCAAGACTCGATGTTCTACCTTTTCACATCGTGGGGCTTAGGAATATTCTTTTCCCAATCGTAGTCTTACACTACACTATGTCACATATTTTCATACTATTATCATGACACTTTAGCAATAATCGTCCTTTTCACCCTTAATGTTGAGTCCATCAACCCCGTCACAAGACTTGCTATGGCTATGTGCCAACCTTTACTTAACCGTTTTCAACGATCAAAATTCGTCATTCCCGACACTTATTCTTTACCACATATTTTCCATTTATAAATTCTAAGGTATCATCCTACCTTAGTCATTCTTTCCTTTACCATTCACGTATAGTAATATTACATTATTCACCCGGGTTCTCGCCGCGTATCCAAGTTCCATTTTCAAGGTTTCTATTTTTTTTAAAATTCTCATCCAAACAAAAATTTCATACCAAGACTTAGTACTTCATTATACCATCATTCGCTTGCCACCGATGTTCACCGACCTCGCGGTCCGACCTTTTATACTACTTATTAACATCGGCCTTTATTTTCTTACCACATACGACACTACGGTCCAAAATTCTTTCCAAAAATCTAAGTTTTCATATTCATAAACAACCGGAAAGATTATTCTCCAATGAATATTCACATCATACAACTTATCTTAAATTTCTATGATCACTGATTCACGCGGCAATCCAACCGTTAAGCTATGATCACATAATATCTTGGCTCGGTGCATACCCAACCAATCCACACCGATAACCACGTCAAGTTTCCTTTATTCCCACGGGTAATAACTTGCCTTTAAACTTTTCCCATTTATTTCTAGCTTCCAAATTCTAATAACACATTCTACCATTTAGGTTATCCCATTTACCTTCGTTTTCACGTTTTTTCATCTAACCATTCAATCGACACAATCTCTCTTTCTACCAAACTCATGAGACACAAACAATTAAGTAGGACTCGATTCTACGATATATTTAAGTTGACAAGAAGTTAACAGATACAGTACCTGACACCCCATCGTGCGCCTCCTTCGCTTCCTCTCGGGTGAGTTGGAAGGATCGTCCCTTCACCTTCGCCGGTTCCACCTTCTTTTGCGACGTGGATACAAATGATTCGGTTTTCTTCTTCGGGCACGCGTGACTATAATGCCCTTTTTCATGGCACGAGTAACACTCAACCTCGGCTGCCGGTTTGGATCTACAATCCCGGGCTAAATGCCCCGTCTTGCCACAATCATGGAAAATCTTCGGTTCTCCACGGCATTCGCCGGTATGATTCCTCCCACACCTCTTGCACGAGGCTACACTTTCTTGCCTAGAGAAGTTCGACGTGAACTTCCCCTTCTTGAAACTACTCGAGCCACTCTCGGCTTTCTTCTTCTCGCCCACATAGGCCCTCTCGGCAACCCTTGCCTCGTTCACCTCTTCCACACCTCGGGCGGCACTAATGGCCTCATCTAGCGTGACCGCCCTCTTTACCTCCAACTGATAATCCCAAGGTAGCCCACTAGCATACCTAACCACTCTCGACCTCTCCTCGGAGTAGGTCCTAGCAACAAACGGAAGTAATCCCGTGAATTCCCTCGAGTACTCCTCGACCGTCATATCGCCCTTCTTTAGGGTCACAAACTTCTCATGCATCTTCTCCAAATCCCTTTCGGGGCAAAACTTCTTTCTCAATCTCGTGGTAAACTCCTCCCACGACATTCTCTCTATCACCTCCTTCCCGAGGGTCTCATAGACTATGTCCCACCAAACCATAGCATCCTCTTTTAGCAATTGTGACGCGTACGTCACCATATCCGCTTTCTTGCACTTGCTACTTCCGATGACCCGCTCGGTCTCTCGGATCCACCTCATAGTCACCTTCGGGTCCGAACTACCCGTATATACATTTGGCTTACAAGCCATGAAAGTCTTAAAAGAACAACCATCTTTTCCATCGGGCCGTGCCCTGGCATCACTACAACCACCCGTGGAGGATTTCTCCACTCGGGTGCCACCACCACTGGTTCTCTCGTCCGACTTGGCCTCGGATTCGCGATCCCCTCCTGACCTCTCACGGTTTCCAATAATGCGGTGCAACTCATCGGCCACCGTCCCTTTGATTTGATCAATAAAAGTTTGGAGATCCACCATGGTTACCGGAGTCCTATTAGCTCCAACCTCCGACTCATCCACTCGATGCATCGATGGTTGACTTTCTTGTTCAACCCTCTCGACATGATGCATCCCTTCCTCCCGGTTTTCCGGGGCTTTCGCACTTCGACGAGTGTTCACCATTTCTTCCTACCAAGACTATACGAAAGACATTAAACATTTAGTACTTCTTGTACAATCCAATAGTCGCATAAGACTCAATATCTATAATCACATCAACTTTCATAGGTCCCCTAGGTTCAACCCTAAACTTAACATAAAGTCTCAAGGTCAACCTATCGATCTCAAGGAATCTTACATTCCTAATGCTACAGTCTAAGACTAGGATGGACATCCAACCTAATTCACTTAAATAGTAGCTCTGATACCAAGTTGTAACACCTCAATTTTTAATACAAAACATTTGCCCAAATAAAAACATTTTCATAAATAGAAGACCAGTTCCAAAACACGGATTTACAAAAACCTTTGATATGAAAATCAGAGTATGAGGTTTGGTGTTACAAAATATATCAAAACCAAGTTAAGCACAAACCCGCTCTAATGATCTTCTACTCTAGGCACCGCATATACCAATCCATGCGCTCCTAAATCCTCGGTCCAGAACCTGAGTACATAGCAAACAAACAAGGAGTACGTGAGACACAAAAATGTCTCGTTAGCTACATGGGTTTAGACCCCAATAATATCAAGTATCACATCGTATATAAATACATATTTATATTTTACCAACACATCTTAGTCACTCTATGGTGACTCTATCAGTCCTGCTTCCCTAGCATACATATCTAGTACATAAACATATATGCACTAGAACACAGTCATATCTGATACATAAACATATATGTATTAGAACACAAGCGAACCTAACACATAAACATGTATGCATTAGATTCCTAGATCACCTAGTACGCAAACATATGCGAACTAGAAGCACCCATGTGCTTAGTGTACAAACATATGTACACTCGTCTCAGTGACCGGGATCTCCCCCGCGTCACCACCATCTATCTCTAATCATAACTCTATCAGTTATGCCAGTCAAAGCCTTTGGCTATCACATCAATCATCAAACAAGTTAGTTAAATATTATCAATAATATATAAATACTAACTCAACACATAATAAGTCTAGACAAACATTATATAGACTGATCATAAGTAATCAAATACTTCATATGGCTATGTACTCAGTAAAGTCCACACGTACTCACCTTAGCAATCTAGTGCTCCAACCGTATTCTTTCCGCCGGTTCCTTGCTCACAATTCATCCGCTTCAATACTTCACCGAATGTCTAAAACAATTATCACAACAAGATTATCATCACAAACTACTACCAATGTGTTCATCTACCTCTAGATAACACCCATCAATCCATTTCCCCCAAATATGGTGATTTACCAAACCCTAGGTTTAACCAACCCGTAAGATTCTTACAATTCATAATCATACACTTGTTTCCTTTGTTAATATACCATCTATTAAGTGTATACATCATTTATATCACTATAACCCATAACCCCAAGAACTAGGGTTTCAACCCCAAGCTTCTAAATCCTTAGATCTAAAGCTACAACTACAAAGGATTGAAGATATACCTTAAATCTTCAACTAGGAGTGAATAATCACAAGATTTGATGAAGAAATCAGCTCCAAATGATGGTTTACACCCAAAATCGTCCACAAACTCGAGAGGAAGAGAAACTAGGGTTTTGTATCCATTAAATGACCAAGATCCCGACTTTAATGCCTGCATCGACGTAGTTCGCGTCGCTATCTGCAGGATAGCGTCGCTAAGTCTGTGCCCGCCATAATTCGCGACGGAGATAGCGTCGCTATCTCTGGCGCTATCTCGTCCAGACTCGTTTTCGCGACACATCTCCGACGCTATCTTGGGTCACTGTTTGAAAGCCATAAGATCGCGTCGCTATCTTCAAGATAGCGGCGCTATCTTGCCCTTATGCAGCAGGGCTGCAACTTTTGCTTCCCGCTTCGACCCGGTTTCGTCCATAACTTTCTCATACGGTCTCGAAACGACACGAAACCAATTCCTACGTTCTTTAAACGATTTATCCTTATTTATCATATTTTTATATAATTTATTTATAAATTTCGGGTCGTTACAATAAAGTGCTTCGAATGGTGCGGCCTTGATGCTTGTGTGATAGCTATTATTATACGAGAATTCAACCAAGGGAAGGTGAGTATCCCAATTACCACCAAAGTCTATCACACAGGCACGCAACATATCTTCTAGGGTTTGGATGGTTCGCTCACTTTGACCATCAGTTTGAGGATGATATGTTGTACTCATGTCGCGTCGAGTCCCTAGAGCGTTATGTAGCGATTGCCAGAAATGAGAAGTAAATCGACTATCTCTATCAGAGATTATAGAAATTGGCACTCCATGCCGAGATACAATTTCTTTAAGATAGATTCTAGTTAATTTTTCCATTTGGTCAGTTTCTCTTATTGGAATGAAATGTGCCGATTTGGTTAGTCGATCAACGATTACCCAAATCGTGTCATGACCACTAGTAGTTCGAGGTAACTTAGTGATAAAATCCATGGAAATCTGTTCCCATTTCCACTCGGGAATTTCAGGTTGTTGTAAGAGACCATAAGGTTTTTGGCACTCTGCCTTAACCTTGGAACAAGTTAGGCACTTGCTGACATAGATGGCAATTTCCTTTTTCATATTGGGCCACCAATACAGTTTCTTTATATCATGGTACATCTTGTCAGCACCTGGATGAATAGAGTATTTTGATTTATGTGCTTCGTCTAAGACAATTTCACGAAGATTTCCAAAATTTGGAACCCATGTCCGATTCACGAAACATAACGTTCCTTCTGAGTTGGGTTCGAGTTGGTTTTCCATACCACGAAGGGATTCATGTTTAAGATTTTCAACTTTTAGTGCTTCGGTTTGAGTGACACGAATTTGTGCAAAGAAGTTTGTGTGAATTGTCATTCTCAATGACTTAACACGCAGAGGTTTGGTTCTTTCTTTTCTACTTAGAGCATCAGCTACTACGTTTGCCTTCCCAGGGTGGTACTTGATTTCACATTCGTAATCGTTTAGTAGCTCGACCCATCGGCGCTGCCTCATATTTAATTATTTTTGATCGAAAATATGTTGAAGGCTTTTGTGGTCAGTGAAGATTGTACATTTGGTACCATATAAATAGTGCCGCCATATCTTCAAGGCAAACACCACTGCACCAAGCTCTAGATCATGGGTGGTATAATTCTTTTCGTGAACTTTCAATTGTCGAGATGCATAGGCAATCACCTTTTCTCTTTGCATCAACACACATCCCAAGCCTTGGTGGGATGCATCAAAATATACCACGAAATCATCGGTTCCCTCAGGAAGTGATAGGATAGGTGCACTACAAAGTTTTTCTTTTAATAATTGGAAAGCTGACTCTTGCTTTTCTCCCCAATCAAATTTCTTATCTTTCTGAGTGAGGCTGGTTAGAGATTGAGGGATTTTAAAGAAATTTTCAATGAATCGACGGTAGTAACCGGCCAAACCTAAGAATTGTCGCACTTCAGTTGGTGCCTTTGGTGCTTCCCAATTCTTTATAGCCTTTATTTTTGCTGGGTCGACGTGGATTCCATCTTGGTTAATTACATGACCGAGGAATTGTACTTCTCTTAACCAAAATTCACACTTCGAGAATTTAGCGTACAATTTCTCTTTTTCTAGTAATTCGAGAATGAGTCTGAGGTGTTTTTCGTGATCGCTTTTGTTTTTGGAATAAATTAGAATGTCATCAATGAATACGATCACAAATTTATCAAGATAGGGTTTGCAAACTCGATTCATTAGATCCATAAAAACTGCTGGTGCGTTCGTGAACCCAAATGGCATAACGAGAAATTCGTAGTGACCGTAGCGCGTACGAAAAGCAGTTTTTGGAATACTGTCCTCTTGGACTTTCAACTGATGGTAACCAGATCGTAAATCGATTTTCGAATAATAACTAGAACCTTGGAGCTGATCGAATAAGTCGTCTATTCTTGGGAGAGGATATCGGTTTTTAATGGTTACTTTGTTAAGTTCACGATAATCGATGCACATTCTCATCGACCCATCCTTCTTTTTAACAAATAGGACCGGAGCTCCCCAAGGTGAGAAACTCGGTCGAATGAATCCAAGATCAAGGAGTTCTTGGAGTTGAGAAGAAAGTTCTTGCATCTCCGATGGTGCAAGACGATATGGTGAGCACGCGATCGGAGCGGCTCCCGGGACTAAGTCAATGCGAAACTCGACTTGTCTTTCAGGTGGTACCCCTGGCAAATCATCAGGAAATACACTTGGGAATTCACGCACGATAGGAATATCTCCAAGTCGTTTTTCTTTGGCTTTCTTGTCTACAACATGTGCGAGAAATGCATGGTACCCCTTCCTCAAATACTTCTGAGCTTTCATGCAATTCACCATCTTAAGAGAACTACGCCTTTTCTCTCCTTGAATAACGAGGATTCTCCAGAGTTTAATGGGTTTCGGATTAATTTTTCAAAACAAATAATTTCAGCTCTATTCTTAGATAACCAATCCATGCCAATTACAATGTCAAAGCTTCCTAATTCAACAGGCAATAAATCAATGGCAAATAAGTGGTCTTCTAGAGTGAGGCTACATTCTTTCAGTATTTCATCAGTTTCTATTAGCTTTCCATTTGCTAGTTCAATCGAGTACTTCTCATTTAATTTACTAGCTTCTATATCAATTAAGGGTCTAAACTCAGTAGACACAAAGCTCAAATCAGCGCCACTATCAAACAAAATAGAAGCATAATGACCATTGACAAGAAACATACCGGTAACGACGTCAGGGTTCTCACGTGCGTCGCCGGCTCCCATCACGAATGCACGTCCACGTCCCTGATTGTTGTTGTTGTTTTGGTTCTGATTGGCTTGATTGTTCTGGTTGTTATTGTTATTGCGGTTATTGTTGTTCTGGTTACGATTGTTGTTGTTTCGATTATTGCCATTCTTGTTTTGGTTACGATTGTTTGGTTTGGGACAGTTAGTCCTGTAGTGACCAACTTCCCCACAATTGAAACAAGTATGGTTGTTGTTTCTATCACCATTGTTGTTGTTATTACGATTGTAGTTTTGGCTTCTGCAATGCTGGGTAAGATGACCCCATCTCTTACAATTCCCACATTGGTGACACCTACCATTATGGTGCCTCTCACACTTAGGGCATTTTGGTTTGTTTCCTTGATAAGTATTCACTCCAGCATTGGTGGCATTGTAAGCTTTGGCAGTCTCTTGTTTCTTATTATGTTGCTTATCACGCCCCTGACCGCTTTGGCCACTCCATTTCCTTTTCCCACTGTTATCTCCATCTCCATCAACAACTGGTCTCTTCCCCTTTCCAGTATTTTCCCTTGTCAATTGACCCATTCGAATAGCATTATCGGTCAGGCTGTTTGCTAATTGGATGGCATCCTTCATAGTGGTGGGTTTGGATGCCGTGACCATTCCCCTGATTTGGGGTGCCCATCCCCAAGTATACTTCTCAATTTTCTTAATCTCAGGAGTCACGAGGTGAGGAACGAGTCGGGCTAATTCGCTGAATCTGGTGGTATAGCTAGTCAGATCAGACCCCACCATGGATAAATCCCAAAATTCGTTTTCTAGCCTTTGAAGTTCGTTTCTAGGGCAGTACTCTTCTAACAGGAAAGTTTTCAGATCATTCCAAGTCATTTGGTAGGCAGCATCCCTACCAAGTGCCTGAAGTTGCGTGTTCCACCAGGTCAGAGCCTCGTGGGTCAGAGTACAAGTGGCGTACTTCACTTTGCAATTTTCTTGACATGCACTGATGTCAAGTACCACTTCCATTCTTTCAATCCAGCGAATGATCCCAACGGCACGTTCAATACCACTAAATTTCATTAGGTCGCCGCCTAGGAAAGTCTTGTACGAACATCCTCTTTGTCCGTTCCCTGAGCCTGAACGATTAGGGAAGATTGATTTAGCTAACGACGAACGAGGGAAAAGAATGAATTTAGATGATTGGTGGTTATTACCTCCAACGCCAGGTGGGTTATTGTTCCCTGGGTTGCCACCACCTTGGTTGTTATTGTTCTGATTTTGCAGGGCAGCAGCTACTTGTTCGGCGACAAGGCTAGCGATTTGTGTAGCAGTGAGAGAGCCTTGTCCCTGGTTGTTATAATGTCGTGGAGCTCCTTGGCCAGACATGTTTGAATTCTAGTAAACATGAGACAATCATCATAAGGATGGTGACTTAGGATGGATAAAATAAAATAAATAAGTAAATAAATTTTTGTAACACCCTGAGATTTTAAAAATTATATAATATTAATTTAATCGTCATATTTAAATTTAAAATGAATAATTACTTAAAATAAATTATTAATTAATTATATACATTAAATAGTTAATATTTGTCTTTAATGTATTTATTCGACGACCTATAATTAGACGGTTCGTGTTATTTAGGCGTTTTATTTGTTTGGACACTATATAATTAATTAGACGACTGTATCGTTTAAACATTGTGAAAATTAATAGTTCGTCTCGGGTTTCAACCGGTGTAATAATCGTGTTTTTATTTTGAGTCGGGCCGGCCTAAGGCCAAGGCCAAGACTTAACCTTTTGGTTATTGGGTTTTAACAGTTTCGGGCTTTATGTTGGAGTTTTCAGGCTTGAGGCCTAATAAGTGATTAGGGATTTAGAGCTTTCATTAGGGGTTACGTTTTATTTTTATTCCTTCCTCCCCTTTTCTTTTGTCTACGTCGGCCGTGATGTTTCTTCTTGGGTTCGAGCGTCAAATAGAGCATCAAGGTATCAACGAGATTTGGCGGTGGCAAGGGAGAAATACTTTTCCTTTTTGACCGACGATGGGGCAAGTGAAAAAGGGGATTAAAGGGCACGTGGTCAGCAATGGCGGTGGAGCAAATCAAGTGGGAAACTGCAAACAAGCAAGCAAGCAGCTTAATTAATAGATGTGATGATGGCGTGGTGTTGCTACTAAGTGAGGGTAGCCAAAGAATTTAAATTGCCAAGGAATTTTATAACTCTTGGTATTGGTGAGAATCAGGAGGAATCAACCACCTTGTTTTATTTATTTATATTGGTTCTTTGGGCTGGAATGTACCCGAGTAAATGGTGCAGCAATCACCTTTCCGAATTAATTAATGTGACAAAGAATTGAAGCAACAAATCTCGCCCCTTGGTTATTTGGTGTCTCGCAAATCGTTCGTAGGGTATAATCTTGTACCCTTTTTCTTATAATTAGTTATATGGTTATGGATGTCGGGGCTGATTTTAGATCGTAACAGGGTTCGGGTTTTGATAGTGATAGTTGTTGTAACCGATTGGTTGTTTGTTGGTTTAATCGTTTAATAGTCAAGTTTGCGTTTTTTTTTCTTTCTAAATCTAATGCCTTTTCATGATTTTCTCGATTGTTATCTTTTGGTTACTGATTTGATAGTGTCGGGTTTTCAGGTTGGGAAAAGATCACAATTTTATTATCTAAACATTTTATTAGCGGAAAACCAGAAACCGGGCCCATAGGGTTCTTGGCTTCCTAAACTATAAAGGAATTAAAAATAAATTTCTTATAAATATGTTCATGAGTTAAAAATGAGTTTCGGGGCTGTCGGGTGCCTCGGGAATATCGGGTTGTTGTCGGGATTCAAAACGGGTTTTTATTCAACATGCTGAATTTTGGCAGAATCTGTAATCTGAGTTTACGTTCGTTTTTACCATACTTAAAATATGTTTTTGGATTTTTGGCCCGTGCTAGTCTCTAGGTTTCTGAGTCCTTTTTCCAACGACGCTGACGGCTCGTTAATCTGATTAACGGTTTAAAAGTTATTGTTGTTTAAGTAAACCTTCGCTGGATAGTTTTCGGTTCAGCTATTCTGTCTCGTGAGCCTGTTTTGAGCCTTTTCCGTTTGGATCTAGCTTCCGAAGTCTTCTGTAAAATTGTAGTCCTCTGAGTCATTTAACTACTGTAAAAATTTGAATTATATCTAGTGAGCAGTTTAAGAGTTATAGCAGTTTCCGTGAGACCGACGGGTGCTGCCGGTTTTCTAAATTGAGTCCTTAGAACGGATTGTAATTCGGGTTTCATTTTTATGCTTTTAGGATCATCTAGGAATAACCGAGCAGCGCCTTAGAGTATTGAGGATCCTTTGGAGCTTACGTTTTCTCGAGGTGAGTATTCTCACCGTGTATTCAGTTATAACGATACGTGCATGACTCATATGGTTAACTGTTTTGATCTGTTGTACTTTCTGTGTGTTGATCTGTTATCTGAGTGACTGTTTTTGCATACTACTGATCTGAGATGGACGTGCCGAGTATCTGAGCCGGTACCAAGTCATTTTGTGCTACTAAGTGATAGGGCTATCTGTGTGGTTTATGTTAGGAGTTGAAAACATAAAAATAATTAATAAATCTCAGTGGAAATTCTGTGTGGTGGCCTGAGTGCCAAATTCTGTGTGGGCCCTTGTGGCAAATTCTGTGTGGGCCCTTGTGGCAAATTCTGTGTGGGCCCTTGTGGCATTTTAGTGTAAGAAGAGGCGAGGTTGATCTCTCGACTCGAGTTACACAAGCGCGCTATATAAATTTAAAAGATACAAAAAACTGAGAAAAATTAACTTAGTGGTAAATGATTAGGAGTTCACCTGTGTGCCCTCATGTATTGTATGTTGTAGTTGTTTGCATTTTGAGTTTATTCACTCAGCTTCCCCGCTGACCCAAAAAAACTCCCTCCCATTTTTCAGGTACTAGCAAAGGAAAGGAGAAGGTGGACGGTTGACTGTTGTATTACTTCTTAGTGCTGATGTGAAACGTTTTTATTATTTCAAAACTCTGAATTTTATTTAAGACATTTCCGCATTAAATACATTTTATATTAAATAATTATTTTGGGGGATTATTTATGGGACCTTTTTTATTATAATTTTGTACTTAAAATTTTTTAAAAATCTTGTAAATTTAAGGGTGTTACAATTTTTTTTAACCAACTCCATAAAATGATCAAGATAAACTAAAAATAAAAATTTTATTAATACCAATTTCCATGTAGTAACAATGGGTTTGATTTGTCACCTAATCCTAATCCTAAAAAAAAAATAAAAACGTCCTAAAATCGTAAAATGAAAAGATAGATAATGAGTGTAACATCAAAGTTGCCAATGAAGCTAAGGGGATGGAGAAGTAGGTTCTTCAGGATCCTCTTCAGGCTCCTCTTCCTCTTCCTCCTCCTCCTCCTCCTCTTCTTCTTCCTCCTCTTCTTCTTCAGGTTCCTCCTCCTCTTCGTCCTCTGACTCAGAATCGGATTTAGGATCCGGTGGTGCCAGGAATCTGTTGGGAGGAGGTCGAACACGCTTCCTTGCGGTTCTCATCATGACTCGTGTCCCAATTGTGGCTCTGGTGGGGGTTGATCAAGAACCGGTATGTAGCGTCCAGCGAATCGACCTTGTAGTGGTGGATTCACAGGAACATGGGGAGGTGATGCTGGTGGTGATGGTGATCGCGGTGGTGACTGCACTGGTGATGGTGGTGGTGATGGTGAGGGTGATGGTGGTGGTGGTGAAGGAGATGGTGCCCTCACTGATGATGTGTCACTGTGCTCGCTGTCCAAGCCTGATGAACCCTCAAATGAACTCGAAGACATACTGTAACAAATCTCACAAAGTGTCTCTTATGTAAGCATCTAGTAGAAATAATAATTTCTAACTAAAGTAAGTATAAGGCAAGTAAGTCTCCTAGTAGATCTAAGGAGGGATATGAGATGCAACTCGATATGCAGTAAAAAAAATTTCACCAAAATCTTTTTCCAGTTATAGATTAGACTGACGCTAATTCACTATAACTAATATCTCTGATACCAATCTGCACACCCCGTCAAAAATATAGTTTTGCGGAAGAACGAGGTGCGACTAATTAGCAACATTACACATCAATAATTGTACTTCGCATAAATTGTAAAATGGATTGCCAAAGTCGTTACAAAAACCAAAAGAAAATGTTTAACCATAAAACAAAATAATTGTTTGTAATTGAAAATTAATGTCATAAAGACTTATTGTTGAGACCAATGCATGACAATCCTTGACAAAATTTTATGCTCGACATAGCTTAATTTCCGTTACCTGACAAAATTTTATGCTCGACATAGCTTAATTTCCGTTACCTGACAAAATTTTATGCTCGACATAGCTTAATACCTTTTAAAATTTAGTTAGTTATTAACTAAGGCTTTGTTAAATAAATATTTATTAAATAAATGTTTAATTAACTAGATAATTAACTAGATAAATAAATAATTAAATTATTTTTAAATAAATAAATAATTATTTTAGAAATTATTTCAGCTTTAACAGTTTAAAAAAATTTAATAATATTAATTACTTTATTTATTTAAAATATATGTACTCTTATAAAAGGGATATTGGGCTTAAATCAAATTGTTTTAACATAAAGGACTGATGGGCTAATAGGAAAAATCGGACTGGACCTGCGACTTGGGCCAGCCAGTTGGCCAAGGCCCATTCGGCCAACAGAATTGGTTCTAAATGATTTGGGCTGTATCAGTGTTTGGGCCTCGAATTTAAATAGTTAGATCATTTTGTTTGGGCTTAAACTTTATTTGGGTTAACTTGTTTATTGACCCATCACTGCCAGCATTCTCAACTGAGCTTGCGACCCCCACTCTCCGACTGAGAACAGAAGCAGAAACCGGCAACGGCCGGAAACCTCGCCGGAAAAACGAGAGTTATCAGAAAACGAGTATAACAGACGGGATGCTTGCTAACACGCGAAAACCCGGTTAGCAACGTATGAAACTTAACGAACCAAATACATCGCCGGTGTGTGTTTGGGTGACGGCTGTGACGTATAATCGTCGTCGCCGAAAAACGGTTTTTGCCAGAATTTAATACAATCGATTAATTTAAAACAACATCCATTATCGAAGAGGTTCCGTATAATCCCACATTACCCATTTGCCATAGTTTCGATACTGGAAGTAAAACGATCCCGAAAAGTGCCGGCACACACACACACCCACTGTGTGTGTCGCCGGAGAAGATGCCCCAAAACCCAGGAAGATAACCGGACGAAAACTCACAAATATGAATGCTTATGATAACCGGAACAGTGATTAAAATCATACCTATGGAACGGAAAAGAGAGACCGAGAAGGAGATCGTTGAAAGCCTTGAATCGCCGGTAAACGCCGAGTGTTGCCGGACACGTTTCTGTCTCGACGATAAACAAAACCCAGAAAATATATAAATCTCCAATTCCTGTATGTATGCTTACAGAGAATGAAAAGAATAAGAGAGAGTTATACCTATTCGAACGAGTGAGAAAGAAACCGATAACAAGAACACGATCAGATGCGTCCTAGCTTCGCCGGAGAACTTCTGTGAAGAACACCGGAATATGCTTTCTACTTGCTATGTTTTGTAAAGTTAAGCAGGGACGGAGGGAAGTTATATAATTTGGTGTACCGGTTTAGAATTGGAGAAGATAATATAATGGTTGATGATAAGAATGCTACTTGGATAAGGCCTCCAATTCAATTTCAAAACTTGCTCCCGAAGAGTAGGAGATTTGGGTACCGGACGTGTGAGGGTGAGGAGATAGAGTCAAAGTTGTATATAATATATATATATATATATATATATATATATATATATATATATATATATATATATATATATATATATATATATATATTTTATTGATTATAATAACTGTATCTTTTATTTATCATATTATCGTTTGTACACTTTTAATGTTACTTACTCTAATTAGTTATAACTTTATTATAAAGTTCATACTTTTGACTCGGGTTTGGTCACCAACTCGCTAGATTGTAGTTAGCCACTGTTCAAGTTTAATTACTTGCATCTTTGATGTGTACAAATTAATAAATAATTTGTATGTTTTGCTAGACTTATGAAATAAAAGTATATTTTTTTATAAATGCCACTGAAAATGCCAACTAAGTAATCAAAATTAGTCGTTGGGTTAAACACCCAATCGCGAGGGTTGTCACATTATGCTATGTTTTTAGTTGAAAGGGAATATATGAATTTCTCTACGCTTATACCAGCATCTATGGCTTGTTATCATTTTCTTTATATATTTTGATGCATCACGATACTAAAATCCATACCTGAACTAATGACCTTAACCAATTAGTAACTCACTGACTCAAATTAATATCCCAAGACATTTTTTATATAATTTGTTTAATATCCTGTGATTTCTTTTGCTTAAGGTTATGGATCTTCAGGATGAGCTGCTACTCTTGCTTATTCTATATTGGCTTGTGAGACGAAGAAATTCTTTAACGAGAATACAAAGGATACGAGATAACACTTCAGCGTTAACCGGGCATGCATACACACAAGAGTTACTAAATGGATCCAATACGCAATGTCAAGAATTGATGCGTCTCTCTTGTGATGCATATGTACTATTATGTAAGCATTTTAAACAACAAAATTGGTTACAAGATAGTAAGCATGTAAGTGTTGAGGAAAAGATGGCAATCTTTTTGACAACTATTGGACACAATGAACGTTTTCGAATGGTCAAACGTAGATTTCAACATTCAACACAAACTATTCATAGTTGTTTTCATGAAGTTTTACAAGGAATGGTGAAATTCGCAAAAGAAATTATACGACCACCATCGTTTGATACGACTTCAATTATGTCAGATCGACAAAATAGACTCATGGAAATATTCCTGGTATGTTTTATTTATAGTACGTAAAAAGATTAGTATGTGTATAGAGTTATATATATATTTTGCTATTATAATGAAGGGAGCAATTGGTGCACTAGACGGAACTCTTGTGCATGCAGTCGTACCCATTGTTGGTTCCCAACAACACAAACGTGTTGCGTTACGGCTAAGTAAAGACTTAAATATAAAGAACACACAAGATTTCAATGATTAAGAGTTTATTAAAACAACTTAATACAGTATAAAGTTTGCGGAAATAGATAGTACACTAACTAAAACTTTATACTTGAAATGACACTTTTACTTGCTCAAACTAAGGAGACTATGCAAGGAGAGTAATATCAGCTGATACTAACAGCTGATATTGAATGCCCGAGTAATAACTATGAAGAAGTTAATACTAGACAATAACAAACTCTCAGAGAATGTTCTTGTGCTATGAATGCTAAAAGGTGTGTGTAAATGCAAGCATTTACGTCTCTATATATAGTCCAAGATCCATGTTCCTTTGTCCACAAGTTAATCGACGTGTAAACATATCATTCGTCGATGTAGACTTGTCCACGGAAACATTAAATGCTCTTGCATACGTTATAGTCCCAATTGTACTTTGTGTCAACTTCTCTTGTAACCTTTTCTGACGCACAGTGAAAAGATGTACTATGATAGTACAAAAGATGTTGACTTTCTCTATACATGCTTGGAGGGACAAACGATGATGTTCTGACAACTTATCTTCTATTACCGAAATAGAAGATCCTCATCGTTTTCTTCTTCTTTGAGCGGGAAAGGAAAATATTCAAAGTGTCAAGAATATTTTCCACCAAGTCTTTATCTGCAGCGGGTACCATCAGCTGATTCCACTATCAGCTGAGTGGTCTTCTTCTTGTCTTTGTCCTTTGGCCATAGACTTCGAATGATTACTCTTGAATTGCTGCTGATTTGACTTGATTCCTAGAGCTGAGTACTAACTCAACTGAAGGTATATTGCATATACTTGTTTCAGCTGATATACTAGTACAAAAATAGGCTACGACCACAGTTTTTTAAAATAGTCTAGCCACAATTTGACTTGTTTGTGTGGCTAAAAGTAAAAAATAAAGTTCTAATGTTGTTTTAGTCACATTTAACTTATTTATTGTGACAATTTCAAATTAGATAGATCACTTTAGCCACGATTTAACATGATAAAAGTGTCCATAGCTAGCCACAGTCACGTAGTGTGGCTAAATGTCAGACTTTTCGCCATAGTTGTTTCTTAAAATGTGACATTATTTTGTGTAGTTAATATGTGAGGCAAAAAATATATATTTAGTCACATGAATTAATTGCTTGTGTGTCCAAAAGTGGTGTTTAGTAGCCACATAAATTCATTGTTGTTGAAAGGTTGTATACAGCCACAATCATTATTGTGTGTGTATGTGGCTATACGACAAACAATAGCCACTTAATTTTTTTATGTTTGTGTGGCTATATGATGGATATATGTCATATCTTAAAACATAGTCACAATATACCTAAAATTGCGTGTGGCTATAACATAAGCAATAGCAATGGTAATCGTAAAACAAAAAGTATGTGACTATAATTAGTTTATAACCATAGTTTAATTCACTATAAATGTGTGTCTACAAGTAACAACTTGCCACGTTAATGGTGTTAAATATGGCTAAATGTTATCAAAGGTCACATCTGACAAAGAATTATGTGGCCAAAGGACAAACAATAGTCATGATTAAATTTATATGTGTAACCACTACTAAGAGAGAAGGTAGTACAAGTATAGTTGAGCATAGATGATTATTAGCCACATGAATTCGTTATTGTTGTCATGTTAATGGTGTTAAATATGACTAAATATTATCAAAGGTCACATGTGAGAAAAATTTATGTGGCTAAAAGTAACCAGTTGTCACAGTTTTTTTTTTACTATGAATGTGTGTCTGAAAATAACTAATTGTCACGTTAATATGTTTAAATGTTGCTAAATGTTATCCCACATTGCTATATGTAAGAAAGTGGGAGAATTATTTTTATTATAAAAAGAAGGGGGCACTAAGTCTCTTGGAGAAGTTAATGCTTGATGCCCTTAGGTCTTTCATGGTTTAACCCTGGTTTTTACTAGGGTTTGACTATTACCGGTCGGTTTTGACCGATCTAGTTTTTGACAATTATTTTAAGCAATCAAACCGGTTGTGTATTTGAGTCACAGTTCAATCGGTTACGTAGACTGGTCTAACCCGGTTTTTAAAGATTTATAATTGTATGTCCTAATTATACTTTTCGCCACTATTTGAGTAATTGTATGTGTCTAAAAGGTATACTATAGTCACAATTAATATACTTTTTTGTGACTAAATAATAACATGCGCCACTATCAAAATAAATTTGTGTCACTATTGGCTAAACAATAGTCACACAAAAATAAAAAAAAGTGTGTCTATAAAGAGCTTGTAGCCACACGATAAGATAGAATGCATGATTACAACAACAAATTTTCTTCCCGAATAGCCACACTTTAGGCTATGGCTACTGTTTTTCGGCTAATACAACCACTTAATTTAAATGTAGCCATATGTTGCCTAAAATGACACAACCTTTGGTCACGCTTTTAGTGGAAAAAAAATTGAGTGACTAAAGGCATATGGTCACAGTTTTATCATGTGACCATTGCTCATTTTTGTACTAGATACGTACTTCAGCTAAATTTATTCGTCTTAGCTATCGATCATCAAATCTTATTTACTTAGTCTTGGGACTAACACCCATTAATCAGCAAACCGCTTATCGAGGAAGGGGTGGAGGTCGGTGTTCTCAAAATGTTTTAGGAATTTGTGATTTCAATATGATATTCACATTTGTTTGGGCCGGATGGGAAGGCATAGCACACGACTCTAGAATTTTAACAGAAGTTCCAACTTCTGGGTTTCCGTTTCCTCCACCAAGTATGTATTATTCTCATTTAGTATTTCAAATTTGTTAGTATTGGTTGGCAGATTTTAGACGTCGCCGTGCTTTAACTAGAGAAGAAAAATTCAATCATGCACATGCACAGCTGAGAAATGTTATCGAACGTGCTTACGGTGTTTTAAAAGCGAGATTTCCGATTTTGAAGCAAATGGCCCCTTATCCATTTTCAATACAAAGAAATGTTGTGATAGCATGTTTCGTGGTACACAACTTTATAAGAACGTGTAATATTCATGATCAGATATTTATGGAGTGGGATGAGGATATGGTATTTAACAACGAAGAACGAGTCGATGAAAATGGGGAAGAAGAACAAGATGGAACACAATGGGGTGCTCAAAGTACTCAATATATGACAAATTTCCGTGATGAACTTGCTAACCAATTAGTATAAAATGTTTCAGTTTAAATAATTTTTTTCAAACTCTTATGCTGAATTAATGTTTTAGTTTTTATGGTGTTTTAGATTATTAGTGACATTTTACATTAATATAATTAAAAATATTTGTATTATTATTCGTATAAAAAAAATTAGTTATATAATTTATAATTTTCATTTATTGCTTTTATTTTGAGATAATCAAACAATGATTTTCTATTAAGAACTTATTGTATACAGAAGGTTAAAAAAGTAATTTATTCATATTCAGACAGTTGATTCAACATAAAAATCAAACAACAGATTGTTATTTCCAGACAGGCATCATATATCCAAACAGATACTTTATACAGACAGCACTTAATAGAAAAAAAACAAACAAACCCTAAATAAATTATGGTATAAAACATAAATAAACGGTTAAAAAAATTATGGCCCCTATTTGAAAATTTTAGTATAGGCGTGGGCCTATGATTCATACGTTGTTGGTATTGCTTTTTAGTTAAGTTGTGTTTTGTGTTAATCAATTATATTCTTAGTCACAATTTCTTTCATATTACCATATTGTTAAAATAATGATAAATTGTGAATTACTTGTTAGAGTCGTAGTCACAAATTTCTTTAATATTTTTTGGTGTTATCATATTTTTAATCAATAAAATTACCATAATGCCGCTACTTACAAATATTTGCTCACACGTAGTTGTTTTATATATATTCTAACTAAAAATGGATCCACTCAAAAGTCTTCCTTAATTTTCTTTTATAAATAAACCTCCTCCTTTGCAAACTTGAAAAGTATGGAGGCAACTGGAGGTGATGAAGAGGGAGGCGAGGGGCTGTCGCCTTTGCCATTGAAGAGGCACAACAAACCATCAGCTGCTAACATTCATTTCCTTTTCCATCTCTAATAACAAATTGAATCTCGTACATTTTGGCATATTTGAATCTCGTTATCTTGTCTTGGATATATGATCGTGCAACTATATTCAGATCATCACATGAAGTCATCTTCCCTGGATATTACAGGTATCTAAAAGATATTTATTTCATCTTATGCATGGTAGCATTTTTGTTGCTTTTGCCACTGCTGTTCTAGCCACTCTAACCGCCACACGCGCCCGTTTCAATCTTGTGTGCATCGATATGATATATCTCTACTATAATTGGACGTCAACCTTTTGTTGCTTAATATTATTGTAAACTCATGAATGTTGTTGTTGATTTAATTTTGTAATTATTTATAAGATCCAGATTTGAACCTTTGTCTATTGTTATTTTTCTCCACGTATACATCTTAATGTTATTGTCCACCACTTCCCTTTAGTATAATCGGCCCGGATTTGGTGGGGATTAGACAAAATTACGGAGAGAAATTAGTGTGAGGGTATATATGTACTTTTACGTTAAAAATCAGCCATATAAATTAAAAATGCAAGTGAATACTCCCTCCTTCCCACAAAAAACTTCTCACTTCACTCTAAATTTTTATCCCACAAAAAAACTTCTCATTTCTTATATTTGATGGGTCCCACATAATAAAAAACAATTAATACTAAAGACCCCATCACTAATATCCAATAACTATCTTTCTCTCTCCAATCCAACCTTATATTTTAATCAAAAGTATTAACAATTACCCACCACTAACTATCACTTAAAAACTGGTGAAAAAACTTTATGGGACGGAGGGAGTATATAAGCTCCCACTTTCAAGAATAAAAGGGATTCATTAAAATATAACTTTATGAGCTCCACTTCGATGATCCCGGCAATTTTGCTCCAGGTTTCTCAATTTAACCTAACTTCATCAAATCAACTCGATATGAAATTCAATTTCACTGTCACGGCTCGTAACTTCATCAAATCAACTACTACTATTCAGTTTCTGTTCAAATCAATTCCAAAGGAGTAAACGTCGGTGATGGATCTATTCCGGCGTTCCTGATGCCGAAGAAGAACACCCCGAAATTGGGGACGATTGTGTCGACTACCGGACAAACTGTGGATGATTATAGCGGTCTGAAATAGATTCTGAAGAACAAAAAGAGTTTATTCACGATTCAGCTTGATACTGAAGTGAAGGTGAAGGTGAAGGTTGGCGGATTAACGACTAAAAAGGAACTAATTAGGGTTTTCTTGTAATGGAATTAAGGTGGTGGCACCTACCGGTAAAACAGCAACGACGGCAACAAGAGGTAGATCTTCAAATCAAGATATTAAAATGGCCAATTCGAATTGAAGAAAAAGGTCTGATTATCTTAATTTGATTTTTATGAACTATTTTTTGTTACAGCAAATTTTTTTCCGATGGTTATGAAATTAATTTTATTTTTGAATATTTAGAGTATTAGTAAAATGCGTATGTATTTCAACTTTCGGAGTTAGGGACAACCTAGGATCTTCAATTATAATTGGCAATCCTAATAAATCTGCTAGCGGAAATGGAATATCTGAGGTTGATTCATAATTTATTCTTCATTCGTTAATAAATTTCATTAGGAATTGGTAGTATCAGAATTCGAATCGTTAATCTATGCAAATTGCACCATTCAGAATTCATATCAATTTCACCAAAAAAAAGTAGTTTTCCCAACGTTTGGTTTTTGACAGATTTTGACTATCTACCCCAAATTTGACTGCCTAATCCTGATTTTGACCGCCTAGCCGCTATATGGCCGATTATACTTAAAATGTGGCGGGAACCACCATTGGCCGCCTAGGCCAATTTCTGAAACCATCAAAAGCATGCTTTTGAAAAACAAGTGTCTAAACATACTCTTACAAAGTATAATAAGAAGAAAAGAAAAAAAAAACAACTTTATTCATATCACACTTGAACTGTTGAACACATAACAAAATTACACAACAAAAGAAGGCCTATTACATGCTATTTGCTAGAAGCAGAATAACAACATACCCTTATCCATAAATAACTTATTCTTAGCTAGGACGCGCACGTTATAACATAAATAGATAACATTAATATGAATGCAAATACGATCTTGAACGCAAAACCCGATGTTTTAAGCTCCTTCAAAAATATTTTGTAAATATTCAAGACATCATTAACATGTGTAAAGTTAGATAAATCCCATTGAGAAAACAACTTACTCCCGCATTTCTTTCCGACGGGCCTTTTTCTGATATTACATCGCTTAGGGATGCTTATTGCAATAGCAGGCTTTATACCAGCTTTTTTAGCCAACGGCGAGAGCAAAACTGCACAAATACATTTTGGTAATTAATTGGCCCTAGGATTCCCACCCGCACCCAAACACGGGCTCAAACTAAGGGCAGCAGAGCAAATGGGTGTTCTTCCACACTCACCCGCAGCATTAACATTTATAATTAAAGTTTGTGTAGCAAACAAGTACACAATCAATAGTGCAAAGAGAACACATGTATTGGATTAATGTTTGTGTTAATTTGTTAAAATGATTTGAGAATTTGTGTATTAAATAGGGGAATTTGGGAAGAGGTGTGAAAAGGGGATGGTAAGGAACTAAGTAGAAGGAGTATATGGTGGTGTTAAGATTTATGTAATTATTTGTATGAAATGTAATGATTTTGGTCATGTTTTTGTTGGTGGTGCATAACGTTTGGATGACATAAGAACATGCTCTTTTATTTGGTGCCCTTTTATCATCCCAATATGTAGATTTTTTTTGTATTATATACAGCTAATGAAAATGAAAATGAAGATTTTCAGATAGAAAACTATATTATATAATATAATATAAAATTGTGAATTCATGAGGGCTTTCTTAATTTCTTCATAAACATCTCGATCGATCGCTACTTCTAGCGTTGCTCTATCATACAGTGTCAAGCCGCTCCCCACTCTACTCTGCTTTCTGCTCCCGAACGCATGTTTGTTGTTTCAATTTATATATACTTAATTCAATGACCCATTATCCGAATTTTATTAGTTTAGGGGCGTTTGGATAAACTTAAATAAATTATAGAGTTTGTCCATGCTTTCAAGGCATAATATAAGAATCATTAATTAAATAACATGTTTTAACATATTAAAGAATACATTAAATAAAGTCTGAATTTTCAATAAACAATAATGAGTCCCATACCTTTTGAATAAAGTGAGGTTAATAATGTTTAAAACTACAAAAGTAAGGGTAAGGGAGTCATTTCAATTTGTTAAAGTAGATAGTTAGTGGGTGTGAGTCCTACTATTTTTTGCCAAATAAGATAATTTTTTCAAAGTGTGTCATTTATTTTGAATCACCCAAAAAGAAAAGTGTGTCACTTATTTTAAATCGGAGGAAGTATTAGTAATCTCTCAAAAGCATACTTAACAAACTTAAGTTTGACTAATCACGTTATGAATGCCTAGACATGAATAAATCAGTTTTTTTCTTCTTAAATCTGTTCTATTTCGGTTAATCATGGTCAAATCTGGTTTGGGTTGAAACTTATACGGATTGTACGGTTTTGGGTCGAAGATAGTGCATCTGATAGACATCGGTTCAGACTTCAGACCAGATCAAAATCGAACCGGGAAGAAAACGGTCTGGGAATCCGGTTTGAATCTGATTCGGCGGGGTTTTTCAATTTATTTTGCTCATTTGAGTGGTGTTACACACTTACACGTTCTAAGATATCAAATAAACTAATAAAAATAAAGTTTTAAACATTAAACTAGGAAATCATAATAATAAAGGTATGTCGAAATCATAATAAAAATACAATCATAATTGCACTGAACTTCCGGATTTCTCTTTGCAAGTACTACTTTAACAATGCTAAAATGACTTGAGGATTCCCCAAACACTAATGCGGTTCGAAAGCCATTTTTGTGAGCGATTTTGCATTTTTTTTAGCATTTTTAGAGTTTGATTGAGAGTGTTTTTGTGTTGAATGATCCCTAACATGTAGGGTATTTTTAAGCGAATTGGGGAATATAAAAAAAAGTGCATATTCAAGTTGGGGACCGAGCTCCAACTCATCTATAACGACAAAGTACTAAAACTGGTTTCTACAAACCGGCTCTCAAACGGGTTTCAATGGCTACATAAAGGTAATATTGAGCCGCTTTTATAGATCTGGTTTTAAACCGGTTTATCTACCGAAGTACGATCCAATCCCGAACCAGTTACAAACCGGTTTCAATAAGTTTGAACTGGTTTGGAGCCAGTACCAAACCTTTTCCGGATCACGAACGAATTTTTTTGTTCACATCTAGGAAAAGCCCACCATCAAAGATAATATATTGGAAATTCAAGCCCATGAAGCAAACCTAATTTGAGCAAAAGCCTTAAAAACATGGGTGAGCATGGGGCGGTTTGGGGCGGTTTTTAACTATAACCAAACCCCGCCCTGAAAGTTCGGGTTTTAAAAATTACACCCCGTTCGGTTTCGGGTTTTTCGGTTTCGGTTTTTCGGGGTTTTCGGGTTTTTCGGTTCGGTTTCGGGGTATTTTTCGGTTTTTTGTTTTCCTTTAAATTTACCAATTTGTTATCTTAAAAATTAATGTTATAATTCAAACTCTCAAACCTTAGCATATTTCGTTATAAATAAAAAACAACTAGTAAGTTTAATATAATGTAATAAGATTAATAATAGAATATTATTATTTAAAAGATAATTAAACGTCAAATCTTTTATAAATATAAAAATATTTTTATAAAATTTGAAAGATATATAATGGCGGGGCGGGGCGGGGTTTTCGGTCGGGTTTTTCATATGCCCCCGAAAACCGCCCCAAACATTCGGGTTTCCAAAAATCAAAACCGTTGACATCGGTTTTTCAAATGGTTCGGTTTTTTCGGGTTTTTCGGTTTCGGTTCGGTTTTTCGATTTTTATGCTCACCCCTATAAAGTACCAAGAATAAAAAACAAATCACTAACAACTACTTAGATAGTTAGATATTAACAACCGGAAGTAGCAGGCTTTTGTAAGCCCGAAAATATTAGTCCAATGAGGCCCACATGCTTATTTCAGTGACCACGAGTTTAATACTTATGTTTAAAAGTTGTATTTAAAATTAAATTTCATAGTTGTCGTTGCAATTAATATTATTCAAAATTAAAAATTGAATGTTATGTTCATGAGTCAATCAATGAGATATTTTATGTGAATGGTTCAATTAATGTTACTGATGTACGCATGTCAAAGGATTCGAACCCGGGACCTATATATCGAGCCACTGCCACTAACACCACTACCCGTGGTCGCCGCAAAATATAGACACAGGGTATCCGCCGCCGCATTGCGCCGGTACTCTGCTAGTTATAGCTAAAAAGATACTTCCTCCGTATCACATTAAGTGATACACTTTCTATTAATGGGTGTTTTATAATTAGTGTCTAAGTGATATACTTCAAAAGTTACCTTATTTGGTAAAAAAGTGGGACCCCTCCTCCACTAATATCCACATTAATAAAGTGAAATTAACCTTATACATTTACTTTTACTTTTAAAACTCATTAATATCACTTTATTCAAGTAAAGTGGGACCCAACCTCCACTAACTATCTACTTTAATATATTTAATCTTACTTTAATATTTTACCTAAAAAACCGTGAAACTCAAAATGTATCACTTATTGTGATACGGAGGAGTATTAAATAGGACCCACAATACTTAGTTCCTTACCATGAGAGAATGTAGATATATCCAAGGTTCTAGAAAGCGTAAGGCGTGGCGGCACCATCAAGCCTCGACCAAGGCGAGTCATGGCGGGCCATGACGTTTTTCAAGACGTGACTTAAGCCGGCATATTTTTTATATAATTTATATATATACGTATATCAAATTAAATAAAAATTATAGATATATTGATTTATATAACAATTCATATATAAAGCTTATAAAAAATGTTACATCTAAATTTATAATTAAATATGTTATCATTTTTTTTTAAATTTAATTTTTCTGCCGCCTTACAAAAAACTCGTCATAAGGCGCGCCTTATCGCGCCTTATCACGCCTTATCTCACGCCACGCCTAGCCTAGCCGTCATAGTCTGTTTCGTAACGTCGACGACGCGCCTCACGCCTTGGCGCCGCCATGGCGCGTTTTTTATAACCTTGGATATATCATATCGGTCCCACATTAATGCTTCTTGGCCCTTTAACAGCTCGCCAAACCTATGGTGATTTTCCTTTGGCGGCTAGCTTGTTGGCGGATATTGTGGTATGGCGACCGCCAAAGGGTATTGACGAGCCCTTTGGCGGACCATACCTAGCGTTCTTAGGAAGAAAATAAAATAAAAGCAAAAGAGGAATGATAATTAGGTATGATTCAAATCCTTGGCTAAAATAAACCGGTTCACGAATGGGGTTTTCCTGTGGTTACTTGAGGGAGCATGAGTCTTTGCCGCAAATGTATGCGGTTTGACTTGAGTATATCCATGTTTGTTTATGAACTCATTCCAATGATACTCCAAAATTTGTATCTAATGAGCTTTGAACCTAAAACTTCTTGTAAGAAGCATATGTTGGGGGCAGTTAAAATACCAGCTAAATTATTACTAATAAAACTCAACAACATATGTAATCAATGCCAATTTTTCGAAACAAAGTTTACTCTTCATTGTTCAATATTTAGCATATATCATAAATGTATATTTGGCGATGAGTTTCGTTTGAAGGTAACAGTTGTAACTTTTATTTTAAAAGAAAAAGATCTAGAAAGAAAAATAACTTTAAGTGGCTGATAAAATTAAAAAGAATTCAGAGACCTTAGAAGAAATATCAACA
The DNA here is from genome assembly GCA_963853835.1 of Calendula officinalis. Classification (NCBI taxonomy): domain Eukaryota; kingdom Viridiplantae; phylum Streptophyta; class Magnoliopsida; order Asterales; family Asteraceae; genus Calendula; species Calendula officinalis. Next base: position 37,243,017 of record OY970830.1, on the reverse strand, counting down.
ATATACTATTAAATAATCACATTCTTCCTACACTTAACCCTATAGAGATACGATATCTTACATGGTACGAATCTGACACTGAGATAAATGAGTTATGGTTGAGCTTAAATGGGTTAGGCCGTTAGGGTCGTAAGAGGGTCGACATGACTAACCTATTCAACAAATAGGTTGAGTTAGAATTAAGCTTCCCAAGAGGGTCGACGTGACTAACCTATTCAACAAATAGGTTGAGTTAGAATTAAGCTTCCCAACATGTTTACAATTACCCGTTTAAAGTTACAACTAAAAATGAATAAATTTTATATATTACAAGTATAATCCATTTTTTCCAAAAATCTCAAACTATTTTATGAGAATTTAGGTTTAGGTTTTGGTATTTATCATGTACCTTTTATTTATAATATAATTTCTTATATTTAAGCCTTAATATTATCCAAATATACTATACAAGTCCATCTTATAATATATTGCATGTACCTTTTAAATTTTTAACTAGGATGGTAATGCTAAACCGTTTATTACATTGGTTGAGTTAGTGACGAATTTCTCAACATGATTAACTAAAGAAATATGAACTTGTCAACATGCCAATCCGAACATGATACGAATTATCACTCCTAGTTGTTTGTCTATTTATGTCATTTTATATATGGTGTGAATTATTACGTTAGTTCCTTTTTAAAACCTTCAAGTTGCTTCTCATTGTTAATTACTTAGTTTCTCCAGCATTTGTCATACTCTCTTTTCAAAATTGTATGTCTAATATGGTTAAAGAAGCATCATAATGCAAGTAAATGACAAACTTGGAAAGGTTAGAAGCACAATTAAGTGATTAAACAATATATTAATCAGTTTATGCCACTTTTAGGCTATAGGTTTGGAATTCCTTTGACTAATGCATATCAAGTTGTGGCGTCTGGTTGAAGATAATAGACAACAAGTTTATGCTACTTTTAGGTTATATTCTTATTTCTTAACCTAATTAATTTGGAAGAAGAAAAAAATTTGTACATATTTGGTCATTTAAAAAGTGGGATTATATTCTCTTTCTAAAATTGTGTCTCTAATATGGTTACGAAGCATCATAATGCAAGTATTTGACAAACATGAAAAAGTTAGAAGCACAATTACGGGAGTAAGTCAGTAAACAATAAATAAATACCTCCTAGGCTATAGGATTGGAATTCTAGACTAATGCAAATTAAACATATTCTTTTTCATTGTTCTTTTACCTTTTTATTTATTAAACGTTTTCAAAAAACCATAAAGGTTGGGATTTTGTTAATAACAACTTGTTAAAATGTTAATTAACAAAAAAATATTTCTGTTTACTCAATGCAATACATTTATGAAGTATATGGTAGTTATAATTTCTTTGTTTTACCAATATTAAGGAAAGTTTATGTACATTTTGTACAAATCTCATATTTTATTTTTAGCAATATATCTTTTGACGGGTAACACTTAGTTGTTATTACTACAATCCTGAAAATTTAAACTTAACGTAATTCCCATAAAATTGATTAAGTGGCTAATTTTGGTTTCATAAATTACCAATTCACAACCTTTAGTTTTTCATGAAACGTGAGCCGATTACACCTTTCACACACCATGTTGAAACTTTTGAGCACCTTATCATTGATGAATTGAAATGTTGAAATAGTGATAGATGCAGAAAAAAAACTAAACAGCGTTATTAGGCTTATAAACGAACCGAACATACGAACGGGCCTTGTTCGTGTTCGTGTTCGTTTGTTAAGGAAAAAATGTGTTCGTGAACGGTTCACGGACACTTATCGAACGAAATTTTGTGTTCGTGTTTGTTCGTTAAGAAAATTTAGTGTTCACGAACGGTTCGTGAACAAGGGTAACAAACATAAACGAACACAATGAACATAAACAAACAAAAACGTACACAAAACAAACATAAACAAACACAAAAGTACACAAACAAACATAAACAAACACAAACGTACACAAACGAAAAAAGTACATGAAAACATGTTTCTACCATTTCCAAAACAACCTTAAGGATATCAGAAATATAAGTTGCATAACTGAAACATGAACAACCCAAGATTGTTAATTCTAAACAATTAATGGAGATTTAGGGTTGTGTGTTTCTAAATGAATTTAACAAGAAAATCTAAACCTAAGTGTAACATCCTCAAATCGGGTCTAGTTACAAGTGAATGGTACGTAGTCATTCTATTATTTTAATAAAGAATATATATATAATGTAAAATTATAATGATAACTAGAAATATATATGAAAGTTATGAAAATTAATATGAAAATTGAAAATATTAAATGGTTTTACATTATGATTCGGTCCCTGTTAAATAAATAGGATATGTAATTAGTAAGTTGTAAGTTAAAAGAGGGTATAAATACATGTGTTTTAAATAAATAAAACACAAAGTCGGTTCCTTTCCCTACGTATCATATCTCAGGGGGCGTTTGGTTCGTTGGAATTCCCTGGAATTAGTGGGAATTGGAATCTAATTCCAGAGATTCCTGCGTTTGGTTCACCATTTTCAGGATGGAATTGGAATCCATGACACCAAAACTTTCCTTCAGTTGAGGGAATTCAGATTCCTTCCAACACCCTAAGGAATTCAGATTCCTTCTGACTACCAGACCTCTCCTTCACTTGATCGGGTGTTAATTGGATTTCCGGTTTATAGGGTCGGGTTAAAACTGAACCCGAATAATTCAACCAACCCGATTCAAGTCCGGGTTAATCGGGTATCTTATTCGGGTTTCGGGTTATATCATTTGGTTCGGTTGACGGGAGAAAAGAATCGAATTTGTTTGACCCGAAACACGAACCGTATTCGGTTCGATTATCGGGTATAATTTTTAGGGGTGAGCATTTGGACCGAAAAACCGAACCGAAAACCGACCGAAACTGAACCGATAACATGTTATCGGTTTGGTTTCGGTTTTGAAAATTCATTGTTTTCGGTTTCGGTTCGGTTCGGTCTTTTGAAAAGGATGAACATTTGTCCTAGAAAATCCGATCTGAAACCGAACCGAACCAAAACCGATAACATGTTATCGGTTCGGTTTTGAAGATTCATTGTTTTCGTTTTCGGTTCTATCGGTTTTGGTTTGGTTTTTGGACCGAGCTCACCCCTAATAATTTTAATACATCAAAACCAAACCCGACCGAACTGACCTGGAACCCAAATAACTCGACCGAAAAACACCCCTAGATGGTTGTGGAGTGATGGAACTACATTTAAATTCCAATTCCTAATGACACAAACCAAACACAAAAGGCAAGGAATTGGATTCAAATTCAAATTCCTTCGGATTCCAATTCCATCCCAGATTCCAATTCCACTGGAAAACATTCTGCGAACCAAACGCCCCCTCAGTGTCTCAACCTTCTTCATTTTCTCTGTTCTTATTATCTTCAAAGGCAGACATCAAACTGAAGAACAAAATCAGTTCTAAATCATCAAATTACGAGCTTCAATCTTCACTACTTCATCTCATCATCATCTCTACCTTTCAATTTTGGGTAAGTTCTTCATGTTCACTTCTAGGTTCTTAAGCTTCAACTGAGTTAAGTGTAATTTTACATCAATAATCTGATTCTGATGTTAGAAATTAATCCTTAGTACTTCTAGATACAATAGAACACAAGAATTAGTTTTAAAATTGAGTAATTTGTGATTTTGGTAAAAATCCCATTTTGGTGCAAATGGTTAAAACGTAAATTAGTAAAAAGATATGATTTGGATGTCTAAATTTGATCTCTACAATGTCTATAATCTGAAAATAATCCAAATCAATTGCCAACTTGGTGAAGTTGGTGAAATTTGATTATTAAGCACATAAATAGGTCAAAAATTGCTAAAATTCTAATGAATCTTAAAATTGATGTCTGAATAGATTATGAATATGTTTTAAACAATGTTTTGATACTAAATAACCATAGAAAACATGTGAGATTCGATCTGGACGTGTTGGGGTCGAATTGGTGAAAAATACCGAAATTTCAGAAAGTTTGACTTTTGTTGACTTTTGTCGTCTTTTCGAGTTAGGACCTGAAAATTTGCAGATCATATCTTCATATTAGGGGCAATATTCTGTCTTTAGAAGTCTTGTTCAAAAAAACCCGTTTTGGTGTCGATCCGTAAGAATCATAAAGTGGGCCATTTTGACCCGTTTGGTCAAAATGAGCCAAATACTTGGTTTTAAAGTTGGAGCAGAATTCTTGGGAGAATATTACACTTTTAGAGTAATTTTAATGAGTCTAATAGTGCTAAAGTATTGGTATGGATTAATATTCAATAAACACCCGTAAGTAAGATTTTAGATTATTATACATGAAGTGTCTTTGGCTAGTAAATTATTATTATATAATAATGGTATTTATATATTTTTTAATTAGATACTTCCAAGACTTCATAAAATCAAAGGAGTGTGCATTTGCTAAGCAAAGGACCCGAGGTGAGTACCGGTTAACTTAATTATCAAAGTAGGAATGTTATATATATATATATATATATATATATATATATATATATATGTATAATAGCATTTCTTGTGTATAACTTGTTATGAGTTTGGGAATGTACATGAAAACAATCTTGTGTATAACTTGTTATGACGGGTTAGCTATGTCATTTGTGATAAACGATGATACGGGCTTTTGTAGGCCAACTGTGTTATGTGATAATATGGCTAAGCCAAATGTGTTGTGTCCGGAACAACACTTTGTTATTGTTGGTTGGGGTCAGCCGTGGCTGGATCGGGTTGGGGCCTTGTGCCGTCAACCATGATTAACGGTGATTACCGGTTGGGGCCTTGTGCCGTCAACCATGGTTAATGTCGTCCCTCAACATTGTTTGGGCTCTCAGTTTCCCGCTGATCCCGAGGAGTTAGTGCTCCCGTAACGTAATGGTGGACCGCTACCCGCTCACCCACCGGCGTGGTTGATGTGACTGGTTTCCCCAGTATGGATCATTGAGCCGGGCTGGCTACCCTGCAAGATGTGACTCCTGCGGACTATACTAGTGCATCGTTATGTGTTAGGATAGCACTTCTTGTTACTACATGATATGATGTTCCTATTGTGATACTTATGTTTAATCGTTACTCACTAGCTTTTATAGCTAACCCCTATACCCTTCCCATGTGCAGGTAATTAGTAGATAACGGTGAGGATGGGTGCTATATACCGGATAGTATAGATAGCTTTTGGGAACACCATTGTGCATGCTTTTATTTATAATAGGTAGTAATGGTTAGTTGATAATCCGGTAACACCATATGGCTTTTGAAAACTTATTTGTAGTTCTTTTGTAAACATATTATATAATTTCCGCTGCTTTTGTATATACGATATATTTTGAAACAAACAGGTTATGGAAAAGTTCTATTTACAAACGAAATCACGCAATTTCAAAACTCGAAAAAAAAATAGCTCGAAAATCGCGGTGTTACACTAACGACTTTATATATTTATATTTTTTATTTTAATTATAATTAATCAATAATATGAATAATATTTTATATTTAATTCAAGAATAAACGAAGGCGAACACTAACAAACGAACGCATGTTCACGAGCGGATGTTCACGAAGGTAAACGAACGAACGGGCCTTTGTTCGTGTTCGTTTGTTTAACTAAACGAACATAAAACCTTGTTTATGTTCGTTTGTTTAGCTAAACGAACGAACATAAACGAACTCCCACATAATGTTCTATTCATTTAGAGGCCTAAGCGTTATCTTGAATAGTTGTGATGTATGTGTAAATTAAAAACACTTGCTTTGACTAAAATTGCCAACTTTTGGACGCATATTATTATTTTTCCATATTTTCACTTGAATAATTTGTTTTCAATAAAATGTAGACTTAATTGTAAGAATGGTCACTGTGGTTTGGTTAAACTGTACGTTTGGTCCCTGTGTTTTATTAAGTGCAGACGGTATCCATGGTATGCATTTTTTGCACTCATGGTCCCTCCCCTAATGCTGTTAAGTCAAATCTGTTAGTTAGGGGCATTTTCGTCATTTTATTCTGTTCTTTTTCTTCTTCTTCCCCTCCTTTCTTCCTCAAACTCACTCAAGCAAATCGATCAATATATCATCATACCACTTAAAACCCTAACTTTTGTACGAAATTCAGTTCCTAGTTTGCAATTCGAACCTTTTTCTAATTAATTTCGAAGTTTAGCTTAATTTCAAAGATTGAATCTTCGTTTTACTGGATTTACCGGAGATGGTCGTCTCTCGCCGGAGTACACACTATAATCACACACACAACTCAAATCAGTCAAGCGCATTTTCACAGCAGCTAAAGAAACATTGGCGGAAGATATGGAAAAACTGAGGAATCGAACGAACATTACCACATCTTCTTCTTCCTCCCTCCGGTAAATAGATCTGTGAACCCAGATCCTCAATCGGACGAACATCACCAGGCGGCGGTGGTTCTGGTGTTTGAAGGCGGCGGTGGTTCTGATGTTTGAAGGGCAGCGGTGTGATGATTACAGATGTCGTAGGAAAGTTGTGGGTGGTTGTTAATGGCTGCGTTTTACAGCAACGGCAATAGGTGCCTTCAACAATTACCGGAGAAGATGATGGGTTGAAGTAGGGTTCTTGAGTTATGGGTTTCTTCTACAGTGCACCCACCACCGGAATTTCGTACATAGCTCCGGTGAGGAAGTCATGAGAGAGGGAGATAGAGTTAGAGATGATGAAGGAAAAAAAGAATTTACAGAAGCAAGCTTGAATCGATTTCATGGTTGGGATTTTGTTAGGTGGCAGGAATAAATTAATTTAATAAAAGAATTAAAAAATATATATCAATTATAAAATGCTTGGGTGGACCACACATATAAAATGACTAAAATACCCATGACTAACAGACTTAAGTTAACAGTGTTAGGGTGGAGGGACCATGACTGCACAAAAATGCAAACCATGGGTATCACGCCTCGGCACTTGCACTTAATGAAACACAAGAACCAAACATGTAATTTGACCAAGCCATAGGAACCGTTGTTACAATTAACTCTAAAATATAATGCCCAAACAATTGAGAAATGCAAGTTAATTGTCATTATTTCAGAGTTCAGACTATAGATTATGTCTATTCACTATTGACATGTACTTAAAAGAAGACCTACTAGACTAACATGTGTCAAAATAAATGAATAATATTAAGAGAGAGAATTAGTGGAGTACACATGTCATCCTATCAAGTGGGTAAGACTATGAGCATGACCAAATATTAGAACTAAATATCATTTCTCTTATAAATAATAACCGATAATTAACACTTCATTTGATTTTATAAACCTTATAAATTGTTTTTATAAACGATATAAAATTTTGAAATTGTAAAGCTGATTACATGATTTGATATTTATAATCTTTGTTTAATATACATATATTTAATTTGGATGCTATTCTATATTTAAAAGTTTATTAGAAGAAAGTTAATATGTTTCTTATTTGGTGTCAAGATGCTATAACTACAAGAGGGTCAAGTTGTATGGGTAATTTGGGTACATTGAACTTTATGTATTAGGAGTTACTCAAGAAATTTCCATTTGTGAGAAGTTGAAACTTAAAAATGAATAATTCTTTACTTTTTCTAGATGTATCAAATTTTCAAATTGTTGCTCGAAGGCTGCAAATAGATTTGGTGGGTCGAAATGCGTCATTCCATTTGTCTCATTTTTAGTTGCATGAAGATACACTAACCCCTTTCAAAACTTAGGGGAAAAAATTTAAAAATTGTTTAAGGATAACATGTGAAAAGACAAAAACTACATGAACAATATTTGTAATTTAGACGTATATATCGAGAATGGAAAAAAAACATAAGTACCCAAAGATGTTTGGCATATGATGGGGTTTAACTGTGAAAACTAAACAAAATTGGACAGAATGATAAAAAAAGAAAAAAAAAATAAAATTGAAAAGGGATAAAAATATGTGAAAAGAAACAGAATTTAAAATACACTTGAACAAATTCTGTAATTTACTCTATTTTTTATTTTTTTTTAAGGAACGATGGGTTTTTTAACACTCGTATTTATTTATCTTTTCGTGACTTCAACAACAAAGATGCTAAAATGTATAACTATATCGACTTTGGACAATTCACAAACAAGTACGCCAGTACGGTGCAATTACAAGTTTTTTGTCTATCATACTTAGGTTTTTTTGTATGGTAACAAGTTTTTAATACTATTATTCGTCATTTCTTTTTACTTGCTTTAGAACCTGTCTTTGTTGCCTACGTTCACCATGATGAGACTTAAAGGTACGTCAAAACCCTATGTATACCGTCGTTTTGCAAGTCGCGGCTAAAGCGCACTTTATTAAAAAGATGATTCTTAACACCATCATTTGCTTAATTAACTATGCATAATGTAGCATATTATGGAAGAACTTTACATCAAATAGACATCTATTCTATATATCCAAAGGCAGGATACCCTTTATAAACTATTCAACAGGGCATAGCTTTAGACAATAGACTTAAAATCAGATTTCAGAATTAATGAACAAGTTATAAGGAACTTCTTTACAGGCTTGCATTATTTTAACCTTTTGGTAACATGAGTATACAACCCGCTTCGCGAGCCAACTGATTCTAGGGTGATCATCCGTTTTTGCGCCTGATAGATATTGAACTTACGACCTCCTGGGAATTTTACCCTTGTGGAGACCAAATTCGACCAATAAGCCACCGACATTGTGGTTTACAGGCTTGCACTATTTGTAAAAGCTTGTAAAAATTTTAAACAATATTTCTTGACGTTTTGGGTCATTTTGTTTACATCATTTTCAGGTTTTTTTGACAAGAATCTATAGAAAAGTTAACGGAGACTAATGATGAACCACTTTTATTAATTTCCTATCTTTCTCTATTGTTTTTGCCAATGATTTGATTAGTCGGTCTGTGTGATTAGAACATGTCCTTGAGCAATAAATTATTATTTTTGCTTAAAGGTATAGCACATTCTTACATTAAGTGGACTAAGAACACTACCAACAGCGAAAAGGGCTCTTTTTCAAATTATGTATATGTATACATATACATATAATTATTATATGTATACTAATAAATTATGTATATGTATACTAATACATGAGTTGTGTTCCAGGAAGTCCACAATATTTATAAAGTCCCAAGGGATAACTAAGAGCCATTAGATCAAAACCAATCAATGATCAAGATTAAAAATAAGTGTTACACATGGAGGGGCATTATTGTCATTTGAAAGGGTTAGTGAGCCCATGTACGTTCTTATTCCATTTCTTTCTCTCTCTCTCTCATCCATCCCCTTTTTCTTCTCTGCTACATCTCTTTCCATCCAACCTTCATCCACCAAATCACCATTGATGCATACTTCCGACGATTTCAAAGGAAACAATTCATACATTGCATCGAATCGATTGCAGCAACTGAATCAACAACTTCTAATCACTTTTTTTCTCGAATTCGAGCCCTAATCAAAATTGTGATTGAATAAAATCGCTGTAATCAAACGCAGATCTGAATCTCGAAATTAAAATATCTGATGTTATCGATGAATCTGCATCCAGAACATGTCAATAACAATGAAACAGGGAAAAAAATGATGATTCAGGTAAAAAATTGCAATTCAAGTTTATTAGATAACAAATCACAAGTGATTCGCTAACGAATCGCATGTGATTGTAAGCCGTACGTTAATTCACTGCGCTCAATTGAGAACGATAAGCGAATCACGTGTGATTTTTTTTTGCGTAAAACAGGGGAGTTTATAGATAACAAATCACAAGTGATTTGATAACGAATCACATGTGATTGTAAGTTGTGCGTTAATTGACTGCGCTCGGGTGAGATTGATAAGCGAATCACATGTGATTTTTTTTTTTGCTTAAAACATGGGAGTTTACTATATAACAAATTACAAGTGATACGTTAAATAATCACATGTGATGGTAAGCTGTGCGTTAATTGACTGCGCTCAGGTGACATTAGAGGTGCACATATTAACCGAAACCGAAACCGGGAACCGAACCGAAACCGAAACCGGTCAAAACCGGTTTTGACCGTAACCGGTTCGGTTTCTCAGTAACCGACCGGTTACTAACCGGTTACTGTATTTCGACCAAAAAACCGGCAGAAACCGGTTTCTGATAACCGGTTTTCGGTTATAACGGTAATAACCGGTTTTATAACCGGTTTGTAACCGGTTTTCGTCGATTTTCGTATATTACCGTTAAAAAACGGTCATATGACCGTTGGGGGCTGTTTTGTGACCGTTGGGGGGGGGGTATTTTTGGACCATTTTGCCCCCCTAAACATCCCTATAAATACATATCTTGCATTTGGTTAAAATCACAACTTCAAAACATCCAAAAACACTCTCCAAACACTTTCGATTAGCAAAAAACGTCAAAATGTCACACCCAAACCAAAGCCAAAGTAGTCAAGATTTCACCGGCGTTGGTTCTACAAATGAAGAAACGGCAAGTATTGCTAAAATTTTGCCAACTACACGAGTTCCCGAACTTTTTGGACCAAATGGGTCGTTCGACTTAGTCGAGTTAACCAATGGTCTTATAAAGGCGCATTGTAGAAATTGTGGTCAACTCATGGGAGCTAGTTCCAACTCAACGAGGAGGACACATGTCGCAAAGCATTGTCAAACGATAAGAAGGGGTTCACAACAAGAGGGTCAAGCGACTATGGCACGAGACGGTGGTATCTTTGCGTACCAAGCGGAACGTTGTCGAGAACAAATGGCCAAGTTCGTGATTCAACAAGGTTTGCCGTTCAACCACTTTGACAACCCAAGATTGACGTGCCTCATCCAACAAGAGCTTCAACCACGTTATAATCATGTAAGTCGTACTACTCTTAGACGAGATTGTTTAAAACTTTGGAAATTGGCTAAAATTGATCTAGTAAATGGTTTTGATAATTTAAATACAAGTGAAAACCTAACAACGGACGTTTGGTCGGCGCCTCATGGTTCGCCCGGATCGTACATTTGTGTTACCGCACATTGGATCGATCCAAGCACATGGCAAATGATGAAGCGTGTGATCGCGTTTGAAGATTTTCCACATCCCCATACGGGTGAAAATTTATTTTATATGTTAAGTCACGTAATAAATTACTATAAATTAAATGGAAAAGTTTTTGCAATCTCGTTTGACAACGCATCTAATAATACAAATGCGGTTGCAAAGCTAATATTATCATTCAAACCTCCCGTGAATGGTCTTTTCTTCCATAGTCGGTGTCTCGCACACATTATAAATTTATTTGTGCGAGATGGGTTGAACTCACCGGAGATTGGTGCTATAACACATGACTTTTGGTTGATGCTATGTGATGTTTTTAAAAGGGGTCCAAAACGAGTTAAAAGATATATTCGTTTGTGTAAGCAAACGAATTCACTTTGTTTATCACCTAATTGGGACATTACCACTCGTTGGAATTCAAGTTATGACATGTTTGTATGTGGTGTTCGTCAACGTCAAACTTTACAATATTTTCATGACAAACTTTTTACAAGGAAACGTGTTAAAGCCAAATTTAGTGACGAAAAATGGGAGGTTATTAAAAAGCTAACCGAATTGTTTAAACTTTTTAAAGATGTAACGGTTTTAGTCTCCGGTGTTTACTATCCAACAAGTCATTGTGTACTAAAACAACTATATTTGATGGCTCATAAAATTGATACTTTTGATTTGGAAGGTGGTATTTATAAAACAATGGTCGCGCCAATGAAAACTAAACTAAGAAAATATTTTCGCAAAATACCATTGGCAATTACATGTTCGGCCATGTTAGACCCTACTTTAAACAAAATCGGTGTCGAAACCACTATAAGTGCAATTTGTTATGATTTGGAATTGCATTTGGTAAGTCCTACATATATTAAAAATGCACAAGATCATTTTTGGGATAATTTTAAATCATTATTTGTGGTTTATTTTCAAAAGTATGGTGCACCAAATGCTTCTTCAAGTTCGTTTGCCCCAATTTTTGGTGATGTTGATGTTCCCACCGACCCATTAGCCCATTTATTTAATACTATAAGAGAGGAAACAACTAAACGGCAAAGGGGTGAGAGTAGTGAAGAATCCGCTAATGGCGAATTGTCGAGATATACGAAAACAAACTTTTTAGGCAATATGACCACTCGAGAAATCGAGCATTTTGATATATTGGCTTGGTGGAAAGAAAGGGAGCCTCAATTTCCCATTCTAAGCGCCATGGCCAGAGATTTACTAAGTGTCCAAGCTTCTACGGTAGCTTCGGAATCGGCTTTTTCTGTTAGTGGCAGGGTATTATCTATTAGGAGAACAAGACTCACGCCGGCGTCTTTGGAGATGTGTATTTGCTTGAAGGATCACTTGGATGCGGCGGACCGGATTCAAGACAAACAAAAGCTAGAGAAGGAACTTGACGTTGAAGAAGAACTTCTCGACATGGAAGTTGCTCAAGGTCTTTCAACCTCACTTTCCGATGAAGATATACCTCAAGAATGTGAATCGTCCCGAGCATCTAGCTCCGATGGTTATGAGTATGAAGATAATGACCCACAAGAAGATAGCGACGAAGAGTGAAGATTGGTATTTTAATCGTATTTTTAGTAGTAAATCTCGAATCTCGATGATTTTAACGTTTCTATGCTTTCGAACTTTGTATTTTTATGTTTAATTATGTGTACTTGAATGTTTTTAACGTTTCTATGGTTAATGAATGTTTGTGTTTTGCTAAAACGTTTAATGATTGTGTTTGATATCGAATTGCGGCAAAAAAAAAATGGCATTATAGAATAACCGGTCAAAACCGGTTTTTTACCGGTTAGTAACCGAACCGGTTACTAACCGAACCGGTAACCGGTTACACCGGTTAGGGTTTTCAGTGGTAGAAACCGGTTACTAACCGAACCAGTTTTTGACCAAACCGGTTATTGAGATCGTTGACCGTAACCGGTTACGGTCAAAACCGAAACCGGTTTTTCCAGAAACCGGTTACTGTGCATCTCTAGGTGACATCGATAAGCAAATCACATGTGATTTTTTGTGTAAAACAGGGGAGTATACTATATAACAAATCACAAGTGATTCGATGACGAATCGCATGTGATTGTAAGCTTTGCGTTAATTGACTGCGCTCAGGTGAGATCGATAAGTGAATCACATGTGATTTTTTGCGTAAAACATGAGAGTTTGCTATATAACAAATCACAAGTGATTCGCTAACGAATCACATGTGATTGTAAGCTTTGCGTTAATTGACAGTGCTCAGATAAGATTGATAAGCGAATCACATGTGATTTGTTTTTGCCTAAAACATGGGAGATCATTAAATAACAAATCACAAGTGATTCTAAAATAAAATTATAGAAAAACATGTGATTATATATTCTGATTGGTTATATCAATATGCAAATTATGTGGCAAACCCAGGTCGTTTGAAATACAAAGGATGTGGAAGAGATAAACGTTTAATGAGTGGTAAAGAAATGAGAATTAAAGAAAGCAACAAGAGGGAAAGAAATTGCAGTAATGTTTAGGGACAAATCACAATAGTAGGACATGTGAAAAATATCACGAAAGGAAAAAGCAAAAAGAAGAACATGATATTGCGAATTCTTAAGCAATTGTGAACAAAGAGTGAAACAAATCTTACACTTAGTATTTTATTTTATTATTTTATTTTATCTTTTTGCTTGATTAAGATAATTTGTAACACTTTAAGAACTCTATATTTGAATAAAATCTTTTAGAAATTTATAATACAGAACAATCACATGTACATAGAATCAGAACGTGTTACTTAGAATTAAATCACATGTGATTGTATTAACTATCACCTGTGATTTCGTTAACAATCACATGTGATTCTGCTAAGTAAAACAGAGTTATTTCATAAAACAGAGGAGTCTATATACATAAGAAAATCACATGTGATCCGAAAGTAAACATCAAGTGCACAAAAACAGAACATGTTACTTAGAATTAAATCATATGTGATTGTATTAATTATCACTTGTGATTTCGTTAGCAATCACATGTGATTCTGTTAGGTAAAACAGAGTTATTTCATAAAACATAAGAGTTTGTATACATAACAAAATCACATGTGATTGGAAAGTAAACATCAAGTACACAAAAACAAAACATGTTACTTAAATCACATGTGGTTTTATTAACTATCACATGTGATTTTAGCATTCTATATATTAATACAAAAAACAGCAACAAAAGTGAGCACTAGTTATATCACATGTTAGTTTTATTTGTGATGCATTGAGTACAACATTGTTAAAAACATACAAAACAGAACATATTGTGGCAAAGGATCACACACATTAAGTACAAATTGTTTTAAAATAAAAATTATTTTTGCATAATTTTATCAAGCTGTACATGGAGCTTTATTACAACTTGATCTGTTTGAACGTGCTGCAAGTATTTTCTTTTGGATTTCTTCCTTGGAATCTTCATTGAAAAACATTATAGCCTCATTAATAATCCTTTTGACATTGAAGTTAATTCATGAGTTAAAATCTTGCATGCAAAACACATCATTAGCTTGTTAAGAATAACTCAATGTGCAACATAAAAACACACCACAATCAATATAATTTTGATCCGAACACCATGTCATCTTTATTTCCTACAGATAACTATGAGACAACATCATCAACTGGATGATTCATCTTTTTTAAATGGTTTGAGAAACAATATTGCTACAAATAAAAGATTTATTAACAAAAAAAACATAATAATTTTAAAGAAAAAAAATATGAAGATTGATATAAAACTTACAATAATGTCACATATTCTTTTGTATTTGCCTTAAAATTCCTCCCGATTTGGTTATCAATAACTAGATTTATTGGATCACTCCCAATGCCAAAGGCAAACGTATAGAAATGATTTACATTAATAATAGGAAAGAAAACCTGCAATAGATTTAAATGTCAAAAACAAGGTAAATTTAAAAAAATAGAAATTATTAGTATTAAAGCACATATGATTGTTAATGAAATTACATGTGATTTTATTATGTATGTAGACTCCTCTGTTTTTATCAAAAACTCTGTTTTACATTACAAAATCACATGTGATTGTTAATAAAATCACATGTGATTTTGTTATGTCTATAGACTGTAACATCCTGAGACCCGGCCTAGAATTTTATTACTTTCGGTAAGTAATTTAATTGTTTATTGTTTTATATAAATTAATTGATTTAATTATATTTAATTGTATTTTAACCATGGGGTTAAAATTAGTAAACTGAGATATTTAAATATTAAAATGATTTTTTTACATAGTTGGGTTCACTTTTGAACCGGGATTCTAAAAATATCTTCGTTGTAAAAATTAGAGTTAGTTAGGTCTAAATTAATTATCTGCGAACCTAATAACCTGTACTGTGTTTAAATGAAAGTATCTGTGTGGGAAGGAGGGGTGTACGTGTTATGTTTGAGGGCATGTGTCAAATTGGTCTTTCCCTTCCTTCTCTTTGCCAGACACGACACAACACACACACATACACTTTTCTTGAGTTTTTCTCCCAAAATTGAAGATCAAACCTTGAAGTTCTTGCCTCCTCCTTGTGATTTTCGGAATCTAGAAGCTAGATTAAGTAAGTTCTCTTCTTCCTTAGCTAGGGTTTCATGTTCTTGAGCTTGAATGATCTAGGGTTCTTGTGCTAGTGGGTTTTTATGAAATTCTTGTCAAATCTTGCTTATAATATGGATTTGTTGGATGAATTAGTGATTAATTGAGTTCTTGCAAGTGTTACATGAATTGTTGCTAGTTATGGACCATTTGGTGAAGCTTCCATAAAAGCTCCAACAATGGTGATTTTGGGAAGAAGATGGAATTTTCCCCAATTTGATGAAATGCATATTTATTGTTCTTGAAAATGTTAATTATGTTATTTAATCATGTTAGAATGATAGTTGTTAATTGTGAAGATTTCTAGTTAAATTGTAGTGAAATTGACAATTTATGGTAGTGTTTGGCTAAGCAAGAAATTGGTGATAAACTAGTAAATTCATGAATTGTTGACTTTGGTCAAACCTGGAAGTTGACTTTGGTCTTGTATGTCTTGCAAACTTTAATTATCAATTTCATAGCATAAATGTGTTTGTTGTGTGATTGTAAGTTTGATTATGTGAGTTTCGGGTTTTGACCCGTTTGGTTGTTAATATGTGCAAATTGACCTAAATAAGGTCAAAGTTGGTTAAGTTTGCATTGGTATGCAAGTAGTATGTAATTTACCCAAATTGGTATTGATTAGGTTGCTTGACAATATGGAATTGGTAAATAGCAAGTTTGACTCGATTATGTGTTTTGACCCGTTTGGGCCTAATGTGCAAGTTGACTAAGATATGCATGATGAATTGCTTGGAAGTGACTTAATGGAATTCTAGACATTGTCAATTAAAATGTTTTGAAATGCAAGTGTTAAGTTGTCAATTGGTTGTACACATATAATGGTTTGACTTATAATCTGTACTTGTTGCAAAGTTAATGATTTCGGGTAACTAATTCGGTATTCATTTTATTACAGGAAAAGGAAAAGAAACTCAGTGATATAAGACTACTGAGTTCTTCACAAGGGAAGCTAAGGTGAGTGGACTTAACCTTCTTTCTTGTGTGATGTACAAAATTAGGGAATGGTGGAGTTTTGAGGGAAAAAAAAGTGCAGGATTTGGTATCTGGGGGAGTTCGCGTCGCGAACTCGTGTTCGCGATCGGTAACTCGGGTCAGAGAAATGGGGTCTTGGTCGTGAAGAAGTTCGCGGATCGTGAACTCTTAGTTCGCGACGCGAACTCTGAGTTCACGACGCGAACTTGGTCATGAGCAGATTTCTTGGTTGATTTGGGAAAATTCATTTTTCTTGGTTTTCATTGATTTTCCAGTGGTACCATTAATTGTGGGATTGTTAATGGTAGTATGTGCACATGTTTTTCTAGAGGTTAGCTATGGTGGTTTTCGGCTACGCTTCGTTACTCTTGGTGGGGGCGATCGGACTCCTTCGTATTCGTTACGTAAGGAGGGATCACCGTGCCTCTAGTAAAGAAGCCATCGGTTGACTGTTGTTGGCCGACAACAGTCGAAGGTCCTCGCCCGACCGCCGATCCTCTCATAACGTCCAATTGCTTGTGGAAGTTTGGACGGTTTCCCCCTTTCGATTTCTCTTGATTTTCTAATTTGTTGTGGTTATGCAAATTGAAGTTTATTTCTATTCACTTAGCTTTGTGCTAATCCCTCATTTGTTGACTCTTTTCAGGTTGTGGATTTGGCTTGACTAGAGTCGGGTTTTGGAAGTCTGACCGTACTCTGATTTGTAAACCGGGTCGAGCCTGTTTTTAGTAACACCTATAAATGTTTTATATATTTTGGTTAATATGTAAATGGCCTTTATAATATGTAATAAATAGGGTTTATAGTTTTCTAAAATCGCTTCCGTATGCATATTTAAAAAAAATGGCTCTAAGATTGTGGTGTTACATAGACTCCACTGTTTTATGGAAAACTCTGTTTTACATAACTAAATCACATGTGATTATTAATGAAATTACATGTGATTTGATTTAAAATTCCATGTGATTGAAATTATTAGTTGTAAATCAGTAAAACAACAAACTTTGGGACCATGAGAAGCCTGAAACATGATCTCTCTATTATGAAAGAAACAAAACAACAAAAAGAAGCAAGTTATCACAAGTGATTCACTTATTAAAACATGGGAGGAAATAGGATATAGTTAAACTAAAATCACATGTGATTGAACTCAAAATCTCACCTAAACAACTGTAATTTAGCTTACCAATCACATGTGATTGTAAGCTATGCATTATATGACTATGATTTAGTGAGATTCTGAGAACAATCACATTTGATTTAACTCACAATCTCAACTAAACAACTGTGATTTAGCTTATCAATCACATGTGATTGTAAGCTATGCATTATTTGACTGTGTTTGGGTGAGATTCTGATAACAATCACATGTGATTGAACTCAAATAACATAACGACAAACAAACGTGTGTGATTTTAAAAACATAGTGATTTTAAAAACAGAGTTAACATATCATAACAACAAACAATCACATGTGATTTTAAAAACAGAGTTAACATAAAAACGGTAAAATCACATGTGATTTACAACTATAAAACACTAGAAAGCTATGATCTACTAATAACAAAGGAAAAATCGACGGATTACAAAACCTAGAAAAGAAAAAACACAATAAATGAATAACTATTTATACAAAAACAGTAAAAAAAGCTAATAATAACAAAAAAAAACAAGTTAAAATTACCTGGATGTTGTTCGGGATTGACGGAATCTTCAACAGACGCTATTAGAGAAGGAGAAGATCGTAAATCAGACATTGAAACGATTGAAAAAGTTTTTCTTCGATTGATGCTGTGCGAGAGAGAAAGAATAATGAAGAATCGCCGGAAATCGTCGTATTACGCCGAAAGTCGCCGGAAAGATAGATAAGTTTCAAGTGGTTTTGAGAGAGAGAGAGAGAGAGAGAGAGAGAGATGAAGAAACAGGTTCAGAGAGTGGGAAAAGGAGAAATGACAACTGATGGGGGTTATATCACTTGTAAAATGACGGATATACCCCTCCACGCACAAAATCTCTTTTAAATGAGGATATAATCTGGACCATTAATCTCCTTGATCCAAGGGCCTAAAATTATTCCTTGGGACTTTATAATATTACTAGACCTCCTTGAACAAACCACACTAATACATATACATATAATTATTATAATCGAAAAGGGCTCTTTTTCAAATTTTGCTTTTGGCCACTAAACGTCTTGATCCGCTGCTGAATTGGTGCATGTATATAGCTAGCTATAAAGTAAAACATTTTAATCCTCAAATTTCACCTTTTTATGGCGATTTAATATGCTGTAAATTAACTTTTTCGCTAGCAAGACTAGAGTGACGAGTTTCACTAAAAAATAAGTTGAATTAACTACAATAACCATATCCAATCCTTTAATGAAGAAAAATCCTAGAGTATTTGTGGTTTTCTGATATTTTAGCTACTAATTCATAATATTGAAATGTAACTATATCAACTTGATTTTTTTCTTTTTTGCAAAATTACCTCTAACCAAACATGTATAAATACTAGGGGTCCGATTCAGGTTCGTAGGTTGGCGAGTCAGAAATATTCAACATGAACCTAATTAACATGTTTATGTAAACGGTTCAGATATCTTAACTTTAACATGTTTAATGTAAAAAAACATGTTAAACATAAAGTACAATTAATTTTACATTACAATGAATAATAATATTAGGATATGCCTATACCCATTCAAGGTGGCATATGATAAATTTGTTGACTTTGAGATACAAAGTATTGAATTTTGTTAAACGGTTTTGTAGACCTCATAAGATGAGTTAAGTGAAGTCGAACTCGCGTGTTAATTGAGAAAGCCACACTAGATTCGTACATAGCTCGTCGTGCTAGTTGGGGTCATGTAGTATCAGGTGATGTGTCATGAAGTTCGTTGTGCTAGAATATATGTCTTCTTAATTTCATACAAGTATAAAGTATGTCGAGGACAAGAAAGTAATCATATTTGTTATATGTATAATTTTGTTATGTTTTTAAAAAAATAAGTTGTGGTTGTCTTATTTCCCAAAAAAGAAAGTGTAAAGCATGACAAGAGTTTGGATGCACATTAAAAAAAGAGTAGCGTATTTAAAAAAAAAATTCCATATAGTAGTATAGGTTTCTCTTTGTTATTATTTGTATATTTGTGACTAGAGAAATGATATTGATATCTATTATTGGTGTTTATTTATGTGTCTATTTACTTCTAAACTTGATAATTGACATGTGCAATCCACTAATTTCATTTCCTCATATCATCCATTGATTTTGACAATTGTCATGATTAAATGGGTAAGCACATAAGTTGACACAAATGATAGGCACTAATACCATTTCTCTTGTGACTAAGTGTGGTCGATCTTGGGCATGAGTTACTAGGACAGTCGTCCAGGGCCCACAAAATTTAGTGGCGGATTAAATGACCCAAAAGAAAAAACTTGACATATAACTTGGAGATTGGAGTGGCATTATGGGTGTTACCGACTAGAATAATTAACAAGCTACTTGATTTCGAGCTCAAGCCTAAACTAATTCGATTTTGAGTCGAGATTGAACATAAAAAAATACTCGATTAATCTCAATATTTGAGCCTTATAGTTTAAATACTTGACTCGGCTCGTTCAAAAGCTCATTTACTAGTCTCGAGCCGAATGAGTCGAACGGGCCGATCCTAATGCAACATTTTAAACAAGCTTAAACAAATTATATTAAACAAGATAAACGAGCTTGAGCTCATAATCGAGCAACTTGAGCTAAAAATGTAAATAATCAGGAAATGGTTGAAAAAAGTAGCGAACTTCGAGCTCAAGCTCGAACAATTATTAATTCTTCGATTACGAGTTCGAGCCCATTTAAAAGAATTATTTAACCTCGAGCTCGATCCCGGGCCGAATAATAGTAATGATAAATAAAAGTAACAAACGCTGCGGAAAGTATTTAATCACCATAAACGGATCTTGATATCAATCATACAATTAAACTAATGATAAATACAAAGAGTTAAGATGAATAATTCATACCCTTGAAGCCTTTGTATATAATGAATCGGATGGTGATGAATGTCGACTGAAACCAAGTATTCAATGGGAATACCTCTAAAGTTGATCCACACAACACTTGTGCAAGAACACCAAGGGATGCTAGTCCAATCTTCAAGCAAAGAGGAAGCAAAATCTAGAGAGAGTGTGTGTGAAGGGGGCGGCCGAATGTGGGACAAGTCAGGGAGATTAGGTTGCCCTAATCTCTTTTATTAACCTTCCATAAACCAATAAGTTTATTTACACTCTAGTCCCTAGCTTTTGTTCCTTCTAGTTTGCTCACAATAAAGTTTCAATATTAACAATTAATATTAAACTTATTATATACAAGCATGTAGCTTATATTAATATATAATGTAATTACCCTAATTACACTATATATCTTATGGTGTTAAGTGCTTAAGTGTGTGACCCTTTAAACTCACAAACAACTAGCCATATAATATGTTATACGCGTGAAGCATATTCCAACAGCTCCCACTTGCGCACGTGATAACATCAAGTAGTTATACAAGTAAAGGTTAGAGTCTAGCAACCCGCCAATGCCCCTAGAAGTACATGGGGAGTTTCATAAAATCTTTGTTCAAAGTTTTTCGAGCAGTTATCCTTTTGTTACTGATACTGTGTTGAATTTTAGACAAGGATTAATGTCAATCTAAAATTTCAACGATTCTGTTTCTCGATCTATACATTGAAGTAGATTACCAAAACCAATCAAGATTCATCTTGATTACCTTTTGGGTGTGGCCACACATACATCTATTGAAATCATCGAGGGGCCCAGTAGTATCTAATCCACTTACGTGGAGGAACAAATTCTTTATTGACTGCACGTGTCTGTCATATGCTTAATGACAAAACCGATAATGGTTGTTATAGCAGCCTTATTCAGGTTAGTGTTTAATCACATCAAAGTTTGCCCCTCTGCATATACAAACCAACTTGCATCTCAAGTCAGAGGATAAGTGACAAAGCCTTTGTGAGATTCACTTGTGACATAAATCCAGGAAGTGATTTCTCATAGGTTGGGTCAGTCCAATTGTGCATCATTATGAACAACATGTGAGTTTGATTTCATCATCCTTAGCCATACTAAGATAATGTCATCAATGCCCTCAGATTTGTCTTAATAATATTCCCATATTATTAATGTGACAATGGACAATTTAGAATATAAAACGCAGTAAATATTCATGGATATAAACATGCAAATATAGAACACAGTAGATATTCATATAAAAACGATCATATCAAATATATCAATTTATTCCAATAAAACCTGCTCAATGTTCCATTATCCAAATACAAAACAGATTACATGAAACTACTAGATGGTCGAAGTCCAATGTTTCTAGCATGAATCGACGAACTGTAAATGAATTTTCTTTCCTTGTTGACTCCAACCACCATCGAGCTTCCTCTTTTCTCCACTTGCTGATGATTCTTGGATCCTTTGATGAATCACTTCCTCCACATTCCTAACAAGAGACTCTATTAGCAACTCTTTCAACTACTCCTTCGAAACAAAACTTCCACCGTTGGTCTACTCGTGAACTCCTTCCCCGACATCTTGTATCATACTCTCTTTTTCAATGCTTCGAACATCGCATTCCACCGTGACAACGCATCACCCATCAGAAGACGAGCCGTAGAAGTCACCACATCTCCCTACTAACACTTGCTACTCCTTAGCACTTGCTCAGTTTCACGAACCCACCGAATCATGACCTCCGGTTCGGTACTTCCCAAATTCACATCCAGCTTACACGCCATCAATGTCTTGAACGATCATCGTCCCCTTTCTTCCGATTTGAAATCACTCCCATCATCACCCAACATGACGAAACTCAATTATGATTCCTTTTCTTGTCTTAGAGGAGCTTGTCCTCTCCTCGAGTTCACCCTTTTGTTATACCAATAGTCTCACAATCACAATTCAAGCGATGACTTAGCAATCAAATAAAACACATTTATATCAGATCATGCCATTTCTCTTAGGGATCGACCCTATCACACTCGCACTTACGGCCTCAACCAACTAATCATGGACATCCTATGGAAACATATGGTCCTACTTAGCATAGCTCAAGACTAGGAAGGTCAAACCTACCTAATTCACTTAAACTATAGCTCTGATACCAAGTTGTAACACCTCAATTTTCAAAACATCTTTTAAAACATATTTTTAAATAAAAATATTACAAAGTCTAATATCCCAAAATACGCTTTAACAAAAACCTTTTTAAAGTTTATCAGAGTATTAAAACCGGTGTTACAATATAATATCATAACCATAGGATAAACGGGATCTATCTACGAGCTCCCGAGCAAATCAACACTAGGCCACTTCTACCGCGACCCTCTAATCCATCGATCTCGAACCTGAGTACATAGCCAAAAACAAAGTAGTACGTGAGACAAAATAGTCTCGTGAGATACATAAAAAGGTTTTCGACCCATTCTAAAAAATAATAAAAGTCGTATTCATTACTTTTCTTTATTCATTTATTTCTTATTAACTCGTGATCTTATCATTTTTATACATATATACTAGTAAGCTAACCATAAGCTTACTCTCATCATAATTACATACTTGTAAGCTAACCTTTGCTTACACATACTTTATCACATACGCTACGGACCTCTCCGTAGCAACTCCCCCGATGTGGGTTATCTAGGTAAACTCCCCCGTTTCCGGGTTATCTATTGCTCCCCCGATTTCCGGGTTATCTATTTCTCCCCCGCTTTCCGGGTTATCTATTTCTCGACACACTACCCTTGCGCAGGGTGGTACCGCCCCAAGTAGGTGTCACTAACTCCCCCAACTTGTGTGGGTTATCTGTGATCCGGATCCTTTTCTCAACACATAATGAATTCATCAAATACGGGTCTATGCCCAAATAATACATACTCAAACGTAAATTAGAATACATCTATTCTAATTGTCATATTATTCTCATTTCTTATTCAATTTCAATATTGACTTTACCAAGTCCTTTATTAAATAAAGCATGTTTATCATTTATAAAAAAAATCATATACTTTAACTTCTCTTTGACTAGAATACAAATCTATTTCTAGTCACTTTATATTAATTTCTCCTACCAATTCAATCACTACTTTTATTAGTATAATATACTAATCAATACTTGATACTCAAAATCATTGTTACGAGCTTTATTAATACATATTATTAATAAGCCAAATATCATACTTTCATAATCATTACTCTAGTCAAACATCATATTAATAAAGAATTATTAATTACTTTTCATTATCATAATCTCTTTCAGAAATCATTAGTCATCTAGACATACTTAAATGGTCTATTACTTGCATTCTCTTATCCTTTAAATCATATCTTTATTAAAAACACTTATTAATAAAGACTCATAAAATATCATAGTTTTCAAAATCATTTGCTATGTACTCAGTAAAAGTCTCATGTACTCACCTTAGCCAAGCTAACTCCAAAACGTGTCTAACAACACGAATCCTCGCTTTCCAACTTGTGAAATGTCACCAATCTTTAGGTCTTCTTGACCTACCATCAATATCATCACAATAACTAGTTATAATCCATAACTAATCACCAATCAATCCATATCTACAACCCTAACCACCAAGTTCATCCAACTTGGTGGAATCTCAACCCTAGTTCAAGATTTCCATCAATAAACCGAAATCCAACTTGTACACATCGATTACAAGCTTACAATGAGTGTTCTACACCCATGTCTTGTCATCTTCCCCAAAGATGACATGGTTGGTTCCCCAAACCACCATTTTTACCTAAACTAAGCTCACAATCAAGGTAGATGAGTAAGAAAATCAAGAATACTTACCCTTGATGTTTCAATCCTTCAAGATGGTGAAGATCTAAGCTCTTGAGCTCCAAAAACGACCAAGAACACTCCCAAATCGGCTGCACTATGTGTGGGGTTGAATGAGAAATGAAACCCTAGCTCACACACAAGATTATATATTCCAGACGCTCCTCGCGCCCCGCTCGCGCCCACCTCGCGCCGCGAGGTGACGCGGGTTCGCCTGCTGGTTGCCGCAATTTTCCAGATTTCGCGCCAGGCTCGCGCCGCGAAGTCAACGCGAGACCTTCGCGTTTGGCCGTTGAACTTGCTGTTTGAACTCGCGACTGTCTCGCGCCTGCCTCGCGTCGCGAGGTCTTTCCGGGTCAGTTTCTTGCCTTTTAAACTTGTTTCCATCCACGCCTTGACCCATACTTGGTTACCCCAAGTCCCAAACATCCAAACACTCGATAAAACACAACGGAGACTCGATTAAATATTTTCCCACCTTTATTCCTCAATATTTCCATTTAATATATTAACCGAAATTCCGGTCGTTACAACTATCCACCCCTTAAAAGGATTCCGTCCTCGGAATCAACTCAAGGATTTCCAATCCTCATTACACTTCCAAATTATGATCCAATAATACTTATGCATTTGATTGCCTTACTTGACTCCGTTAAACTCAAACGGGTCAAAAACCCAATCTTGAGTCCCTAATACCCGAACGGGTCAAAATTTCACAACTTGACCTTAACATTTTCAATCATTTTACCAATTCATTTATCTACATTGGGACGATATAACCCAATCATTACTAATAGCCAATTGACCAAAACGATAGTCAATGCCTAGCTTTGACCAAATTGTCAACATTGCCAAATCCTTGACTTAAGCACAAAGTCAACCATATCTTAATAATTTCTTTATCCACTGGTGGTTCCATTGACCATCAATTCCTTTACAATCGACCTTACATTCATGGTCCAACAACAATCATACTCGATCCTCTATTTCAACTCGAAATACCCAACGGTCAAGTCGTACCCTTTGACTACCATTATTTCCATCAATCCATTTAAGCACTATCATACACTTGCAGATGATATAGTATGCCCTTATCCTTGACTAACCATTTTAAACGAAAGTCAAAACCCAATTTTGACTAAAGTCAACAATCGACAAATCTTGACCAATCTTGACTACTTATGCATAAAGTCAACCATAACTTGTTACAATAACGAACTCCTTACTAGTGAGACATCACTTCCAAAACTTTTTATTCCCGATTCCAATTTCTATACCCCCTTTCTCAATTGTTTCTCTTTTCCTCGATTTCTTATTTCTCAGTCGATTCACAATTTCCATCTAGAGCATTACCGATCTCAATTACTTTTTAACTTTCATTCGAATGCTTATACTAATTATAATTTCTTCCAAACATCCTTATACCATACTTGTAATTCCCGATTACCGGCTTTAGAGCCTCAATCATATCGAATTGTGGCCTAACCACCCATTATACCCCTTTCACCACTCATTGGTTACTAACAAACTTTGCTTCCTAAAAGCATTCCTTTTTTATAAGCCATGAACTTGTAGGCATCTCCTACACATACTTATACTTAAACACTACCCGCGTTTTCAACCCAAGTTCTCACTTGCCATAAAAATCATAACAATAACTAGACATACGGTTCTGCATACGTCAGATACAAACATCATATCCCTGATATAACAAATCATACTCTAACTATCTTATCGAGATGATCGGAAAGCCTCCAATCCATCACGATTCCAAACTGTCACAATGATCGGAAAGCCTCCAATCCATAGTGACTCATCAAATCTCGTTAACCGGAAAGCCTCCGATCTAACAAGATCCATACAATACCATTCTATCTTGCATACAATTCATGTATGCATCATTCACATAGCATCATGCCATCATTTTCTTTCATAACTAATCACATTCTCTATTCAATTTACATTTCCCCAAATATCACATATTATTAACTTCCTCAAATCAATATCTTTTTATAGACCATTATTCCCACTTATCACTTTATACCACCTGGTATTCACATATTCATTTCTAGTGCTTTCCACCAATCTACTCATCTATCAATCATCTTTAGTCGATTCATTTTCCCATTATCAAAATTTCCAATCTTTCTTTCACTACTTAGGTAACCACCATTACATTCAATTATCCACATTTTTACCGCATCACCCGGTTAACTCAAGTCAACCAATTGACTCCGATCCATAATCCAAGTATATGCTATCACACTTTTTCTATGTCCTTTTCCCAATAATTAATTGTTACCCTTGACTTAACATACCATTTCTAGGACATTTTACCATTAATTATCCTTTTACCCTTAGCATCGAATCCATCATCCATGACACAAACTTTTGCTATGACCGATTTCCAACTTTTACTCAACCATATCCAATATCTAAGTTTGTCATTCCCAAAACTTACTCTTTTCCACATATTTTCCATTTACGGTTTTGAAACTTCACTATATTTTACATCATTCTTTTCTTTACCGATATCATATGGTAATGCCACATCACTTATCCTTATTCTCACAGAATGCTACAATTTTACTTTGGAACTCTTCCCTTCTATGGTTCCCCATCCAAAAATACAATTCTCGCTAACTCTTAGTACTTCCTTGTACTTCCACCCTTTCATTGAACACATTCACCTTTCCCGTGATTCACCTTTTGATATTCCATGATAGCATAATGCTTTCTATCCTTACTACTTGTGTCGTTGCACACTGACTCGTTAAAATATAACATTCCTATTTACATAAGAACCGAGGAGATTATCCCCCTAGTACATATCCATATCAACGATTCTTCCAAATTTCTATAGGCCATTTCACTTAAGCACCAAACCGAATGACCACTGAACGAATAAACCCCAAACCACATAACATTAAACTATATAATTGAGGAACACTTACCACACTTTGCACTTTCCACATCAACATGAATCGACGAACTGTAAATGAATTTTCTTTCTTTGTTGACTCCAACCACCATCGAGCTTCCTCTTTTCTCCACTTGCTGATGATTCTTGGATCCTTTGATGAATCACTTCCTCCACATTCCTAACAAGAGACTCTATTAGCAACTCTTTCAACTACTCCTTCGAAACAAAACTTCCACCGTTGGTCTACTCGTGAACTCCTTCCCCGACATCTTGTATCATACTCTCTTTTTCAATGCTTCGAACATCGCATTCCACCGTGACAACGCATCACCCATCAGAAGACGAGCCGTAGAAGTCACCACATCTCCCTACTAACACTTGCTACTCCTTAGCACTTGCTCAGTTTCACGAACCCACCGAATCACGACCTCCGGTTCGGTACTTCCCAAATTCACATCCAGCTTACACGCCATCAATGTCTTGAACGATCATCGTCCCCTTTCTTCCGATTTGAAATCACTCCCATCATCACCCAACATGACGAAACTCAATTATGATTCCTTTTCTTGTCTTAGAGGAGCTTGTCCTCTCCTCGAGTTCACCCTTTTGTTATACCAATAGTCTCACAATCACAATTCAAGCGATGACTTAACAATCAAATAAAACACATTTATATCAGATCATGCCTTTTCTCTTAGGGATCGACCCTATCACACTCGCACTTACGGCCTCAACCAACTAATCATGGACATCCTGTGGAAACATATGGTCCTACTTAGCATAGCTTAAGACTAGGAAGGTCAAACCTACCTAATTCACTTAAACTATAGCTCTGATACCAAGTTGTAACACCTCAATTTTTAAAAACATCTTTTAAAACATATTTTTAAATAAAAATATTACAAAGTCTAATATCCCAAAATACGCTTTAACAAAAACCTTTTTAAAGTTTATCAGAGTATTAAAACCGGTGTTACAATATAATATCATAACCATAGGATAAACGGGATCTATCTACGAGCTACCGAGCAAATCAACACTAGGCCACTTCTACCGCGACCCTCTAATCCATCGATCTCGAACCTGAGTACATAGCCAAAAACAAAGTAGTACGTGAGACAAAATAGTCTCGTGAGATACATGGGTTTTCGACCCATTCTCAAAAATAATAAAAGTCGTATTCATTACTTTTCTTTATTCATTTATTTCTTATTAACTCGTGATCTTATCATTTTTATACATATATACTAGTAAGCTAACCATAAGCTTACTCTCATCATAATTACATACTTGTAAGCTAACCTTTGCTTACACATACTTTATCACATACGCTACTGACCTCTCCGTAGCAACTCCCCCGATGTGGGTTATCTAGGTAAACTCCCCCGTTTCCGGGTTATCTATTGCTCCCCCGATTTCCGGGTTATCTATTTCTCCCCCGCTTTCCGGGTTATCTATTTCTCGACACACTACCCTTGCGCAGGGTGGTACCGCCCCAAGTAGGTGTCACTAACTCCCCCAACTTGTGTGGGTTATCTGTGATCCGGATCCTTTTCTCAACACATAATGAATTCATCAAATACGGGTCTATGCCCAAATAATACATACTCAAACGTAAATTAGAATACATCTATTCTAATTGTCATATTATTCTCATTTCTTATTCAATTTCAATATTGACTTTACCAAGTCCTTTATTAAATAAAGCATGTTTATCATTTATAAAAAAAATCATATACTTTAACTTCTCTTTGACTAGAATACAAATCTATTTCTAGTCACTTTATATTAATTTCTCCTACCAATTCAATCACTACTTTTATTAGTATAATATACTAATCAATACTTGATACTCAAAATCATTGTTACGGGCTTTATTAATACATATTATTAATAAGCCAAATATCATACTTTCATAATCATTACTCTAGTCAAACATCATATTAATAAAGAATTATTAATTACTTTTCATTATCATAATCTCTTTCAGAAATCATTAGTCATCTAGACATACTTAAATGGTCTATTACTTGCATTCTCTTATCCTTTAAATCATATCTTTATTAAAAACACTTATTAATAAAGACTCATAAAACATCATAGTTTTCAAAATCATTTGCTATGAACTCAGTAAAAGTCTCATGTACTCACATTAGCCAAGCTAACTCCAAAAGGTGTCTAACAACACGAATCCTCGCTTTCTAACTTGTGAAATGTCACCAATCTTTAGGTCTTCTTGACCTACCATCAATATCATTACAATAACTAGTTATAATCCATAACTAATCACCAATCAATCCATATCTACAACCCTAACCACCAAGTTCATCCAACTTGGTGGAATCTCAACCCTAGTTCAAGATTTCCATCAATAAACCGAAATCCAACTTGTACACATCGATTACAAGCTTACAATGAGTGTTCTACACCCATGTCTAGTCATCTTCCCCAAAGATGACATGGTTGGTTCCCCAAACCACCATTTTTACCCAAACTAAGCTCACAATCAAGGTAGATGAGTAAGAAAATCAAGAATACTTACCCTTGATGTTTCAATCCTTCAAGATGGTGAAGATCTAAGCTCTTGAGCTCCAAAAACGACCAAGAACACTCCCAAATCGGCTGCACTATGTGTGGGGTTGAATGAGAAATGAAACCCTAGCTCACACACAAGATTATATATTCCAGACGCTCCTCGCGCCCCGCTCGCGCCCACCTCGCGCCGCGAGGTGACGCGGGTTCGCCTGCTGGTTGCCGCAATTTTCCAGATTTCGCGCCAGGCTCGCGCCTGGCTCGCGCCGCGACCTCAACGCAAGGTCAACGCGAAGTCAACGCGAGACCTTCGCGTTTGGCCGTTGAACTTGCTGTTTGAACTCGCGACTGTCTCGCGCCTGCCTCGCGTCGCGAGGTCTGTCCGGGTCAGTTTCTTGCCTTTTAAACTTGTTTCCATCCACGCCTTGACCCACACTTGGTTACCCCAAGTCCCAAACATCCAAACACTCGATAAAACACAACGGAGACTCGATTAAATATTTTCCCACCTTTATTCCTCAATATTTCCATTTAATATATTAACCGAAATTCCGGTCGTTACATAAGGCACTAAAGGGTCACACCACTACACACCCAATAATGGACAACCGTATAAAGTAAGTTGTGTGGAATAATTAACTAGTTAAGTTAATTATAAAGAAGAGAATAAATAATAATAAGTTAATTATTATTTAAGAGGAAGGTTAAATATTAAGTTAAATATTTAACGGACAGTTAATTAATAGTTAATTAATTAACTAGTAAAAGTCCAAGGGTTTAAAGTGTTAATAGGAAGTTTAATTATAAGGTTAATCATAATTAAACTCCAAGGACCTAAACAGTAACTTAATCCCTTATAAATCAGGGACTAAGGTTAAGGGTTAAGGGTTACACATTACACAACACCACAAAACCCTAATCCCTCATCTCCTTCTCTCCTTCGGCCGAAACCAAGAAACCCCAAGGGGTTTTGGTTTGTGTTCGATTTCGACGCAAGGCATAAACACACACACACACACACACACACACACACACACACAAGTTCTTGTGTGATACTTTGTTGGTACAACGCGGTCTTGCAGTGTGTTCAGGTGGTGCAGTAGAGGTGGATCATTTTTTAGCAATCTAAAGGTAATGTTCTTAATCTTCTTCTTCTTATGATCTCATTGACTAGTAGAGATCCGGTATGTGGGATTCAAGTTCCGCCATGTGAATCCTACATGGTTTTCCTACAATATATATGCCGCTTCCCCTAGATCCTTCATAGCGAAGCACTTCCCAAGCCAGGATTTTACATCTTGTAGCATTGGAATGTTATTTCCTATGAGTAGTATGACATCGACATATAGGATTAAAAAGATGACAATGCTCCCACTAGCTCTTACATATACGCATGGCTCTTCGGGATTCTGAGTGAAACCAAACGTTTTGATTTCCTCGTCAAATCTTTTGTTCCAACTTCTGGATGCTTGCTTTAGTCCATAAATGGACCTTTGAAGCTTACATACTTTCTTAGGGTGTTTTGTACTTACAAAACCCTCAGGTTGAACCATATAGGCATCTTCATCGAGGTGTCCATTTAAGAAAGCAGTTTTAACATCCATTTGCCAAATCTCATAGTCATAGTACGCTACTATGGCTATGACAATCCTAATAGCTCTAACATCGGCAACAGGCGAGAAGGTTTCATCATAGTCAATCCCGTAGGTTTGAGTGTAACATTTTGCCACCAACCGAGCTTTATAGGTGTCTACATTGCCATCCATGTCGGTCTTCTTCTTGAAGAGCCACTTGCTACCAACAGTCTTACTGTTAGGAGGAAGATCAACCAAAGTCCATACTTGGTTATCTTTCATGGATCGCATTTCCACGTTCAGAGCATCAAGCCATTTGTCAAATTCAGAATCTGCTAATGCAGCTCGATAGTTAGGGGGTTCATCATGATCCCCTAAACTTAGCTCCTCAGCATCGATTTGGAAACCATATCGTTTAGGTGCATGAGGTGTCCTTGCGGACATTCGAACGGGAACTTCATCATTTTGAGGTGCAACAGGAACAGTTTCATGTTCAGCCTCATATTGATGTTCGCTAGTATCTACAATAGGTTGTGCATCTTCATCGATTGGAATCTCGTCAAAGTCGATTGTACTCCCACTTGCCTCTTGTGAAATGAGATTGCTCTCAAGAAACTAAGCATAACGAGCAATAATTACCTTTTGCTCAGGTGGGTAGTAGAAATAGTAACCCATCATTTCCTCAGGGTATCCTATAAAGATGCACTTGACAGCTCTGGGTTCAAGTTTGTTCGGTGTGTCTCGTTTCACGAGAGCCTCACAACCCCAGACTTTCAAGTAAGACAAGTTAGGGACTTTCCCATGCCATATCTCATATGGTGTCTTTTCAACCTTCTTGGTGGGATCCATATTCAGTATGCGAGCAACCGACTTGAGTGCATAACCCCAAAAGGATAAAGGAGAGTGGTAGGACTCATCATCGATCGGACCATGTCAAGCAAGGTACGATTTCTCCTCTCTGATACACCATTATGCTGTGGTGTATAAGGGGGAGTGAATTGTGAGACAATCCCATAATTCTTTAGATGGTCTTAAAACTCATGGCTCATGTACTCTCCTCCTCGATCAGAACGGAGAGCTTTTATCTTCTTGCCGAGTTGATTTTCTACTTCATTTTGGAAAGCTTTGAACGTTTCAAAGGTTTCATGTTTATGTTTAATCAAGTAAACATAACCATAACCACTAAAGTCGTCAGTGAAAGTTATGAAGTAGGTAGCACATTCCCAAGTTCTAGTTCTAAAAGGGCCACATACATCGGTATGTATGAGTTCAAGTAGATCATTGGCCCTTTCGCCTACATGGGAGAAAGGCTTGCGCGCCATTTTACCAGATATACAAGAAACACATTTATCAAATGATTCAGAATCATCTGATTTTATAAGTCCATCGTTTTGTAATTTTAAAACGCGTTTCTTGTTAACATGGCAAAGGCGACAATGCCATAGGTAAGTAGAATCCAAATTCTTCTTGGATTTCTTGTTGCTACAGGTATAAATAGAACTACTATTTGTGATACGATTATGCATGTCAATCTCAAAAATACCATCACGAGGAATAACATTAAAATAAAATACATTATCCTTTGAAACTGAAATACCATAATCCGTAAAAGAGTGAATAAAATCATTATTCCACAAACATGAAAGCGATATCATACCCCTAGTAATACTAGGCGCATAGTGACAATTGTCCAATACAATAATTAAACCACTAGGAAGGATTAAATCATAGCTTCCTATAGCTTCGACCGGTGCACGCATTCCATTGCCCACGTACAAGTCCAAAGCTCCATGGTTTAGCTTTCTACTTCCCCTTAGACCCTGCATGGTATTACAAATGTGAGTTCCACAACCAATGTCATATTCCCATGATTTCTTAGGGAAAGCATATAGTTCTATTGTGAAGACACCTGATGTGCTAGCCTTGCTAGTTTTGTTCTTCATCAACTCCGCTAGGTAGGCAGGACAATTCCTCCTCCAATGGCCTGTTTCACCGCAGTGATGGCAAGCAAGATCCTTAGCATGATGCTCCTTATTAGTAGGTGGGGGAACCTTTGGCTTGGGCTTGTAAACTTGCTTTCCCTTGCCTTGGCCGTTAGCAACTACTTGCAGTTTTGGTTTTTGGATCTTTCCTTGCCTTATGGCAAGGACAGTAGGGGTAGGAGCTTTCTTGGGTAGCCCAGCTTCCGTTTGTTTCAGTATAGCATGTAATTCGGCGAAAGTCTTCCCCATACTATGCATATGATAAGTCATGACAAACGGTTCATAGTCCTTGTGAAGTGAGGTTAGAATTAACCCAATTCCAAGGATATGAGGCATAGGGTAGCCAAGTTTCTCCATTTGGTCTAGATAGCTCTTCATCTTCAAAAGATAAGAGCTAACAGACTGTCCCTCATCTTGCTTACAAGCATGGAAGGCTTTGACCGTGTCAAAGAGTTCTTGATCAGCTTGCATTTGATACGTGGTTTTTAGTTCACGCATCATATCCAATGCAGTGAGGTCCTCGTGATTCTTTTTAATCTCGGGGGTCATGCTCACTAGTATGAGAGCAGCGACTTCTTGCTGTTCGTTAAACCTCTTAGTATAGGCCGCACGAACAGCAGCAGGGGCATTAGCAGCGGGGGCAGGGGGCAACGCCTCTTCCAAATGGTGGTATTTGTGCTCGGCCCTAAGGACAATCCTTAGGTTACGAGCCTAATCAACAAAATTCGATCCATCAAGTTTCTCCTTATCGAGAACGGAGCGAATGGTGTTGTGTGATAGGGTTTGATTGTTTGTAGTCATCTACAAAATTACAAAGTTCATTAATTAGTATTTTCAATAATAATTTCTTTTAATAAATTAACTACCCAATTAATTTTAATTAAAAGCTAAGACCCCATTGAGCTTCTATCATCGCATCAGTTGATCTGCTAGAGATGATAGATCCAATAGGTAGGTGACGATCAATAATTGCATTACAAGTGCAACTCTTAGAGGTATGTGACTTCATGACACCTAGTGACCAAGCATCTAGGGTCAACTGGCATGTTTGTTGCATCTTCGCCCCGAGTCAAGGTCTCAACGTTAACTCGATTAAGTCATCCAATGTGAAATCATGTCAAAATAGATCTAAGTCTCACGCGTAGAGAATAATGACATCGGATCTAAATTCAAACCACGTCTCACGTGAATTCAAAATTAGAAGCAAGTGATTTTCAACCGATTGGATGACGTGACTTAAATTTTAGGTATGGAAAAAATTTTGTGATAAAATTTTATTAAGATATGAATGAATCATGTACTTCATTCATATCACTTCATAAGTCGTTTAATAAACGGTAAAAACTTTTAGCGATTATTAAGGGTTTAGTTTCAAATCATATTTAAACTTTGTTTAATCTCAAAACAATTTTAGATTAAAGATTAATCATAAATGATTAACTAGTAATCATAGATGATTAAAAGTTTGGATGTTTTAATGTTTGTGTCTAAAAACCATTTTTTAGTTGTTTTATTACTTGTATCTAATGAAAAGAAAACAACCACAAACATAAATAAAACATGCAACAAATTTTGTGCAAACCTCGGCCGATGAAATCCTAGGTTCGGTCACGTGAGTCATCACGACGGACCTAAGGGTCAAACTAGGGGACGGGGCAACATGAACCCAAACGGGCCTACATAAACCCAATGGGCTCCCACTTAAGTAGAAACCAATATTTTTTAAAATATGCAATCTGCCAGAAAATTCCAACAGACTTTGAAGCCCGAAAAGTCACTGAAGGAGTCTTCGGTAGTCTTGCCGGCCTTCTGGAAAGTTGTAGCCCACGACTTTGCAAGCATTTTAGGCTTTTGAATCGCCTAAAACGGAGTCCGTATGCCTCTGGAAAACCTGTTTTCGTACAGCCCTCGCGTTGTTGACGGAAATTTGTTGTTTTCTTCATTTGTCTTCAATTTTGGTCAACAATTTACAATAAAAAAATAAATAAAGAAAGACAATATATTCTATTACTTTTACATTACAAATTGCCCCAAAAATGGCACCAAATAATAAAAGAAAAAAAAATTAAACAAATTACAACAATTAAGCCAAAAACAAGGCTTTTCCCAAATCAACCAAACAACCAAAAATCAACCACATTCATTCACAAAAGGTCTAGGATTTCATCGGTTTGCACAAACATGCAACAATTGACAAGGCTTTGGCTTGGGATATGGCAAAAATACATGCTTTGTCATATCAAAAACAAATTAAACAAGAATTCCAAGCCAAATAATCAAAAAATTCAATAAACTAGATTAATTTTTTGATGTGATTTTGTAATAAGTGACAATAGGGTTCCAAAAATACCATATTTTAACCCATGTTTTTATTAAAAATCCAAAAAAAACAAAACAAAAACCCGTAGGGTTTTTACTTCTTCCGATCGGCGATTTTAAACACAAAAAAGATTGGTTTTTGCCACTTTTCACAATATCTAGCTAATTATATGATTAATATAATGACTCGTATTACCACTAATGGTGATTTTTGGTTATTACAAGTAGCAAACGCAGCGGAAAGTATTTAATCACCATAAACGGATCTTGATATTAATCATACAATTAAACTAATGATAAATACAAAGAGTTAAGATGAATAATTCATACCCTTGAAGCCTTTGTATATTATGAATCGGATGGTGATAAATGTCGACCGAAACCAAGTATTCAATGGGAATACCTCTAAAGTTGATCCACACAACACTTATGCAAGAACACCAAGGGATGCTAGTCCAATCTTCAAGCAAAGAGGAAGCAAAACCTAGAGAGTGTGTGTGTTAAGGGGGCGACCGAATGTGGGACAAGTCAGGGAGATTAGGTTGCCCTAATCTCTTTTATTAACCTTCCATAAACCAATAAGTTTATTTACACTCTAGTCCCTAGTTTTTGTTCCTTCTAGTTTGCTCACAATAAAGTTTCAATATTAACAATTAATATTAAACTTATTATATACAAGCATGTAGCTTATATTAATATATAATGTAATTACCCTAATTACACTATATATCTTATGGTGTTAAGTGTTAAAGTGTGTGACTTTTTAGGCTCACAAACAACTAGCCATATAACTATATGTTATACGCGTGAAGCATATTCCAACAGACTCGGCTTGAATTTAAACGGCACTTTAAATTTGACAGGAGATTTATATTTACTTGGGAAAAAAACTATTTTTAGGAGGACCCCTTTAAATATTCTGCACATGGCCAAAAAATAATTGGACCGGCCCATGACTTAACCCTCCATTAATTAGTTTAATGATGTCCCGTTGGAGATTAGAACCGAACGGATATTAAATCTAATTCAGATGAACACTAATATAAAATTTTACGAGCGATTTGGAAAATCTAAAATTTTTGTGGAGAAAAAACATTTATTTTTTAAAGCTATATTGTAATTTCAACCGAAGTATTAGTTGGAGATGTCACAATGTTGATATGGAATATCTAAAGCAAGTGAATGGAAGTATCAACACCAAAGCAAAGCAAAGTAGCCTTTCAAAAAGTTCTCCGATTAAGAATGTTACCCTTACAAACTACAAAAAACTTATCAGAAAAGACAATCAATCATGAAAATATTAGATAAATATTGCAATTTTTTTGTTGCAAACAAAAGCTTATTAAGACCCCTGCCAACAGCCTTCGTCAGTTTGCAACTCACGGTCATCGGTTACCAACACTCGTTGGCACGCCAACTTGCTAGCTTCGGTTGCATCTGTCGATTTAATTAGAGCTTTGGTTTGGCGACAAAGAAGGAGACGAGGGAACGAGTTTTTTGGTGGGTATTAATATTTTTGTGTGTTTTCATTTTATGTACAAACTATTAAATAAATTTGTATTGTTGGTATGTATGTAGTTTGAATGTCAATCCATAATATATACATATGATGTCAAAATACAATAAATCAAATTCCAAATTCTATTAATAAAAAACACTCATCTCTAAATATAGAGGATGGCCGTTTTATTTGTTTATTAATTGAGATAAAAAAAAGTCTAAATACAACTCTTTAAGCTCATAAATAGTTAAATTGAACAATATCATGAATATTTAAAATAATAATGACAACATATTCAATTATGAATAAAACCGAACTGTTGAAATGGACCGATAGTTGAGTAATTGTTAAAAAATTGTCCTCGTCCTATCATTCCTTCATTATAATCTTCATGAAAACCATCCATCTACATTTGAAATGTAAAATTCGATTACAACAAGATGATAGAGAGAAAACAAAGTCAAAAAACTATGAATTGAATATTAATCAACATAACCAGTGTTAATCTCATTAGTTGGCAAATATTTCCATAATCAAGAACCATATTCAAGTAAGAGACAACTTTCGCTATCAAATAGAATTGGACAATAAAAATATTTCGGGTGGGATGACATGTGGACCATCGTAAGATTCCCTTTCTAGTCCATTTGTGAGTTGACATTTCTTTTACATTAATCAAATTAAACAGAGAGGAATATTTATTCATGCTACTCAGAGAAAGTTAAGTATTTAACTATGTGTACGTAGCCTAATTAATATTCTCGTGACTGTTTCCAGTTAATTAAAGTGAATATGCAAAAAATAAGATGGAATACCCAAAGTTCATCTTCATCTCTATATCGACAAAAAGTTGTGGTCTTAGTAAGCTCTCCAGGCTCGTCATTGCGTGCAAATCTACCTCGTATTCTTGGACGGTTGTCAGCGAGGGTCTTCCGACATGCATACTATATTGAAATTCGACACCCATTAAGCGGTTTATTTTCATCGTACAAAAATAATATCTTATAAAATGTGTTTTACTATTATTTAAATGACCAAAATACCCCTAGTATGAACAATTACCTTAATTGTTTTGTTGAAATTCCTTTGTGTCCTCTTTGCTCTATACCTCAAGATCTTCTCTTTCCTCTCCTCTGCATTGTAACGCCCCACCTTGAAATTTGCTTCCTCCATGAATGAACTTTCACCGGCTAATAGACTAGAAGACAGCCTTTGACTTGTTTGGTTGACCTTTGGACTCTAAAAACAAAATAAAAAACCATGTTATATCTTTAACCTTAGCAATTTATAATTTTACATGTATATATATACATATATATAAAAACGAAGTTAAACTCATTTGGGCTATGCAATAAATCTAGTGTCTGTTTTTGTCTAGTTTTACTTGACATAAAATTTAAGTTGAAGGTCATGGTACACTTTCATAATGTATTTTCAAAGAATTTGATAGTGAATTTAGTAAAAATATTATCCAAAAATATCTTACCATTGATTAGATTTTCAAAATAGCCTTCAATTGGAAGATACATATATACGAGAACAGTGGCGGAATAGGAAAAAAGCTGAGGGGTGTCACCTGTTGTACATTTTTTCTAAGGGGTGTCATGCATGTATACTAACAAAAAATATTTAAAAAAATGTAAGCACTATTTTAACATTATTCGAAAAAATTAAGGGATTGTATGGACAACCCAATGCAACATACTAGATCCTCCACTGTATGAAAATCTTCTTAACTATAAAGACTATTATTTTGATGGAGAGAGATTTTGTTGAAATTAAACATCTCCAAAAATGAAACTGTGGCAAAATTTGGAATAAATAAACTAAGAGGACTAACTTGTAAATCACCAGTGCTGCAAACCCTTCTCATATTGGTAGTGGGGAAGCAATGATCAGGTGAGGTAAGGACTTCCGAGTGAAGATTTTGGGATTCAATCAAGCCATCAAATTTTGGTTGATAAAAAATACCATTTGATTTCCCTTTTTGGAAAGAATTGCTGCTGTAGCTCCTTTGCATCATCTTTAATGCATTATCAGGCCCACCATAATAGTAATTATCACATAAATATTGTTGACTTTCCTCTGTTTTGACTTCCGAAGAGCAAAAATCAAGAGTCTCATTTGAGGAAGTTACAGAAATGCCCATTTGGTAAAGGGACAGGTTTTCAAGTTGGTTGCTTGGTGGGGAGGAAGAGAGGAGGGTGGGGGTAATCTGGTCAATTTCTTCAAATGTGGTTTCAAGATTTTCTTGGGTGGTCAAAGGTGGTGAAGATGATGATGGTAGCAAAGGGGTATAATTGTAATTAAGTTCTTCCAAAGCTTGGAGGATGTCAATTGTGGATGAAGAATCATTGAATGATGAAAATGTGTCGTTGAAGATACAATCATCAAATTCATAGATTTCAGAAGACATTGACGATAATGAAATCTTTAATTGACCGTTACTTTTAACCGTTTTTATGTCGTATAAAACGATACTTGAAGTAACCAATGTGTCTTCAAAACACTAAACAATCTCTCCCTCAATATTCTATTTAGCAATCTCTCTCACTCTTTATCTTTCTTTCAAGATTTCTCTATCAAAGAGGACAATTAAATTTCAGCCTCTATCAACACAATAACTTGAGACTACTCCACTTCCACTATAAATATAGGGTGTTTTTCTAAACAACACCCTTGAAGTTTTTCTATATTGAAAAGCTACCCTCAAATAAAAATGTGTTATTTAATTCATTTGTCATGAGCATCACTATTGAGTTATTTGGCAATGTCTATATGGAAAATATTTGAACAATGCAGAAGCTCTGTATTAATCTTTATTTGAATGATAAATTATTGTTTGATCATGCACCTGAATTGTTAATGGTAATGGTGACCAAAATTATAAATTATTATAACATTTTAACTCTCTAAACTTTTTTTTTGTTTGGTTAGATACTTGATAATATTGCTAATGTTGATCGAACTTACAAATAATTAGAACAAAATACATAACAAAAATATTACTGATTTAGATTGCAGCCATATATTAGGCATATCTTATCGATTCAGATGATAAAATCTCTTCAAACAAACGGCCTAATCTTGTTGATTCAGATCCAGACACTCAATAGTATCATTAAGTGACAGAAACAAGCAACCCTACGTATGTATCAAAAAAGTTAGTTGTTAAATTTCTTTTAACTTGTATATATAAGTTAAGAAATTTGATAACGTCATTAAACATCGTTATCTATTTATCTTAATGTTTTGTTAAAAAAAAAGTTACAAAAAGAGTACTATTTATTGGACAATGAGTAAAATTACGAAGTAAACCAACTATATCATTAAAAATTAAATCATTATTACTGATATTTTAAGACTTTAAGAACATAAACTTTATAACGAAACGCAAAAGCTATTAATTCGGCATCCACATTTGAGAATTTGACACTTCATATTCTAAGAACTTTTTAAAATGCAAAATGAAATTAAATAAATTAATGAAGTTTACAGGAAGATAACAAATAGTTAATTAACTGTACTTTTATATGATTTTAATTATAGTATATGCTATCTTTAACAAATGAAATATATTCCTCTTTGTTAAATGTTATTCGTTTGACCATATTTGAACTTCTGCTACAAAGTATACTTTTTTGTTAAAATTAAGTTCATTTTATTAATGATAAAATACTTTTTGGTTACATGTCATATTAATTGTGTGAAGAATGTACTAATTGTATATTGTATATATATTATGCACTTGTGATTCAAACACATTAAAGTTCTTAATAAATATTATATTTCTTAAAGTCTTTGTTAGCCGATATATATTAGGAATAAGATTGTAAATGTATATTGTGATGATTCTAGTAAATCTCTTCCAAATATGTAGGAAGGTTAGGCTCTTGTATCTGTATTATATATACTATTGTATCTCAAGGGAATAAAGCAAGATTGATACAATAATATGGTATCAGAGCCGACTACCCTATAGCCGGCCCTAATTCTTTCTCGCAAACACCAGGCGCCGCCGTATCCTTTTCTTCTCCGGCGACATGGGCGACAACTTCGTCCCTCCCCCCACTGCTTCCAACAAACCCCTATTTCACCCCGCCTTCGGTGTAAACAATATCAAGAATGCTATTCCCCTCTCTCTAAATCAAACAGACGATCGGTATGCTACATGGGTTGAATTGTTTACCATCCATGCTTGCGCGTACGATGTCCTTGATCACATCGATCCCACCGCACCCAAACCAGCCGGTGTTGATAACCCCACATGGACCCGTCTTGATGCCATTGTAAAACAATGGATTCTCGCTACAATATCCACTGATCTCCTCCAATCTGTCATGAAACCCGGCGC
This sequence comes from Calendula officinalis, assembly GCA_963853835.1. Taxonomy (NCBI): domain Eukaryota; kingdom Viridiplantae; phylum Streptophyta; class Magnoliopsida; order Asterales; family Asteraceae; genus Calendula; species Calendula officinalis. The sequence goes on along the minus strand of OY970830.1, from coordinate 37,201,297 downwards.
TTCGGCTCAAGAACTATGGGACCGACTAGCAAAATCTTTCAGGGTAACCGGGCTACTCGCGCGGTTTACCTCGAAGAGCAACTTAACAGCACCCGTATGGATGCCTTCTCAAGTGTCACGTTATATTGCAACCGTATCAAAAGTCTAGCAGACCAGCTAGCCAACGTGGGACAACCAGTTTCCGACGCCAAGATGGTTCTTAAATTGGTCGCTGGCCTACCAAAAGAATACGACACTATTGCCACTTTCATTCAACAAACCGAGCCGTTACCTAGCTTCATCAAAGCCTGCTCGCAGCTCACCCTCGAAGAAACTAGACGCTCGAAACAGGAGTCACATACTTCTCAAGCCTTGTTAACACAGAAATCTGACACTCCTAGTCCTCCGGTTCCTGACGATAATAACACTCGTGACTCCTCCTACTCCAGCGATCGTGGTGGACGGGGCAACTAACGCGGCCGAGGCCGCGGACGTGGTCGAGGTCGTGGCCGAGGGGGACGGCAATACTACAACCAGCAGCAATATTCTCAACCACCGAATCCTTGGCTGCAATCATATGGGTATTCCGGAAATAATTGGTCTCCCCCACCATGCCCATACCCGACTGCCCCGACAAACCCTCAATCAGGTATTCTTGGACCCGGACCAAAACCACCACAGCAACATGCATATTACACGGGACCACCATACCCGATGCAAGGTAACCCGATGACGCCGACTGAATTAGATGCTGCGTTCAACACCATGCACCTCAACATGCCGGACAACTCTTGGTACATGGATACGGGCTCTACCTCACACGTTGCTAGCACGACCGGTAACTTCTCACGCCTATTTCATTTAAGTAAACCACATTCTATTTTAGTAGGTAATGGCAATAATATTCCCGTTAAAGGTCTAGGTTCCACCATCATACCCCACCCTACCCGGTCATATTTTTTAAACAACATCTACCATGTCCCTCAATTAATCAAAAATCTAATTTCCGTACGTAAATTCTCTCGTGATAATCGTGTCTCTATTGAATTTGACCCTTTCGGTTTTTCTTTGAAGGATCTCAAAACGGGAAAGCACATCACAAGATGCAACAGTACCGGTGACTTATACCCTTTCCCCGGAAACATCAACACTCAGTCCATCCCCATTGCTCTCCACACCACAACTTCATCCACTTGGCATAATCGTCTCGGTCATCCGGGCGCATCTACTTTTACTTTACTTAGGAATAATAATTGTTTACCTTTTAAACTTAGTGATCATGGTTCTTGTAATTCTTGTTTTTTAGGCAAACATTGTCGTTTAAACTTTACATTATCTTCTTCCTTTACCTTTAATCCATTTGACTTGTTGCATGCCGACTTATGGACATCTCCCGTCCCTTCCATTCTTGGCCATAAATATTACCTTGTGTTACTAGATGACCACACACATTTCACATGGACATTTCCTCTTAAATATAAATCTCAAGTCTATTCCATCTTCTCTAATTTTTACACATATATTCACACACAATTCGAAAAGAAAATTAAGACTTTACAATGTGACAATGGCCGTGAATTTAACAATAATCAATTCCACACCTTTTGTGCCACAAATGGCATGCACCTCCGTTTCTCGTGTCCCTACACCTCTCCTCAAAACGGAAAAGCTGAACGCCTCATCCGCACTCTCAACAATATCATTCGTACCAACCTAATTCATGCTTCCCTCCCTCCCACCTATTGGTCTTATGCTCTTCACTTTGCCACCTATCTTTTGAACATTTTACCATATTCCGCTATAAAGAATAACATTCCCACCGCCATCTTATACAAACGTTGTCCGTCCTACACCCATCTTCGTACATTTGGATGCCTTTGTTATCCAAACACCACTGCCACCACCCCCGACAAATTAACCCCTAGATCCACTCCTTGCGTTTTTCTCGGTTATCCCCTTCACCATCGCGGTTATCTCTGTCACGATATCTCCTCTAAACAAATCTTCATCTCTCGACACGTCACCTTCGTTGAAGACGTGTTCCCATTCTCCACATCCTCGCAAAATCTTATACCTTCATATGAATTTTTAACCGACACCCCCCCCCCCCCCTCTCCTTATTACACATACCATTCCACCAACGATTCCCCGACGCCCACACCTACGGCGCCTTCCGCCACGACGGCACAACCCAACATCCCTCCCGAGCCTCCCTCTCCAAACCATCCGAATTCTAATGATCCGTCACCACCCAACACCCCCCTGCTCCCCCACCACCGCCAACCCAGGCACCACCGGCCCCAAGTCATCCTATGCAAACTCGTTCTAAAAACGGCATTTTTAAACATAATAATCACATATCTCTCCACACACAAACCATCTCTCCCATACCCTCCAACCCTAAACTTGCCCTCCTAGACCCAAACTGGAACATTGCCATGTCTACTGAATTTAATGCCTTACTTAAACAAAATACGTGGGAATTGGTTCCCCGACCACATGACGCGAATATTATTAGATGCCATTGGATATTTCGTCATAAATTTCATGCAGATGGTTCTTTGGAGCGCTACAAAGCGCGACTTGTCGTCAACGGAAAATCGCAAGAAGTTGGTGTTGATTGTGACGAGACATTTAGCCCGGTGGTTAAACCGGCCACTATACGGACGGTTCTCTCGTTATCGTTAGGACGAAAATGGCCTATTCACCAACTAGATGTTAAAAATGCCTTTTTGCATGGGGATCTTCATGAAACCATTTATATGCATCAACCGCCCGGCTTTACTCATAAGTCTTTACCTAATAATGTTTGCAGGTTACGTAAATCTTTGTATGGTTTGAAACAGGCTCCTCGGGCATGGTATCAACGGTTTGCTAAGCATCTTCTCACTATGGGTTTCACATGTAGTAAAAGTGATAATTCACTATTTGTATATCACCACAACGGTGACATGGCTTACTTATTACTATATGTCGATGACATTGTTCTTACATCTTCATCTACCTCACTCCAAACTCAGATTATTGCAGATCTCAAGAAGGAATTTGAAATGACAGACCTGGGCATATTATCCTATTTTTTGGGCATAGCGGTTACACATTCACCAAACGGCATGTTTTTATCTCAACAAAAATATGCCGAGTCTATCATCAAACGAGCTAATATGGAGAACTGCAAACCCGTTACCACTCCGGCCGACACGAACTCCAAATTAAGTGCCACTGACGGTCTCTTGCTGGATGATCCCACACATTATCGAAGCTTAGCAGGTGCACTTCAGTACCTCACATTTACTCGTCCTGACATCGCATACGCACTTCAACAAATTTGCTTGTTTATGCATGCCCCACGGGAACCTCACTTCAATGCTCTCAAGCGTATTCTTCGTTACCTCACGGGCACGCTTCATTTGGGTCTGCATTTATACTCCACCCCGTCACATCAACTCATTGCATATACTGATGCGTATTGGGCTGGGTGTCCGGATACCCGACGTTCCACTTCCGGGTACTGTTTTCTTGGGAGACAATCTGATTTCATGGTCTGCAAAACGCCAACCAACACTATCCCGGTCTAGCGCTGAAGCTGAATATCGAGGGGTAGCTAATGCTGTTGCCGAAAGTTGTTGGTTGCGCAATCTTCTCCTTGAACTACATACACCGATTAAACGATCAACTCTTGTGTACTGTGATAATGTGTCCGCAGTCTACCTCTCGGGTAATCCAGTACAACATCAACGAACGAAACACATTGAAATTGATATACACTTTGTTCGTGAGAAAGTTGCTTTGGGACATATTCGAGTCCTACATGTTCCGTCTGCATTCCAGTATGCAGACATCTTCACCAAGGGCCTTCCACGTCACTTATTCCTTGACTTTCGAGACAGTTTGAGCATTCGACCTCCTCCAGCTCCAAACTGAGGGGGACTGTTAGCCGATATATATTAGGAGTAAGATTGTAAATTTATATTGTGATGATTCTAGTAAATCTCTTCCAAATATGTAGGAAGGTTAGGCTCTTGTATTTGTATTATATATACAATTGTATCTCAAGGGAATAAAGCATTGATACAATAATAGTCTTAAAATAAATTTAAGTGCCTTAGAGCAGAAGGTATGTAGCATTAAGTTAAAGTCGTGTCAAAGGCTTTTTACTTCTTTTAACATGATTTTATCCATGGTTCTAAATGGCTCACCTTAGCTTGCGCTATGACGCGTTAAAGCTTGAGGCTTGATTATGCCGCCATGCCATGGTTCAAGATTCGGATATAAGGCTTGTGTATGCTGAGGTACAACTTGACTCTAATCTACACATAATAAGTTGTGTTTTTTAAATGTATTAAAGTAATTGGACTATATGAACCAAATCTATATAACTAACTAATTAGTTATAAAAATATTGGATATGCCAAAATGAAGAAAAAGATTGATGAGTTATGTTATAAATTTATAATTATGTGTTTTTTCATTACGTCTTAGAAACGCCATGATCTCGCCATGGCGTCGACATAGCTCGCCAAGGCTCGAGGCTTGACCATAACGTCACACCACGCCTCACATTATTTAGAACCTTGCCTCAAAATTACCCTACCTGGGTTAACATTCTATAACATCCATTTGGGACCCACAAAAAATACCCCCAATCAATCACAATTTAAAAAAAAAAAAAAAAAAAATCATCTTGGCAAACTACCACACAGACGACGACAGCTTTAACGGGAGCATAGCCGGTGTGGCAAACTCCTCTTTGTCGAGGTTACAGGGCTTTAAGGGGGTTTAACCCGTTTGCTCTTTAGTAGGTAGAAGCTTGGTTAAACACATTTACTTCCCTATGACGAGGGTACAAGTCCTTACCAACAAAATATTTATTTCCTTCGAACTAGCCAATCTTTTCTTTTTCTTTTTAAGGTTTTGTTAATGACATTTCTTAGGGCTGTCTCTAACGTGCATAAAACGTTTGTACATTTAGTGATGGAATAGTATTCCTAAAATTCAGGGGGCGGTTTTTACATTATATTTGTCTTCTTATTGACAGCCCTTAGGACTGTCATTATCATTTTCCTTTTTTTATTATTATTTTAATTCTTATTTCTTCCTAATTTTTATTACTTTATACGATTCAAAATAAGTAATACACTTTTCATGTATAAGTGTATCAAAATAAGTGATACATTTTGAAAAGTTATTTTATTTGGTAAAAATTAGTGGGTCTCACATCCACTAAATATCTCTTTTAATATAGTTAAATGACTCATTTATCCTTACTTTTACTTTTAACATGTCAATAACCTTATTTTATTCAAAAAGTGTAGGACTCAATTCCCACTAAACATCTAATTAATCTAATATAATACTCTCTCCGTCCCACAAAAAAAGTTCTCATTCTCCTTATAATTTTGTCCCACAAAAAAGTTCTCATTTCTCAAATCTGAAGGGACCACTTAATAAAGTAATATTATTACCAAAGATTACACCAATAAAACACTTTCTCTCTCCAATCTAACCTTATATTTTAATCAAATGTATTATCAAGGACTCCACCACTACCTATCTCCTAAAAGCTTGAGCCCAAGAGAAATGAGAATTTTTTTTGGGACGGAATGAGTATTTATCATAATTTTTAAACTCAAAAACATGAAACAAATAATGTATCACTTATTTTGAATTATTGGAAGTATAATTTACAGTTATCTTCAAACATCAGTTAGCAACTGATAACTTTTGCTAGATGGGACAACTTTTGCTAGATGGGACAAATGATCGAAATTGATTTAGAGTTAATTGCATGGATAATCAGTGTGATTTGCTAAATGTTTAAAAACAAGTTGAAAAAATCACAGTTCACCTAAAAATGAGGTTTCATCTTTGTTGAAATTACAAACGAAGTTTCATCTGTTGAACTTATATTTTACATTATTGAATTTTAACCTTCTGAAATAATTGAATTTTAATATTCAATATATATAGATATTTCCAGAACTCGTTGGTTGGAGGTTCGGAAGTGGTCGGTCCACCGATGTTGTTGATGGAAGTTGTCGGTGGAATTCGTCCGATATTTGACGAGAAGAGAGGGGAGTTCAGACGGAAAGGGGATGAAGAGAGTTAGGTTCTGTGCAAAAAAAGTTTAAATTTAATTTTTTTATTATTACTCAAGGCTTGTAGCCTAGTGGTATCCAAGGTGGATTTAAGGTGTTGCATGGGTTCAAGTCCCGTCATGGACAAAAAGGTGGAACGTTCGATGGAAAACATACTGCCCCTTGTGAATGTCACTGTCTAGGCTCGAACCACTAACTTACTAACTTGCCGTTCAAAAAAAAAAAATCATTATTATTATTATTAATAATATTTTTTGAATTGATGTACTTCAAAATTACTGTAATTTTCTTTTAATTTTTTAATTACTTCCTTCGATTCAAAATAAGTGACACACTTTCCTTTTGGGGTAATTTAAAATAAGTGACACATTTTGAAAAATTATACTTCCTCCGTATCAAAATAAGTGACACACTTTCCATTTTGGGGTGTATCAAAATAAGTGACACACTTTGAAAACTTTCCTTATTTGGTAAAAATAGTGGGACCCATACTCACTAACTATCCACTTTAATAATTTAAAATTGCCCTTATACCCTTACTTTTACTTTTAAAACTCATTAATATCACTTTATTCAAGAAAAGTGGGACTCATTCTCCACTAATTATGTAGTTTAATCTATTTTAACCTCTACTTTAATCTTTTACCTTAAAAAATGTGTAAGTCAATTTGTGTCACTTATTTTGATACGGAGGAAGTATTATTTGGCAAAAAATAGCGGGACCCACACCCACTGACTATCTACTTTAACAAATTGAAATGACTACTTTACCCTTACTTTTTACTTTTAAACATCATTAACCTTACCTTGTTCAAAAAATGTGGGACCCATTTCCTAATAACTATCCAATTAATCTAATTTAATTATCATTACTTCCTCCGATTCAAAATAAGTGATACACTTTCCTTTTTGGGGTGATTCAAAATAAGTGATACACTTTGAAAAATTACCTTATTTGGCAAAAAAAGTGGGACCCTCACCCACTAACTATCTACTTTAATAAAGTGAAATGACCACTTTACCCTTACTTTTTTACTTTTAAACATCATTAACCCCACTTTATTCAAAAAGTGTGGGACCCATTCCCCACTAACCATCTAATTTAATCATCATTATAATCTTTTACCTCAAAAACCGTGAAACCCAAAGTGTATAACTTATTTTGAATCGGAGGAAGTATAATATTTTACCTCAAAAAGCGTGATACCCCAAGTGTGTCACTTATTTTGAATCGGATGAAGTATAAGTTTTATTAATATATTTGTTTAAAATTATATAATGATTTTAATTAATGTAATGTTTATGTATTAATATTATTTTATAGTTATTATGTTTAACTTAAAAATGTGATATGATAGAATTACTGATAGATGTTATTTGTATGAAAGTATCGATTTTTTTGTGAATAGAAAAAAAGTGATGTGGGAGTGTAGGACCAGTGTGGTAAAATTGACGAATTATGGACTAGTATAGTTAACCCTTTTTCATATCCATTTTAACATGCGGCTGTTTCTAGAAAGTGTAGAGACTTTTCCATAGATGGCGGCTTAAGTTGAAATCCACACATTGCCTTGTTCCTACTCATTCCTAGATAAAATTGTGCTTCTTCAATTCGATTAGTATTCGCTGGTTTGAAGCTTGATTGTAAAGTCCAACATGGCGGCTTCTCAAGCGCATTTGGACAAGATGCAGCTCCGTCAGAGCTACCGGAACGTCTGGCACACTGATCTCATGACCACCATCTCTGCCGACACTCCTTGTAACAAAATATAATTTCTTTCTATTCTGCTTTATTCCGTAATTCACTCGATTTTAATCCGTTTGCTATGTGTTGTAGATTGCTGCTTTTCATTATTCTGGTAAGATCCTCACTTGATATCAAATATGCTTTTTGTATTGCAATTTTGATGTACCTAGATGTAATTGATATTGACTTGCAGTTACTTATTTATCATGTATTCAGTTTATGTGTGTCGATTTTTGCCGCGGATTATGGCTTTAAATTGAAACGATTTTTATCAATTTCATCTCTTAATTTCTGATTGATTGAATTAGGTTTGATATTATTAGGTGTTCGCTAGATATAATTTACTACATTCTATAGAATTTAGTTCAGAATGTACAAAATCAGATAACAGAGACTTTACTAGAACACAGCTCCAGTACCTGTTGACGATGATGAACCCTTATAATACTGTTTTTTTTTTTTTAATTATATGTACTTAGAATAGTGGATTTTATGCTATTTTTCTATTAATTATTGCTGTCAAATGTGATTTTAAATTAATAGATCTTTTCATATAGTTCCTTGCTAATTATTTTATATCGTTGTATCATTATTAATTATAAATTGGCATGCAGTGGACCATGTGTATCATACTTGCTTCGTAAGCGAGCTCTCTATAATGACATGTCAAGATATACTTGTTGTGCTGGATATATGCCCTGCAGTGGAAAATGTGCTGAAAGTAAATGTCCCGAATTATGCCTTTGTACAGAGGTATCTATGACAAATTCATATTCATTTCAGTTTATTCAATTGTAATATAAATGAAATTCATTAACTTTTTTTTTAATCATTAGGTGTTCTTGTGCTTTGGGAATTCAGTAGCATCGACTCGCTTTCTGTTACAAGATGAATTCAACATACAAACAACACAATGTGATAACTGCATCATTGTAATACATTTTGTGAAAGGAATTTCATATATTTTTAATCTTTATCCTTCGTTAATTAGTTAATTGATTAAAGTTATTTGCTTTTTTTCTAGGGTTTCATGTTTTGCCTCCAACAACTTGCGTGTATATGCTCGATTGTTGCTTGCCTTGTTGGCAATGAAGAACTTAGTGATGCATCTCAAGCACTCAATTGTTTAGCCGACATGGTTTATTGCACGTGAGTTATTTCTTCTCTAATCGTGATTAATTTTACAAAAATACCAAAAGTGCCCTTTTTAAAGCATCTATTGCAATTTTCTATTGCAGGGTTTGTGCCTGCATGCAGGTATGTTAATGTGACCTTTTTTTCTTTTTTATAAGTTTTAAATATAGTTATGTGGACAATTTTACCCTTATTCTTATATCTTAATTCTGCAGACACAGCATAAGGTTGAAATGGACAAACGAGATGGAAAATTTGGACCACAACCAATGGCGGTTCCGCCAGCTCAGCAAATGTCAAGGTTTGACCAGCCATATCCGCCCAATGTAGGATATGGTCAACCAGCATATGGTGGATATCCAACAGGGCCGCCTGCTCAGGCGGCCCAAGGATACCCACCTACTGCCTATCCTCCACCGGGCTATCCCCAGAGGTAAATGAAGGTATTTGATGTGTAAATCTTCCACTCTTTAATGGCAGGTTATTGGAAGCCATAAATTTATGAACATATTAGTGAGACTAATTCTTCTGGTTTGTTGAAAAAATATATATTTATGTACATGAATAAGCTTGTGTATATTTGAATATGGTCTGTAGACTGTAGTTACTGGTTTGTTTCATCCACTTACAAAGGCGTGCACACAAAAACGTATGAATTGATTGAATAAAAATAGTCAATCTAGTAGTTTGACTGACTTCCTGGATCATATTTTTAATTCTTTTTTGTTCATTTGGTATGCTGAAAATAAAAGAAAAGGGGGTTTGCCCACATTTCAAGACAAGATCCAATTAACCCGGTTGGATCTAAGTAGCACCCAACAAGCTCTGCTTTTGCGTAGGACCGTAAATTTTATATATTATACCAATGTTTTTTAACTTTGAATACTTCTCATACATTTGGCCCTTGCACCAATAATAGTTGTATACAGAATAAGATATCTTATTTCCTATCGATAGACATAGCCCAACCACATTGATCAACACTACAAGAAAGATACCCTGAAATGAGTCAATGACAGACAATTTTTAATCTAAGCAAGTAGTCGTCTATAGCCTATCCTGATGACAAGTTGTCACCAGACTCGTTGTCACAACCTCGTTGTAAGAGCTGAAAAGTTACATCAGGATAAATACCGTTGGTACCGACGACTGGTTGTCGGGAAAGGTATTGTTGGAACAATTTTCCAAAAAAAAATATTTATTATAATTATATGGGATGACATGTCCTTGGGACATGTATAAACACATGGCAACGACAAGTCGTCGGACAAGTTTGACCTTATGCCGAAGACATATGGTCGAGATAGGTTGAAAATAACAGATCTTGGTCAAGCCTCTAGCAACGATATGTAGTCGCTATATGTATCGTAGGTACAGAATTTCTAGTAGTGCAACTAAATCGCATAAATCATTGTAGTCTTGGTTACTTACTATTCTTAACTTAATAGGTTGTTTACTTTTCTTAATTTCAGGCGTATTGCCTAATAGAGATCTATGATAAACGTCTTTACCAAAATGTGTGCGAAATAGTTACAAATGAGAAATAATATTTGTATCTACTAACTGTGCCTACTCATGTGTCTACCCGTCTTTAAACTTGACATGTGTAATCCACTAATTCTTTTTCCTCATATCATCCCTTGATTTTAACACGTATTATCATCAAATGGATAGGCACATGAGTAGACACAAATACGATTCTTGAATTCATGATAACATATTCATATACGATATCTATGCATTTGGGATGATGCATGAATGTGATTTGGGAGTGTGTGCTTAGGTTTAACAATTTGGGCCAAACCCATAAATAAGCCTTCCTCATACAATTATAAATATAATAATTAATTACTTTTTTGGTGGAATACTCGATGATTATAATGTTAAAGATAATTAATCCAATATTTGCATTCGTATATGTTTTCTTAATTAATAACAGTAGAATTTCATCAAAAGCCAACTTTGTTAACCGGAATCCTCAACAACGGTGGATTATGATGCTAAGGAGGGTGGCAGCAAAGAGTTGCAGTTTATGAAATTTTCTTTAGAGAATTCCAATCGCTTAAGGCTACGCCACCCCCTGAGTACATAATAATACAACGCATAATATATACTATCTCTGTCCCATAAAAAAAAAAAAATCTCATTTCTCCTTACAATTTTGTCCCATAAAAAAATTCTTATTTCTCAAATATAAGGGGCTCACTTAATAAAATAATATTCGTATTATTACCAATGATTATACCAATAAAACACTTTATCTCTCCAATATAACCTTATATTTTAATCAAAAGTATTACCAAGAACTCTACCACTAACTATCTCCTAATAGCTTTTACCCAAGAGATATGAGAACTTTTTTATGGGACGGAGGGAGTATTATAGATTATAATATTCAAATACAATCATTTCGAAAAACAACTCTACCACATTAAAATAATTAAACTAATTCTGGGTGTAAGTAAACAAGCTTTAGAGTATGTTTAGTATGATCATAAAACAGCATTGTTATATTAGAATCAGTTAAGTTAGGGTGGACGTAAACAGTCGTTCGAGCAAATATTTTACAAAAAACGACATTGTTGTGGTGGTTAGCGATAAAAGTTACAAGCTAATAATGAAAGACTACAAACTAGAAATGTAAGAAGACTTTGCTTTATAAATTCAACCGCTAAAGACAATTCAAAGATGGAATTTGTGATACAAAATTAACTTTGAAAAGTATAGCCTGACAAATCTTGTTGACATTAATGTAACTGGTTTATAAGGGTTTATTTAACTCATTCATCAAGGGTAAGTGTTAGAACAAATCACAGTTCAACTTATTACTGATATTGCAGTTAGTACTGATCATGGTTACTACTGATGAATACTATGATTACTACTGATGGGGCAGAAACACTTGATACTGATGAGTTTATACTGGTGAAGAGTATAACTAACTTACTACTGATCATGCACATATTGAAGAATACTACTGATCGTTAATAGTTACTACTGACGTTGGTTTTGGACTTACTACTGATTATCACAGTTACTACCGATCATCACATTTACTACTGATGATGCATATTTACTACTGGTGATTGCAGTTACTACTGATACGCGTATTTGGAAGCAAATCAAGTCCGAGATCTTCGCAGAGTTAGTTATAGAATGTTATTCAATGTATATCTTTTATAATTCGATGTAAATCAAGTCCTAGAATAACTAGGGTAAATAGTTAGGCTTCAAGGACTGTTATAAATAGTTCCTTACGAATTGTAAACGTACGTGTGTATTGTTAATCAATAATATACATTGAAGCTTTTTGTGAATCACTGTGTTCTTAACATTATTCATTGTTTATTCAATATACAGTATTCTATTGTTCTTAATATATTAATACAAGTGTTGATCCGCTGCAACTTCTTGTTATTAGTAGATCTGGGTTGACAATAACTTGTTTTGGTTATTCGATCATGACAAGTGGTATCAGAGCATATTGGTTCTAGATCTACGAATCTTAAGAACAACAAAAAGTTTTAATCTTTAAAACACACAGATTGTTAATCATGACTGATAACAATGAAAGTACTCAAGCAAATAAAATCCCTATACTCACTCCCAATAACTTTGGAATGTGGAAGAATCGTATTAAGCAATACATGCTTATTACTGATTATTCCATGTGGGAAGTTTTTGTTGAAGGAAACAAAACCGTTCACAATCAAGCAACAAGCTCTGCAACTGAAGCAGACAAACTCAAGTGTGAAAATGAGAAGAAAGACAGAGGAGTTGAACTCAAAGCTCTAAGCACTCTTCTACTGGCCATTCCTAATGATTATCAACATCTCTTTGTTGAATATGATGATGCAAAGATGTTGTGGCAGGCACTGGAAAAGAGATTTGTTGGCACCAAAAACACCAAAAGAAACATGAAGTCTGTACTAAAACAGGACTTTGAAAATTTCAAAGGCCAAAAGAATAAATCCCTATCTCAAATCTTTGATAGGTTCAACAAACTCATTGGTGAATTGAATCAAGTTGGTGTGAAACCAGACAATGATGATATCAATAGAAAGTTTCTCAGATCTCTTGGAGAATAATGGTCTATGTACACAGTCATATATAAACAAGGTGATGCTTTGGAAGAAAAGGAGCTGGATGAATTGTACAATGAGCTTAGGGTGTTTGAATCTGAGGTAAGCTCTAAAACTCCTAATTTATCTTCAAACAATGCTGCTTTTGTGTCTAGTACAGGAACAGGTCAGGAAACTGCAAAGGCTGCAGATTGTGAAGATGCTGCAAGAGAATCCGTCTTCACTAGTCATGTGCATACTGCACTAATTAGTGATGATTTGGAACAATTGAATCCTGATGATCTTGAAGAGATGGATCTTAACTGGCAGATGGCTATGCTGAGTCTAAGAACCAAAAGGTTCTTGAAGAGGACTGGTAGAACAAACCTTAACTACAACAAAGGTGACAAGGCTGGATTAGACAAGACTAAAGTCAAATGTTACAACTGTAACAACCTTGGGCACTTTGCTAAAGAATGTCCTCAGCCAGACAAAAGATCAAACTCAACTGCTCTTGTTTCACAACAAGGACAAGGATATGATTGGAGCTTTCAAGTAGAGGAACATGCACATAATCAAGCTCTCATGGCTTTCACTGATACTCCTACTAAGGTACATTCTAAATCTTGCACTCCTGAATGCATTAAAGCATATAAAGATTTAGAAAAACTTAATAAAGAAACACTTGAAGAGATGATTCTAAATAGAAATAGAAGAATTGCATATAATGGTTGTATAGCTGATCTTGAAAATCAAATTAAAATTTATAAAATAACTGATAAAAAGATAAAAGAAGAATTGCTACAGACCACTTATGAAAAAGAACATCTTGATTTAAATTTAAAAGAAACTTTGATCAAACTAGAAGAATATCAAATGGAATTAGAACAAAACAAATTAACCATTAAAAAGTTTGAAAGAAGTTCTCAAATTGTCAATGAATTAACAAGTAATCAAACCACTGAAAAAGTTGTGCATGGAGTGGGATATCATGCTGTTCCACCTCCAATTAATTTTACCCCTCCTCTTAAATCAAGCACATAAAGAATTTTAGATGATTTAAAAATGACAAATAAATGTGAAACTAGTAATGTAACATCTGAATCAAATGATACATCTGAATCAAATGATACATCTGATGATGATCAAACTACAGACTCAATTGATACAAGTTTTCACACAGCAAAAAGTCAAGATGACTCTCCTAAATATGATGCTGAAAATATACCAAAAATTTTAAGAAGGGGAAATGAAAGAAATAAAAATCAACTCTTAGATCAAAGAAAACCTGAAGGTACTAAGGATAAGAAATTAAGATGTGTTATTTGCAACAAAGTAAACCATTTAGTAAAGGATTGTCACTTCAATCCAATTAACTGCAAAGAGTTCAAAGAATTTAAAAATTCTAAAGCAAAAGCAAAAACACAAAGGTTAAAAGATACTACTGATCCATCAGTAGTAAATAAAACAAAATCTCAAAAATCTGAAACACCAAAATTTGAAAGAAATGCACCAAGGTTTGTGCAAAATAAAAGAGTTGGAAGCCTAAAGAACAGCAATTATTTCAAAAATAATGGAAAAACAAATCAAAATAAACAATATTTTAATTTTTCCAACACCAGTAGAAACTTTAACAGGTTTACTACTGATCCTAACCCTAATTACAATGCTGTTGGGTACCAGTACCAAAACACTACTGGTAAAAACCCTAATTTTAAAGATACTACTGCTGCCAAACCAAATGTTAAAAACACTACTGGTTATCCTAAACATGGTAATTACCCAAATACTACTGGTCCATCAGTAGTAAAGTATTCAAAAGCTAAATATAATGGGTATAGACCAAGGTCAGTAGTAAACTCAGACAACAGTAACAAATCCAAAAGGGCAGTAGTAAAACAAAACGCCAGTACTAAACAGGTATGGGTACCAAAAATGTTCAAAATTAAATCTTCTAAATTTTAATTTTCAAAGGATGAAGACATATAAAGCTTGGGTTCCCAAACTTAACTAATTGTTTACTTACTTGTGCAGAGCATTCAGATTCCTGAAGAAGGTAGATCATGGCACATTGATAGTGGATGCTCAAGGCACATGAATGGAAATCTTCAAATTCTTAAGGATTTCAAGTCATTTGATGGAGGTTATGTGGCCTTTGGTGAGAACCCAAAGGGAGGTAAGATTACAGGCAAAGGTACAGTTACTAATGGTAAAATTACTTTTGATGATGTATTTTATGTAGCTGAGCTAAAATACAATCTTGTCAGTGTGTCTCAAGTATGTGAACAAAAGAACAAGATTATTTTTACAGATATTGAGTGCATCATTCTTTCTCCTGACTTTGTTTTAGATGAAAAATAAGTAGTTTTGAGAACTCCAAGGAGAAACAATGTGTATTGCCTGGATATAGGGGGAGAACTCATTTCTTCAAATGAGGTCAACTGCTTTATATCCAAGGCAAACACTACTGAATCAGAACTATGGCATAGAAGGATGTGTCACACAAACTTTAAAAATATGAACAATTTAGTAAGAAAGAATTTGGTAATTGGATTACCACAAAAACAGTTCATGTGTGATCATCACTGTGTTGCATGGCTAAAAGGTAAACAACATAAGTCTTCTCATAAGTCCAAAACTGTAAATTCTATTTCTGTTCCTTTACAACTCTTACATATGGACCTTTTTGGACCTACAAATGTAATGAGCATTGGAAAGAAACAATATTGTCTTGTTATTACTGATGACTTTTCCAGATATACATGGGTTTTCTTTCTCAGGACAAAAGATGAAACAAGTGAACTCATCAAGAACTTAATTGTTAAACTGGAGAACACATCTGATCAAAAAGTTAAAGCCATAAGATGTGATAATGGCACATAATTTAAAAATGCTAACTTAATTAACTTTTGTGATCTTAAAGGTATTGACAGGCAATACAGCTCACCTAGAACTCCTCAACAAAATGGTGTAGCTGAAAGAAGAAATAGAACCATCATTGAAGCAGCAAGATCAATGCTAGTAGACTCAAAATTACCAATTACTTTTTAGGCTGAAGCTGTTAATACTGCATGTTATGTACAAAACAGAGTATTAATAGTTAAGCCACATCATAAAACACCATATGAACTTTTTAACAAAAGAAAACCGTCCATAAGTTTCTTAAAATCATTTGGTTGTCCTTGTACTATTTTGATTACAAGAGAACAAATTGGTAAGTTTGACTGCAAAGCTGATGATGGAATCTTTGTGGGATACTCTACTCAAAGCAAATCATACAGAGTGTTCAACAAAAGATTAATGATTATTGAAGAAAGCATCAATGTATCCTTTAATGAGAATATACCTAATGAACAAGGAAATGGTCCAGATTGGCTATTCAACATAGACAATCTAACCAAATCCTGTAACACTAACTTGGATTTAAATGCAGGTGATTCAAATTGTCATACTCAAAAGGAAGGAACATCATCTTTCAATTCTGGTCAAGAAAAGATGAGATACATAGTAGTTGATACTGCTCCTACAGTTAATACTGAGGACAGTAATAACTCAAATTCTGGAAGCAGTAGTGAATCAGACAATGAGGACAGTAGTAATTCAAATACTACTGATCCCAGCAATAACTTAAATACTACTGATCCCAGTAGTAACTCTGAACCAGCAAATGATGATGAACCAAACATCAATGACAATGAAGAACCTCAAGAGGAACAAATCCCTGAGACAAATGAGTCCAATCTTGAAAATCAACTAGTGGTTGATAGAGTTACAAACTCAATGACTCATAAGAACCATCCTTTAGACAATGTTCTAAGTGATGTTAACTCACAACTACAAACAAGAAGCAAATTAAATAAAAGTCTAACTGCAAACATGTGTAACATAAGTTTAATTGCTAATGAATGTATGTTTGAATGTTTTCTGTCTCAGGATGAACCAAAGAAGATTCAACAAGCAATGAAGGATCCAAATTGGATTGAGGCAATGCAAGAAGAACTCCTTCAATTTAAATTACAAGCTGTTTGGACACTTGTACCTTTACCCAAAGAAAAAAGTGCCATTGGAACAAGATGGATCTTTAGAAACAAGAAAGATGAAAGAGGTATAGTGATCAAGAACAAAGCCAGACTTGTAGCCCAAGGATACACTCAAGAAGAAGTAATAGACTATGATGAAGTATATGCTCCTGTTTCTAGAATTGAAGCAATAAGAATATTCCTAGCATATGCTTCATACAAGAAGTTTAAAGTCTATCAAATGGATGTGAAGAGTGCATTCCTATATGGGAAAATTGAAGAAGAAGTATATGTATGTCAACCTCTAGGTTTTGAACATCCAGAAAAAGGTGACTATGTTTTCAAACTAGACAAAGCTCTGTATGGCCTACATCAGGCACCAAGAGCATGGTATGATACATTATCATCATACTTGTTGAAGAATGATTTTAAAAGAGGAGCTATTGACAAGACTTTGTTCACAAGAAAGGTCAAAAATGATATGCTATTAGTTCAAATCTATGTAGATGATATCATTTTTGGATCAACAAATGATTTATTGTGTAAAGAGTTTGAGGATCTCATGCAAACCAAATTCAAGATGAGCTCCATGGGTCCAATGAACTTCTTCCTTGGACTCCAAGTCAATCAAAGATCAGATGGTATTTTGATAAACCAATCAAAGTATGTTAGAGACATCTTGGAGAATTTTACCATGAAAGACTGCAAGAGTGCAATTACACCAATGGAAACACACAAACACCTACATCCTGATGCTGAGGGGGAGGATGTAGATGAACACTTATATAGATCGATGATTGGATCTTTGATGTACTTAACTGCATCAAGACCTGACATTATGTACAGTGTTTGTGTGTGTGCAAGATATCAAGCAAGACCTAAAGAACTTCACTTGCAGGCTGTCAAAGGAATATTCAGATACTTGAAAGGCAAACCATCACTTGGTCTATGGTATCCACATGACTCACCATTTGAACTCATAGCCTACACAGATAGTGACTATGGAGGTGAATGTCAAGATAGAAAGTCCACTACTGGTGGATGTCAATTCTTTGGATCAAGACTGGTGTCTTGGCAATGTAAGAAACAAACAAATGTATCCACATCAATTGCTGAAGCAGAGTATGTAGCTGCATCTGCTTGTTGTGCTCAAGTACTTTGGATTCAAAACCAGCTTCTAGACTTTGGTATCTCTATCCTTAAAACTCCTATTTTTATTGATAATCAAAGTGCTATTAGTATTGTGAACAATCCAATAAAACACTCTAAAACTAAACACATTGAAATAAGATTTCATTTTATAAGAGATTGCAATGAAAAGAAGTTAATCAAAGTAGTTAAAATTCATACTGACAATCAATTAGCAGATCTGTTCACAAAAGCATTTGATGTAGGAAGATTCAACTTCTTAGTTAGCAGTATTGGAATGATTCTAATAAATTAATTTCACAATCAAAATCATGTGTAAAGTTTTTGTGTTGTAAAAAGTTATTTATGTTAATAAGGGTTTTACTACTGATAGGTCAGTATGGTGTGTATTGAGTATGCACAAAATACTACTGATAAACGATTGTACTCACATATACTACTGGTCTCTAAAATGGTGGTTACTACTGCTAGGGTTGGTAAATTAGGTCAGTATTAAAATGTCATTAGTTAGTACAGATGTCTCCAGTCACTACTGATGTCAAAATCCTTAGTTACTACTGACGTTCATAGATACTACTGATGTTTTCTACTGGTATCTAATTTACTACTGGTCTTTAGATTGTCAAAGTTACCAAACTAACCCCCATGAAAATAACCGTTGTGTTATGATTCGAAGGGCAATTTAGTCTTTTTGCAGATCAAATCGTAAGATATAAATAGCTGAAGTCGATTAGTTTAGCATTATCCTCACATCGATTTGCCAAAATCCTCTCGATAAACCCTAAATCGCGATCATAAACCCTGCACCAGTAACAACATTCATACTTTTTCTCTCAAATCAAACGATCAAATTAGAGGGGAAGTCTGCCCGGAAGAAAATATAGAGGGGGGTTCATGATGAAACCTCGGAGACCTTAGGTCAAATTGACTTAAGTGATTATGGCTTAATTGTTTGGTTGTTGCACGAATTGGTGCTTATAGAAATTGGAGATGAGTCGTACAATGTGGAAATTTATTTTGGGAATAGTCTTCCCGGTTAGTTATGCGTATGGAAATATGCAATGGAAATGATTATAGACAAGTTTGTCGCATGTAGTAAGGATATAAGGGTTGATGCTATTATGTAGTATCAAAGGACGAACCACAAGGATGGTGAATGTGTTTCAACAAAAGGATAGTAGCACAAAGAAGTGTTAAGTCTTGGTAAGAAATGTTAGTGTGAATGGAAATTTTAGAAATAGAAACTTTGGAAATGGAATTTGGATGTCCGGCGGGAATCCGGATAAATAATGTAATATGATTATGCGTGAACGGTAAAGGAAAGAATGACTAAGGTGTAGTGATGTCTTAGAACTCGTAAATGGAAAATATGTAGAAAAGAATAAGTAACGGGAATGACGAGTTTTGATTGTTGAAAGTGGTTGAATAAAAGTTGGCATATAGCCATAACAAGTTTTGGGACGGGGTTCATGGACTCGATACCAAGGGTAACTAAGTAATAATTGATAAAATGTCATAGTAATGGTATGACGGTATATGACGTAGAGTAGTGTGAGACTACGGTTGGGAAAGGAATAATTCTAAGTCTCAAGATGTATAAAAGTGGAACATCGAGTGTTGAGCTATTGGGTGCTAAGCCATGGGTCACGAGTGTAGACCGGAGTCGATTGGTTGACTTAAAGATGGCCGGATTTGCCGGCGAATTATTGTTAGTGAAATAGATTAGTTGTTACTCATTAGTGACAAAAAGATTTGAAAAATTTGTATTAAGGAAATGAACCGGTTAAGGGTGGTTAATGTGTAAGTGAAACGATAAATGGTAATCAGAGATTTTAGTGGTTTGCTCGCGGGGTACAATGCATGTGCATTATGTGATGGCCTTTGAAGGAATATGATAATGAAAAGGTGATGTTATATGAAACGTGTTAAGTAGTATGCCCAATGGGGAATATGTTAGATATGACAGAAAATGATAATGTGATATCATGGGAAACGTGCTAATTGCATGATGAATAAATAGTCGGTTGAATGTGTAACCTAGTAGTGAAATTATGTGATGAGAAAAGAGGTATACTATTATGGTATCCAAAATCGATAGAATGAGGAAAAGATGATGTGGTAGTTCGGGGATTCCCGGCTCCTATGATGTTTGGGGGTGGAATCGGTTGGGCGAATCCCAATGGTTCCATCCTGTGATTGGAGATGTTCTAATCACTGTGACAGTTTGGGTCTTGATGGATTGGAGGCTTTCCAATCATCTTGATATGATAGTCAAAGTATGAATTGTTGTGTCTGTATAATAATGTGTATAATAATGTGTATATGTTTATGTATATATGATGAATGTAGAACTATGTGGTTAATGTGTATGGTTATGACTGTACGATAAGTGAGAATTTGGTTGAAATGCGGGTTGCATTTAAGTCGTGTATGTGTAGGGGATGCCTACGATTTATAGGATAGGAGGAAAGAGAAACTCCTAGTGAGCAAATTATTATTTGGTAATCAAGATGTGGTAAACTTGTATGAAATTGAGAATGTGTTGCGGTAGAGGATCTAATACCGGTAATGGAGAATAAAAGTTATGAAATTGA
Source organism: Calendula officinalis (assembly GCA_963853835.1). NCBI lineage: Eukaryota > Viridiplantae > Streptophyta > Magnoliopsida > Asterales > Asteraceae > Calendula > Calendula officinalis. The sequence goes on along the minus strand of OY970830.1, from coordinate 37,180,516 downwards.
TCGAGGTGATACAAAAGTGGTTGAAAGAATACCAAGTGATGTTATGAGTGACCAAATGATGGTCAAGAATCGGTAAAGGTCGGTGTGACCTTAAGTAGAGGTACAACTCTCGAGTTATTTGGGGACAAATTGAAAGTTTGGAAAAGCGGGAACGATTGTTAAGGAAACAATAATGAGTAGAACCGGAAGCGATAAGTCGAGAATGGTATCCCGTGATTAAATGATTTGTTAGTTGAGAGAATATGGTGGACTTTATGCAAAAGTCAAGATTAGTCAATTTGGGATTGGTTGACTCGGTCAAAGATGGGCTTTGACTCTCGTTTTGAATGACAAGTGAATGTTGAGAGCATAATGCGTCGATTGTATGTACGTGAAAAGGTTAATGGAATAATTAAAAGAGTTATAGTCGGATTGTACGACTTTGACCCGTTGAATGTTTAGAGTTCAATTTGGGAATCGAGTATATGATTATTGATGGATCATAAATTAAAGGTCGATGGTAAAGGGAAGGATGATTAATGAAACCTTTAACAAGTGAAGAAAGTGTTAAAGAATAGTTGACTTTGTGCTTAAGTCAAAGATTAGATAATGTTGGATTATATCGACTTGGTCGAAGCTAGATTTTGATATCCGTGTGGATTGATTAGATGATTGTAATGATTAGGTCATATAGTTCCTATGTGTATAACGAGTTTGATTAAAGGGGTTAAAGTGTTATGGTCTAATTGTGCAAATTTTGACCCGTTTGGGTATTAAAGGCTTAAGATTGATTTTTGACCCGTTCGGGCCTAACGGGGGTTAAGTGAATGTTTAACTACATATTGTTGACTAAATTGGAATGAGAAAAGTTTGATGGTAATGACCAAAAGAGAATGAGAACGGAATACTCGGTCGGATGGGGATTAGAAAGTTTTGAGTGATTCCGAGGACGGAATCCTTTTAAGGGGTGGATAGTTGTAACGACCCGAATTTTCGTGTCAAATAAATTATTTAAAAATATTATAAATAAGGATAAATCATTTAAAGAACGTGGGAATTGGTTTCGTGTCATTTGGACATCGTATGAGAAAGTTATGGACGAAACCGGGTCGAAGAGAATAGCAAAAAGTGCAGCCTTGTCTACCAGGTATAGATAGCGGCGCTATCTGGGAGATAGCGGCGCTATCTGGGAGATAGCGGCGCTATCTGGAGCAACATGGGAACAGCGATCCGAAATAGCGTAGTGGGAAACGTGAAATCGAGATCGCGTTGGGGATCGCGGCGCGATGTGCCGACGCGAAATAACGCGGGGTTGTAGATAGAGACGCGATTTTGGGATTAGTGGCGCGATTTATGTCTGTGCAGCATAAAAATCGGGATTTTTAGGGTTTTCTCTCATTCTTCACTTCTCAAAAGGGTGCAGCCGATTTGGAGAAGATTGGGAGGCGATTTGGGTGCTCTTGAGCATAGAACATCATCATTCTATGGGATCTATAACGTACATCAAAGATCTAAGGTATTTTCTTGTCTCTTAGTTAGTTATGAGTCAAGATTTGGGGAAAATGGTAAAGTTGAAAGTGTTGTGTTGAAATCTTGCTAAAGATGGGTAATGTGGGTGTAGAACACCCATAGATAGTATGTGGACCATGTGTTCAAGATGGATTGTGAATTGTTGGTGAAATCCTTGTGCTAGGGTTTTGGATCTCCACCAAATTGATGAATTTGGTGGTTAGGGTTGATTATGATGATGTTAGATGATGTCTAATTATGGATGATAACTAGAAATGTGATGATTATGTTGATAGGTTGCAAGGACCTAAAAGTTGGAGATATTCCAAAGGCGGGAAGCAAGGATTCGTGTTGATAAACACGATATGGATTTAGCTATCGCTAAGGTGAGTACATGAGACTTTTAAAACTGGGTACATAGCAAATGGTCTTTGAAAATACATACGATGTTTTATGAGTCTTTATTAATAAATATTTTGATAAAGATATGACTGAAAATATAAGAAACTAGGTGTAATGTGATACTAGAATAAGTCTAGTATGATTGATGAATTTGGAAACAAATATGATAAACTAAAGTAATTATGAAATCTTTATTAAGGAACCATAATAATGAAGTTATGGAGTAAAAGAATGTATATTGAGTCTTTATTAATAATTATGTATTAGTAAAGCATTTGTAAATGATTTGATAAGTACTGAGTATCTATTGGTAATGATTACTAATAAAAGAAAAGAACGAATATACATGAAAATGATTATGAGGAGACTAGTAATAGTTATGTATTACAGTCACGAAGAGATAAAAGTATTATGGTGTCGATAGACAAGAATTGTATATTATGAAATAAGTGAATATGAACCTCCTAGGGTTCATAGATGTAGAAGTATGTGTAGATTGCTTATGATTGAGTCCATGGGACTATACGGGTACGTTCTCTATGTTGAACTAGTTAAATATTGTTATTATTATATAACTAACTTGTTTGATGATTGATGTGATAGCCGAGAGCTAGATTGACATAACTGTTGAGTTATGGTAGGATTGAGATGATGTGATGTCACGGGCGACTCCCGGTCATGAGGTGTGGATTGAGGGGCAGTTGGGTGGATTCCCATCGACTCATTCACGTTAGTAGTCTAGCTTCCTGGACGTATTCCGGCGAGCAAGCCAGGTATCGGTAGCGTGGGCGACTTCCTATTGCCGGTACCTTGTTTCTAGTTAGTTCGGGGGCAACCCGATAACTAGATACGTTTGTGCTTCTAACTAGTTCGGGGGCAACCCGATAGTTAGATATGTTTGTGCTTCTAGTTAGTTCGGGGGCAACCCGATAACTAGATATGTCTGTGTTTCTAGCTAGTACGGGGGCAACCCGTTAGTTAGATATGTTTGCTGGGAGAGCAGAAATCGATAGGGTCACAATAGGGTGACTAGACGGTACTGCTGTAGTTTATATATATATATATATATATATATATATATATATATGCCTATATATATTTATGAAATGATTGTTATTATTGGGGTCTAAAACTCATGCATCTCACGAGACTATTTTGTCTCACGTACTACGTTTGTTTTGTGGCTGTGTACTCAGGTACAGGTTTGAAGCTATAGAAGGTTGCACTAGGAGTGGCCTTGATATGTTTAGCTCGGGAGCTAGTAGGTAGATCCCGTTTGCCTATGGTTTTGATATACTTCGTGACACCGTATTTTTGTAGACTCTGATAAAGGTTTTAAAGTTTTGTTAAACTGTATTTTATATTACATGGAAAATGTTGGAAATCGTATTTTAAATGTTTTAAACGATGTTATAAAAATACGGGTGTTACAAACCAACTATTGGAGAAGGTTCAATCAAAGATACAACCCCAATTGAACCTCAACCCACTCCTTCACCCCCCAAATGCAGCCCAAACACAACCCCAAACAGTCACTCAATCATCCACCCAATTAGATGTCCTGAATGTGTCCCATGAACATGAATTAAATCTGCAGAGTGCTACTCTTCACTCTGTAGAAGACCAGCCTTTAGCCAAATCATTCCAGAAAAACTATAAAAGGAAGAAATCTTCCTTAAAGGACACCAGGGGACCCATTGAGTCAAACCCCAGGCTCCAAGAGTTATCCTCCAAGGAGGAGAGAGGGCATGAGGAAAGGGCTCTCACTACTGATGCCCCAAAGGTGGGTGCACAGGATAGTGAGAACATCAATAGGACCCAGACCTAGGCAACTCTTAGTGATGACTCTTTTGAGGAAGCACTAAGAGGACCCCGGTGCCAAGAAACCAAAAGGGGGGGCACTACTGCTTCTTCTAGGAAGAAGAGAGTGTCCAAACAACTCATTTCATCACCAAGAAGTGATGAGGGTAGAACTGACACTATTGATTTGACGGAAAGGATGGAAAACCTTAAAGCCAATGTACCTGTTAGTGAGCCCGATGATCTTGCTAGAAGGAGTGAGGGCAGTATTGAACAAACACAATTGACGGATAGGTTGGAATACCTTGAATCCACTGTACATGACTGTCTTACATATCTCACTAATCAAGGAAAAACCATGACCTATATGAAGAAGCACATTAACACAATCAACAAAAGAATGAAATTATATGAGCACAGGCTTCATCAACAAACAAAAATTATAAGGAGGCTGAAAAAGAAGGTTGATAATAGTGAAGCTCCACCAGTTGAGCTCACTAAGGGGGAGAAGGACAACATACAAAGCATGATAGATGAATCTATTGCAGCAGCAGCAACTTCTCTCCTCAATCTTAAAGAAACAAAGGTTGATGAAGGCCAGGTCAATGATGAAAGCCTAGAAAAGATGGATATTACTGATGAGGCTACTACTACTGCTCCTATGGAAGAACAAACTCAATAAGAAGCATCAGTAGTAACTCCTACTACTACTGATGACATAGCAGTAGTAAATCAAGAAGAGGCAGCAAACACTACTGATGCCCTATCAGTAGTAATTCCTGAAGACATAACAGTAGTAACTACCTTGGCTACTACTGATGATATTATTGAACTGCCACCACTACTAGAGCCTGCGGTAATAATTCCACCATCACCAGCAACAGAGTCAACACAATTGGTGGTGAAAGACATTGACGATGACATCAACTGGTTAGAAGTTGATGAATGCACTTTACCTCCACATCCCAAAATACTTCCCATGTCACAAATACATACCTATGGTCACAAATTTAGAATTGAAGCTGCACCAGATAAAAAGAGTGACAACTACATAGGAAAGGAAAAGGAAATTGCTGATGAAGACCAACCTAACAGAGCACAAGGTCATGAAATGGTCAACAAAATCAATTTTGCTAAATCAGCCAAGCAGGATAGGTGGAAAGTAAAAAGGGCAAATTATTTGAAGAAGGTTGAAGCCTCTCTAGCCATTGAGAACGGAAAATTAGCAGAAAGGGCTAGAATACTAAGACAACCCTTCACAGAAATAAAATTGGCAGATATAGCTGAAATATCAAAACTGCCACAATTTCAACACAAGGTCAAAACCAAACAAGTTGCAGAAATCAGAAAAGAATTGCAACAAAGAGAACTACAAAAAATAAGGCAACTTGAATCTGAAACAATAGAACTTTTTGAAGCACAAGTACAAGAATGCAAAGAGCTGAAAGCTGATATGCCACTAGAATTTGCAGACAATAAGAAAGAAATGGTCTCATACTTGAAGTCAAGAGGCCACAATACCAAGGCCTTTGGAAGAATGAAGTTGGTCAACTTGACAGAAAAGTACTGTGTGGAGAAGAAGAAGGAACTTCTTGAACAAAATATTAAAGAGAAGGACACCACAAAGCTTGAACAGATAAACTCCAAAGAAATGAAAGAAAGAAAAACTATAACTGGTGAAACATCTGGTGAACTCTCTTTAATTACAAGAAAAAGGAAGGCTGATCAATCTGAACTAGAACAACCAAAGAAGAAACTACAAATAGTTCAAGTTCATGATCTTCATATTGCTCCCCTAGAAAGCAATCCAATCATCAACTAGAGATGTATAGATGATGTGATTGAGATTGTTAGAGAAGATAAGGTCACTCAAAGATTTAGAGCTTGGAAACCTTTAGTCATGTCCCTAACCAGAAGTGACATAATCAAGATGCTGATTATTGGTAAACCAAGAATGACCAAGAAGACCTGGAAGAACTCAGCTGCAGGTTACATTACAGAAATGATTGATGCTGCTTTCTATCCAGATGAATATTCAGAGAAGTTTACAAATCCAGAAAATATTCAAGCCTGGAATGTGCTACCAACAGTCAACATGTACTTCTTTGAATATACAAGTAAGAAGTGTGATTTATTCCTATATGAAAAAGAGTATCCTCACTCTGAGAAGACTCTTTATCAAATTTGGTGCATGAATTTTATTAAACCTAATGATGCTGTGATGTTCCAAAACAAGTTGAATGAATTTGTGAAAAAGATCAGCAAATATATTATTGCACAAAGGAATAAAAGAAACCAACAGACTTTAGAAGGTGATCAAAGAAGAGCAAAATTGTTGGAAGAAAAAGAAAAGAAGTAGAAGATGTGAAAAAGAAACTTGATTGATTGAAAGAGAATCAATAAGTTTAGGGGGAGATTGTTAGAACAAATCACAGTTCAACTTATTACTGATGCTGCAGTTAGTACTGATCATGGTTACTACTGATGAAGACTATGGTTACTACTGATGGGGCAGAAACACTTGATACTGATGAGTTGATACTGGTGAAGAGTATAACTAACTTACTACTGATCTTGCACATATTGAAGAATACTACTGATCGTTAATAGTTACTACTGACGTTGGTTTTGGACTTACTACTGATTATCAGAGTTACTACTGATCATCACATTTACTCCTGATGATGCATATTTACTACTGGTGATTGCAGTTACTAATGATACGCGTATTTGGAAGCAAATCAAGTCCGAGATCTTCGCAGAGTTAGTTATAGAATGTTATTCAATGTATATCTTTTATAATTCGATGTAAATCAAGTCCTAGAATAACTAGGGTAAATAGTTAGGCTTCAAGGACTGTTAAAAATAGTTCCTTACGAATTGTAAACGTACGTGTGTATTGTTAATCAATAATATACATTGAAGCTTTTTGTGAATCACTGTGTTCTTAACATTATTCATTGTTCATTCAATATACAGTATTCTATTGTTCTTAATATATTAATACAAGTGTTGATCCGCTGCAACTTCTTGTTATTAGTAGATCTGGGTTGACAATAACTTGTTTTGGTTATTCGATCCTGACAGTAAGATATTTAGAAGTGTAAAATTAACTTCAAATTTCATTTCATATTTAATAATTGCATTTATTAGTCATTAATGAAGTTTATTTTTTGCATTAATTTTTTTTTTAAATAAGAATAATAAGTTTGAGTTCATTAAACTTTTTGTATCACATACTCTTAGAATATTAGCAGGGTACCCGCACAAGGCGGCGGCGAGTACCCTGTAAGACTACCCGTAAGAGGTGCGTCGCTCTTGGCCGATTAGTTGGCTTAAAACTCGAAACTCCTCCGTTGCATGTCGTGGCTACCTCCGACGCGTCCCTCCCCCTAACGAGTTATTAGACGGCATGATGAGCTTTATTTCCAACCATATTTCTCGGATGTTCCTATTTGCTCACCATAAAGTATGGTATCACAATCACATAGTTACAATTTGAGTAGATAGTTTAATAATGTAGTTTGTAGTTCAGTCATTAAATTGTCATATGAAATTTACAGTTCAGATACAATGTTGTAACCAAATTATTGCTCCCAATTAATTAGTTTTAAAATAAAATCAAAATAACAGGTGGTTCATTTAACTTGTTCATGAGTAATCTGGTTGGTTTTCAAATAAAATCAATAAAGCTGCAAGGAAATTGTGTCTACTAATTTGTCTGTAGCAGAGCTTAAGCGTATATTGGATTAATTTAAAATGTGAGGATTTAGTGTGTGGTTAATATTAAGGGGAGTTGATATTGAACCAGTTTCTGTCACTAATTATAGTATTATACACTACTAACCAACGATGACGCAGCGTAATAATCGGCGATCCCAGAAGCTGCTCATTTAACGGATCCTGTAAATCGACTGGTATAAATGGGTCCGACAAAGCAGGCAAGTTTTATGATCATGATCCATCCAACGGTCCAAATAACACTGGTGAAATATATGCCGGCAATTGGTCAACTGCCGGATCTCATCGCCGGCATCAAATTCATACAAACAAACGGCACAGCTATCCGGCGGATCAAACAACTCTGAAAACCTAACAACAGATGCAGAATTAAGGTTCGAGGAATTCGTCCGGACCCATTAACAGGAAAATGAATTTACGGATGAAACCGAGAAATGTTTGAATTGGAGAAGGAATTTGGGGATCAGTGTAACCAACCGGAAACCCATAATTTAAAATTTGAGGGGGAAAATGAAAACAGGTTTTGTGGAGGTTTAATGGAGATTGAAAAGTGTATATATATGAAGGAGTGTCAAAGTGGAAAGTGTGAAAGCTAGAGGGGTTATTTGTAGTTTGAAGAGGAAATTATTGAGAGCTTGATCATGACTGCCATCCCAATTCTGAGCAACTTTTACTAATGAGAACTGGTTCATACTTGTAATAACTGAGTTACACATCACAGTCTATGCATTGTATGTTTGAACACTCTGATATCATGTTGTGAAGTACTTATATCCTGTCAAAAAGGGGAAAACTATACAAAATGATTTATACGGATCGAGCTTATCCAACTTTTATCATAGATCCCTAGGTTTGGTGTTGATGTTAAAGCCATGTTAATTAAATAGATTTTAGGGGTTTAACACTCATATTAAACCATCCTTATCTGATGTTAACCAGCTTTTTCAGGCACATATATGGTTTAACGAATCGCCAATTCCATGGTGAATGCTTCTTTGCGAGCCTCACGGTATGGTTTAACACACTTTGGCTCAGATCATCACTCTTGTTCTCAAAATCGCCAATTCCGTGTGCATGGTTTAACGATAAACGGCACCTGGAACTCAGATCCCACCGAAATAAAGGCTGAGGTTTTTAGATTTTTTTATCAAAATTTTCTGAAAATTAGCCGGTTAGACCTAAATTTAATAACAACCTCTTTTCCAGATTGTCTATTTCGCAAGCCACTTCCATCGAATTACCATTCACTGTTGGCGAAATCAAGCATGCGATTTGGGCCTGCGGTGGGGAGAAGGCACCTGGGCCTAACGGGTTCACCCTAAATTTTATTAAAGCTCATTACGATGATCTTATTGACGATATAATGGGCTTTGTGCGCAAATTTGAAGATACAGGTGTGATCATGAGTGGCTGCAACTCATCCTTCATCACTCTTGTTCCAAAACTAAAAGACCCGGTCAATCTCAGCAATTTCCGTCCAATATCTCTTATAAATTGTATGTATAAAATACTCCACAAAGGATTTATCTTTTAAATTGAAATCGGTAATAGCACACAATCAGCATACATCAACAGGCGGAACATATTGGAAGGGCCATTGGAAGTACTAAACGAGAGATGTTCATGTTCAAAGTCGATTTTGAAAAAGCCTTCGATTTCATTAATGGGGTTATTTGGACTCTATTCTTGCACAAATGAACTTTGGTACAAAATGGAGGGGTTGGATTCAATGATGTTTATCATCCTCTTATGCCTTGGTTTTAATAAACGGTTCACCCACAAACGAGTTTCAGATAAAAAAAGGGGTACGTCAAGGTGATCCGCTCTCTCCTTACTTATTTATTCTTGCAATGGAGGGCCTTAATATTGCAATGAAGTCGGCATGTGAGAAGGACTTATTCCGGGGCTAAAAATTTGTTAACGGCCCGACTATTTCGCACTTATTTTATGCGGATGAAGCGATATTCGTGGGAGAAGGATCTATTTACAACATGAAAAACCTTGCGAGAATTCCTAGATGCTTTCATGCATCTTCCGGTTCAAGTAAATTTTCACAAATCCAAAGTATTCGGAGTTGGCATTCCACCGAATCAATTAAATAGGTGGGCCAACATTCTTAATTGTATCCCCGACACACTACCTTTTAATTACCTTGGTGTCCCGGTTGGGGCAAACATGAACTTAAAGAAAGATTGGACACCGGTTGTTGACCATTTTAACTCCAAATTATCCGGGTGGAAGGCCAAGAGTTTGTCATTTGGAGGTAGACTTACACTTACCAAATCGGTCTTAAGTAGTATGCCCCATTATTACTTCTCATTATTTAAGGCCCTATCATGTGTAATTGAATCTCTTGAACAAATCCAGCGTAGATTCTTATGGGGTAGCAAGCAAAATGAGAAAAAGGTTCATTGGGTCTCTTGGGCAACGGTATTGGCATCAAAACAAAACGGCGGGCTCGGGGTGGGTTCCTTGAAAGCCCAAAATTCTGCCATTTTGATAAAATGGTGGTGAAAAATTAGAGACGGGAAAAATTAGATATGGAAAGATGTTATAATGGCAATCCACAACCTAAAGAGGAAACCGGTCCATCAATTGGTGAAAAGCAACCCAGTTGGTGTTTGGAACAATATTGCAAGAGTTGAAGCCAAATTGAATAAAATTGGGTATGACTTCTTTGATGTTTTTTCGCTTAAAATTGGTGACGGGAACTCCTCCTTATTTTGGAAGGATGTTTGGGCTGGTTCATCACCATTTCAAACGAGATTCCCAATCTTATATGCAAAAGAGAAAGTCAAATCGTGTTATGTTAGTGATCGGAGTTGAAATTCGGGTTTCTCATGGAACTGGTCACAAAGCATAAACAATTCTGCTGCCTTGGCTGAATTTCATGATATGTTACAGTTAATTGGTGATGTTCGGTTATGCAGCTTGGCTGACAGATTGAGCTGCAAATTATCTAACGATGGCTCATTTGCGGTGCATAATATCAGACGGTATATTGATGAGGAATTGTCATCTCCTGGTTATGGTAATATGCAGTGGTCAAGTCTTGCCCCTTTGAAGGTTAAATGCTTTGTACGGTGACTTGGTGTTGGTCGAATCCCGGTGGAAAAAAGTCTGCACAATAGAGGCATAAATGTGGGCTCTCTTATATGTCCGGTATGCAATAGCGAGGAGGAGATAGTGGAACACCTTTTCGTAAGGTGTCAACATACAAAGGATATTATTGGATGGATCTTCAACTGGTGTGGTCTTCGGATCCCCGCGTTGAATTATTTGTTGGGTCTCATCGAGCTCGGGTCTAGTGCGGGGTATTGTCAGGTAAAAAAGAAGGTGATAAACACAATAATTCAATGTAATTTATGGCTTATATGGAAGATGAGAAACGAGGTGGTGTTTAACAAAGTCCATAAGGCATACACGGTCACTGCTGGAGAAATCATATCTACTTCTTTTTCGTGGGTGAAACATAGGAGTAATATTCCATGTAATTGGGTGGATTGAATTATTTGTCCTTTTAATTTGTCTTTGTAAAATTTGTTCTTTCCTTCTTAGTTTCTTGCTAAGTGAGTTTCTTTTTTAAATTATTTGCCGTTTCCAAAAAAAGAAAAGAAATTTTCATTAAATAAATAAGAAAATGCATGTATTCTTGTAATGACTTGTCAAATCTACCACCCAACAATTGAAAATATATGGTTACTCCTAGGGCTGTCAAATCGTATGATCGTTTTGTGTTTTTGGATAACACAGCACGACACGAATTCGTTCAACACAAAAACAACACGACACGAAGTTGTGTTTTCTTTTGCTAACACGAACACGACACGGTTAAAAAACGATAAACACGACAAACACGACAACACGAGATAAATAACAAATATATCAAATTTCTTACTTACTACATGTTAAAAAACACGACAACACGACAAAACACGACAAAACCATAACTAACATGTCAATTTCGTGTTAATCTCTGAACACGACACGAAATGACTTCGTGTTTGTTTTACACGACACGAACACGAATTCAAATTTCGATTTCGTTACAATTTCGTTTCGTTTCGTGTATTTTTGTCGTGTCGTGCCAAGTTTTTACAGCACCAGTTACTACTAAAACAACCCAAGAATTTTAGGCCATGGGACCAAATAGTACTAGCTAGCCGTATCTATTTCTATCGCATCTGTGTGGGAGCCATTGGTTCCACCATTAATGATCATTTGCGTGAATGAGTACCTCCAAAAAAATATATACAACATAAAAAACTAAGAAACTCAAGCCATGGGGTCCGTTGTAAGACATGTCTAATAAAACCAAAACATAATGACCACATCAACCAATAAAGGTTAAAAGAAAGTCATACAACAGATTATTTATAACTTAAAATATTAAGTGAAATAAAATAAAAATAGAATTCACATTGATACCTAAATCTACATCACCGCTTGGACCGAAGCTCATCTTATCATTCCACCGGTCCACGCACTTGTGCCTCCCCTTTCTTTTTGAGCTTTGTCTTTGTATGAGATGGGATGGCCTTTAGACTAAGTTTTGTATTCAATATTCTCTATTATTTTACGGAAAATAATATAAATAGCTCATAAAAATGTCTAAGTTAGCTACAGTAAATTATTAAGACATACACTAGCGAATTAAGGATAAAACTATAATTAGGTACTTTAATTAGTTTAGGTGGCAAAGTAATGCTACGAACAGGTAGGTTTGATCAGTCAAGTAAGTTTATGTTAATTGATAACTAAACTATTATTGAATCTTTCGGTTAATGATTATTAATCGCTATTTGGTTTTGATTAAGGGCTGTTTGATTATTCGGTTAATATCCTATAACGTCTTGGTTAATTGGTTTATTCGGTTATTTAACCAATGTTTTGTGTTTGGCAAAACAATACATTCTATTAATCTTTTATCCTTGTTCTTTTTAACTTGAATCCAGTCAAATAACATTGTTTTGGATTTATGAAATAGTCAATAAATAAAATATGGACATTTCATCATTATTAAACATTACTTAATGCTTTATTTATAAACTTGCATTACCATATAGGTAATAATTACTTGTAATTTTGTAAACACAAATGTAACTCTAAAAATCTCAGATCCTACCGGAGTTAGTTATTTTTTGCTCAGTTGAGTATGAGATAAAGATGAACAAATTATAATATTAGAACGTCCTTATCTTGATTAAGTAAAAAAATTCCACTTGCTTAATCACAATCTAATAATTCTCTTACTATCCAGCCATTGCACAAATGCATAGTTTGTATATTATTATAAACTAAAACAAGATGATGTGGTTTGATTACTTCCAAAAATTCCCCAGCTCTTTATTACCAGAGTCTGCCTGCCATAACTTAAACTTTAATTAAATCATCGCTTAATTTTCATTTGCTAATTCAACTTTGTTCACCAGAAGTTGTCTCGCCACATTGATTAAATTTAAGAAAAATTACATTGCTTCTTACTTAATCTTTTTATTTCATCCACTTATTTATAAAGGGAGTTCATTTCTACACCACAACTTTTAATTTCTATACCACAAGATACAAATTTTAAAGCTAACTGTACAATCCCTTAATGCAATAGTTGTAGTATATGCATTAAAAGTTATGGTGTATAAATCACTATCTATTTATAAAATGATTGACATATATAATCTACTAATTTTCTTTCATAAGAGCATCTCAAATGGTTAACCTCACAATAGCTCATTACTTTTACCACATAAATATTCCACTAACCAAAAAGCTCTTCATAATAACATCTCCAATGGTTAATCTTTGAAAAAACATTTTCTTTTACAATATTTTTAATTTATCTTTATATATCTTAAATATTTTATAAATACCCCTATATATAATTTGACAATTTTTTTGACATCTTGCTAAATACAATATTTTTTAAAAATATCTTATACAAAAATATTATAATAATTGATATTCAATAGTAGTATTATATAATTTATTTATTAACCGAAAAATATATAATAAAGAATTCATATATAATATATCTAAGGTGTAAAATACAAATTTATTAAACATAGGGGACTAAAAAAGCAAATATTAAAAGTTAATTAAAAGGTTATTAGAAAAAAAGTTTTTGCAATAAGTTTAAAAGCTAATTATTTCAATGGTAAAAATTCATTTAAAGTCTTATTAAAATAATAATGAAGTTTTAAAAAAACTCTCATTAAAGATGCTTTAATCTTATCAAGTTGATTTAGATATTTGTTTTTGTTAAATGAATAGTAAAATATATAAAGATATTTAATAAAAAATAATAACATCTTTCTAAATTTAATTACCACCATACTACCAAGTATTTGGTAATTAATCTTTTTAAACACAATGTACATTTAAATTAGATAACTTAAAAACAATGTGGTAACAATCATTTCCAATTTAAAGAATCAATTTGACGTGTATCTATTCAATTATTGTTTATGCTCTACTACAGATGAGTCAACATTTTCCCATTAACTGTAAAGATACACCATAAACTGTCAAATGTGAGTCAAAATGTTTTAACTGTACCTAAAATACTCAAAATCTATAACTCGATTAACCTTTTGTTTTTATTCCACTCCTCGCTTAACACATTCATCATTTGTGTTATATAATAAAATTTGTTGCTTTATTTAACAAGACACAAACAGAAATGGTAATGGTAATATATAGAAAAAAATAGATGTTATTGATTTTCACTAAATTTTAATATATATTTCTTTATATTTGATACGGAATTAAGAAAGGTAATTAATAAATTGTACTCGGTTATTTTACAGATAGATTAATGTTTAGTACACCAGAATAAAGATTATATACAATTGTGCAACTCATCCAAGTAATTCTTTCAAATATATACAAATATATCTCCGAAAATAAAAGTTAAATTGTTTTTCCAGTCTATCATTCTCTTGTATATACAACAGCTGCTTCAGCTCTTCTTTTCTTTCCCTTTTTTCTCATTTTGGTATCAGAAGTTACATTATATAATTCTCCAACCTATCCGCAAAATTAAAAAATTAATTCTTATGACTAATTATGAACCACTAACCAGCGGTGAATCGCCGTAGAAATCGGCGATCCCAGAAGCAGACCATAACCGTTCATTGAACGAATCCTGTAAATCGTCGGGTATAAACGGGGTCCGACAAAGCGGGCAAGTTTTCTGATCATGATCCATCCAACGGTCCAAACAACACCGGTGGAATATATGCCGGCAATTAGTAAGTCGCCTGATCTCGTCGCCGGCGTCAAACTCATACAAACAAACCACACAATTCTCTGGTGGATCCACCAGCTCCGAGAACTTCACAACCGGGAGAAACTCGCGAATAAGAACAGCCGATACCGAATGGAACTGCGTAATGGGTTCGTTCCGGGTCGGGTCAGATGAGAATTCGGCCGAGACCCACAAATCGGAAAATGAAGGAAATGAATTTACGGATGAGACCCAAAAACGTTAGGAATTGGAGAAGGAGTTTTGGGAGGAAGAGATTGTTGTAGCCAACTGGAAAACCCATAATTTCTTATGAATTTGAGAATTGATTCAAACTTGATTTGGAGGAATTTGGAGGTATGAACACGATATTTGTGGTGTTTTATTGGAGATTTAAATTGAGTGAGATCATGGTGCCGTATATATATGAAGAAGAAGAGCTTCATCATGATCGTCATGCCAATCAACTTTTAAGTTTTCACCATGGGAAGTAAATATGATTGGTAAATAGACAACATGTAAAAATGTGAATGATAAATATTTTATATTTCTTCGGTCCTAATTTTTTTTTTTCATATCTCATATTGATAAGGTCAACTTAATAAATAATATAATTATAAAAGACTTTACCATTAATTATCTATTAATTATCTTTCTCTCCAAACTAAACTTATATTTTACTCAAACTTATATGAATTTCACTATTAAGGTCAAGCATTATAATAATTTTATAAGAGACATTTTAAAAAAATGTTAAGTTTTGTAATGCTATAAAAATTGTTAAATTACATAAGTGAAGGGCATTTATAAAACATTTGATATAGTTAGAGGTAAATTAGTAGTGACAACGGATCTACTGGTTGAACAACCGTTGGCTGCGGTGCTGGGCGCAACGCCGCCACCAACTGAGAGAATAGGTCCGATGAAGTAGGTGGTGGGGGAGGTGGTGGCGGCTGAGTACTCTGAGTCAACCTGTGGAGTAACTCCACAATTGGATCCTCCCGAACCCCTGGCGTAGCGGCCTGCGGAAAGTTGGAAGCAGGCTGTCTGACCGGATCCGTGCCATCCTCTTGAGAGCTTGTCCCGTGGGACAAAAGAGGCTGAACTGAAGGGATGGGCGTCACTGGCTGTGGTGAGGTAAACGAACTTGATCCAACGAGCCTTGTGGAGAAAAGTGGACTTGTTAAAGAGGGATACCCTCGTGTCGTCCTGACATCCGACACTGTCCACTCAGAATCGACGTATGGCTCCATGATACGACTAGGCGAGGTTATCACCGCCTCGGGTATAGTGGTAATCACGGTAGTGGTTATTAATGGCGATGAAGAAGTGACCAACGATGGCTGTGTATCCGCCATAGGAACGGTTTGATTATTGAGGAAAAAAGTTTGGAAAAGTGAAACGCCGTTTAAAAACGTGTCCCACGGATGGCGCCAATGTTCGAGCAACGATTGTCAAACACAAAGACCAGGCGACGTCAACCTTGGATCTCCTGTGATGATCACAGTGCAAACCCAACAAGCTCTTGGCGAACCTAGGGTGATCGAGGTTGAGTGCGAAGGTGAAAGTGAGAGTATGTTATCTCTGTGTTTTTAGGCTTTCTGAATCTGTGCCAGTGTGTCAGTGTGTCTTCGACAATGAATTAGACCAGGTATTTATAATGGCCAGGTATATGGAACGTTGGCCCATTATGACTGCAATAAAGCAGTCATGAAGCGCCATTATGACGACGTCAATGATCGTGTAACGCCTTACTGTTATGACTGCTTCATGAAGCGCCATTATGACGGATCATGACAGGCGACTTAACGGGCGGTTTGACAGGCGGTCATAACTTTGACAGGCGGTCATAACTTGACAGGGTCATAACTTGACAAGCGGATGGCTTGGCTCGTGACAAAAGCATGGGCTCGCGAATATTGACAGATCAAATTATGACGTGAGCATAAAAGTCCCTCATCATTTAGGTTTTGGGAATTACCTATATATACATAGGGTAATCCCTACTAACCTCATCAGTAAGAATAACTTTTTTGAAAAGGTTAACTATTGGAGATGTTTTTATTTAATAGGTTATTAGATAATGTGACAAACGTAATAAGTCTTAACCATTATGAATGCTCTAATTATCTCTTTAAACTTATGCTCAAGAGAAATGAGTACTTTTTTTTTTTTTTGAGACGGAGCGAATATCAAACAATTAAATATCAAGTAATGATCAAAATACAAATGACACAAATTGGGTATTGAACATCTTCATAAGTATAGATATAAGAGTAGTGTGTATGGTGACTTAAGCTAAATGTCTATATCAACGTCACTTGATAGACAAAACAGTATTTCATATTTCACAATCAAAACTTTAAATATCTTATCATCAGTCAAGCTATTTAAGACCCACTTAATTTTTTTCATTTTTTTAAAACAACCACATTTTCGTTAACTAAAAATAAAATACAATATCAACAATACAAATATAACCCGTCAAAATTGTCTCACTCATTTATTCAGCGTCAATCACTCCTTTTTAGTGTTTATTCTTTAAACTTGTATGTTTCTTTTATCTCTTCAGCTTCATAGATATTCAGAAGGATTAAATCTTCAGTCACCAATTGTCTTCAAATTTCAGAGTGACATTTGTCAGACATATAGTCAAATCACTACATTAATCAAAAGTTCGGAACAATTAATCACAATCTGATTATGCATAAGGAATGCATTGCATTGGCTTTTATTGTTCATCTTGAGTAATATGATGCTTATCGGCTTATGTGTACAATTGTATATAGTAACATTTATCAAATGTTTTCACTATTTATTAATAGTTGATGAATAATCTCTCTTTTATTTCTTTTTCTTTTTTACATTTAAGCTTCTTTTTTTTATGCCGTCTTTTGCATTTGACGTTTCACGTGACTTCATAATTTTTATTTTTATGGTGTTTAAATTGATTTTCTATACAATTAATATGATGAATGAAATAAAAATTATAGTATATAAGTTATTTTCCTTTCATTTATTGCGTCATGCGTCCATAAGATTTGGGTTTTTTTTTGCATCTTTGGTGCCAAATAATTAGGTTTGCCTCTTAATTTGCCTTGTTTATTTAAAATTTATATTCATTTTTATATATCATAACTAATAATTTAAAACCCAAGTAGAATCCATGGGGTCGCCATGTTAGCAGTAACCAGAATCACCCAAGGCTTCTAGCCTAGTGGTATTAGTGAAAAAGAAAAGGTGTTGCTCATGACCTATACGTCATGAGTTCAAGTCCCGTCGTGGACAAATGGTGGGGTTTGTTCCCCATACGTAGAGGGTTCGAAGGAAGGCATACTGCCCCTTGTGGATGTCACTGTCTAGGCTGGAACCACTAACTTACAGTGGCGAATCTATGATCAAAATCAATCGGGGTTCACTAATAGTTGACCAATTAATAAGTGGGGCCAATAAAAAAAATTTCTATTAATATAAATAAAAAATCAAATTTTTTGTACATGGGGCCCACCAAATGGGGCCATGCACCTCCTTAGATAGATGTGGATCCGGCAGTGAACTTACTAAGACCACTCCCCACGGGAGATGAGTGGTCCGCCACTTCCCTTGTGAGTTTGCCAAAACGTTGGCACCACCCCATGAGTTGTCTCGCCACTTTCCCTTCCGTCAGTGTGGAGACGAGAGTGAGTGATGTTCGTGAGTTGATGGGTGGGCCCAAAGGGGTATTTTGTGTGTGTATTTTGTAATGGTGGGTCCAAAAAAATTAAAGAGAAGGGGTATTGTTAGCATGGGTACGTCAGTTTCATGTGGGTTGGAGGGTGAGCTGACGTGGCGCTGATTTGTCAACAACTGACGGTATCAGTTTGTGTAACGGTTGGGAGTGGTCTAACTAGCTGTTAAAATAAAAAACAGTAATCAGAATCTCAGAAGGTTATTGATCATGTTGGTACGGGCCTATGTAATTGAATAGATACCATAAACATTCCCACCCAGAAGATAATATTATATTTAATATGGTTCATATTACATGAAAATACATATTTAAATTGTAACCTATGAATTTTCTACTTATGTCAAAGTTATTTATGTAATATTTTTGAATAATCTAATTATATACTAAGTTATAAAAGATAATTCTATTATAAGGGCTCACGAGGCGCTTGAGTTTATGCTCTAATCGTTACCGTTATCATTTTCAAACATTATCTTCACTAACTGGTAAATGTTTACCTAAGGAGGGGTGATTTCCGTAAACTCTAAGAAGTCATTCAGCAATCTTTATCACCAAGTCATTACCAGATGATTTACATACAAAGTATTCTTCTAATAATATTTTAATAAGTATGTATGCAATATTTTATTTGAATAAATAAAGATTGATTGCCTGTAAGAACTAAGAACCAAGCTACCTCAAGCCATGGGGTCCGATCTAGGATCCTAATGAAATCACAACATAATGATTAATGACCCACATCAACCAAAAAAGGTTAAAAGGGAGTTATAAAAATATAATATTACAAAATAAGTTAATAATTAAATAATATGAAAATAGAGTCCATCGTAATAGGATAAATAAATTTATATCTTGATGTAATGACCGACCGCTTGGACCGAATTAAGCTCATCTTTATCACTCCACCGGCCCACTCACTTGTGCCTCCTCTTTCTTTTTGAGTTTTGTCTCTCCCTTGTATTTTTTTTAACAAAAAGAAGGCTACAGGTCTTTTGTATTCTAGATTTTATTCTATTATATACAATGTTTCTGATATATACATACTATATGTATATCTACACAAGGTAGCAATGAATAATTTATCGTTAATTTTTGTTATTTTTAACAGTTATTGAAGATGGTCGGTGATGATTCATCGCAGCGGTGTAAAATAAGAGAGGGAGAGTGATGCATGTGTTAAATTTATGTCTATCTTTTTAGCAACTTATTTATATATTACTTACTAATAAAAAGTAACAAAACTAGAGAATTTTGTCGCATGTCATTCAGTTACGCTTTCTGCATCATGTTTTCTCGATGTGTATTTTCTTACATATTCCCTGGTTCTAAAAGTTGCGCTAAGCACAACATCCACGTTACAAAATAGATGATAATTACTGTGTAAAATGTAGTATAAGATAAGAGTCATAAGACGCGATTTATAACAAGTTATTTTTGAGGCAGACTATGAAAATTAAATATATTTTTTTGACATAATAAGATATGTATATATAATTATAAATTTAAATATTATATTTTTTTTGTAAATTTTTGCACTTTAAGTCACACATTAAAAAAAGGATAAATCTTGATGATGCCGTCACATCACAACTTACATTTTTTAGAACCTTGTGTATTTCTAACTATTTTTTTATTTTTCTCAATTTTCAGTTTAATCCAACAAAATTTAAGAATAGTTTACTAAATTCTGTGAAGTGTAATAACTTTAATCGTCTTAGGATGAAAAATTAAAATTTATTATTATTTGAAAATTGTGTTTCAATCAAATTTAATTCATGTATTTCATGTATTTCATTACATATCTATCGATCTCTAATTGCAATATTCGTGTATTATTATATCATTTTAGAATTGTATTTTTGTTGTCGCCAACAGGTAATTAGGTTTTTTTACAAACCTAGCTTGAAATAAAAACACTAAATGACTAAAAAATTCTTTTATCTTTTGATTAAATTAATAAAGAAATCCACTTGCTAAATTTTAATTAATATTTCTCTACTTTCCAGTGATCATCCCACATGTATAATTATAATTATAAACTAAAACAAGATTATTGTTAGAACAAAACACAGATCAACTTGATACTGATGCTGCAGTTAGTACTGATCATACTTAGTACTGATGGGGCAGAACATGTTACTACTGAAGAAGTTGATACTGGTGTATAGTATAACTAAAGTTACTACTGATCATGCACAGATTGAAGATACTACTGATCAATAGTAGTTACTACTGACGATGGTTTCTGGACTTACTACTGATCACCAGATTTACTACTGATGTTACACATTACTACTGGTGATGAGTTTTACTACTGATACGCGTTTTTGAAGAATATCAAGTCCGAGATCTTCGTATAGATAATTATAGAATGTAAATCAATGTATATTTTTATTATTCGATGTAAATCAAGTCCTAGAATAACTAGGGTAAATAGTTTAGCTTCAAGGACTATTATAAATAGTTCCTTACGAATTGTAAACGTACGTGTGTATTGTTAACTCAATAATATACATTGAAGCTTTTTGTGAAACTGTGTTCTTAATACTTTTGCATATTATTTACAGTTCATTGTTCTTAATTACATTGATATAGTATTGATCCGCTGCAACTTCTATATTCAATTAGATCTAAAGGTGTTTATTAACTTCTCTATAGTTAATCGATCCTGACAAGTGGTATCAGAGCAAATTGGTTCTAGATCTACTATTTGTTAAGAACAACAAAAAGTTTTAATCTTTAAAACACACTCATTGTTAATCATGTCGGATAACAATGAAAGCACTCAGGCCAACAAAATCCCCATTCTCACTCCCAATAACTTTGGGATGTGGAAGAATCGTATTAAGCAATACATGCTTATTACAGATTACTCTATGTGGGAAGTTGTCCTTGAAGGAAACAAAACTGGTCCTGGTCAAGCTAGCAGCTCTGCAACTGAGGCAGACAAACTTAAATGTGAGAAAGAAAAGAAGGACAAGGGCATCGAACTCAAAACTCTAAGCACTCTATTACTGGCCATTCCTAACGATTATCAACATCTCTTTGTTGAGTATGATGATGCAAAGATACTATGGGAAGCACTGGAGAAGAGATTTGTTGGGACCAAGAGCACTAAGAGGAACATGAAGTCTGTTCTTAAACAAGACTTTGAAAATTTCAAAGGAAAACCCAATGAAACACTCACTCAAGTGTTTGACAGATTCAACAAGCTAATTGGTGAACTTAACCAGGTTGGGGTTAAGATGGATCAAGAAGATGTCAACATGAAGTTCCTAAGATCTCTTAGTGAAGAATGGGCCATGTATACAGTGGTATATAGACAAAGAGATGCTCTAGAAGAAAAAGAGTTGGATGAACTCTACAATGATCTCAGAGTATTTGAAACTGAGGTAAACCAAAAGAACCCTTCTATTTCTTCTAATAACGCTGCATTTGTCTCTAGTACAGGTCAAGGTCAGGAAACATTCACAGGAAAGGCTACAGATTCTGAGGATGCTGCAAGAGAATCCTTCTTCACTAGTCATGTGCATACTGCATTGATTAGTGATGACTTGGAACAATTGAACCCAGATGATCTTGAGGAGATGGATCTTAAATGGCAGATGGCTATGCTGAGCCTAAGGACCAAAAGATTCTTAAAGAGGACAGGTAGGACAAGCCTAAACTTCAACAAAGGTGACAAAGCAGGATTTGACAAAGCTAAAGTCAAATGTTACAACTGTAACAACCTTGGTCACTTTGCAAAAGAATGTCCTCAACCAGACAAAAGATCAAAATCAACTGCTCTTGTTTCACAACAAGGACAAGGTTATGACTGGAGCTTCCAAGCAGAAGAGCATGCACAAAATCAAGCTCTCATGGCCTTTACTGACAACAAAACTGAGGTAAAACCTAAACCTTGTACTTCTGAATGTGCTAAATTGTTAAAAACTTAGAAAAAGAAAACAATAAATTAAATGAAGATTTAGCAAAAGCAGTGAGAAGAAATCATGAATTTGATGGTGTGATTACTGATCAAGAACATCAAATAAAGGTGTACCAGATGATTGATCAAAGGATAAAAGAAGAATTGCTTCAGGCTGTGGATGAGAAAGAATTTTATGAAATAAAAAATAAAGAACTAACAAGTAAATTAGAAGAATGTCAACTTGAAATTGAACAAAATAAATTAACAATTAAAAAGTTTGAAAGAAGCACTAAAATTCTTGATGAATTAACTAATAATCAAAATACAGAAAACGTTGTTCATGGGGTGGGATATCATGCTGTACCACCTCCATATAAAATCATTCCACCACTTAAAAACAGTTCAGAAAGAATCATTAATGAATTAAAAACTGAAAATCAAACTGAATCACCTAATGAAACATCTGAATCAAATAATTCTTCTGATGATGATCAATCAATTGAATTTACAATCTCCCAAACTGAATCACCAAAATCAATTGATACAAGTTTTCACACAGCTCAAAGTCCAAATGATTCTCCTAAATATGATGCAGAAAATATACCCAAAATTCTAAAAAGGGGAAACCAAAGAAATAGGAACCAACTCTTAGAACAAAGAAAAATAATAAAGGCTCAAGAAAATAAATTAAAATGTGTTATTTGCAACAAAGTGAATCATTTAGCAAAGGATTGTCACTTCAATCCAATAAACTGCAAGGAGTTAAAGGAATTTAAAGTTTTTAAAGAAAATGCAAAAACTCAAAAGTTAAAAGATACTACTGGTCCTTCAGTAGTAAATACAATCAAAACTCCAATTGCTGAAACTCCAAGATTTGGAAGGAGTGCACCAAGATTTGTGCAAAACAGAAGAGTTGGAAGCCCAAAGAACAGCAATTACTTCAAGAACAATGGAAAATCCAATCAAAATAAACAATATTTTAAATTTTCCAACACCAGTAGAAACTTAAACAATTTTACTACTGGTGTTAACCCTCATTATAATGCTGTATGGTACCAGTACAAGAATACTACTGGTAAAAACCCTAATTTCAAAAACACTACTGCTCCCAAAACAACTTTCAAAAATACTACTGGTGTTAACCCTAAAAACACTACTGGTCATTCTAAACATGGTAAGTACCCAAATACTACTGGTCCATCAGTAGTAAAGTATTCAAAAGCAAAAAATCACGGGTATAAACCAAGATCAGTAGGAAATTCTCACACTAGTACTAATTTCAAAAGGGCAGTAGTAAAACAAAACACCAGTACTAAACAAGTATGGGTACCAAAAGTATTTAAAGTTAAATCCCCAAAAGCTTATTTCTCAAAGGATGAACCCAAGACATATAAAGCTTGGGTTCCCAAACTTAACTAATCCTTTACTCAATTGTGCAGAGCATTCAGATCCCAGAAGAAGGAAGAACATGGCATATTGATAGTGGATGCTCAAGGCACATGACTGGAAATCTGCAAATTCTTAAAGATTTCAAGTCATTTGATAGAGGATATGTGGCATTTGGTGAGAATCCCCAAGGAAGTAAGATTACAGGTAAAGGTACTGTTACTAATGGAAAAATTACCTTTGATGATGTATTTTATGTAGCTGAACTAAAATACAATCTTGTCAGTGTGTCTCAAGTTTGTGATAAAAAGAACAAAATTCTTTTCACAGACATTGAGTGCATCATTCTTTCTCCTGATTTTATTTTAGATGAAAAATATGTTGTTTTAAGAACTCCAAGGAGAAACAATGTGTATTGCCTAGATAGGGGGAGAACTCATTTCTACAAATGAGATCAACTGTTTTATATCCAAGGCAAACACCACTGAATCAGAACTATGGCACAGAAGGATGTGTCACACAAATTTTAAAAACATGAATAATTTAGTAAAAAAAAATCTGGTCATTGGACTACCTCAAAAACAATTCATGGGTGATCATCACTGTGTTGCATGCCTAAAAGGTAAACAACACAAGACTTCTCATAAGTCCAAAACTGTGAACTCTATTTCTGTTCCTTTACAGCTCTTACATATGGACCTTTTTGGACCTACAAATGTAATGAGTATTGGAAAGAAACAATATTGTCTTGTTATTACTGATGAATTTTCCAGATATACATGGGTTTTCTTTCTCAGGACAAAGGATGAAACAAGTGAACTCATAAAGAACTTAATTGTCAAACTGGAAAACACATCTGATCAAAAAGTGAAAGCCATAAGATGTGATAATGGCACAGAATTTAAAAATGCTAACTTAATTAACTTTTGTGATCTTAAAGGTATTGACAGGCAATACAGCTCACCTAGAACTCCACAACAAAATGGTGTAGCTGAAAGAAGAAATAGAACCATCATTGAAGCAGCAAGATCAATGCTTGCAGACTCAAAATTACCAATTACTTTTTGGGCAGAAGCTGTTAATACTGCTTGTTATGTTCAGAACAGAGTATTAATAGTGAAGCCACATTTTAAAACACCATATGAACTGTTCAATAAAAGAAAACCTTCTATAAGTTTCTTAAAATCATTTGGTTGTCCTTGTACTATTTTAATTACAAGAGAACAAATTGGTAAGTTTGACTGCAAATCTGATGATGGAATCTTTGTGGGATATTCTACTCAAAGCAAATCATATAGAGTATTCAACAAAAGACTAAGGATAATTGAAGAAAGCATCAATGTATCCTTTAATGAAAATGTACCTAATGAACAAGGAAATGGTCCAGATTGGCTATTTGTCATAGACAATCTAACCAAATCCTTTAATTCTAATATGAATTTCAATGTAGGTAATTCAAATTGTCACAATCAAAAGGAAGGAACATCATCAGTTAATACTGGTCAAGAGGAAATGAGATACATTGTAGTGAATACTGCTCCAATAGTTAATACTGATGTCAGTAATAACTCAAGTTCTGGAACCAGTAGTAACTCTGAGAATGAGGACAGTAGTAATTCAAATACTACTGATACCAGTAATAGTACTCAAAATACTACTGGTCCCAACATTAACCTAGATTCTCAAGATACTACTGATACCAGTAACAACAACAACTCTACTGATCTCAATGAAGATAATAGCAGTAGTAACTCTGACCAAGAAGATGATGAACCAAATATCAATGACAATGAAGGATCTCTAGAAGAACAACTACCTGAGACAAATGAGTCCAATCTTGAAAATCAAATAGTGGTTGGTAAAGCTACAACTACAAGGACTCAAAAGAACCATCCATTAGACCTTGTTCTAAGTGATGTCAACTCACCACTACAAACAAGAAGCAAATTAAACAAAAGCTTAACTGCAAATATGTGTAATATAAGTTTAATTGCTAATGAATGTATGTATGAATGCTTTCTGTCTCAGGATGAACCAAAGAAGATCCAACAAGCAATGAAGGACTCAAACTGGATTGAGGCAATGCAAGAAGAACTCCTTCAATTTAAGTTACAAGCTGTTTGGACACTTGTACCTCTACCCAGAGGAAAAAGAGCCATTGGAACAAGATGGATCTTCAGAAACAAGAAAGATGAAAGAGGTATAGTGATCAAGAATAAAGCCAGACTTGTAGCCCAAGGATACACTCAAGAAGAAGGAATAGACTATGATGAAGTATATGCTCCTGTTGCTAGAATTGAAGCTATAAGAATATTTCTAGCACATGCCTCATTCAAAAAGTTCAAAGTCTATCAAATGGATGTGAAGAGTGCATTCCTATATGGGAAAATTGAAGAAGAGGTCTATGTTTGCCAACCTCCAGGTTTTGAAGATCCAAAACATGGTGATTATGTGTTCAAATTGGATAAAGCTCTGTATGGCCTACATCAGGCACCAAGAGCATGGTATGACACATTATCATCATACCTATTGAAGAACAACTTTAAAAGAGGAGCCATTGATAAAACTTTGTTCACAAAGAAAGTCAAAGATGATATACTACTGGTACAAATTTATGTAGATGATATCATCTTTGGCTCAACCAATGATTTATTATGCAAAGAATTTGAAGAACTGATGCAAATTAAATTCAAGATGAGCTCTATGGGTCCAATGAACTTCTTCCTTGGACTCCAAGTCAATCAAAGAACTGATGGAATTTTGATAAATCAATCAAAATATGTCAAAGACATCTTGGATAAGTTTGATTTGAAAGACAGTAAAAGTGCTAGTACCCCAATGGAAACACACAAACACCTACATCCTGATGTTGAGGGGGAGGATGTAGATGAACACTTATATAGATCAATGATAGGTTCCTTGATGTACTTAACTGCCTCAAGACCTGATATCATGTATAGTGTTTGTGTGTGTGCAAGATATCAAGCAAGACCTAAAGAACTACACTTGCAAGCTGTCAAAAGAATATTCAGATACTTGAAAGGCAAACCATCACTAGGTCTATGGTATCCACATGACTCACCCTTTGAACTAATAGCCTACACAGATAGTGACTATGGAGGTGAATGTCAAGATAGAAAGTCCACTACTGGTGGATGTCAATTCTTTGGATCAAGACTGGTGTCATGGCAATGTAAGAAGCAAACAAATGTATCAACATCTACTGCTGAAGCAGAATATGTAGCTGCATCTGCTTGATGTGCTCAAGTACTATGGATTCAAAACCAGCTTCTAGACTTTGGTATCTCTATCCTTAAAACTCCTATTTTTATTGATAATCAAAGTGCTATTAGTATTGTGAATAATCCAGTAAAACACTCAAAAACTAAACACATTGAAATAAGATTTCATTTTATAAGAGATTGCAATGAAAAGAAATTAATCAAAGTTGTTAAAATTCATACTGATGATCAATTAGCAGATCTTTTTACAAAAGCATTTGATGTAGGAAGATTCAACTTCTTGGTCAGCAGCATTGGAATGATTTTAATAAATTAAAATCTCTTAAAATCATGTGTAAAGTTTTGTTGTAAAAAGTTTTTTTTAAGTATTTTACTACTGGTAGGTCTGCATTACTGGTATGAAAGTGTATGCACAAAATACTACTGGTAGTTCATTACTACTGGTGTATATTAGGTTTACACAAATACTACTGGTAAGTCAGTACTACTGGTATTCACATATACTACTGGTCTTATGTGTTAATAGTTACTACTGATGTCTATAGTTACTACTGATGTCAAAATCCTTAGTCACTACTGATGTTAGTAGATACTACTGATGTTTTACTACTGATATCTTATTTACTACTGGTCTTTCAGAAACACAATTACCAAACTAACCCCCATGAAAATAACCGTTATATTATGATTCGAAGGACATTTTAGTAGTTTTGCAGGTTAAATCAAAAGATATAAAAGGCGGTAGACGATTAGTTTAGCATTATCTTCACTTCGATTTGCTAAAACCTCTCGATAAACCCTAGCTTTCGATCAAAAACTCATCTTCAGTCTTAAAATTCTTAAAAATTTTCTCTCAAATCACTGCACAATGGCAACTCTACAATCTCTAAATGTTCAAACCGATCTCAAATACTCAGAGTTCCACAACATGTGTGCCTTTCTACGCAATCCAGACGGAACAAAGGATTTCCGACCAATCGTAAACTTTTTGAAAAATTCTTACAAACGATTCGCATTAACGGTGAAACCGAAGGCATACCAACAGCACTTGGTGGATTTCTGGACCAATGCTGAAAGAACGGAGGGTGCAACTGTACAAATGATAAAATCAACTGTGGATGGAAAAACGATCACCATCACAGAACAATCTATTCGACAACATCTACAACTACACGATGATTCAGGTATGACTACTCTTCCTAAGGAATTCATTGCTGAAATTTTAAACAAAATGGGATATGAGGGAAGACTAAACATAGTAACTTTTCAAAAAGGTCTTCTCTCCCCACAATGGAAATTTCTTGTCCATACTATTCAGCATTGTATTTCTCCGAAAAGAAGTACTTGGAATGAGTTTAACAAGGCAATAGCATCTGCTGTTGTCTGTCTATGCACAGACCAAGTATTCAATTTTTCTAACATGATTTTTGAAGGTATGTTGGGAAATCTTAACTCTTCAAAATTTTTAATGTATCCCAGATTTCTCCAACATATCATAAACATTGAATTACAAAACTTGTCAACTCCCAAAAATATTTTTATAATTCCAGAGTTGAACAAGAAAGTTTTCTCAAATATGAGAAAACAATTTAAATTTTCGGGCAAGGAAACCCCTCTGTTTCCTAACATGATCAAAGATCACACACCACTTGGAGAGGGTTCAATCAAAGATACAACCCAAATTGAACCTCAACCCACTCCATCACCCCCAAATACAGCCCAAACACCACCCCATATAGCCACTCAATCACCCACTAACTTAGAAGTCCTGAATGTGTCCCAGGAACTTGAATTAAATCTGCAGAGTGCTACTCTTCACTCTGTGGAAGACCTACCAGACAAAACCCAAAACATATCCACAATTTATAAAAGAAAGAAATTATCTTTAAAGGACACTAGGGGACAAATCGAGTCACACCCCAGGCTCAAAGAGTTGTCCTCCAAGGAGGAGAGAGGACATGAGGAGAGGGCTTTCACTACTGATGCCCCAAAGGTGGGTGCACAGGATAGTGAAAACATCACTAAGACCCAAACCTCGACAACTTTAAGTGATGACTCTTTTGAGGAATTACTTAAAGGACCCCGGTGCCAAGAAACCACAAGGGGGGACATCTCTGCTTCTTCTAGGAAGAAGAGAATGTCTAAAAGACCCAATGAATCACCAAGCAGTGATGAGGGCAGATCTGTGGAATTGATGGAAAGGAAGGAAAACCTTAAAACCAATGTACCTGTTAGTGAGCCCGATGATCTTGCTAGATGGAGTGAGGGCAGTATTAAAATCAACCAATTGACGGAAAAAGTGGATTCTCTTGAATCCACAGTACAAAATTGTCTTGAATATCTAACAAATCAAGGAAAAACGATGGCTGCAATGAAAAGGCATGTCAATACCATCAACAAAAGAATGAGATTCTATGAGCACATGCTTCATCAACAAACCAAAATCATCAGAAAATTGAAGAAGAAAATTGATGATAGTGAGGCTCCACCAGTTGAGCTCACTAAGGGGGAGAAGGATAATATCCAATCAATGATTGATGAATCAATTGCAGCAGCAGCATCTTCTCTCCTAAACTTAAAGGAATCAAATGTTGATAAAGGCCCAGAGATGATGGTTACAGAAGAAGAGCCTGTTACTACTGCTACAATGGAAGAACAAGTTGAAAAGGAAATACCAGTAGTAACTCCTACTACTGATATAATAGCAGTAGTAAATCAAGAAGAGGAAGTAAAAGCAGCAAACACTACTGATGCCCTATCAGTAGTAATATCTGAAGATATACCAGCAGTAACTACCTTAGTTACTACTGATGATATTATTGAGCTGCCACCTCTATTAGAACCAAAAGTGATACTTCCACCATCTCCAAAAAGGTCAACAACACAAATGGTGGTGAAAGATATTGATGATGATGTAAATTGGTTAGAAGTTGATGAATGCTCACTACCTCCACATCCTAAAATACTTCCTATATCACAGATACACTACTATGGTCCCAAATTTGTTATTGAATCTGAACCAAATATGAAGAAAGACAATTACATAGGAAAGGGAAAGGAAGTTGCTGATGAAGACCATCCTAACAGAGCACAAGGTCATGAAATGGTCAACAAAATCAACTATGCCAAATCAGCCAAACAGGATAGGTGGAAGGTTAAAAGAGCAAAATACTTAAAGAAGGTTGAAGTATCTCTAGCAAATGAAAACAGAAGATTAGCAGAAAGGGCTAGAATACTAAGACAACCATTCACAGAAATCAAATTGGCAGATATAGCAGATATATCAAAACTGCCACAATTTAAACAAAAGGTCAAAACTAAACAAGTTGCTGAAACAAGAAAAGAACTACAAAGAAAAGAACTAAAAAAATTCAGGCAACTTGAATATGAAACATTAGAACTTCTGGAAGCACAAGTACAAGAATGCAAAGAGCAGAAGGCTGATATGCCAGAACAGTTTGCAGAGAAAAAGAAAGAAATGATCACATTCTTGAAATCAAGAGGTCACAACACAAAGGCCTTTGGAAGAATGAAGTTGATTAACTTAATTGAAAAGTACTGTGTAGAGAAGAAGAAGGATCTTACTGAGCAAGATATTAATGAGAAGTACACTACTAAACTTAAACAGATAGACTCCAAAGAAATGAAAGAAAGAAAAACAATAACTGGAGAATCATCTGGTGTATCTTCTCAAACATCAAAGAAAAGGAAGACAATTTCTACTGAACTTGAACAATCAAAGAAGAAATTACAAATGGTTCAAGTTTATGATCTTCCTGTTGCTCCCCTACAAAATAATCCAATCATCAACTGGAGATATATAGATGATATGATTGAGATTATCAGAGAAGATAAGGTCATACAAAGATTCAGAGCTTGGAAACCTTTGGTCATGTCTCTAACCAGAAGTGACATTATAAAGATGTTGATCATTGGCAAACCAAGAATGACTAAGAAGAACTGGAAGAATTCAGCTGCAGGCTATCTTACTGAAATGATTGATGCTGCTTTCTATCCAGAAAATTATTCAGAGAAGTTTACAAATCCAGAGAATGTTCAAGCCTGGAATGTGCTGCCAACTGTCAATATGTACTTCTTTGAATATACAAGTAAGAAATGTGATCTATTTCTTTATGAGAAAGAGTATCCTCATTCTGAGAAAACTCTTTATCAACTTTGGTGCATGAACTTTATTAAACCACATGATGCTGTGATGCTCCAAAACAAATTGAATGAATTTGTTAAAAGAATCAGCAAATATATTATTGCACAAAGAAATAAAAGGAACCAACAGACTTTAGAAGGTGATCAGAAAAGAGCAAAGCTGTTGGAAGATCAGAAAAAGAATAAGTAAAAAGAAACTTGATTGATTAAAAGATAATCAATAAGTTTAGGGGGAGATTGTTAGAACAAAACACAGATCAACTTGATACTGATGCTGCAGTTAGTACTGATCATACTTAGTACTGATGGGGCAGAACATGTTACTACTGAAGAAGTTGATACTGGTGTATAGTATAACTAAAGTTACTACTGATCATGCACAGATTGAAGATACTACTGATCAATAGTAGTTACTACTGACGATGGTTTCTGGACTTACTACTGATCACCAGATTTACTACTGATGTTACACATTTACTACTGGTGATGAGTTTTACTACTGATACGCGTTTTTGAAGAATATCAAGTCCGAGATCTTCGTATAGATAATTATAGAATGTAAATCAATGTATATTTTTATTATTCGATGTAAATCAAGTCCTAGAATAACTAGGGTAAATAGTTTAGCTTCAAGGACTATTATAAATAGTTCCTTACGAATTGTAAACGTACGTGTGTATTGTTAACTCAATAATATACATTGAAGCTTTTTGTGAAACTGTGTTCTTAATACTTTTGCATATTATTTACAGTTCATTGTTCTTAATTACATTGATATAGTGTTGATCCGCTGCAACTTCTATATTCAATTAGATCTAAAGGTGTTTATTAACTTCTCTATAGTTAATCGATCCTGAAAATTATGTAGTTTGATTACTTTCAAGCATACCCCAGCTCTTTATTACCCAGAGTTTGCCTGCCACAACTTAAACTCTAATTAAAACATGGCTTAATTGTCATTTGCTAATCCAGCTTTGTTCAACAGAAGCTGTCACACCACATGGATTAGAATTGAACTAATTGTTAAATAGTTAATTATTTATGTATTTTACCTAATGTTCAGTTATAACATACAACCCATAGAATACATTATACATGTAATCAATTTATGAGTGATTTCCAAAAATATACAAAATAAAATCCTAAATTTCAAAAAACCACTTCACATTAAGATCTTTCAAAAATAGCCCTTACGATCTCCGCGACTCCACACAAACGTGATAAGTGTCTTTGGATCGCACAAAAAATATTTGTTCGCACAAAAGTGACTTGGTCATACATCTGTCGTACAAAAATGGTTTTGTCGCACAAAACACATCTGGGTCGAATGCAAAAAATCCGGAGTCACACAAGTCGCACAAAAAACATCAAATCACATGATATGTTTTAGGAAAATTTTAGTCGGTAAGTTGTTTTTAAAAAAATAGTACATTTTTGGTTTTTTTAACAACTATCTCTAAATTTGATTTCGATTATTCTACATATATATCAATCTGGCAACTAGATCGCCAATTTATCGTTGTATTTTGGAGGGTATTTAAGTAAAAGACCATTATTTTTTACAATATATTGACATGATATATAAAATAAGTTGAATTTTGTTTCTCAAGATATTTGCGTTTCTTTTAATGCAAGTGAGAAGGCATAATATATTCTTTCAAAAATGTATAATTATTGGAAAGAATTAAACTTCATCCGATAATCATAAAGCATGAAGAATGCGGTGATTTTAAGTAAATGATGTGTTGGCGATGACAATAAATCGATAGATAATTTGGTTTTCAAATAATTCCGAAGAACTTGTGAAATAATGGTGAAGGAGTTCGAATATGCAAAATTGAATCGAATAAGAATTAATAAAAGAAGAAAATTGTTTAGAGTCTAAAGAATAAACGCTTTTATTTAGAGAGAAAATTTATTGTTTTCTACAATTTATGCATACTTTATCCTACTACTCATCGCAAGATGATATATGTAATAAAGTAATTTTTTTTCCTCATATTACCCATGAATTTTGACATTTTTTTGATCTAGTGAATAAAAAAAATAAGTATGCACAAATTATCAGAAACAATAACATTTCTCTTATATAAATTTTATAAAGATTTCTATATGATAATGGACTCTACAAATTTAAAAAATATGAGTTTGGACTATTGCTAAAACCTTGGGTTTTTTTAAAAAATTATTTTAAGCTATTGGGTATGTTTTTAATCCGACAGTACAACTATAATACCATAAAATCGTAATACAAAAAAAAAAAAAAAATCAAAAAAAATGACGTGGAAAAAATTTGAGTAGGGGCACATGCCACCGTGTACCCCATACTACATCCGCCCTAGCTCGTAGACCTTTTAGAAGTATATCTCCAATGAATCGTCAATTAAACAATTTTTGGGCTCGGTCGGGTTTGGGACCAAATGGAGAAACGGGTCATATCGGTTTGTGAATGCGGGTCAGGGCAGGGGACAGGGGAGATCCGTGAGATACGGTGAGGGTGCGTCCAGAGGAAGACACCATGGACCCGCGGGTGATGAATTTGTTACTGAATTTTCTCATCCTTTCCCGAGAAGGCGCCATTGTTCATTTCTCATGTCTCGTGTTTGCTGTTTTATAGAAAGTTACAGGTTGCCAGAATTATACGTTCATAGTGAAAGAAGCATATATTTCATACCACAAAACATTTTTAAAAAACTATAATTATAGCCTAGGTCTCTTGTAGCTTTGTTTTCACTATGCACAAACAAACCCTCACCTAAATCTTTAGTCTTTAACTGAATCTTACATTGTCTTAATCATCAAAATGAGTGAAAAACGATGGCCCATTAGTTAGAAAGTCGTAGTTTAATTCACCTGGTTTTGCCGTTTTTTGCCTATGAAAAACAACACGTGTTAGATAGAACACATCTCGAATGCTGTATTTATTTTGTAAGAAAATATAATGATTTTAGTTATTACCATTGTTGATCGTCAAGCATTTGTTGAGTCAAACCAAAATCCAGCATTTGTTGTTGTGTATGATGCACTAACAAACTGTATCTTCTGCCTTCACCCGTTTGCATAACGATCATATTTGCATTTGGCATGTTGTTAAGTCTCTCAAATTGCTCAACCGTCCATTTATACCATCTCATTAAGAACACTCTTAATGTTAATCCGTGTGAAACTATCACTAAATTCATGTTAGGGCTTTGTTCCCCTGGCGGCTGGAATCTTCCAATGTCTATATCCGTTCTAAGTGTCTCTCTAAACCCTGCAAATTACCAAAATGACCTTTTGTTTTCTGTTGTCAATAAAATTAAAACGTATTACCTGTGATTCGATCGTAGACATCAGCTGCAGATTCCCCGTTTGGAAAACGGTAGAAAAATCGACCGTATCGAACTCTAACTGCTTTCTGGATCTTCATTTGTTCTTGATCTTGGAAGTTACCTTTGATATGGAACGATAAAATCTTAAAAATTATACTTCCTCCAACAATTATAATTAAATAATACATTGTTGCATTCATAGTTTTTGTTATAAAATATTATAATGAAAATTATATAATTTAAATTGGATATTTAGTGAAAAATGAGTTTCATACATTTTGAATAAAATGTTATTAATGATGTCTAAAAGTAAGGTAATGATAAAAAAATTCATTTTACTTTATTAAAAAGATAATTAGTGGGCGTGAGTCACATTAATTTTTGTCAAATAAGATAAATTATTTTAATGTATTATTTGTTTTAATATTACTTCCTCCGTATCAAAATAAGTGAATCACTTTCTTTTTTGGGGTGTATCAAAATAAGTGAATCACTTTAATAATTTACCTTATTTGGTAAGTTTTTTATATTTAAAATTAATTGTTTACCCTTACTTATCTCTCTTTAAACATCATTAAAGGTGTGGGGTCCCATCCATTTTTGCCATCTTCCTATATTTGTCTTTTTTACCATTTAGAAAAAACAACAAAATAGTAAAAGGTGTAGGGCCCATTCATTCTAATTACCCATTTAATTTCATTAATCTTTTATTATCTTATTTTGCCTCAAAAAACATAAACTTTAAAGTGATTCACTTATTTTGATACTGTGGAAGTATTAAATATGAAAAATATATAAGTTATTTTGAAAGTGGGTGATTTCTACACCACATCTTATAATTCATGTATTACAATAATTACTTTTTTATAATTATATAATTTAAAGGAATATTTATATAATATGATGGATGCAAAGTGTGTTCTCAAAATTAATTCCCTATTTTGAATGAGGAATTGATATTTTACTAGTATGTGACATTTTGGCTTAAACTGACTGTTGGTCAATGTGACTTAAAAAGAGTGAGATTATATGTTTGTACTGTACAAAACACCAAAGCATGATGTTGCATTCCAACGATATTCAAACATGTGTGTAAAGAAAGATAAGGATAGAGTACACCACCGAAATCCTGCTCCCGCAACCGCGGTTCTTCCCGGACGCCGGCGATTCTCGACCGTTGAAACGCCGTACCTAACCCCCGGAGAGTCTCAATTGTCCTCTGATACGGCGAAACATAGAAGTAAACTTTCCAATCATCAGCTCCATCTTTCTCAATCATTTCTCGAATTCTCTCTCCACATTCCTCTGCTTCACGTTTCCCCTTTTCCGTCAATCGAATCTTCGGATCTGCAACTCTCGTGTACGCACCTTCATCCACGTTTCCTTCACTCTGTCCATGACGAACGAGAATTATCCGCCGCGGCCGTGGAGGCTTGACGGAGGGGGCGTTGAGTATCAGATTCTTCTCCGGGAAGAGGTAGAGTCCGTTTTCGTCGATGGCGATTCTTTTCCGGCGGCCAATTGTGTCTTCGCAGCACTTGATTTGGCGGACGATGGATGAAGATGCTGTGACAGACATGGTGGTATTTGTATCCTCCGTACGAATTGAGGTAGGTAGGTGGTGTGGTGACTGGTGGTTATCGGAATATTGGGGAATTATTATTCATGGTAATATCATGCAAATTACACCGATAAGAAATCTATTAAAATTGAAGGGAAAAAAAAATAGATGAAGAGGTGGTCAATCGACTCAATCTATAGTTGTCACATAGTCATATATATCAACAACAACTACAATAAAATATACACGACTCCCAACCGGATACAAATTGACATCTATCAGTTTTTTATTAAATCAGTGTCACGTCAGTTCACACTTCAACCGATTTAAACTAACATACTCATGCCAATAATACATTTTTCCTTCAGTTTTTTAAGACTTACCATTACAAAATACACACACAAAATACTGCTTTGACCCCCACATCACCAACTGATATGTCCCTCCTTCCCATAAACTCACGGAAAAAATCGACGCCTACAACCAATCTCTCCATGCCAACAGTAACCCAAAAAAAATTTCAAGCGACGTGAAGGAACACTGCTATTGGCGGTGGTCTAAGGCCCTTCAAATATTTGCTTAATTTTACCACAATACTATTATATCAGTACTTCTAAATTGACATATCAACTGATACACGTCTAACAAAACACCCCTCTTCACTTTTATTATTACTTTAACAAAGTACAAAATATATTACAAAATATACAAGTTTACAATGAATGTCAAACTCTCTCCTCGCCGCCTTCTTCGGTTAACCGGTGAATTTAGAAAAAAGGGAAAAGTTACATGATAGTTCTAACAGTATTACTTTGTGACACTAGTTGATTTCAACCAACAAGTCCCATTAGCACATATCTTATAAAGTTTGTTGATATTTTAGTTTAAAATATTAAACCGCATCGACGGAAATAACAATGTTAGGTACTGTTTACACCAGCTAAATATAATAGATACAAACACGTGACAAAAAGGATGTCAACTAAATTCTTATAGTCATTGTCGATAACTTGTAGCCTACCATTTTGTTATAAGTATGGATAGTAAAATTATTGAGTTTACTTAATTTCATGTAATTTGTCTTTTATTTTTTATTTTTTTATTTTACAAGTTAATTAGCGGTTCGAGTCAGACAGTGACATTCACCAGGGGCAGTATACCTTCCCTCGAACCTTCCATCCGTGGGGAATAAACCCCAACACCTTATTTACCAAACTTTCAACAAGACTCGAACACAACACTACACATATTTCATATACTAATGTTTATGGGCTAATATGAAAATTACGTACACTTGTGTTTGCGAGTTATGGTTGAGCAATGAGCATGTAAAAGTAACTTGGGCTTTAATCACTTTCCTGAATAGCCCAATCTTAAAGCCCATTCCTATAAACTGTGTTAACATATACGTTAACAAGATTTACATGTTAATCTCATTTTGACGACATACATTCATGGATGCACATTGCACAATGTAACTCCTAACTGTATCTAACTCTATTAGCTTAACGAAATGAACGCCTATCAACACGGCTTCTAATTACTATAAAGGGATTGAATGTCATCATTTGAGTCATTGGACATTTTCTTATAAATATTGGTCTCTCAATGAGAATAAAGCCCATTTCCACACTCACATAT
Organism: Calendula officinalis; assembly: GCA_963853835.1. Taxonomy (NCBI): domain Eukaryota; kingdom Viridiplantae; phylum Streptophyta; class Magnoliopsida; order Asterales; family Asteraceae; genus Calendula; species Calendula officinalis. The sequence continues at coordinate 37,142,900 of OY970830.1, read as the reverse complement.
CCAGAATCATATTTGGGCCTAGAAGCCTAATAGCCGTATTCTCAATTATCTGATATTGCAGTAAAGAAAAGGTTCCAATAAGTATCAAAGAAGTTTAATTTGAAATCCTTAAACAAAAGTAAGGTTACTTTTATTTAACTATAGTTCAACATCTAAATTTATCTATACATCAAGTATGAAATCTTGATCACTAAGATTCATTTTATGCTAATGAAATAGAAAAAATGTCAACCCAAGAATTTTAATAATTAGGATGTTTTTTTTTTTTTTTTGGATTAAGAGGTTTTTTTGATTTGTCATTAGAAACAAAAAGGGATGTCGATGATATTGAGGATAACGGAATGTTCCTTTATAGATATAACTGAGGGATTCTCGGGATCATTTTGCTCTCTTCTATTGTGTCCTTTTCAGTTTTTACTCATTATTTTATAACTAGTGAATGTAGCATTGTGTACTTTATGAAACTCTATTTTTCCGCCAATAAAAGTTGTTCGCTTATAAATTTTTTTAAACTATAGTAGGTACCAATATTGTGGGTTATTTATCCAGACAAAAACTAATTTTCAAACAATTAAAACATGCCACCCATAATGAAGCAAATGAATCTTATAAAGTAAGTGATAGTTCCAAGCCTAGTGAATGTTTGTTTTTTCGTATATTTATTCCCCAACATAAAACAAAATTCATGTCTAATAAGATGTATATTATAAGAAGAAAGTAATTTAATATACATTAATTTATTCAGATTTTTTTCGCCCACGTCTTTATTTTTTTGTCCTTCATCCGTGTTTTTATTGGAAAAAAAATAAATGTGTAAGATAAATAATCAGACATTATCTATGCTAGACGGTCATTGTTTTACTTGATATTATTATATTCATTCTTTTAATCAAATATAGCAAAACAATGAATGTGGGTCTCGTGTTATATATCAATACAACTGTGTGATACACAGATAAACTACGTAAAATTGTAGTTGAAATAAAAAAGGATGATATGTTTGTTTAAGGTAGTTCATTAATTTTATCTAGTCATAAGGGATATTTATTAGCCCTTGGATCAAGAAAAATTAATGGTCAAGATCAAGATTCAAAACCACCACCACCACTACAAGCACATGTGCTTCTCCGGCGGCCGGAGACGGCGGACGACGGCGGCGGACGGCGGTGATGGGCGGCGGCCGGCGGCGGAGGACGGCGGCCGGAGGTGGCCGCCGGCGGTGTGACCGGTGGTGGTGGTCGTGACTGGAAGCACATGTGCTTCGTGACTTGTTTTGATTTTTTTTCTGTGTAGTGAAGCACATGTGTTTCATAACGTCAAGCACATGTGCTTCGTGATTCAAACACAAATGACTTGCTTGTAAGTTACATTTGTTCAGGAACAAAAACACATGTGCTTGGTTTTATGAAGCACATGTGCTTGGCTTTATGAAGCACATGTGCTTCATAATGATATGTTCGTCACTTGTTTTGATTTTTTTTCTGTGTAGTGAAGCACATGTGTTTCATAACGTCAAGCACATGTGCTTCGTGATTCAAACACAAATGACTTGCTTGTAAGTTACATGTGTTCGGGAACAAAAACACATGTGTTTGGCTTTATGAAGCACATGTGCTTGGCTTTATAAAGCACATGTGCTTCATAATGATATATTCGTCACTTGTTTTGATTTTTTTCCGTGTAGTGAAGCACATGTGTTTCATAACGTCAAGCACATGTGCTTCGTATGCTCCCTTGTGTGTTTAGAAACTCATGTTTTTAGTGACTTGAAGCACATGTGTTTCGTGACCTGAAGCACATGTGCTTCGAAGTAATATGCTGTGTTTTAGTGAAGCACATGTGCTTCGATACATCAATACCACCACCACCCCCATTAGCACCAGCACCTTCACTGTCAGCCACCACCACCACCGCCGGCCGCCGCCGCCGGCCACCGGCGAGCGACGGCGGCGGCGGGCGGCGGCCGGCGGTGGCTATAGGTGGGGGATTTGATCTTGACCATCTTGATCCAATGGCTAGGATTTGTCCCTTGGGACTAGACAAATCCTTTGGACTCCCTAGAATATAACTCTATGTTTCATGTTTAAATTATTTAACATTTGAATTATTTTAAGGAGTTGGATTTAACTTTTAAGATATTGTTAAAATGACATTAGAAAAAAATGAGTACTTGTTTGCAAAAGGTAGTTAGACATGTACTAAAGGGCCTTTAGCCTAGCGGTATAATATTTGCTTTACACTTTGAGGTTGAGGGTTCAAGTTCCGTCTTGAAAATATGTGAAAATTAAGTGTATGTTAGGATTTGCCGCTAAAAACAAAAGTTAAATTCGTTTAGCGCTTTGCTAAACTTTCGTAATAAAAAAAAAAAAGTTACAGACATGTATGATGTAATTAAACATTTATTAGATCATTTTGAGACCGTATTAAAACTTAATGACTTCAACTTGACCCTCATTGATTACACTTAATCTTATTCCTCTATAGTGTCACTTGTACTTAAAACATGGGAAAATATTGTATCTTGTTCAAGGTGTTTGTTGAAGTAACGGATGAAATAGAGACATCTTTGATTCCTATAATTATCTTCAAAGTAACGTGATTAATAATACTACTATGTATTTTTGTAAAACAATTTAAAACACTAATATTTTTACCAAACCTTTTCAAACATCCATACTTTTACGAAAAAGAAAGAAAGAAAAAGAAAAAAAAAACTCTAGATAAGTGATCAAGATCAAAGGAAATATGAATATCAGAAACCATAATAGCAAAAAGATCAAAGAATTGAATGACGGAAAACACATTTTATGACAAAGCACATGGATTATTGTTGTAATTTACACAAACTTTTACTTTATTAATATTTAAAATGATGATAAATTGGAACGAATGCTGAAAATTAAGGTGGTAGTATGGTCCATGGTGGATGAATGGTCCCCCAGCCAACCTGCCATTATTGATTACTCATGTTACAAGTTTCAAGAAACCCCCTACTTATGTGGGTGATTCTCTTCTTCACCTTATTACATTCGGGTGTAAATCGTACCCTATTATTAAATCCCACTTTTCACTTTTTATCATAGATATCTTTAAAACAAAACGAAGTGAATAAATTATATTCATAATTTCTGTTGGTATGTTTGACATCGAATTGAAAGTTCATTGACATTCTATGACATTTTTTTATTGTCGAGTATCATGACCATTAATTATAATTAATTATAATTAATTATAATTAATTAATTATAATTAATTAATTAATGATATTGAATTGTCCCCTGAATACCAAATAATTTTTAGATAAGATGTAAATAAGGAGACAATAACAATAGAGAAATGATTTTTTTTTATAAATATTACCATTTCTTTAAAATAGATTCATTTTTTATTTCTCGAGGTAAAATAAATGCAACAATTTTAAGTGTCTGCTATGATCATTTGCTTGAAGCACCGAACATCTTTGTGTTTTAAATTGATTATAAAAGAATCTAGTTCACCAAGTAGTGCAAATTTCTCCCAAAGAGCAAAGTTGGCGGGGGTAATCTCCTTTGGTCCTCGGGCTAGTTCATCTATCTATCAACTCAATAAAATGGTTGCGATTGTCCGGGGAGTTCGGGTATGGCATGGGTATAGTTTCGGTATGATTCCAACAGGTCCGGCTACCGCCCACACATTCTCTTTGCAGTAGCTAAGGGGGGCTGATAACTTGTTCAGAGGGGACTAGAGGCACTTATAACCCTCTCTCGACCTTTGCATGTGTTTCAAGTGTGTTGGTGAGTCTTTCTAAAGAGCCAAATCTTTTATACTTTCTCTGATTCAAATTAAGTTATACACTGTTAATTTTATGGGTTTTTAGGCAAAAGAGTATAATAAAAGTTATATTATATTAAATTGGACAGTTTGTGAGGATGAGCTCCACACATTTTGAATAAAATGATGTTTAAAAATAAAAGTAAGATAATTGATTTATTTCATTATATTAAAGGAGATAGTTAGTGAGTGTGAGTCACAATACTTTTTAATAAATAAGGTAAATTATCAAAATTATCACTTATTTTATAATTATTAAAAATAGAAAATGTATCTCATGAAATGAAGTATATATAGCTTTGAATTGTAACTTATGTTTAATGATGGAACATCAAACCCACTTATGTAACATTCAAAGCATTTCATTAAAACAGACAAAATCTCTTATTTAAATAGTTTTGAATTGTGAACTTTCTTTAATTAAGGTCCTCACAAGTTCACAATTCCAACCAATTGCTCTGTTTTGAATGGAAGGAAATGTTGGAAAAAGTTGTGATAAAATGATTTTTCACCAACTTTGGACCTATATAATTATATATATATGTGTTATATATAGTTATTGGTTGCTAGCTATGTGTTCTCCTATATGAGAGCTACGCAACGGTATATAGCGTGTCCAAAGTCGAGTTGTGGTGAATGAGATATCGACTCTCAAAGTAGGGTGTTTGATACAAGAAATCTTGGAAGTGGGGGATGTGGGAGAGTATCCCACATAGGAAAAAGATGAAACCATTTGTTGGTTTATAAGGTTGGAAGTTGTATGGAAGATTAAATCCTTATACATGGGTTTTACCCGCACGCCTACGCGCGGGGGGGGGGGGGGGGTGCAAATAATTTGGACTGAGTTGCCTGAAATGGCTTGAACTCGTGTACGCCCGAGCGACCTGCGGGCACGAATGCAGCTCCGAATGTCCGGGCTCGTGCGGGTCAATTTTTGCACCTCATCGACACTGCAGTTTTCTCGTACTGACCTCCTCAGTACTGATTTTTTCATACTGACCACCTCAGTACTGAACCGATCAATACCGACCTCCTCGCACTGAGTGTTCGACGTGTACTGAGCTGCAGTCTGATACTGACCTACGCAGTATCAGTCTGATACTGACCTGCGCAGCAGGCAGTCTCATACTGACCTGCAGTACTGATCTGTGCAGCAGATGTCTGATACTGACTTCCAATACTGACCTGCGCAGCAGCAGTCTGATACTGACCTGCGCAGCATCAGTCTGATACTGAGCTGCTGCACTGAGTTCGTATACTGACTTCTGATACTGAGTTCTCGGACTGAGTTCTCGGACTGAGTTCCTGGACTGAGCAGAACAGTTACGAAAATTCTGCAATTAGTGCAGATTACTGTTTTGATTTCTTGTTTAATTGTATTGAATGCATTTAATGTTTTGATTAAACATCACTTGGCATTCTACACTATAAAAGGAGACCTTGGGCCTCATTTGGATACACACCTACTACACCTACTTCTTCTTTTCACAGCTTTCTCTCCAAGAAAACGCTCTTAATTTCGGTACTTGTTCTGGCTTGGATTATATTCGGTAGTGTAAAACTACTCGGTTGTTTTACCCTGGGAAATAGACAACGAATCTATTTTAAGGGGATCGTGAATTTCACGAGACTCAACCAAAACCTTGTACTTGTTTGTTCTATTTAGTTTGTTTCAATCTTTTGTAAACGTATTCGTCAATTTCCCTTATTGTAATTGTATTTTATTAATGAAAATTGGTATTAGCTCCTACAAACTTAAAATAGATTTTCCTCTCTAGCTAATATCGGTTGGAAAATACATTTTTTTTTCCGGATTTTGCTCGTTAATAGCATAGATTCGGAAAAGTGGTGATTGAAACGTTTTTATAGAACAAAAAGGTTCAATTGAGTTTTTCAAAAATTTCCAATTTTGTTTTGTTTAAATTTGTTAAATCAAATTTTTGGATTTAAAGTACATTATATCAAGTTTTTAAAGTTTGATTTTAAATAACTTGATATATTGTTTAAAACAATTTTGGATTTAAAAATTTATATTTGTTGACATTGGTTGTAAGATACAAGATAGTCATAGACTTCTTGAGTTAACACTTGAAAAATATCTTACTTCTAATCGAAATAAGTATAATTGTTGAGGCTTATTGGTCAAATATTTGCATTTTTTATTTGATAAAAATGACAAATGTTGTGACAATGCCTAATATGGAAATGCATATGAAGGAAGATGTGCATATTGTGGCTATGATTTCCGAGTTGTCGGAAGTTAATTTGGTGGGAAACGATTCAAGTGGATGGTATGTCGATACGGGTGCAACCCGTCACGTGTGTTTCAATAAAAGTTTGTTTAGCACTTTCAAAGATGTTGAAAATGGACAAAAACTTTTTATGGGAAACTCGGCTACCGCGGATATCAAAGGTGAAGGAAATGTCATCTTAAGGATGATTTCCGGAAATGATGTCACATTAAGCAATGTGTTGTATGTTCCGGCGATTCGTAAGAATCTTGTGTCCGGATGGTTGCTTACTAAGTTTGGATTTCGAGTTGTGGTCGAATCCGATAAAATTGTGTTATCAAAATGTGGAATGGATGTTGGTAGGGGTTATGCCCTTAATGGTATGTTCAAATTAAATTTGAGAAATTTTAAACGAAATTTTAATAAAAATGTTACTAATGTCGTTCATTTACTTGAAACGTCAAATGTTTGGCATGGTCGTTTAGGCCATGTAAATTTTAATTCAATTCGTCGTTTAATTAAATTAAATAGCATACCAACATTCCATATTGATTCGACTCACAAATGCAACACGTGTGTTGAAGCCAAACTTACGAGAACATCATTTCGATCGGTTGAAAGAAATACCGAACCACTTGATATGATTCATACGGACGTGTGTGATTTGAAATCAATTCCTACCATGGGTGGTAACAAGTACTTCATTACGTTCATTGATGATTGTACTAAATATTGCTATGTATACTTACTTAAGAGTAAGGATGAAGCAATTGAGAAATTCATTTTGTATAAAAATGAGGTTGAAAACCAACTTAATAAGAAAATCAAGGTTGTACGAAGTGATCGAGGAGGTGAATATGTTTATCCTTTTGCGACATTATGCTCTCAAAATGGAATAAGACATGAATTCACTGCTCCTTATTCGCCACAGCAAAACGGTATTGCCGAGCGAAAGAATCGTACCTTGAAAGAGATGGTTAATGCCATGCTTATAAGTTCGGGGTTAAACCATGAAATGTGGGGGGAAGCCATTTTGTCGGCTAATTATCTTTTAAATAAGATACCACGTAAGGAAAAGGATGAAACACCGTATGAACTTTGGTTTGGAAGAAAACCTTCGTATAAGTACTTACGAGTGTGGGGGTGCCTTGCTAAGGTAGCCATTCCTCTTCCTAAGACTCAAAAGATTGGGTCTAAAACGGTTGATTGCATATTTATTGGTTATGCACATCATAGTAGTGCCTATCGTTTTCTTGTGCATGAATCTAAGATTCCCGATATACACAAAAATACGATTATGGAATCAAGGAATGTGTCATTCTTTGAAAATGTGTTTCCTTGTTTAGACAAAGAACAAGGAAGTTCGTCTACACGTGTTGACGAAGTTGTCCATGATGAGAGACAACAACAACCTCAATTAGAAGAGGTTGAGCCTAGAAGAAGTAAAAGGGCAAGGATTGAAAAATCCTTTGGTTCGGACTTTGTCACCTATATGGTAGAAAGTGAACCAAGGACCTACCGTGAAGCGGTAACTTCTTCGGAAGGACCTCAATGGAAAGAAGCCATTAAAAGCGAGATAGATTCTATCTTACAAAACCATACGTGGGAGCTAGTTGATCTTCCTCCGGGTTGTAAAACTTTAGGCTACCGATGGATTTTTAAGAAAAAGATGAAAGCGGATGGTTCCATTGATAAATACAAAGCGAGGTTGGTGATCAAAGGATATAGACAACGAGAAGGTCTAGATTACTTTGATACCTACTCACCGGTTACGCGAATAACATCAATTCGGATGATACTTGCGATTGCTTCCATAAGAAATCTAGAGGTTCATCAAATGGATGTGAAAACCGCCTTTCTAAATGGTGATTTAGAAGAGGAGATTTATATGGAACAACCGGAAGGCTTTATTGCTCCCGGTCAAGAGGCAAAAGTATGTAAACTCGTTAAATCAGTGTATGGATTGAAACAAGCTCCTAAACAATGGCACCAAAAGTTTGACAATGTCATGCTAGAAAGTGGCTTTAAAATTAACGAGTGTGACAAATGTGTTTATGTGAAAAACACAAGTCATGGATATGTCATCTTATGTCTTTATGTAGATGATATGCTTATCATTGGAAGCAATGATAAGATGACTCAATCTACAAAAGATATGTTGAAGTCAAGGTTTGACATGAAAGACATGGGCTTGGCGGATGTCATTCTTGGAATCAAGATTGTACGCACCCATGATGGACTTGTGTTAACTCAAAAACACTATGTTGATAAAATTCTTGAGAATTTTAGTGGGGGAGACACTAATAAAGTTAGTACTCCAATTGACACCTCTCACCATCTATATAAAAATAGAGGTGAAAGTGTGAATCAATTAGAATACTCAAGGATTATTGGTAGTCTAATGTACCTAATGAGTTGTACAAGACCGGATTTAGCTTATGCGGTGAGTAGGCTAAGTCGGTACACTAGTAATCCAAGTGTCGAACATTGGAAAAGTATTACTAGAGTACTTCGGTACTTGAGGTACACTAGAAATTATGGACTACATTATACTAGATATCCCGCTGTGATAGAAGGATACAGTGATGCGAATTGGATATCGGATATAAAGGATTCCAAATCTACAAGTGGTTATGTGTTTACCCTTGGAGGTGCGGCTATATCTTGGAAATCGTCCAAGCAAACGATTATAGCTAGATCCACAATGGAATCTGAGTTTATCGCCTTGGATAAAAGTGGTGAAGAGGGGGAATGGCTACGCCAATTTGTGGAATGTATTCCAAATTGGTCATTGCCTTTGTCTTCCATTTGTATACATTGTGATAGCCAATCGGCTATTGGTAGAGCCAAGAGTGCAATGTATAATGGTAAGTCAAGGCATATTCGACGTAGACATAACTCGATACGACAACTACTCTTAACTGGAGTTATCACGATTGACTATGTAAAGTCAAAAGATAACATCGCGGATCCGCTTACGAAAGGCTTAAGCAAAGAGTTAGTTAATAAGTCGTCAAATGGAATGGGACTAAAGCCCTTGGAATAAAAGTTTATGCGAAGGAAACCTAACCTAGTTGACTGGAGATCCCAAGATCTAGGTTCAATAGGACAACCTAATTGTATAAACGAAGGGATGTCACTGTGGGGGTAACGGAATTCCTCCATACATTCTTAAAGGGAGTACATTGTACTACTTCCTAGTCCATTCCTAGTTCAGTGACAATGAGGATAAGCACTATGGCTTTTAATGATTCGTGGTAGAGAATCACCTATGTGAGAGAGAAGTGGGGTCGCTTCGAATGGGATTATTGGGCACAATTCTTAGTAGCTCTCGCAGAACCAGGCAGTGTCCATGACCAAGACGGGCACGATAAGAGGATATGAACAAGTTAGGGAGGGTCTTGTGAGAATGTATACCGTCGTCTACACAAAAGGCGGACTCAGTTCAAGGACATCGCGTCTACTGACTGCTAGGAGACTAAGTGTGCTTCTCAAGGGAGGGTTCAAAGGCTAACACCTACCCATCCTTTGCAAGACTTGACTGTTGAACATTTATCGATGGTTTGTGGTGTTTTCAATCGATCTCTATTCATGTGGGGGATTGTTGGAAAAAGTTGTGATAAAATGATTTTTCACCAACTTTGGACCTATATAATTATATATATATGTGTTATATATAGTTATTGGTTGCTAGCTATGTGTTCTCCTATATGAGAGCTACGCAACGGTATATAGCGTGTCCAAAGTCGAGTTGTGGTGAATGAGATATCGACTCTCAAAGTAGGGTGTTTGATACAAGAAATCTTGGAAGTGGGGGATGTGGGAGAGTATCCCACATAGGAAAAAGATGAAACCATTTGTTGGTTTATAAGGTTGGAAGTTGTATGGAAGATTAAATCCTTATACATGGGTTTTACCCGCACGCCTACGCGCGGGGGGGGGGGGGGGGGTGCAAATAATTTGGACTGAGTTGCCTGAAATGGCTTGAACTCGTGTACGCCCGAGCGACCTGCGGGCACGAATGCAGCTCCGAAATTCCGGGCTCGTGCGGGTCAATTTTTGCACCTCATCGACACTGCAGTTGTCTCGTACTGACCTCCTCAGTACTGATTTTTTCATACTGACCACCTCAGTACTGAACCGATCAATACCGACCTCCTCGCACTGAGTGTTCGACGTGTACTGAGCTGCAGTCTGATACTGACCTACGCAGTATCAGTCTGATACTGACCTGCGCAGCAGGCAGTCTCATACTGACCTGCAGTACTGATCTGCGCAGCAGATGTCTGATACTGACTTCCAATACTGACCTGCGCAGCAGCAGTCTGATACTGACCTGCGCAGCAGCAGTCTGATACTGACCTGCGCAGCATCAGTCTGATACTGAGCTGCTGCACTGACTTCCAATACTGAGTTCGTATACTGACTTCTGATACTGAGTTCTCGGACTGAGTTCTCGGACTGAGTTCCTGGACTGAGCAGAACAGTTACGAAAATTCTGCAATTAGTGCAGATTACTGTTTTGATTTCTTGTTTAATTGTATTGAATGCATTTAATGTTTTGATTAAACATCACTTGGCATTCTACACTATAAAAGGAGACATTGGGTCTCATTTGGATACACACCTACTACACCTACTTCTTCTTTTCACAGCTTTCTCTCCAAGAAAACGCTCTTAATTTCGGTACTTGTTCTGGCTTGGATTATATTCGGTAGTGTAAAACTACTCGGTTGTTTTACCCTGGGAAATAGACAACGAATTTATTTTAAGGGGATCGTGAATTTCACGAGACTCAACTAAAACCTTGTACTTGTTTGTTCTATTTAGTTTGTTTCAATCTTTTGTAAACGTATTCGTCAATTTCCCTTATTGTAATTGTATTTTATTAATGAAAATTAGTATTAGCTCCTACAAGAAATATATATAGCGATTAATTGGAATCTCTGTATTTGTGATATGTAGTTATGTACTTGAATCTTTGATCAGAAAAGTTGTAGTTGCAGCTCCACCTATCCCATACCTACCTGCAAAAACAGTGCTTTTTAAACTCTTACTTAACTTTATTAGCCTTGGGACCTGTGTTATTCTACAACAGAACTAACCTATACATACGTCTGAATTTTAAGATCCCTATGTTTAGAATTTGCTTGATTGATAGAAAAACATGATTTATTAAACAACTAATATTTTTTTTTTACCGACACTTAATCTACTCTTATATGTCCTTAATGAGACTTGAACCCATTATCTATAAATTATGTATAACACCTTACATCTTAGACTGGGCGTAATGGGTGACCAAACCCAGTTTGGTCACCCCTGCCACCTCTGCGCCACATCAGCTTTCTCTCTCCTGATCAAACATACGACCAGACAACGACCAAATGCCCGTAATGGGTGACCGAATCGGCGACCAATTTTTTTTTTATTTTTTTTTAGAATTTTCGTTTTATTAATATATATATAAATATAATATTTATTTTATATATAATATATTATTAAATTATTAATTATTAATATATATATATATATATATATATGTATGTAAAGGAAAAAGAGGGAAAAAGGTCGCAGAGCACAAACGCCCACCGGTCGGGAAGTCGACCGTTCGGCCTTGCCGACGCGTCAGCGAGCGGAGGGTGTAACGGGCGGGACGCGTCGAGCGTCGATGATGTGGCGGTCGCGACCCGTTGTTCGGTCGCCCATAACGGGTGGTCTTAGATCAATACCATTAAATTACAAACTTTGAAGATACATTTTTAAAAGTTTATGTCTATATTTTAGTTAAAACATAACTTTAACTATATAATCAACTTTTCTTCATTTGACCACATTAGCTGCCACACATATGTATTTATTTATGTTAAAATATTTATATTTTTTAACGGAGAAATGTTATTATTTCATATAATTTGTGTCTACTTATCTTTATACTAATTAGATAAAAAGAGTGAATGAATTGCACATGTCATTTTGAAGTGAGTAACAAGATGAAGTAAATACAAATAATATGAATAATAAAAATTATTTTTTAATGAGACATGAAATTAGCACTAGCGATAATTAGGCAAAAGAAAACTATTTATAAATACAAGAAAAGAAAAAAAGACTAAGAAATTATAGGGTTACAAAGGCAATTTAACCGATTCAAAAAGACATTGTTTGCTCTACTTGAAATCCAAAGAAATAATACCCTCTCGTAAAATGTATTTTCAAGATTTACCCGTATGAAATATTTTTTGTATAATTGTATGCATGAACTAATAAATAATTTATATGGCGTATCTAGATCTGATAGTAGGTGGTTGTTATTCATCAATCTTTCTTCGTGTAGTCTACATTATTATACTTCCGCTGTTTCAAAATAAGTCATATACTTTGGATTTCATATTTTTTATATAAAATATCATAAAAGGTTAATTACATTAAATTGGATAGTTAGTGGGGATGAGTCTCACAAATTTGAAATAAAGTGAAAACAATGATATTTAAAAATAAAAGTAAGGGTAGATGAGTAATTTTACTATATTAAATGAGATAGTTAATGGTTGTGAGCGCCATTACTTTTTACCAAATAAGGTAAGTTTTTAAAGTGTCACTTATTTTGACACACCCCAAAATAGAAATTGTATCACTTATTTTGAAACGGAGAAAGTATATTTTTGAGAACTCATTATAGTTCGGTCAAATACTAGTGGTATTGTGGTAAATGATAAAGTGTTGCCCATGACATATAGGTCATGGTTTCAAGTCCCACGGTAAAGGTGTAGATTATGTGCCGTTCAAAAAAAAATACAAGAATTTGAATCTTGTTAATTTAGTAGTCGAAGATTTCGTAATGGACGAATATTAATTATATATAAATATAGAGTTGTGTTCTAGGCAGTCTAAGAGTTTTGTAGAGTCCTAAGTGATAGATCTTAGCCATTGGATCAAAATGGTCAAGATCAAATCTCTTAGCTACTGACACCTCCGGCCGCCTCCGACCACCGCCCGCCAGTGGTGGTCAACGGTGGTCAGCGTGGCAGTGGTGGCTGACAGTGGTGGTGGGGGTGGTGGGGGTGGTGGGTGTATTGATGTATTGAAACACATGTGATTCACTAAAAACTGGGGTTCCAAAATACAAACGAGCAGATTACTTCGAATCACATGTGTTTCAAGTCACGAAACACATGTGATTCACTAAAAACTGGAGTTTCTAAAAATAGGGGAGTATACAAATTACGAATCACATGTGTTTCAAGTCATCAAACACATGTGATTCACTAAAAACATGGGTTTCAAAAATACAGACGAGCATATTACTCACGAAACACATGTGATTCACTAAAAAACGGAGTTTCTAAATACAGGGAGCGTACAAACTACGAATCACATGTGTTTCCAAAAGGTGAAACACATGTGTTAGTCCCGTTATAAGTGATGAAAAACACTTATACAGTTCTACTGACCAAAATAAAATTGATAACACTCAACAGTAAATAAACTCTTCTTTATTGATCAATAATGATAAACAAAGATACAAGTAGTTGCGGAATAGCTAAGAACACGAATCCTAACTAAACTACTTGTGAGAGGTAGAAAATGACAAATATTGTATAAGACGAGTATTGATCAACAAATGATCAAGCACAAGATCAGACACATTTGTTACTAAGATTCAATTGTTGAAATAAGTAACTGAAGGTATCACAGGGGGTTCACACTTTGCTCGAAAGGTTTTAGCTGAGGAAGCTTTTAGCAGGGTGAGAACTTGTTGGGTGCACACGAAATTCGTCCATCAAGTCTTCTATTTATAGTGTTTGTAAAGCCTAATAGCTAAGAGATGTACGAATTTGTCTTCGTGTATGAATTCCGTTGGTGTAGAGAATATTTCATGGGACGAGCACTACTAACGGAATTCTGACAGTACTTTCTGTTGTTTTATGATCGCCGATATCTTCTAGAAGATTTTGCATATGATTCCCTTTATCGGCGACATTCAATCTTGTGCAATACTTGTGTCTTTCTGTGTCACTGAAGCTTTAGACCTTGATACGATTCAGATCGCCATGAGTCTTCAGATACTCATGCTTCTTCAGGTACTGGACATCTTCAGTGACCTTCACTAAGTGTTTTGGTTAGAGAAGTATTTGTCTTCAAAACTCAACGTTATTGTCAAGTATACGCTGAACCTACCTCATCTATCTGAACGATTCGTCAGTCTCTGCTTCCGCACGGGGAACTAATCGTTGCTTCTATTGTTGTTCAGATATTGTAGCCGTGTAATTGAAATCCGAACTAATCAGATATTCAGTTGCCCACAATCTGAAGAACTAATCGTCAGATTGTCTTCTAACTATTGCCTTTTTGTCTTCATTAAATCTTCTTCAGTAGGGGATGCTTTCAGCGACCCAACAACATGTGATTCATTAAAAATAGGGGTTTCAAAATACAGACGAGCATATTACTTCGAATCACATGTGTTTCAACAAGCTAGATAATTGTTAGTCCCGTGATAAGTCATGAAAAACACTTATACAGTTCTACTGACCAAATTAAAATTGATAACACTCAGCAATAAATAAACTCTTATTTATTAATCAATAATGATAAACAAAGATACAAGTAGTTGCGGAATAGCTAAGAACATAAATCCTAACTAAACTACTTATGAGAGGTAGACAATGACAAATATTGTATAAGACAAATATTGATTAACAAATGATCAAGCACAAGATCAGACACCTTTGTTACTAAGATTCAATTGTTGAAACAAGTAACAGAAGGTATCACAGGGTGTTCACACTTTGCTTGAAAGGTTTTAGCCGAGGAAGCTTTTAGCAGGGTGAGAACTTGTTGGGTGCAAACGAAATTCGTCCATCAAGTCTTCTATTTATAGTGTTTGTAAAGCGTAACAGCTAAGAGTTGTACGAATTTGTCTACGTGTATGAATTCCGTTGGTGCAGAGAATATTTCATGGGACGAGCACTACTAACGGAATTCTGACAGTACTTTCTGTCGTTTTATGATCGCCAATATCTTCTAGAAGATTTTGCATTGGAATCCCTTTATCATTGACATTTAATCTTGTGCAATACTTGTGTCTTTCTGTGTCACTGAAGCTTCAGACCTGGACACGCTTCAGATCGCCATGAGTCTTCAGATACTCATGCTTCTTCAGGTACTGGACAACTTCAGTGACCTTTACTAAGAGTTTTGCTTATAGAAGTATTTGTCTTCAAGACTCAGTGTTATTGTCAAGTATACGCTGAACCTACCACATCTATCTGAACGGTTCGTGAGTCTCTGATTCCGCACGGGGAACTGATCGTTGCTTCTATTGTTGTTCAGATAGTTTAGCCGAGTAACTGAAATCCGAACTAATCAGATATTCAGTTGCCCACAATCTGAAGAACTAATCTTTAGATTGTCTTCTAACTATTGCCTTTTTGTCTTCATTAAATCTTCTTCAGTGGGAGATGATTTCAGCGACCCAACAATATGTGATTAATTAAAAATAGGGGTTTCAAAATATAGACGAGCATATTACTTCGAATCACATGTGTTTCAACTCACGAAACACATGTGATTCAATAAAAATTGAATACACAACCACTGCCGCCGGTCAGCACAACCGACCACCGCCAGCCGTCACCTCCGGCCGCCGTCCGCCTCCGCCGGCCGCCGCTGACCACCGCCGATCTCCGCCGTCCGACGCTGCCGTCGCCGGCCGCCGGCGGTGCTGGGGTATTGGTGTATTGAATGACATGTGTTGGTAGTAATGGTGGTGGTTTAAATGTTGATCTTGACTTTTGACTTTTTCTTGATATAAGAGCGAATAATTATCCCTTAAGACTTTATAAAATTCTTGGACTACCTAGAACAAACCAATATTATATATATATATATATATATATTATATAATCTTTATCATGTCATGAATATTATTTTATTCCAATTGTATATACTCATCTTGATTTTATCATGTCAAAATTTTATGTCATATGGCGGTTCGTAGCAGGCTCGTGCTGTACATATCTACACTTAACTTAAGAGTTCATGTCATTAAAGATGTAGTAAATATTGTATTTAATGTTTCAGGAGCATTCATTGTTATTCGATCTAAATTCTAAAACTTGGTTATTTACTACGGATTATTTTTTTTGGAACAAAATTGCAAGTAATTCATATGATTCGGTATTAGAAGCCCTGTGGCTCTACCTTTTTCTCAAACTTGCAACCCGTCCTTTATAACATTATTTCCAAAAGTCAAAGATCCACTGTCGCTAAAAGATTTCAGGCCTATGCCTATTAGTTGTAAAACTACTCACGGGTCGGTTAAATCTAGTAATTAGTAAGGTCGTTAGTATTGAACAATAGGCTTTTGTCGAGGGTCGTCAAATCCTTAATGACCCCGTATTGACCGAACGAGGTTTGTAGTTGGGGGAAAATCCAAACAAAGTATAATTTGAGAAGGAGTTTGATACCATAAGTTGGCTATATTAGGTTAAGGGTTATTTTCAGTGATCCAACAATAGTCATAACGGTATTTGAATTTCTTATAGTTGCATCTCACATGTTTCTCCGAATTTGATTATCTTTAGATAAAATAATATTAAACTAGTAACGAGATTGTACATATTTACTAAATATCTCAACTAGTTATTTAAATCATATAGTTAGTTTAAATTCACATCAAAACACCCTATTAAAATAGTCATATCACACATATATGCAATTTATGCATATACTTGACAATTTGGTTACCTTTTTTTAATTAAGTTTTAATATAAGTTTACTTTGACACTTTGCACTTAATTTCATAAGACATTCCTCTAATTAATATTGATTTACATTCACAAAATGAAAGCTTTTACGCATCTAAATATATATAATTTAATATAGTGATTAAATATCGATCTGTTTAATACTTAATTATTTGGTTTACTAACATTAGCATATATTTCAATTCTGAAATTTTGGGTGTTTTTTGTTTAATCATTTTGTTATTGATAATGGGTAATAATAAAATAAGTGGGACAAAGACTTGATTTTCTATGAAGTTTATTTTGGATGTATTTATACATGTGGGCATTGACGCCTAATAGCCTTTTAGAAAGAGCGAACATTTTTTAGAAAAGACTAATAGAGACATTTTCTAAATTTTTTGTTTACAATTAATATGAATTAAACCTATAAATTAATTTGTGAAAGTTTACAACATTTTTGTTTACAAATACACCCGAGCTTCTTTTTTCATGGTTTGGTTTTCATAGCACCATCATCTTTTGACACTTCTTGCTTCATTTTCTCCACCGGTCACCACCATCTCTAATAAAAGCTCTCTCTTTCTCTATTACTTATTTTCCACTTTTTCTTGGTATAAAGGTGAAACTTTTAAATTTGCTTTTTGTTCTTGTTGAATTCCCACATGTATTTCGTCAGAAAGATGAGTTCTCTCTAGATCTTGTTGATGTATATATTTTGTGTGTGCAAAAGAAAGAACTTTATAAAGATCAAAACAAGTTTTTCATTTTGATACTTTTCGGATTTTCGATCACCATCATCATACCATATTACCATCACCATCATCATATATGAATAGAAATGTCTGAAGAAGAGGAGATCATGAGAGGTAATTACAATTGTTACTCTCATGATGATGATCATCATCATGTGGATTCATCAAGTAACCCTAATATTAATGCTACAACTAGTTTTGAAACAAACCCTTTAGAGATCTTGAATTACGAGCCACGCAACTCAGTGAGTCACAACTCAGTTCACTTCTGGAAAGGCCCTTCTCCTTCTTCTTCTTCAAAACCCATAAATGAGTCAGATTTCTATCACTTTGATGATTCATCTCTTCAAAGATGTGTGTTTTCTTGTGAATCAAATGAAAGACCAAGTCAAGGGCTTTCTCTTTCTCTCTCTTCAGCTAACCCTTCCACCATAGGATTACAGTCATTTGAGCTTGTAAGACCTCAAGAACACCATTATCAACATCACAACCACCAGGGGTATTTTGGGAAATCCATGAGCATGGATCATGACATGATGACTCAAGATGGGTTTTTGGGAAAATCAGGAAATATAGTTAACAATAATGGTGGTGATACTAGTGGTTATAACAGCCATCAAATTGATGAACAATACTGCAACATAAGAAGCTCAAGGTACTTAATTCCAGTACAAGAACTCCTTAATGAGTGTTGTAATCTTGGATCAAAGGAGAATGATCATTTACCAAAATCAAAGGCTGTAGCTACAACTTCAAATCAGTGGCAAGATCAAGATGACTCAAATAATGCTAGTTCTTCAAAAATCAAATCTTTATCTACTCTTGAATTTATGGAGTTACAAAAAAGAAAAACCAAGCTCCTCCAAATGCTTGAAGAGGTATAATTTTCTTAAATTTTTTTTGGGTATTTAGAAAATGATTTTTTAGATATTTAGATCGTATATTTCATGTTTTTGGTATACATACAAATTGTTATGATTATATTGTTGTAAAGTATCTTTCTTTTTTGTTTTTTCTTTTCCAT
Organism: Calendula officinalis; assembly: GCA_963853835.1. Taxonomy (NCBI): domain Eukaryota; kingdom Viridiplantae; phylum Streptophyta; class Magnoliopsida; order Asterales; family Asteraceae; genus Calendula; species Calendula officinalis. The sequence continues at coordinate 37,124,329 of OY970830.1, read as the reverse complement.
AAATTAAAGATTCCCTTTTTCAGTTGAAGAATTTGATTTCTTTTATAAATAAGATTGATCTTGAACTACTTGAGTGATTGGAAGTTTTCCTACAAATGCCCACATGATGACAAGTAGGATGCTTCATTAATTCAAGAAACCACCATTCTTGTTCACTTATTTTTATATATAGTTATTACTCACTTTTTAACTTTATTCTAATAATATTAAATGAAAACCATGTAAAAAGATCTGTTTTTTTTTTTTTTTTTTTTTTTAATTAGGTTGATAGAAGATATAAGCACTATTGTGATAAAATGGAAGCAGTTGTATCATCATTTGAAGCAGTGGCTGGTAATGGTGCTGCAAAGGTGTACTCAGCCTTGGCTTCAAAGGCAATGTCAAGGCATTTTAGGTGTTTGAGAGATGGGATTGTGAGTCAAATGAAGACCATGAAGCTTGCGATGGGAGAAAAAGACGGTTCTGCCCCTGGGTCGAGTCGAGGGGAGACTCCAAGACTTAGGGTTCTTGATCAAACCCTAAGGCAACAAAGGGCTTTTCAACAAATGATTATGATGGATAGCCATCCTTGGAGGCCTCAACGTGGATTGCCTGACCGTTCGGTTTTTGTTCTTCGTGCTTGGCTATTCGAACACTTTCTCCATCCGTAAGCCCCAATAATTTAATTAATAAAAAGGACTTACTATTATAATCATTTATATAAAAAAACAAAAGGTTTGCAAATTAAAATATTTAAGAAAACTTCATTTTGTTCCTCAATCATATATTTTTTCAAAGACAACTTGGTATTTTGATTGTTTTCATCAACCTACAATTTGATTCCAATATTTATTTTGTCATATATCTCCCATCATAAATCAATTTAAATTTATCTTTTCCTTTGGGGCCTTCCTATTATATTTGTGTGGATTTGATTCTTGTTGTACAACTTTCATATAGGTCCAATAAATACATGTATTCATATGCATCTATCTTAAACCTCATGATCCACACAATCTTTTTATGTTGCTTTTGGATTTATTCTAGTGAAACATAAATTAAATTATACTAAAATAATTAAATTTATAGTAATAAGTGTACATATTATATCCAATTTCGTCGAAACATTTCAGGTACCCTAATGACGTTGATAAGCACATTCTTGCACGACAAACCGGTCTCTCTAGAAGCCAAGTACGTCAATATCATTTCTTCTTATTATATTACTATAATCGACAACAATTTATATGTATTAAACTTTTATTGTAAAGAACGCGTATTTTAAATAATACCTCGTCAACGACACCCTAATAAGGGTAAACAAGATTCTTGAAATATATTGTTTATAACTCATATATTGTTTTACTACATGATTAACTTTTTTTTTTTAACGACAACTAATCTATTCCATTGTATGTTATATAGAAACCATAATAGTAAGGCATATACAAGAAAAGCAAGTAAAGATTTGGTATATATATATATATATATATATATATATATATATATATATAAAAGTGAGTTCCATTGAGAATTAATATATTAGGTGAGAATGTGAGAATAGATCTCAGCCACTCATCTCCTTCCAGCCCTCACGCGCGCGGTGTCATTTTTGTAATTAAGTCCAACTTTCTTTCACGCGCGCGGTGACATTTTTTGTAATTAAGTCCAATTTTCTCTGTCCCACACGCGGTGGCATTTTTGTAATTAAGTCCAACTTTTCTTTAATCATCGATGATTAAACTTGGTTTTATTAAACTTTTGAGATTGTTTTAATCATCGATGATTTAAACTGGGTGTAGTGTTCAATCATCAATGATTAATAGAAAAATTTTGTCTTTAAAATCAAAGATGTTTAATCATCGATGATTAAACTTGTCTCCGTTTTTTAGATTCTTAATTCTTTATAAGATGTTGTTTAATCATCGATGATTAGCGTGTTTGCTTTCTTTATTATTTGATTAAACTTTTCTTTAATCATCGATGATTAAACTTTATCTGTGTAATAATCATAAGATGCTCTTTAATCATCGATGATTAAACGTTTTAATCATCGATGATTAAACGTTAATCATCGATGATTAAAGTTTAATCATCGATGATTAAACTTTATCTGTGTAATAATCATTAGATGCTCCTTTAATCATCGATGATTAAACGTTTTAATCATCGATGATTAAACGTTAATCATCGATAATTAAACTTTAATCATCGATGATTAAACTTTATCTGTGTAATAATCATAAGATGCTCTTTTAATCATCGATGATTAAACTTGATAATGTGTTTAATCATTAACGATTAAACCTGGGGTTGGGTTTAATCATCGATGATTAAAAACAATCTCAAAAGTTTAATAATTGATGATTAAACACTACACCCAGTTTAATCATCAATGATTAAAGAAAAGTTGGTTTTAATTACAAAAATGCCACCGGGTCTGGGACAGAGAAAGTTGGACTTAATTACAAAAATGCCACCGCGTCTGGGACATAGAAAGTTGGACTTAATTACAAAAATGCCACCGCGCGTCTTTTTGCCTAATTCTCACATTCTCACCTAATATATCAATTCTCAATGGAACCCTCCCCTATATATATATATATATATATATATATATATATATATATATATATATATATATATATATATATATATATATATATATATATATATATATATATATATATATATATATATATATATATATATATATATATATATATATATATATCTTTATGAACTTTATGTGTAGGTATCAAATTGGTTTATTAATGCAAGGGTGAGGCTATGGAAGCCCATGGTGGAGGAGATGTACGTGGAAGAAACAAAAACAAATCAAGAAACCATGGAAGGAACATCGGATCAAGGGTTAAATCCGAACCCAAAAATGGACCAAAAACCGACTGCTGATGAGCTTGTTCGAATAGATTCCGAGAGTCTTTCTTCCATCATTACCCACCCTGAAAAAATGGATCATCACCGTACAAATACCCAAAATCATGATCACTTTCACCAAAATTTCCCTAGGGTTACAAACTCATTTGGGGTAGACTTTTCGACATACAACAATCATCACGACGTTGGTGGCGGTGGTGGAGGTGTTTCTTTGACCTTAGGATTACAACAACATAGTGGTGGAGATGGTGGTGGTATTGATGGTTCTGGAGTGAGTTCCTTATTTTACCCTCGTGATCATATCGAAGATTGTCAAACAGCTGTTCAATATTCGTCTCTCTTGGAAGGAGATCAAGGACAGAATTTGCCTTACAGAAACTTGATGGGTGCACAACTACTTCATGATTTGGCTGGTTAGGAACAATTAATTAGATATTTAATTAGCTAGCTAGTTACATATATAAATATTTAAATTTAAATTAAGAAAAAGAAAATACGGGGTTATAATTTTGAATCATAGGCTCCTTGATTAGCTTAAGGGTATACTCAAAATGGCTTTAGATTTACAATCAAAATTAGAACTTTATTTGGCTAGTATAGCTTTTGATTTCTTGCTTCAATTAATTCCAAGGCTATTTTAGTCGTTTTTCTTGCTATATGTAAATTAAGACCGTAAAACCAGTTACGGGGAATTCTCTATCGATTTATTGCAAGAATATGAAACTTGTTTCGAGTTTGGGCATCAAGATTTCCAAATTTCACGTGTTGTATAAACTATAAAGTTTAATTAGTAACAGTAACATAATTTTGTTATGATGAAGATATAATGTTCTAGGATAAGCATCACTAAATGTTGTAATAATTTTACACACTAGCCATTTTTTATATACTATAAAAAAATAAAACAAGAAAAATGATAACGATGATTGGGTTTTTGATGTTAAAACATTAATTAAAAACTTTTATATCAATTAATAATTAACCCATGCATTTTAAAAATTATCTTTCATTAATGAAAGTATAATTTTGTATGGATGTACTATTTTTAAATGATATAAAAATAGATCTTTTCTATTTATTTAAATTTTCTTGTTTTGATGGAAATAAGGCCAGACTTAAACACGAGTCATATCATATGAAAGCACAAGCTAACTGATCGAGTCTTTTGTGGTTGAAGTTTACATCAAAGGAGTTCCAATTTCTTAGGGGCACTTGCACATTTAATAAAAAACAAATTTAAATTATTTTTTAATTTAATATTCTTGAAATCTGTTTGTCAATATTAAATTGAGCTAGAAAAATCTGTTAGGGTTTTAATTTTCAAAGATTAGGACAGGTATTTTAAAATAAAGTTTATATTTAATGTCGTCATTGGTTTATCATTGTGGTCCCTCGAAATGTTCGGTAGTCCATATAAAAGACAACCGATATTTTTCTCTATTAAATGTGTTTCCTTGTTCACCTTTCATTAAAACCGATATTGAAGGCATACGTATATTTATTAATCGTATTTTTAGATCTAAAATATATAGCATGCGTGCATGTAAATTCCTAGCTAGATGCAACAGTTATATATCTCGTCTTTTTTAAGAAACTACATGGACACAGGAATTAGAGATGTAAAAGACGTCACCAATTTAAAGGAAAAAGTCAAAAAAACGATGTCTTCACCCCTAGAAAACACAAAAGGATCGAATACTGGCCGATTCTCATATGATATAATACGCAAATTCCATTTTAGTTAACGTATATATTTCATATTTGCATTATTACAAACCTAAGTATGAGACAATAACACTATTTGTATTTCAAGTAACTAGTTTTTATATTACTTGTATACACACACATATAAAAGTTGATTACATTGAGTTGAAAATAAATTTAGAGATTGTGATAATAAATCTCAACCACTTAGCTTGATAATTATTCAGAATAATCATATATGAATAAAATAATCTTATCTTAGATAATCATACATAAATAATACTTATTCATATTTAAATAAACTCAAAACTTACGATCTTAACCTTTTGGCAAAACTCAATGAAACCTCCCCCTATATATATCCGATATTTGAAAATTTTGAAAGTAACTATCCAAATCTTCAGTTTTCCAAGAATCCCGTATCTTTCCATTCATTCAAATACAGTTTGAGAACATTTATTCGATGTATTAAACTTCCTTGCCCCTAAAAAAGATTAATAAGGGCCAATGAAATAGAAAATACTCCCTCCGTCCCACTTTAATTGTCCACTACAAAAAAACACACAGTTTAAGAAAAGTGCATTAATTATATAATGTCACCAATTAAATTTTCTCTTTCCCACTTAAATGTTTTTTGATTGGTTGAAATTTAGGAAATGACACTCTTTGTGGGACCAACTAAAATAGTATACTGGGCATTTAAAATGGGACGGAGGGAGTAAGTAAATAGGTCATTGACCCAAGAAAACCAAAAATAATCTGGACATCGGCCCAAATGAAAGCTGAACTAGTCGACCCGACCCGACCCATGTGTAGTTTTCAGTTTTCTGGTTGAAAAACAAAACACATTTGACTATTTTACCCATCTCTTTCTCTACGATCTCTTTCTCGAATGCACGTCTCGAAGATTTTCATCAATTTAGGGCTTTTTCTAGTAGTTATTCGATCCTACTTCTGGCTCACGATTTGAGGTAACCTATTCGTACTTGATAGTGTGTCTGTTACATATAATTTATGATTATACCAATTCGTTTTAATCTTAATCAGTTGCTAATTTCGCATGCATTGTTTGATTGATTGATTTATGTACACTTGTCTTCGGATCATTAATCATACTTCCAAACCGTATATTACAGAAGTTCGAGTTTCTAGTTCTCATTTATCTTCCATATTTATCTGAATTAGGCTGTCGACTAATTTGTGATCAATTTTGCAGAATCCTAAGTTGTTTCTAAATTGCTTTAATTTCGATGAAGAAGATGGATTTAGTATCTGGTTACAAGGTAATTATTGAGCTTCAATTTGTTAAACGATGATAATTTGTTCTTCTAATTGACAGCTGAGTTTATTCCGGATCTGCAGGGAGTTGTGGGACTTGTATTTGGAAATGAAGATTCAAGCTCCAATGAAGATAGGTTAGTTTTCCTTTTTCCAACCGTTTTTAGCAGTTCATGATTTAAGTTAAACATGATTATACACTAATTTACAGCACATATGCTTAAATTACCATCTGATGAGATTCTGGCTATCTAATTTTTCTCTTTTATGACTAATGTATTGTCTACATGATAGTTATGTTGAACGGTTGCTGGATTGTATAAATAATGGCAAGCTAGCAGATGATAGAAGAAATGCAATGGCTGAACTTCAGGCTATTGTTGCAGAAAGTCGTTCTGCACAGCTGGCTTTTGGGGCAATGGGTGCGTAAAATATAAATTATATATTATATATTCCATTGGCACAACATGATAACTTTCTTCTTTTGCAGGTTTTCCTGTACTTTTTGGAGTCCTCAAGGAACGTGATGATGTTGAAATGGTTTAAATCCTTCTTTTGTAGATACATAATTACATAATAGTTGTAATGCTTTTCTTTTCTCAATTAATAATGTATTATTATTAATTAATTATGTAAGGTACGTGGGGCAGTTGAAACACTTGTGAGTGCATTAACACCAATCACACATTCAAAATCAAACACAAATGAGGTTCAACCAGCTATGATGAATGCAGATCTTTTATCAAGAGACGAACAGAACATATCCCTTCTTTTAAACCTGTTGGTAAGGTTTCTAGATCCTCACCCAATCACAACTTTGAGTAAATTACATAAATCATCCCTATATTTGTGTGAAATTATGGATTTTGTCCTTCGACTTCTTTTATTACACAAATAGTCCCTATTTTTGAAACTCGACTTCTTTTCATCATTTTGGCAGACAGAAGATGACTTCTATGTACGATATTATACACTTCAACTTTTAACTACATTGTTAACAAACTCCCCTGTTAGGTATTACCCTAATTATATTTTTTTTATTGTTTTGTTAAAAATGTGTATACTGAGATTTCCTTCAGATTACAGGAAGCAATTCTCACAATTCCTCTTGGTATAACTCTGCTTGTTGATATGCTTATGGATCGGGAGGTATAAACATGTAAAACTATTGAAATCAAATCATATTTTATTGTTAAATATGATATTTGTTTTTTTATAGGTCATAAGGAATGAAGCATTATTGCTTCTCACATATTTGACCCGTGAAGCTGAAGAAATTCAAAAAATATTGGTATTTGAAGGTGCTTTTGACAAGATTTTTAGTATCATAAATGAGGAAGGTGGTTCAGATGGCGGTGTTGTTGTCCAGGTGATTGATTGACTCCTATTTTATGATTATTTATCAATAAAATATGCTTTAGATTTATGAAATCTTTCATTATTCCAAGAGTAAATTACCACCAGTCATCCCGAAATTAGGGACTATTCGTGTAATAAAAACAACTTGAGGGACAAAATCCATAACTTTATACAAACCACAGTCTAAGGAGATTTATGTAATTTACTCTTATTTGAAATGTATGATGAAACTTATTACATTATTAGTTGCAGTTGTAAAATGTAAATACACTGATATATTTATCACCTTACAGGATTGTCTTGAACTGTTGAATAATCTCATTCGCAGCAATTCGTCCAATCAGGTTTTTTTTTATAATTATTTATTTATATTTATTTTTATTGGGTTGAAGATTTGTATGATTATGTTGATTTTAACTATGGTACAGGTGTTACTAAGGGAGACGCTAGGTTTTGACTCAATAATATCAATATTAAAACTTCGAGGAAGCACATACAGTTTTACTCAACAAAAGGTTAGATTTTTCAAATAATTTTAATTATTTTAAATAGAAGGCTGACTGGTACTATTTAAAAAAAAAACTTAATGCCAGTAGACGGTAAATCTACTGTGTGTTTTAGAAACAATCAGGTTACTGCTAAATGGAGGTTCAGAAGCTGATCAAACAAAAGTATCAACCAACAAAACAGTTCTCGTTCAGGTTATTATTAAAATAAAATCCCATTTTTTTAATATTTATTTAATAACTGTGACTTATTTTTTCATTTTTACTACCACAGAGAAAAGTTATGGACCATTTACTTATGCTAGGAGTTGAAAGTCAATGGGCTCCTGTTGCTGTTCGTTGTGCAGTAAGATATTGAATTATCGATCATATTTATTTTATTTATTTATATATTTTTATTTAAGAATAATAACAGTTGTAAATGTGTTAATTTCAGGCTTTTCGATGCATAGGTGATTTAATATTTAAACACCAACAGAATCTTGAAATTCTTGCAAGCAAGTTTCTTGGTGATGAGCCACAAATTGAGCCAGCTTTGAATTCGATTTTGAGAATTATCTTAAGGACTTCCAGCATGCAAGAATTTATTGCAGCTGATTATGTTTTCAAGAGCTTTTGTGAGGTTTGAATTCAAACCATTATGTTTTATAAATTAAATTTTGATGTTATAATAAATTCATTTTTATGTTTTGATTTATCAGCAAAACAGTGATGGTCAAAAAATGTTAGCATCAACCCTAATTCCTCAACCGTTGTCAATGACTCATGCTCCACTTGAGGAGGATGTTAACATGTCATATGGAAGGTATACCTATTTCTCAGGCTAGGTTGGCCCACACATACGTTTTTGTCCATTTTTAATTTTTCCATAAATAATTAATTTGTTATATATGATAATAAAAACTATATTATTACAGTAATTATCCTTTTTTGCTAAATTCTCATTATTTTTGCAGCATGTTATTGCATGGTCTTGCCTTGAGTGAACACAATGGTGACCTTGAGGTACACCGTACACCTGTTTGTTATGCAAATTTTAATATAATTTTTATTTTTTTTATGTTTTTTCTTAATTTCTTGTAATCATCTATGCAACCTCACATTACATTGCAGACTAGTTGCAGAGCTGCTAGTGTTCTCTCTTATATACTAAAAGATAACTTGCAATGCAAGGAAAAGGTATACAATTTGGTCAATATATCTACATTAGTAATTTTTATTTATATATATTTTTTAATCAGTTTCCAACTTTATGCAGGTTTTACAAATTGAACTCGAGTCACCAACACCCTCATTATCATCCTCAGAACCCCTATTACACCGTATGGTAAAATACTTAGCTCTTGCATCTTCCAACAAGGGCAAAAACGTAAATTCAACCACTCCAACAAACTCATACATCCAACCAATAATATTAAAACTGCTAATCACATGGCTCTCTGACTGCCCAAATGCTGTAAATTCATTTCTTTCTTCACGTCCCCATTTAACATATTTAATCGAATTAATATCAAATGTGGATACAACCGTTTGTGTAAGAGGATTAGCAGCTGTTCTGTTAGGAGAATGTGTTGTTTTTAATAAATCAGCTGAATCGGGAAAAGACGGTTTTACCCTTGTTGATGCAATTAGCCAAAAAGTTGGGATTACATCATACTTTTCAAGGATAGACGAGATGCAAAAAAGCTTTGTGTTCACATCTGATAGATCTGCACAATCGCACAAACCGTTGACTAAAATGAATGATGATGATGATGATGTGGCGGTTGACCGGGAGAATGAGGATCATCCTATGCTTGCTGAAATGTTTGACTTTGACTTTGTTGACTTTGTAAAAAAATTGGAAATTTGTATTAGAGATGGGATTGTGAAAGTATATAGTCACCCGAAGAATGATGTGTCGGTTATTCCAGCAGATTTGGAACAGAAAAAAGATGAGGCTGATGTGGATTATATTAAACGGCTCAGATTGTTTTTGGAGAAACAATGCTCTGAGATACAGGTACATTTTGTTACTATACACGGGTCGGCCCGTTTTACTAACGGGTCAAAATTATCTTGTGTTTTTTGGTTGTAGTTTTTACTCTTTTTGAACAGGATATTGTTAACAGAAATGCAACATTAGCAGAAGACCTGGCCCACACGGGTGGAGGTGGTTCATCTCAAACCGAACCCAGACCAAAAAGTGGTTCAGATCGGGTCCAAATAGAAACTCTTAAACGAGACCTTCTAGAAGCTTCTCAACGAATTGAAACCCTAGAAAGCGAAAAATCCCAAATCGAAAACGAAGCTTCTTCATACAAAACATTATCCACAAAAATAGAAAATGATTTGAAAAGCTTATCGGATGCTTACAATAGTCTAGAACAAGCAAATTACAATTTGGAAAATGAAGTCAAAGTGTTGAAGAATAACGGGTCAACATCGGGTTTGGATATTGAAAGTATAAAAGCAGAAGCAAAAGAAGAAGCCCAGAAGGAAAGTGAAGCTGAATTGGGTGATTTGCTTGTTTGTTTGGGGCAAGAACAGAGTAAAGTTGAGAAACTTAGTGCGAGATTAATGGAATTGGGTGAAGATGTTGATGGTTTACTTGAAGGAATTGGTGATGACGTCATGGGTGCACATGATGATGATGATGATGATGATGATAATGATGATGATGAGAAATGATAATATGGTGGTTAACAGAAGTTTGTGTTTCTGACTTTAAAATCGCATATTTGTTAGGTTTTGTAGTGTAATTATCATGGTGTTAGATCGTGCACTTTTGAATTTCGGATGTGTTATGTGAAGATCAAAATTTGTCATGTGATTCATTCGATTTATGTTGTTGATCGAATCTGTGTTAGTTTAGAAATTTTTGCATAAACAGTTATCTTAAAGTAACCATCATCTTAGGGTTTACATGTAAAAATTAGTAACTAACATTCATTTTCCACTTAAACGTGAATTTAAATACTGGATTTGCTATTGGGTCCAGTTCAGCCCAATATTGTTGAAACCTGATTCTTTGCGGACGAAAGGTGTGTAACTCCGTGATGCTTCGAACCCTGAAACAGGTAACAACCCTAGTCAGAGGCCTTCCGGGAGTATCTCCCCGAAGACACTCCGATGCCTAAGTAAGGATCGATACGGCGGGAATAATAAACGATGTATGATTGAGTAATGAATGTATTTAATTCGTGACTATGAATGTGCGTAGATATTTAACGTATGGCGTAGTAAATGCGGGTGAAGGTGGAATGGGAAGTGAATACCTGTTGTAGATCACTGAGTATCCTATTTATAACCAGTAAGATGGGCGGGAAAAAGAATAAAGAGAATGAGCGGGATGATCAGTTACTCATCTTTACCCGCCCCGTACGAAAGTCCATCGGTTAATGGACGGAGACCAATCCTTCGGACCGGGGGACAAAACTACGATCCTCCGTCAGGACGCTTCCTGCGCCGCTTGCATTTAATGCTCGCGTGGCTTTACGCCGTTTTTCCTTTAAACCCGGACACGTTACCACTTGTCTTGGAGGGTGATCCAAGTTTGTCGTCTTGTACGTTCCTGCGTCCCGCCCTTTCTTTCTGCATGCAGGTCCTTCCGTGTACGTGGTATACATTATCAAGTCCCCCTAGTTAGAATTGGTTTGGCCGTGGTAAACTGATTTTAACTGTATCGCTTATTGCTCTGTCGATTGCTTCGTTGCTTTTTTTTTTTTAAAAAGTTACCGTTAAAAATCGATGTTACCGTTGCTCTGGGGCGAAACTTCCGACCGTTAGACGTCATTCAAACGCCCGAACTTCACGCCCCTTGGGCTTCCGCTCTATATATATATTCGTGCATGCCTTCTTTCCCTCTTACCCTCTTTACGCATATTTTCTGAAAATTTGTCTTTCTTACTTTTTTCTTGATCTTCTTATACTCTGTTTCCCCCTATCTTTCTTCATCAAGAGGCATTATGAGGAAAGATAAGCCGTCTAAAGAAAAAAACGGACAAAACACCGAAAGAGGTGAAGACTGCCTTGAACATATACTCAACCTTTTCTGCTACTGATCTTCATCGGATTACTACGGAGTATTACATCGATCAACGTTATAAGCTCCTGCTACCGAAGGAAACTGATACCATACGTACTGCCCCAGCTGGCTATGAACCAATTTATTTTCAATTTCTGCTTGGGGGGTTGCGTTTCCCCATTGATCCCTTCATTCTTGCCGTTCTCCAGAATCTTGGGCTACATATCGCTCAACTTGCTCCCAACTCTCTTCGCAAGGTAATTGGCTGCATCATGCTTTGCAGGTCTCTTGGCATCCCCCCTTCCGTCCCGTTGTTCCGTTTCTTTTATACTGTTACTGGGCGCGGTGATTGGGTCGTTTTTGCCCACCGCCTTGGACAGCATAATTGTATTACCGGCCTTCGGGATTCTATCCATGGATGGAAGTATAGCTTCTTCTATATCGACCGTGCAGCTTTCAACAATGCGGAGCTTCCGTGGGGCAAGGCTTCTGGGAGAGGATCTTACCCTGTTCCTGATTTAACTCCGGAGGAACGTGCGTACGCCGACAAAATCTCTGCTATCAGCGTCGAATGGGAAGATCCCGACGAAGCTTTTCTAGGTATGGCCGATCTTAGCCCCTACTATTTTCAACGTGATGTTCGGCCCATCTGGAAGGTTGGAAACCGAATCGTTTCGCTCTTGGAGCGATTACAAATGAAAAAAGGCAGTTCACCGGAAGGTGACATAGTTGTAGAGGAAGGTGAAATTGTGCCTTTCTCTCCCCCGGTGGAGGATGTTCAGAGTTCCGAGGCTATGCTGGATTTATCAGCTACTGCGGCTGAAGGCGCTCGCCGAACCGGAAACGTTCCGGTATCCGCTACCGAGTTCTCCCTTGAGGATACCATGATTCCGGACTCGCAGGTGGAGGTCCAGAAGACTCCTAAGCCTCGCTTTGTTCGTAGCATAACTTCTTCAGAACGTGGTGGGATGAGTAGGGTACGCAAAACTCGCGAGGAAGCCGAAACCTCTCCGCTTAGGCGACGCCGGATCGATCCTGAAGGTATTTGCTTGCTTTATACTTTCTGTTTTTTTTTTAAAACTTGTCACTGTTTGCTCATTGTATATATATTTTGGCGGCAGGTTTATCCGAATGCGTGGTAGTATCCGACATTCCTGCGACTATTTCTCCAGTTGTTGATCCTCACTACAAGATAATTCCCGTATAGCTACGGAAAGTTGCAACGAACTTAATTCCATAGCAATTTTGCTACGGAATATGCTACAGATTGAGGTTCCGTAACAGTTTTGCTACGGAATATGCTACAGAATTTTAAACCGTAGCAAATCCAAGATTAGCTATGGAATTTTACTACGGGATGTGAATACGTAGCAAGTTTGCTATGGAATTTACTACGGAACTTGATTCCATAACTATTTTGCTATGGCATATTGCTACGAAAATTAATTTTGTAGCTAATTTGTTACGGGGAAAATATCCGTAGCTAATTCGTTACGGAAAATGTTAGGGAACTTAATTCCGTAGCAGGTTTGCTATATAAAGAAATTCCGTAGCTAATATGCAACGGAAATTTGCTATGGAACTAGATTCCGTAACTATTCTGCTACGGAATCTTGCTATGATAATGAAGTTGTTGCTAATTTGCTACGGGGCAAAAATCCGTAGCTAATTTGTTACCGAAATTGTTATGGAACTTCATTCCGTAGCAACTCTGCTAAGAATGAAATTCCGTAGCTAATATGCAACGGAAATTTGCTACGGAACTAGATTCCGTAACTATTTTGCTACGGAGTTTTGCTACGAAAATAAATTTGTAGCTAATTTGCCACGCGGAAAATATATGTAGCCAATTTGTTACGAAAAATGTTATGGAACTTAATTCCGTAGTAGGTTTGCCACAGAAAAAAAATTTCATAGCTAATATGCAATGGAATTTTGCTACGGAATTTGATTTCATAACTATTCTGCTACCGAACTGAACCGAAGCAAAACCGGTAATATGTAATTGGTTCAGTTTCAGTTTTTAAAATTCATTATTTTCGGTTTCGGTTATATCGGTTTCGGGTCAATTTTTGGACTGTGCTCACCCCTAGGCTATTTAGGTAGAAATGGGGTCCGTAGGTTGAAACATTCAAACTAAACCCCAATTATTTATATAAACGGATAAGATATCTCAATCTTAACTTGTTTAATGTATGACATTAATTAAATTTAATTTATAATACAATGAATAATAATAATAATATTAGGATATGCCTAAACCCATTTATGGTGGCATATGATAAATTTGTCGACTTTGAGATACAAAGTAGGTACTAATTTTGTTAAACATTTTTGTAAACCTTATAAGATCTTGATTTAGAGCATAGTGAAGTCGATCTTCCATATTTAGATTTCGACTCTTCCCTTTCCCTCGTCGTTTCAAAATCCACACGCTCCAGTATACCTGTTTGGGTTCTTTATGATGGGCCCTTTAATTAGTTTACCAATTTAGCCCAATAGCTCTATCAGAATTTTATTAAACTCACTGCACAGGCTAATTTAAAATTGGGCCCTTAAATGATGTGGGTCCTGGGCCATCAGGGCCGGCCCTGGTGATAGTGTAGTGAAGGTCCTTACGCTAGAATATGTCTTGTTAATTTCAAATACTAAGTATAAAGTATGTCAAGAACAAGAAAGTAATCATACTTGTCACATGTATAATTTTGTTATGTATAAAAAAAATGCTAATGATAACACTTAGAGCATTGTTTAAGAAAAAACATACTTTAGTACTTCAAAATGTTATACAACTATAAAAAAAAAAATGAGTAATGGTATTTGTGTCTACCCATGTGTCTACCGGTTTGATCATGACACGTGTCAAAATTAGGAGATGATATGAAGAGAGAGAATTAGTGGATGACACATGTCAAGTTTAGAAGTGGTTGACATATGGGTAGACACAAATGGTAGGTATAAATATATTTTTTCTAAAATAATAAATCAATTTTACTAACCACCTTTAAGTAGTTTTGGTTCCTAAATGTACGTTAATCGTCTCAACTATGTTTTACCATTGTCCTAAGGGTAGTGGTTAAAAAAATTAAGTTGTGGTTCTCTTATTTCTCAATAAAGAATGTGTAAATTGTAAAGCCATAACTTCCAATCAAGATTTTCTCTCCATATATTTCGGAACCACGATTTGAAACTCACTCACATATCTTGCTGGTAAAAAAAAACACACATATCCTCTCTAATCAATTTTCCTTTTATAAAACCGTAATTTAAGGTATAGATAACCACGATTTGAAACTCACTCACATATCTTGCCCTTCTAAAAAACACACATATCCTCTCTAATCTATTTTCCTTTTATAAAACCATAATTCAGTTTTAGTCCTTGGTGTCACTTTGACTTTCGATGATCTTAAAGGAAAACGAAGAAGACGAAGGTCGATAAGGGTACGGCAAAAAAAGGCAAAGCCTCGAGCAAAAGTTTTGGTGTGCCAAAGTGACCTCTGTATGCTTTCTTCATTTTAATGTAAGAGCGACATTTTTAACGATTCCTTATCTGTAAAATTGATCGTTTTTTAGTAATATAAATTAGATTTATAAATTAATTATAATTTGATTTACTCTATCATGGATGTCTTTTTGAAACAAATTAAACTTGTTACGAACATAATTATGATCGTGGATTTGATGAGGTTAGCTATGGATTATATATAGGTTGTGACAGTCTCTGTTGTATGTATTAATATTCACATAATTAGACCTTTTCACAAATCAAAATTTGTAAGATCTCTTCACAGATCCAAATTTTCGGCCAATTATTTAAAAAATTTAGAGCACAAGCTTAATAATATTGATGAGTTTATTTGTGAGTAGGGGAAAGCTCCTTATATAGAAAAGGCTGCCGCAAAGAAAGCAGAGTTGGAGAAATTATTTATTTATTGTATGCTCACCATTGATCTTCATCTTGGGACTTCTTAAGGTAAGTTCAGCTTAAATTTAATTTCTTGAACTTTAACAATCAATAAATCGATAAAAGTGTTATATGCTTGTCATTTGTTTTGTTGTATTTATGTAGGAGAAGAGTTTTAGGACGTGCTCCAGTATGCAATGAGTTCTTTTTGTATACAAACACTTAGAACCATGATGGAACAATCTTTTAAAATGAGAAAGATAAGAAAATAAATGTAAAACGACTTATTTCCTAAAAGTTTTAAACTAGGTTATTTTAGTTTTTATAAGTAAATATCCTTATAATATTATAATAAATTTTTTGTAGGATGATTTTAACAACCGATGTGAACAATTGGAAGCATTAAGAGAGGAAGTTGATGAAGACCAATTATTTTATGATATTATTGGTAAACATGCCCTGAAAAGAAGATTCTATGAATTTGGAACGTACGGAAAGAAAACTCCTTGTAAGGAGTCAATTGAATGGTGTTAGGTGTCCGATAATGATGTCCATAAAATGCTTAATGATTCGTAAAGTGAGATTAAAAATTTGAAGGAGTTAATTCAGACGCAACGTGAAGAGACCGATACAAAGAGTGAGAAACTTGAAGATCAACTTACACAAGCAATGACTTTTATTAATGCTTTTAAAGAACATCTCAAAATGTTTTCAAGTCACGAGTAATACATCATTTATTGAGTATTGATTTTTTTTTCTTCACTTTTGTTTAATAAACTAGTAGGGTACCCGCGCAATGCGGCGGCGGGTACCCAGAAACTATATTTCGTGGCGAGCAAGTGTTGTTCGTTTACACGGTTTTCCAACAATAATTGCACAAGTGAATAATTTTTTCCGTCTTTAAAAATTGCAATTAGTAATAATTATCATCTAGAACATAATAATACATTCAAGTTAACTAACAAACTTAAGGATTATAATTAAAGAATATGTGAGCACACAAACAAATACCTTGATCATGGAAAGTTCGATACAATATGTTTTCTATTTAAAGTTGGTTGTTTATTTGTTCTAAAACAAATTGTCATTTAGAGCAATTGGTTAGCATACAGTCAGATTTCACAAGAGGTCTTGTGTTCGAATCCTGGAAGCAACACTTTTTTATTTTTGTGGTGTTGAAGAAGTTACTAAAAGTGGAAATGTCCTTAAGTTTAAGTTTAAGGAGTTGCTATGTTTAGTAGTCTTAAATGCTTTATAGATAGTATGGTCAAAAGGTCAATTAATTTGGTGGTAAGACAATTAATAGTTTCCGGAAATATAAACCGAAACGGAAATAAAAGATGGTAAGACAATTTAGTATAGTCAATAGTTTCCGGAAATATAAAATGAAACGGAAATAAAAGGGCTGGTCAAATGCGATGATGTACAACCTCTTATAATTTGTTTTGGTGGTTTGAAATAAAGTGTAATTTATACAATTGGTTAACACATAGTGATTACTTAGAATAGGTCTTGTGTTCGAATCCTGTAAGCAACGATTTTTGATTTTATTTTAGTTGAAGAAGTTACTAAAAGTGAAAATTTCCTTAAACTTAAAATTAAGGAGCTCCTAAAAATTCCTTAAAATGTTAGTCCTAAATGCATTAATAAGTAGTAAGATAAAGATGTATCAAGGTGTATTGAATAAATTAAGTCGTTATCGGATAAGGAGCATCGATGGTTGTTGGTTTGAAATCTCTTAGAAATTTATCATATTAATTGTGGTTATAATAAATTAAATTTGAGAAGGTGATTCACTACTAAATGCATCTTCTTCGTCTGCTTAATTCTTACAAATTTACATTTTAATTTATTGTTTTATAAATTAAGGCTTTTGATAATGACAGTCCTAGGGGCTGTCATAAGACATGTTTTATAAACTTGTACATCAATCTATAATAAACTCCTTAATTATAAGGATTACACTCCCGTTCAACTTTTTATGCACTTTAAGAAAGCACTTAGGGTGTCATTATGAAACCAATAAATTAATCTCGTACATTGACATCGATTAGCTTCTAGATTTAAAAATCCATATTTTAACTTTTAAAATGTTTTTAGTATATAATCACAAATTCGTAACTATATTTCGAAGTGACGACAGTACCGGTGGTGGTGACAATAGCGATGGTGATGAGTGGTGCATAGTGATGGTAGGTGCTGACATTAGTGATGGTAGGATCAGATCCGAAATTGGCCTTTTTTGTGAAAGTACATATGAGCCTTTTAAATAGAGAAATAATGGTTGAGTTCTGGTGACGTTAAAGCTTATATATATTAGTATCTGGAATAAATCAAAATAATCAAGTAGTTGGAGTGGTTAACACACAGTGACTACTTAGGAGAGGTCTTGTGTTCGAATCCTGTAAGCAACACTTTATTTCTTTAGTTAAAGAACTTACTAAAAGTGGAAATCTCCTTAAACTTAAAATTAAGGAGCTCCTTAAACTTACTAAAAGAGGTAGGCCTAAATGCATTAGTAAGTAGTAAGATTATGTTATGTTTTCTATGTAACAAAAGATTGTTTGTTTTAAATAATATTATAAGTTGGTTTTGAATCTTTAGTAATTGTGATATTATTATTTGGTACGACAATATAATAACGGATTTTGCTACAACAATATGACTACGTTTGCTATGAGAATATGACTACGACTTTTGCTACGACAAAATTGCTTCGGAATTTGCTATGATAGTATAACTATGAACTTTGCTATGACGATATAGCTACGGACTTTGCTACAAAAATATGGCTATGGAACTTGCCTCGGCAATATGGCTACGGGAATTTGTTATGCCAATATAGCTATGGAATTTTCTATGCCAATATAGTTACGGAATTTGTTACGCTAATATAGCTACGGAATTTGCTACGCCAATATGGCTACGGAATTTGCTACGCCAATATGGCTACGGAATTTGCTACGCCAATATGGCTACGGAATTTGCTACGGCAATATGGCTACGGAATTTGCTACGCCATTATGCCTACGAAATTTGCTACGGAAGTATGACTACGGAATTTGCTACGCCAATATGGCGACGGGATTTGCTACGACAATGTGGCTACGGAATTTGCTACGAAAACTCATTTGCTAGGAAGAATTTTGCTACGGAATTGGGTTGTAGCATTTTCCGTAGCTATTCATGTTTAGCTACGGAAAATCAGCTTTTTGCTACGGAATTCGTTCGTAGCTATTCGAGAATTTTCTTGTAGTGCCTGCTCCTGTTGTCTCTTTCAAGCCTCCTACGTTTATTCCTCCGGTCATTATTACCACTGGTATTACAACGCCTGCTTCTCGTTTTAGCGTGTCGTCGTCATGGAAACTCCCTAAAGGTGGATCTAGCAGTTCTGCTGTGGTCATGTTTGGTAGCCAACTGTTTAGCTCTGGGGCTGCTACATCATCGGTGATTAGGGAATCTCGCTCCCCTCAATCTGCTCGAAGTCAGTCATCACTTCCCCTATTTCTCTCTGCAGGTGCGTACTTTGTGTGTAATGCGTTCATGTTTCCCCCATTTTTCTTTGTAAATGTTTATTTTAAAGCTCTTTTATATACAGGTGAGACTGCCCACACCATTGGTCCTTTCTCCACTGCTGCTTCTGAGCCGACCGGACTGACCGGTCCTTTCGGACGGCTAGATCCTCCCAGGATTACCCCCTCCGTTGCTCCTGTGCCTTCCGTGGCTCCTGTTGCTCCTTCCGAGACTATTCTCCCCCTTGATTTTAAGAGTGTGCCAGATACCGATCTTTTCTCCAGAGCCAAATCCGGACTACTAGCTTCCGTTGAGCTCTTGTCTGAGCTCCAGACTCGTAGTGTTCGTCGAGAGCAGGACTTCGTGAAGCAAGGATCGGAGTTCGAGCGTATTTCTCAATTGATGAGAACCCTCCAAGGTTTATATGATGCCGAAACTAAAAAGCGTGAACAGCTATCCCAACAGCTCATGAAGGATCGTGAAGATAGTAGCAAAACTGTTGCAGGTTTGCAAGCACAATTGGCCGAGACGAACCGCTTGCTTAGCGTTGAGCGAGAGCGTTCGTCTGAATTGGAGAAACAGCAGGGTGCCTCTTCTGCGAGAATTGATGAGTTAGAGTCTTCTCTGATGGAGAGGGACTTGCGTGTGAAAGAGGTAGAGAGCCAATGTTCAGAGATGAGTGCTGAGAATGAGTCCCTGAAGCTAGAAGTGGAAATGCAGGAAGGAATGTTGTCCTCCAAACGGGACGATATTACCTGGTTGCTCCGGAAGGGTATTCCTGGGGTTATTGAGGTGTTCCTGAATCCTGACGAGTTTGTCCAGAAGAATTCTGCCCTTCAAAGAGAAAGCGTTCGATATGGGAAGCATCAGGGTTGTCTAGATATGCAGAAAACGTACCCAGATTTGTTGAAGGATGCAAAATTGGCTCATGACTTCCCCGAAGGTCCAGACGCCATTATTGGTTTATTTGGCGACCTGGTTTCTCCGCATTATTCCTTGATTGATTCTTTTGAGAACGGCGTTGTCAGCTTGTCCGATCTAAAGAGCCTCGTAACTGAACCTTCTTCCGGAGCCGAAGGTGTTGGTGAGACTTCAGGTCGCCATACCAACCCTTAATAGAATTTGGTATTATTGTTGTTTTTGGTTTGACTGTACTTCTGTTTGATTGTGCTTTTGTTTGATTGTACTTTGTTTAACCGGACTCTGTTTTTACGACGTATAATGATATCTTTTTCGCTTTACCGTTTGTGCCATTATGTGTGTTTGAAGTCGTTTTCGTATGCGTACATTATTTTCTCCTAATGAGGCGTCCCCCATTTAGGAAATAAAGTAACATTGTACTCGTTCGTATTTATTCGTCCGGCATTCGACCGGTCATATGACTAAGGCATCCTTCCGGAATGCCCTGTCCTACCCATAGCTATGAGTTTTCGTCGAATTTCATGAATTTAACAATTACACATACGAAGCATAATGATTTAATTGCTGGCTAATTCGTCGGGTACATGCATGATAGGCTAAGTTAGCTACTGCAGTACATGTTTTCGGGAAAAAGATGTTAAACTTAACAATAGAAAACATAAAACTTAATAATAGAAGACATAAAACTTCCTAAAAGTTAAACTTTGGCAGATTCCTCATATTCCACGTCCTTGGGATCTGTTTTCCGGCCATTGTTTCGAGGATGTACGGACCGTTCCTTCTTGCTTCCTTCACGCGATATGGTCCTTCCCAATTTGGACACAACTTCCCTGGTTTGATCTGCAAACTAGCCTCGTTTTTTCGTAAAACCAACTCTCCTTCCTTACATGCCTTTCCTCGAACTTTCTTGTTGTAGTATGCTTCCGTTAAAGACTTGTACGCAGCTTGCCTCACTGCAGCATTCTCTCTTCTTTCTTCCACGAGGTCCAAATTGCGTCTTAATGCTTCGTCGTTGCATTCTAATCGGAAGTTCTCCATTCGAGGGGAAGGTGTCATTATTTCTAAAGGGACAACCGCTTCCGTTCCGTATACCAGGCTATACGGTGTTTCGTTGGTTGCGCTCCGTGTGGTGGTTCGATATGCCCATAACACACTCTGCAATTCCTCTGCCCAAGTTCCCTGTGCTCTATTTAAACGAGTTTTAATTCCTTTGACTGTCGTTCGATTCGTGACTTCAGTTTTCCCGTTTGCTTGTGGGTGTGCTACGGACGTAAAGCTTTGCCGTATGCCCAACTTCGCACACCAAGCTTTGAAAGGATTGCTAGCAAATTGCTTCCCGTTATCACTTACTAGAGTGTGTGGGATGCCGAAACGACAAACTGTCTGCTTCCAAACAAACTTGACTATATGCGTTCCCGAGATACAAGCAAGTGCCTCGGCTTCCACCCATTTAGTGAAATAGTCTACCGCCACTACCAGGAACCGTAAACCTCCCGGAGCCTTTGGGAAAGGCCCTACAATGTCGATTCCCCATTGGCATAAAGGCCATGCACTGTGCATGCTCGTTAGACAAACTGGGGCCATTGCAGGAACGTTGGCGTATGCTTGACACTTAGCACATTTCGCTACATAATCTTTGGTATCCTTCGTCATGCTAGGCCAAAAATACCCTAAACGAAAGATCTTTTGCGTCAAGACTCTTGCTCCGGAATGTGTCCATCACAGTCCCTCATGTACCTCCGCAATTGCTTCCTTTCCTTCGTTTTTGCTTAAGCACTTCAACCAGGGAGTCGAGTAACCCTTCCGATACAGTCTCCCATTATTTATGGTATATTTCCCGGCGTTCATGCGTACCTTTCTGGCTTCGGCTCCTGCCTCCGGAAGGATCCCTCCGTTAAGATAGGACAGGAACGGCGTCATCCAACATCTTTCCTCGTGGCTTATTTCGGCAACTTCTTCCGTCGCGCCGTCGATGCTTCGGCGGGTCAAGACCTCCACCAACACCTCTTTGGTGAGGTGGCAATATAGCATCGATGCCAGCTTGCTTAATGTGTCTGCTTCCTTGTTTTTTGTTCGCGGTACTTGAGATATTTTAAAGCTCCCAAACGAAACTATCTTTTCCTTCACCTTTGCAAGGTATTTCTGCATATGAATTTCTTTGGCATCGTACGAACCGTTCACCTGATTCACCACCAACATTGAATCCATAAAAACTTCTATCATATGAATTTCCAGCTTTGATGCCAACCCTAAACCTGCCAAAAGTGCTTCGTACTCTGCTTCGTTATTTGAGCACTTAAAATCAAAACGCAAGGCGTACGTTATCTTCTCTCCCTCTGGTCCTGTCAACACAACACCCGCGCCACATCCTTCCCCTCCTGCGGCCCCATCCGTGTGCATTTTCCAGAAGATGTCGTTACGTGGCACAAACGGCTCGCTTTCCTTCCGTTCTTCCGCTGTTAGCACCGCTTCTTCGTCTGGTACCTCTACTAAGAAATCAGCCAATGCCTGACCCTTGATACTAGGACGTGTTTTGAAGAGAATATCATGTTCTCCCAATTCTATTGCCCATTTAGTCATTCTTCCGGAACGCTCTGGCTGGAGGAGGATGTTCCGGATCGGTTGGTTGGTCAGAACGGTGACCTTATGGGCCTGAAAATACCTCTTTAAACGTCTTATAGAATATATCAATGCCAGAATTAGCTTTTTGACCAATGAATAATTGAGTTCGGCCCCTTGCAATGCTCTACTAACGAAATAGACCGGAACTTGCTTTCCTTCTCTTTCGGCGATCAATACAGAACTTATAGCTTCTCTGTTAGTGGACAGGTACATTACCAAGGGTTCGCCAGGTTCCGGACTGGCCATCGTCGGAAGATTTTTTAAATGATGTTTTAACTTCCTTAAGGCTTCCTCCGCTTCGTCCGTCCACCCTATCGCCCCCTTCTTTGTGCACCCATGCAAAGCCTTGAAGAAAGGAATTGATTTTTCTGCCGACTTTGCTAGGAAGCGTCCTAGCGAAGCCAATTTTCCATTTAAGCTCTGCACATCTTTTACCGTCCTAGGAGTATTTACCTTCATAAGACCTTCCACCTTATCAGGGTTAGCCTGGATGCCCGTCGTAGAAACTATATGGCCCAAGAACCTTCCCTTACTCATTCCAAAAGATCACTTCTTGGGGTTCAGCTTCATGTTGATTTTCTTGAGTTGCATCAACGTTTCTTCTACATCCTGAAGCACGTTTTCGTCTTTTCTGCTTTTGATGACCATGTCGTCAACGTATACTTCCAGGTTCCGTTCAATCTGTTTTTCAAAAGCCTTGTCTACTAAACGTTGATACGTAGCCCCTGCATTCCGGAGACCAAAAGGCATTTTTACATAGCAAAACGTTCCTTTAGCCGTATGGAATGCCGTTTTCTCCTCGTCTTCCTGTTCCATCTGAACCTGATGATACCCTTTATAGGCATCTAAGAACGATTTCCATATGTATCCCCCCAACGATTCAACCTTTTGTTCTATCTCTGGTAGAGGATAACTGTCTTTAGGACACGCTTTATTAAGATCTTTGAAATCCACACACATGCGCATGGATCCGTCCCCCTTTTTGACTAAAACTGGATTCGATATCCATTCAGGATACTGTGTGCTTCGCAGGACTCCGGCATCTACTAAGTCCTTGACTTCTTTGTTCACAATTTCGTTTCGTTCCGGTGCCATTCCCCGTTTCGTCTGCTTGACTGGACGGAAGGAAGGATTGACCATCAATCTGTGCTCTGCCACTTCTCGGGATACTCCATTCATATCCTTTGGCCTCCATGCGAAAACATCTTTGTGCTTTTTCAATAGCTCCCCCAAATCTTTTTTTAATAATGCCGGTAAGCTTCCCCCCACTCGGACGGTTACATCAGGATACTATGGGTTAACCACGACGTGAACCTCTTCCTGCTCCGTCCAACTATCCTGGTGGGTGACACTATTGCACTCCAAGGGGGCATCAGCATACTCTGAATTGTGATAACGCCGTGTTCTGAAGGAAATTTTAGTAACCCATGAATTGTTGACGCAACGGCTTGGAGCTGCCACAAACCTGTCCTTCCTAGGATGGCATTGTACCTGGAAGGCGCCTCTATGACGATGAACTCTGCCAGGATCATTTTGCTGACGGGTTTCTCCCAATCAGCCAACATGAGGGGGAGGTGTATCTTCCCTTTTGGCCAGACGGACTGTCCGGAAAACCCCATAACCGAAGCCTTCGCCGGCTTCAAGAAAGCTTTTATTTCAGTTGGGAATTTGTCGAAGCAATGACCGTACATGATGTTTGCTGAACTTCCCCCGTCTACGTAGATTCGTCGTACCATTGTTTTTGCAATGATTCCAAAGACCACCAAAGGTTCCGTTCCGACGTACCCCTCCGACACAGGCTCTCCCCTGCCAAATTCTACGACTCCTTCCCGCCTTTTCCCCAAAAAGGAAGGTTTGGTCTCTTCTTCCAAGGCAAAGATTTCTGCGTTATAGGCTGCGACTTCATTTTTCGCAGGAGGTTCGATGGCAGCTACTTCCGTCTTTCCTTTGCCCTGCGCTTCCTTTTCCCTCTTATAGCTTTCACACGAAGCGGTAGTGTGCCCCATGATTTTGTGGAAATCACAGTAGGCGTTTGGGTCCCTGGGATACCTCTTCCTTTGTGTTCTTCCTTCAACAGGCTTCCGTGCTTCATAAGTTGAAAAGGCTTCCTGCCGGGACGAAGGGTATCGATCATATGGAGATTTTCCCTCATAGGTTCGTCCGCGATATGAAGGCTTTCCCGTGTAACTTGATCGAAGCTGACCTTTGCCCTTCTCGTTATTCCGGAACGAGCCAGAGCCCACCATCCCCTTCTTTTCCTGTGCTTCGAAACGTAGTTTCTCTGCACTTTCTTCATCCTGTTTGAGCACCTTATTTACCGCGTTAATCATGTCGTCCGCCTTTACGAAGTCTCTTTTTGACAGCTCTCGGAACAACTCCCCTTCTCGGAGATCGTACGTAAAGGCTGCTATTATAAGTGAATCTTCTCGGACAGGCATCTTCCGGCTTTGTTCATTAAATCTTTTGAAATATGATTTGTTTGATTCCCCCTCTCGTTACCTGCACGCCATTATGGATTGAGATTTTTGCTGATACTTCTTTTGTTGTATGAAGCTGTGGCTGAACTGCGCTGCGAGTTCTTCGAAACTAGTAATGCTCCTTTGGGGCAAGTTGGACAACCAATACCGAGCCGAGCCTTCCAAAGTTCCTGCGAAGTATAAGCACCACAGCTTTTGAATTATCGGAATCATTCTAACAGCCCATCGGAAGCTAGCTACGTGGTCATCCGGGTCTCCGGTCCCGTCATATGACTTGACTCTGAGTCCTTTGAGTCCCGGGGGAATCAGCATCTCGTTAATTTCGTCAGTGAACGGAGATCGAAAATTCCGAGACGTTGAAGAGTGGCGCTGAGGAAGCTTCTCCTCTCTCCCCTCAGGAGTTCGCTCTCTTCTCCTCTCCGAACCTCGCTCCCTCCTCCTCTCCGGAGTTTTCTCTCTCCTCCTCTCCGGAACTCGTGTTCTTCTTTCTTTCTCCGGTCTAGACTCTTGGTCCTGAATTCGAGCAGGGTGAGTTTTTTCCTTATAAACTTCTTCTGCGGATTCCTCTTCCGTGGACTCTTCACTAGAATAAGTTAGAGTCCTTCCGACTCCGCTTGTTTTTCCTATAGTCTTTCTCCGACTCTTCTCTCGGTCCCGTAGCTGTCGGAACTTGCAGAAGAGGTTGAACTCTTTGATTTCCTCCTCCGTCGGATCATCCTTCCCGGATCCGGAAGGGGGAGGACACGTCGTAGTGTTAACGATGGCTGAAGCGGGGAAAGGAGGAGTAAGACCGTCTCTTGGCGGTGTCAGAGACTGATTCCCTCCTTCCGGCGTTGGATCGAGGACCATTTGTTCAGTGTCCCACGGATGGCGCCAAATGTTGAAACCTAATTCTTTGCGGACAAAAGGTGTGTAATTCCGTGATGCTTCGAACCCTGAAACAGGTAACAACCCTAGTCAGAGGCCTTCCGGGAGTATCTCCCCGAAGACACTCCGATGCCCAAGTAAGGATCGATACGGCGGGAATAATAAACGATGTATGATTGAGTAATGAATGTATTTAATTCGTGACTATGAATGTGCGTAGATATTTAACGTATGGCGTAGTAAATGCGGGTGAAGGTGGAATGGGAAGTGAATACCTGTTGTAGATCACCGAGCATCCTATTTATAACCGGTAAGATGGGCGGGAAAAAGAATAAAGAGAATGAGCGGGATGATCAGTTACTCATCTTTACCCGCCCCGTACGAAAGTCCATCGGTTAATGGACGGAGACCAATCCTTCGGACCAGGGGACAAAACTACGATCCTCCGTCAGGACGCTTCCTGCGCCGCTTGCATTTAATGCTCGCGTGGCTCTACGCCGTTTTTCCTTTAAACCCGGACACGTTACCACTTGTCTTGGAGGGTGATCCAAGTTTGTCGTCTTGTACGTTCCTGCGTCCCGCCCTTTCTTTCTGCATGCAGGTCCTTCCGTGTACGTGGTATACATTATCAGTGTTAGATTGTGCACTTTTGAATTTCGGATGTGTTATGTGAAGATCAAAATTTGTCATGTGATTCATTCGATTTATGTTGTTGATCGAATCTGGGTTAGTTTAGAAATTTTTGCATAAACAGTTATCTTAAAGTAACCATCATCTTAGGGTTTACATGTAAAAATTAGTAACTAACATTCATTTTCCGCTTAAACGTGAATTTAAATACAGGATTTGCTATTGGGTCCAGTTCAGCCCAATATTGTTTTCTCATTCCTTTCTGATTTAAATGAGTCATCTCATCACTATAGTGTTTCATTTTTACAATTTGCAGATGACTCAATATTGGGAGGAAATTAATGGCTTTGTTTTTGAACTTATTTTGGGTTTAAAAATAGGGATTTGTTAATCATATTCATTAGGGCAATGGTTAAGAGTTAGTTGTGTTGTTTATGTACAAAATTTCAAGCATAACCACCCTCAGTTGTGGAGTCGGATGTTCGCCCTTTTATTTACACTTGCCTTCTTTTAGTCACTTTAATCCTCATTTATCGAATGAGAGTTACGAAGAGAAAGAAGAGTTCTTTTCTTTTCTTCGTAATTCTTATTCTCATTTGCTTATTATGTATTTTAGCTAGATCTTTTTAGTATTACATTTTTACCCCTACTATTTGGCAAGTATCTTCCAGAATGAGTGAAAACGTACATGTTAAGGGGAATTCGGGCGAATCTTTGGGCGCGGCGGTTAACACCGGCGACCAAACCTCCCGACATCGTCACTGCCAGGATGCAAGGATCTTATTGATCTCGCATCTACCAAAGTCACACAATTAAATTAAGACGTATATATAATAAATTGTGTAATAATAAAACATGCATTAATATCAAACAAATGATGATGCACATGTAAAATTACGGACTAATCGTATTAACTATATGATTACTCATTCACGTCATCCATTATATAATAAAGAGTAAATTGAAGAAATTACCCATGTGGTATTCACAAATCTATTATTTTGTTCCTATAAATTCTTTTCAGCTTTTCTGCCCATTCACTTTTTTAATTTCCATTTATTAGTTCTTCGGTCCAAAATCTTGTATTAACTAACTTCACATGTCAAACATATTAGGACATTTTGGTCATTTCCCCCTTTTTATGTTCTTCATCTCATTCATCTTTAACCCTAATCTTCATCCCTCTCTCTCCTCTCAAAATTCTTTACCCAAAAATATGAACAAACCCAAAATCAAAATCCGCAAAATCCAAATATCACAAATCAATTATTGTTTCCAAGTTCTTGTAATGTAGATTGTAGAACAGTTGATGTAGCTTTGTTTCGTTCTTTTTGTTCCTTGTTTACTACTACTACTACTCTGTAGAACCTGATGAAACTATAATCAAGCTAATCCATTAAGAAATGATGAGAAATTGAAGAACTAGTGTGTGTTCTTGATGTATTTAGTGTGTGTAAAAGAGAGAGAATGAGATGAATGAAACTTTCACAAAATGTGTATTCAGTAATTGTGTGGAAAGCTTGACTTGAAAGTCAAAGATACAACCTTATATACTCCTACCACTTAACAAAGGACAAGTTAACTAACGGACTGTAAAGATAAAAACTATTACAAAACTAGTCCTAACAATCTCCCCCTTTTTGATCTTTAACACGTCATCCCAGTCTTCAAACTTCAGATTCTTCTCATTATCTGTCTTTGGCAAGAAAATGTTTTTCTGAATTTCAAGATTAAAACATTTCAGAAATCTGAAAGTGGATATGTTTTTCGTTGATACTGTTTGAGTGAGGAAATCCTATAACTGATTTACTAAAGATTTGAAAATTTTAGGAAAGAGAATATCAGTTAAGTAAGGATTTGACTGGGTTTTCAGATAATGGAGAGGTTGTTTTTGGATTTTGTGGTAGAGGAGAATAAGGATATAATGATAGTGTTTTTGAATGATTTGTCAGTTAAAGTTTTGGATGTGTATGTATGTAGGTTTTGTATGTATGAAAGAATG
Source organism: Calendula officinalis (assembly GCA_963853835.1). Lineage (NCBI taxonomy): Eukaryota > Viridiplantae > Streptophyta > Magnoliopsida > Asterales > Asteraceae > Calendula > Calendula officinalis. The sequence continues at coordinate 37,095,660 of OY970830.1, read as the reverse complement.
ATATGTACTTTTAGGATTTGGATGAATGTGGATAATTTGTATTTGGTATGGGACAAAAGATTTGTACAGTTAAGCTTTTGTTTGGATAATGAATGTTATGAAATTTTTGGAAAGAATGGTTTAAACGATTAAGCTTTTGAATGTATGTGATCGTTACAGAATTTGAAAAGAAAAGTTTAAACGGTTAAGATTCGGATGGAAATGGATGTGGATTTGTGGTTTGGATAGAAAGATTTATTCGATTAAGTTTCTGGTTGAAATGGTTGAGTTTTTAATGTAATGGTTGAGATTTTTGAGAGAGATTTCTGTAGATATGTCGATTTCTTCTTCTTCTTCACTTGTCTTTCTTTTTAGAATATTGTTTATCACTTTCTCTTCCTCTGAATTTCTTGATATACACTATATCTGATTTTACCGATAATTTGAGTACATCAGACATGAATTTTCTTCGTTGATGAGATGTTTGTGGTTCTTCTTAAAATTGTACATTTGTTGCTCATTTATATCTTGCTCATTTCTCTCCCTCATGAGGATCATGAAAAGAAGCCTCATGTTAATGATGAAGATATGCTTTGTGGAAGCGGAGAGAGGAAATTGTATGTCTTTATAATACGAGAGCCAAGATAGGATAGTTGTACTGTGCAGTTCAGAATCAAGAACCAGTAACATGTAGTATTCATGAAGTATCCAGCTAAAATTGATTTTCCAGAATCTTTGAGAAAAATATTTGAAAAATAGAGAATAACAGTGTCAAGAATCACCTGAAGTCATAAACAGATGCAATCTTTACTGAAGAATCTTCAGTAAAGAGATCGACGAATTTGACAGACAGGATGATTGAAGACATTGTTAAGCAAAGATTTGAGGTTTAAAAGAAGTCAATTTGAAGTGGATCAAAGATCAGTGCACAAAAACGATTTTGTGTGTGAGAGCATATGAATAATTCAGAATTTAATCTGAACAATTTGGAGAAAACGTAAAATACATTCTCCACTGATATATGTTTGTAAAAATTGTTTGAAAAGTGGTAAGAACAATCAATCCAAGAAATTGTTATAAACAGATGCAATCGGTACTAATCGAAATTAGTAAAGAGATCGACGAATTTAACAACAGCTTGTGTTGAGTGTTACAAACAAATATTTGAAAATTTTAAAAATTGTGCAAAATCAGAAAAATGATTTGAAAAATTATGTCAGCAACGCAAGAGAAAAAAGTTGGTCATAAACAGATGCAATCTTTACTAATGAGATTAGTAAAGAGATCTACGAATTTGACCAAAATTTATATCCTACGTTGTGAACACATCATTGTGAGCACAAAGTATGAGTAAAAATTTTGTGAGGAAGATACAGATGTTGAGCATAGAATGTCAACTCTGTATGAGAAAGTGAGGTCAATAACGCAAGAGAAAAGAGTTTGACATAAACAGATGCAATCTTTACTAATTAGATTAGTAAAGAGATCGACGAATTTGTCAAAAACTTATATCCTACGTAACTAACACATGATTTGAGTAAGAAAAAATATAACAGTTAAGATTGAGTTGTGCTAAAGTTGTAGCAACAACGAAACTCAAAATGTTGAATTTAGTAGAAAAAAAAATTTGAGTTTCACAGGAATATGAAAAATCAGAATGTGATGTCAACAATGCAAGAGACAAAAAGGTGTCATAAACAGATGCAATCTTTACTAACGAAAGTAGTAAAGAGATCGACGAATTTGACAACAGTATGTATCCTACATTGGTAACATATGATTTTAAAAAATTTTTTGAATATAGTGTGAAGTTGTGCCAACGGTGATGTCATCAACACAAGAGACAAAAGTATGTCATATACAGATGCAATCAATACTAATCGAAACTAGTAGAGAGATCGACGAATTTGACAAAAATTTGTATCCTACGTAGACAACATATAAGTGAGGAAAACATTTTTTTTTTGAACTAATATAATGAAACTCAATTGAACACATTTTGAAAATATTGAGATTGAGTTTCTGAAAAATTTGAATAATGAAGGAAAATGGGTTAACAAGGAGTATGCTCCCCCTTTACCGATGAATTTTCATAAAAATGCTCCCCCTTGACGAATGAATGTCAAGTTTCTCCCCCTTAACCAGTGAATAATGATTTTCTCCCCCTCAACCAATTAAGAGCTATTTGCTCCCCATCAACCAATGAAATTATTGAGGAACGAGTTTCAAGCGAATTTACTTGAAAGCCATTACATTTAAAAACGGGTCATACACTGAATTGTGTAAGAGCCATTCTGTTGAGGCTCGAGTTATACACTGAAGTGTGTATAAGTCATTCTCCTGCAAAACAAATCAAACAACTTTTGGTACCCATTTTTGTTTGGGTCCGACAACGTTAGTGTGGGAATAAAACCACCGATAAGTTGTATCGATTTGATTTAAAGATTGAGAGTTCCAAGAAAAACTGAAACTTGATGTTTCACTTTCAAATAATTTCCGGGGAATTATTTGAGATGATGGAGTTTTGGGAACCCATTTTGCTTTTAAGATCGATGATGTTTTGTAAACATAAACAGGAGATGTTTTTGGCACTTGTGTAAAAATCGTTTTAGGTGCCAAGGAAAGTAAATCTTTTCTCGAATATTTTAAAGATTTAGATTTGGAAAAGATTTTCGTTGAAGGAATAGAATATTGCAACACGGTTGATGGTGTGAACTTATCCATTTGAGAATGCTTAAGTCTAGAAGAGGAACCTAATTTATTTGGAGTTTTAGGTGCGGAATTTCCTCTAATAACTTGTTTGAGAGCATTCAATTTCTGATCAGAGTTTGGTGGCACCGTGGATCTCCTAGGCTTAGGTTTGGTAGAGGAACTAACTTGTGATTTCAGTTTAGGTTTAGAATTTCCTCTATTAACCTCAGTTTGCTTTATCGTATATAAATCACGATATGCCATGACAGGAGAAAACATTCTTGAGTTTTTACTTTTATTCTTTGCAGGTAAAGGAGAATCTAAGGTCATAGTTGCACTAGGCTTCTTAAGTTTCTGAAGATAAGATGATGTAGATTCTAATTTTTGAATTTGTGCTTGCAACTTTAGTTTTTCTTTATCATAAGATTTATGTGTTGCATCAATTTTATTTTCTAATTCATGAATTTTTGTTTGTAAAATTGATTTTTCGTTGTCAAACGCCTTATGTGTTTCATCTATTTCAGTTTCCAGTTGACAAATTTTCTTTTCAAAAATTAGATTTGGTACATAAATCTTTGGAGTAACCTTCTGTTGAATAACAGCATTTCCCCTAATTTCAAATTCTTCTGGTTTTATAGTAGGAAAATAATCATCATTTTCAAATTGAGCCTTTTTAGTTTCATATGTTTTATTTAATTCAGTGTAATTGAAACTAATTTGAGCATTCTTCTTTTTAGCTCTGTTGAAGGTCTCAATTTCTTCTTCCTCATCAGTCATCCGAATGAAACGCTGCGAGATTCCATTGAGTAGATATCTTGAATCATATAATGTAGGAGCCATCTTGCACGCGGTCTTAAGATATTCTGGATTGTCAGCCCCTAGCCCTTCTCGAGAGTTGAAGTATTTGAAGTCTTTAGGCTTGTTAAGATGAATGGTTTGATCAGTGTGTCCTCTTTTGACAATCAGTTCCTCAAGATGTTTGATATGTGAATTCAATTTAATAGTTTCATGCTTGAATGTGTTTATGATATTTTGTTTGTTTAGCATTTCTTTTGAGGAAATGATGTTTTGTTCATGAAGATTTTCGGTTAATTCTTTGATTTGAGAAGTTAATGATTTAAACTGTTGTTCATTTTCATCAAATTCTTTTTGTTTACGTTCCAACCAATTTTTAGTTATTTGATATTCATGCCATGTATCAATGTACAATTTGTAATATTTGTCATTTCGATCGTTTGAAATTGTATTTTGGGCATTTTTAAGATTTGTTATTTCCATTTCTTTTTCAGAAATTGTATGAGACAAATTCTTAACATCATTATCATATTTGACATTCAATCTTGATACTTGATTTTGTAACTCCAGATTCTCAAGTTTGACATTTTTAATTTGTTTAATCTGTTGAACAAGTTGTTCATATGAATGAACAAGTTGTTCATTTTCATTTTGCAAATTATTTAAACGTTCTTGAAATTTATTATTTAAATCTTTTTCATCTAAAATGTTTTGTTTTAAAGAATCAATTTCAGAAATCTGAGTTGTAACAAAACGAGTATCAGGACAAATAAGATTATCAGAATTTGAAAAGAGGGAACTGATTACCTCAAGTTCTTTGTTGGCCTCTTCATTAAATCGATCAGTAACCTCCATATGCTTTTCATCCTTAGGATCTGAATCTTCCATCCATTTACTATCTTCAACTAAGAACACTTTTTCATACTCAATTTGTTTAGCCCTCGACATTTTACGTTTATAATACTCGGAATCCCGAATGATTAATTTCTTTGTAGCATCCAAAGGTGTGACGGTTGGCTTTTTAGTTGAGATTGTGGCAGATATATCAGGCTTAATGTCGAATGAAGATCTCAGATTATTGTTTGTAGGCTTTGAATTATATTTCTTCTCATAGTCTGAAATTTTTGCCATAACTCGTAGTACGTCTTGAAGTTCTTTATCCAAATCATCATTGATAGCTGGTGTAGGTTTTTCCATTTGTTTATAATATTCGGCAGCTTTTCTCGTATTGGCAAGGTCTTTATCCATATTTTTCAATTAGGGGTGAAATTCCTTGTGTTTTAAAAATGTGAATATTTCCTTTTAAAAACCTTTTTTTTTTTAAAATGAAAATTTTAAAAGTGTTTAATTTTTATGTTTAAAAAAAAATGACGTAAAAAATGAATATGGGCTTGATTTAAATTTGTAGCAGAAATTTGGTGTTTTAAATTTGTAGTAGAAATTTGTAGTAAAAAATGGTTTTTTTTTTTTTTTTTTTAAAAATGACGTAAAAAAAAATAAATGAAATTGAATATGGGCTGGAATTTAATTTGGGTAATTCAATTGAGATGAATTTTGGGCTTAATGACGACTTGGGCTGGAATAAAAAGGAATGAGTATTTGTTTGGGCTTAAAATATTTAAAAATATAATTGGGCTAAATTGGTTGCAAGTGAATTGAACTTGGGCTGTTAATTATTTTGGGCTTATAAGAGATGTTTAAATCGGTTCACGTCAGATAAGAACGCAGGTGCGAACAGATTAATAAAAAATTGGGCAGAGACGACCACGATCGTACGCAGTTCAAGGTTTCAAAAATTAAGATCGAAATTGCCTCACTCTTTCTGTTCTGTTCTGAAAGCCACACTTTTATTAATCGAAAGTAAGATTGAAATTAAGATCGAACTCTTTGAATTGCCGAACTTTGAGAAATCAAATTGGATTTGACCGAACGCCGAACTTTGAATATTTTGATCTGATGAATCTGTAAACGATGAATCCAGATTGTAATCTACAATATTGGAATTACAATATTTTGATCGATGAAAAATATTTTGTAAACGTTATGGGTTTCGGATTTTGATTTACGAGTTGATGATGATTTCTGAATCCAAATGATGGATTATGATTGTTGAAGTCGAAGGTTGAATGATGAACTTTGAGTTGTCTGGTAAACAAATCGTGTAGCCGAACTAGGTGTCGAACATTACAGAATCAGATTTGCCGAAGTTATTAGATAATGTGGGCCGAAGGTTGCAAAGTAGTTCGGGCCGAACTTCTTATTGGGCCGAACTACTGATAGGGCCAAACTTCATAGTTCGGGCCGAGGTTCTTCATCAGGCCGAAGTTCTTCATCAGGCCGAAGTGTGCGAAGAACACAGACACAAACGTAACTTTTCTTCTCTTTTTCGATCGGATTTGTCTTAATACTTCACCGATTTGATTGATTATTCTTGCTAATTGCTCGAAATTTAATTTCTAACATGTTAATCCGATCATCTTCTTCAATCCATACCTACACAGCTTCGATTCTTCGATTTACAGCAACTTTTGAACTTTTTCACTTTTTCTTTAAAATCATCAAATTGAAGATCGATTGTTGACGGAATTGATCTGAAATTGATTCTATTCTTCTTAGAAACAATGGAGACACACTATTCTGCACTCAATCCATCGATTTGGAACAAAAAATTACAACATTTAATTTTCATGACGAACATCAACTTTTCTTCACTTTTTCTCAGATCTTGATCATTCTAGCTCGATTTTGGATCTTCTCTAAGAGAGATTTTGCTCTGATACCAATTGTTGAACCTGATGAAACTATAATCAAGCTAACCCATTAAGAAATGATGAGAAATTGAAGAACTAGTGTGTGTTCTTGATGTATTTAGTGTGTGTAAAAGAGAGAGAATGAGATGAATGAAACTTTCACAAAATGTGTATTCAGTGATTGTGTGGAAAGCTTGACTTGAAAGTCAAAGATACAACCTTATATACTCCTACCACTTAACAAAGGACAAGTTAACTAACGGACTTTAAAGATCAAAACTATTACAAAACTAGTCCTAACATACTCCTACTACTACAACAACTACTACTATTACTCCTATTACTAGTGCTGCTACTATCTTGATTAGGGGTGGCAATTCAGGTCGGGTTCGGATTCGCGGGTTGGTGGGTCAGAAATGTTCAACCCGAAACCGACATGTTTATATAAACGGGTCAGCTATCTCAACCCTTACATGTTTAAGTTCAACCTAAACCTAACCCATATAACCCATTTAATAAAACGAGTTAAACATGTTATCAGGTCAAACAAGTTAAACGGGTCAAACAGGTCAAAATGTTATTATTATTACACAAATTCATAACAAAATATTAATCACCAGATTACTAAGTAACATTTTTAATTTTTACCAAACTATTAATTATGTTTTAACTAGTAAACTATAAATTAAGTATAAATATATATATTTTAAAATATATTTTAATAATTAAACGGGTTGGCGGGTCGACCCATTTAAATTATCAATGACCGAAACTAACCTGTTTAATAAACGGGTCAGCTGACTCAACCCGAGACTGACCCAATTATTTTTTATCCCAACCCAAACCTGTTTATTTTCGTGTCGGTTTCAGGTCGGGTTTCGTGTCGGGTCAGAAATTGCCACCCCTAATCTTGATGGGTAAAATCCAAATATCATAACGTGTCTAAAAAAAAAAAAAACTCGCGATATTTTGTCTTATGCCACATTATCTTACGCAAAGCCTAACATCGCCAAAACGGGCTTTTTCGTAACAGTCACGTCTTGACATTGCCGTCACACGTTTTCTAAAACCTGTGTAAGACTCAAATTTTTATACTTCCTCCGATTCAAAATAAGTGATACACTTGGGGTTTCACGGTTTTTGAGGCAAAAGATTATAATGATGATTAAATTAGATTAATTAGATGGTTAGTGGGGAATGAGTCCCACACCTTTTGAATAAAATAAGGTTAATGATGTTTAAAAGTAAAAAAGTAAGGGTAAAGGGGTCATTTCACTTTATTAAAGTAGATAGTTAGTGGTTGTGGGTCCCATTTTTTTTGCCAAATAAGGAAACTTTTTAAAGTGTATCACTTATTTTGAATCACCCCAAAAAGGAAAGTGTATCACTTATTTTGAATCGGAGGAAGTATAACAATTATAATTGTTTAAATATTTTACCCATAACTACAAATGGAAAGCTCTTAATGTACCAAAATGAATTGCTCACTGCATAATATGTGTTTACTTACAAAAAGAAAATTAAAAGATCGAAAGCCAGCCCAGCCCGACTTACATGTACCTAATGCATGTTTTCTTGTACACTCACCATATCTTTCAAAGAATAACAGTATAACACAACCAGAAGTAGGATATTCTTCCACCACAGTACCAACACAATATTGTTGTGGCATGCAAGGATAATTCTCCACACACATTTTAATACCTGGTTCTTCCTCCTTCTTACCACCATCTTTGTCGTCTTTTATTTCTTTTGCGGGCCCAACGGTTACTATTTTCGCGTTCCATTTTTTAAGTTTTCCTACAACGTCAACCGGATCAATGTCGCCAAATATTGTCAGTTTCCTGTCTTTTATGTCAATAGAGTCAATCCCTATATATAAATATTACAAAAGAAGGTTTTTGTGTAAGTATGTCAAACTTTTTGGGTCTAAACTGAAAATAGAAAGAAAAGAAACTAATGAACATGATATATATTAACCTGAAAGACCAGAAACTGCCTTTAAAGCCTTCCTTTTACATCCGGCGTTATGTATGTCCGCTTCAATAACCATTTTCTGCAATTGAATATTAATTAATAAGGTTATTGTTTGTGTTGATGAAAATGTTGACAAGTAAGAGCTTTTCTGTGAAGAACACAAGTATTACCTTGCTTCCAGACATGTTAGTGAATGAGTGAATCTATATTCAAAAGTTGAAGAACTCAAGAGAAAATATATGAGTAGAAGTTGAGGAATGTGTGTGTGTGCTTGTGTGTGTTTTATAAGAAGAAAAGAGACGAACGTACGTAGGAAACAGGAAACAGGAAACAGTGGTTTGACAATTACAAGCTGAATAAGTATTGTAAGAAACCGACATTCAAATTTTGCAAGAGAAAATTGGGAAAAATACAATATTACAAGACTTGAGGGTAAGCTTGAAAAACTGATTAAATGGCACTAGACCAAGTCATTTCTTGTTGAGAAATTATATGTCGGTTAACTTTAAACATTACAATTTCAACCCTTTTAATCATAGTTGGGTCAACTTGCTTTTGTTTCATCTGTCATTATTAGGGGAGCATAAACCAAAAAACCGAATCGAAACCAAAAAACCGCACCAAAAAAGTCGAACCATTTGAAAAATCGATGTCAATGATTTTGATTTTTGGAAAAACCGAATATCTGGGGCGGTTATATCTTACAAATTTTATAAAAATATTCTTATATTTATAAAATATTTGACATTTATCTATTAATCTAATTCGAGTTATGTTAGTTCAATTTATCATTATATTATATGAAAACGTACTAGTTGTTTGTTTTGTTTATAGACGTAATTAGTTAAAGTTTAGAAGTTTGGATCATAATTTTTAATTTGTATAAGCTAACAAATTGGTAAAGTTAAAGGAAATCAAAAAATCCAAAATTGAGCTGATTCATTGAGAAAAAATCGGAAAACCGGAAACAAACGAGTTGTAAATCTTAAAAGTTGAAATTTTCGGTTCATGTTTTAAAATGGACCGAGCTAATTGTTTAAGGCAGTTTTTACTTTTCTTGTACTTTTTAATGGACAAATCTCAACTATTGATTATTATTAATTAATGGTCAAAATCAATCACATATTTTATATATAGATGAGTATTTTGGTCATTTGACACTTAATAAATTTTAAACCAATATTTTTTTGTTATTTATTTTTAAAAAATTATATTAATATTTTTTACTATTATTATTTATTATTAGTTTTTTTTAGTTTAGAAGATTAAAATTATGTGATAATTACATTTATTATATTTGTATTCACATATGATTATATACTTGATCGTATGTGATATTTTTATACAATCACATATGATTGTAACGATAGAGCTTCCTATAGATCAATCTCAAATACTTCCTATAGATGTCCATGCTTTGACAATAGGCTAGAAGACAAAGATCCTCTTTTTATGGGGTATATTATAGCGATAGAGCTTTGGAATCATATATCCACTTGGTGGAATATCTAAAGTGCTTTCACACCGATTTGCTTAACAAACATCCTCGACTCTAAAGATAAAATCAGTGTTCTGATTACGTTGAAAGCTCAAGTTGATGCCTTGGTCCTCAGTATTATTTGGGTCTTCCAATCCACCAAACCACTAAAAGAAGTGGTTGAAGACAATGTTAAATTTTACTCATTTCTTTGGATTAATAGTATACTAAATTGGGACAATTGGACTAATAATCCAAGATCTATGTAATCTCCTTTGGGTTTTTTTCTCTAACTTCTTGCTAGATGATCTAATATAATTTGCCATCAAAAAAAATTTGAATACTATAGAGTTTTTTATTGATCATGTCTTTGGCAAAACCATGAACCAAACCTAATTGGGTTCAATTTTTTGGAACTGTGGAAAGAATTAAGCTAGTCAGTCAAACGGTTCTGTTTGGTCTTTTATGCTATTGCTATAGTAGAACTGAATAATATTAGTAAATAAATAATATTTCAAAACTTACAATTTTTAATAACATCATACAAAACTTACCTTTTTTAATAAGGATTGCAATTTTTAATAACTTACAGTGAGTGTTTGTTTTTTTGATAATGAAAGTCTAAGATGGTTAGTTTTTTAAAGCAGACGCTTTCTCTAAAAAACAGTTGGACAGTTATCAAAATGATACGACTTTCTAAGCTTTCGTGTGCGTAAGAGTTGGCCAAAAGTATGACATCATTAAGCATAATTTCTACTTAATATGATAATTTAGATTCTAAAACTCAATTGGATGGAGGTTGTTACTAGCTACTTGCCAGTTGACATTTGACATTTTAGTTGAACTTAGACCAACCAAACTGAAAAGCACAATAACACTGAATCAATCCATTTAGTGAGGTTTGATGATGATTTTGGTGATAAAAGTGAAGAAGGAGATTAGGGTTTTAGAGAGAGAAAGTTAGAGAGATGGTAGAGAGAACAATTGCTGGAAATGAGAATTTGATTAATGGCAAAAGTTAAAGTTTTAAGCCTTACATGTTGGTATTTATACCATGGCTTAAAACTTGGTTAGTTAGGACTAATTCCTAAACAAAACTTAACATCTATACAATGTTTCACTTTTACCCCCTAGACTATCTATTACAACTTTATAGTACCTAACAATCTCCCCCTTTGTAATAGTAGACTAGGTTGCATATCTTTGAAGACTTCTGTGTTTGCAAGGCTGGAGCTGAGAATTGAACCGTTGAGCAGTTATGTTGATAAAACAGCATCAGCCTTTAATCATCAGTGACAGACATACTTTTAATCGGCTTTTCAACCAATATAAAGTATTCCAGAAGACTTCATGCAAATCGACTGAATGTAGACCCATAGATAGAGCGGTTAGCAGCGGAAGTCCTTTCTTGAAGTTGTGGCGTTTGTCGATTTGCTGCAGATCCTTGGTTCCTGATGTTTGTTGAAGTTGAAGCAGTGCAGAATGTTGATATGTTGTGAATTTTCTGACCGTTGTTGATAATGTTGGAGTACGGTCATAGAATCCCTTATCTGATTTATTGACTGTTGTTGATAAGATTGAAGTACAGTCATCAGATTTTCTATCAGACATAGTGACCGTTGTTGATAAGAATGGAGTACGGTCGTCTGATCTTCGCACAAGAATGTATCAGGGTAACCCAGGATCACATAGATTGCCTGTTAGCACAACAGTTACAGAAACTGTGTGACCTACGTTCAGTGTTGGCATTGATGTTAGCACTGGTAGGATTTCCATTCAATCATCGTGGAATACCAATAATTTTGGTATCACTATGAATGTTCCGGCAATATCTCAAAGATATGCTTGGTAGAGTGCATGTGTCCTAGAGAAATTTAATTCGGTTCTAGACTCTATACGTGGACAAACGAAGGCGAGGACTGGAGGTGGGTCCTCTTTTTCAATATCAACAATCTCCAAATGAGATGTCGATAGTGGATGTGGTAATCTCCGTGATTTTGAAACAAGTACTTTTTGTACTGAGTGGTCAGTGGGGGTTGTGCATTGCATCACTGGGTCCATGATGTCTTAATCAGAAAGCAACATATGCAATCCGATATAGATAAGGTTACCCGGTCATTTGTTCGGTTCAGGGAGGGTTTTCCGTTTTCTTTAACCCTATCACACACGCTCCTCACTCAACTCACTTTTTCATTTTCAACCACACCCTCGTTTTTGTTTTTACCATGTGATAAGCTGATTTGCACCCCATACTTCATACCCCCTCTCAATTTTTACCTCAACGCACCCCAATCAAGATCCCATCATACTTGATTCTGCTCACCTAGACCTAGGGACCCTCACTTTTTAGTTCCTATATTGTCGGTGGCTCCGGGGAAGATCATGCTGGGTTTAGCAGATCATAGGAGTAATTTGAGAGTGGACTATTACGCTCATGTGCATTTTAATCAGCTTTTTGAAGATGTTTCTTTTTAGGAGTTTCACATGGATTTTAGGTAACACCGGACTCACTTAGAGTATCCGTTAGCACACGGTATGAATCGGTAGTCGTTTGCACACCCGTTGGTTCAAATGTGTGACCTGCGTTTAGAGTTGGCGTGATTTTAGCTCTAGCAGGATTTCCACTCGATCCTCGTGAAACATCAGATTGTGATGCCACTACGAGTGTTCCGATGGATTCACGGAGATCCATGTTTGTAGTGCAGGTGTCCTATATTGGAAATATTCTTGGGGGTGAGAACTAGACACACTGTGCATACAAAGAGACTTAACCCGAGGCAGGAGGTTATTATTATTCAATACCGACATACTCCGAATGAGTAGTCAGTAGCTTTTATGCTACGTCCCCTGATGAAATGAAACAAATCCCTGTTGAGAGGAATTTGAGTAGTTGGTGGTGGCGTGCATTTGCTTTACTGGGCCAGTAAAGTCTAGTGAAACATTCAACGAATGAATGATCACCTATTTAATTGGTTGCCCGGTTTGTTTTCGGTTTGGATGCACTCATAAGGTGTGTTTTCTTTGATTTATCATGTTTTCACATCACCTTGCACTCACCTATTACTATACCCTAGACCTAAACCCTTACATTTACCAGTTGGCTGAAATATTTCCCTGGGAAGGTGTGGCCGGATCTTGCAAACCATGGGAAGGTATGTCTTTTGAAGTAGTAAGTAACGAGAATTAAAAGAATTTGTAATAAACAGATGCAATCTTTACTAGAGAACTAGTAAAGAGATCGTTTACGGATATTACAAAAACTTATGATTAACGTTACAAACATAAAACTTTTTATTAGGGTATTTTGTTTTTGTTTTTCTGAATTTTCTCCCCCTAGAAATAATAATTCTCCCCCTAGAATTAATATTTCTCCCCCTCGACAAAACAAAAGTAATTGACAAGTTTTGAGATCGAAGGGCGTACCTTATACATCGTCGGAGGGTTGAAGGAGAGGTTTTGCGGTTAAGCTTGATTGAGATTTGTGGTTTCTTTTAAGAGCGGGTTCTGAATCTGTTTTGATCAGAAGCCATTTTGGAACAGGTGAAGTGCCTCCCAGCATTTGAATGTTAATGCCGCCCACGTCTTTCATACGGTTTTTGGCGATTAACTGATTCGTCCTGCCATCTGAGCCCATGATATTGGCCGAAAGGTAGTGGCATGTTAGGAACTTCAGTTGTGTAGGTAGGCGTGTTTCTTCTTTCTCGTACACCCAGGTGAACCTCAAAATGTCTAATCACTATTCGCCAGCTTAGTCTTTCCTTAATGGCAGTGATTAGTGTGTCAATATTGCTTCGAAGAGAGGTGTTTTCTGGGTTGCTGGGATCTCTGTTCATGTGCCTCCCCTTTTTCTCCAATTTCTTCTTGAGGATGTTCAATGTGCCGTCACAGTACTTGGCAATGTCTGATACACGAAAGAAGACTCTTTCTTTGAAGTAGTTCGTGTAAGTCATTCCCAAGTTGGGTTCACCTAGAACAACTGTTCTCCGAGTTTGAATCTCGGAGGGAAGTGATCTGTAAGGAGCAGCTAAGTGAACCTTTGCTGTACCACTCTCAATAGCCATCTGCACATCTTCCATTCGAGCAGCTAATGTTTTAACAAGCATGAAGCGCTTCAGAGCAGCCTGAGCGAAATTTCTCGCATGATTTTTAATTGGATGAGGCGTGTCTGGTAGTAAGCGTACTGTCTTGTAAAGAAATTCTATATCCCGAGGTTCAAGAATATAGAAGTCTCCTTCAGTAATTGTGTACAGTTGATCATCTGCTCTGCGAATATGGAAGATTGTGTACCAGTAGTAGCCTGAGAAATGGTCGGTCGTTATCTCCAGGAGTTGTGTTATCGGGAATTTGCTGTATCGATCGGTTTTGGGTGTGTGGTGGAGAGGGATCCGTGAAGATAGGATCATCAAAGGGGTTTGGGGATCCTTGTGGTGGTGGTGACTGTAGACCATGTTGGGGTGGTGAAGGTGGACCGTGTGGTGATGGTGGTGAATCTGGTCGATCAGACATTGTTGCGGCGGAGTCTGTTGATGATGAAGAAGAGGACGATTCAGCTGGTTGTTGTGGTTGTCGTATGATGGGTCGAGTAGGCGGAGGTAGAACTTGTTCAGATGATGTAGTGGCAACCGACCCACTTCCTGAGGCACCGCTGGAAACAATTCGAGGTCGTTTAGCACGTTGGTGAGCCTGTGGTTGTTGCTGTTCATCCTGTCTACGTCTAGGACGTGGTTGAGGTTGTGGTTGGTGTGGTTGAGATGGTGGTTGTTGTACTGGGGCAGCTTGTTGTGCAGGAGCAGCTGGTTGAGCTGGAGCAGGAGGTGCTCCTTCAGGTGTCCAGTCAGGATAATGAAGAGCCCGGTATTGGTTCACACTATCAAGATTGAAGTTTGCAATTTTAAGGAGTGGTAGTGGGATTGCGGCCTCATTGACTTCAGTTGTACCACTGTTGCCCCTTAGAAAATTAACGCTCGATGGTATGAATCTTCGTGCAACATCTCTGGTATGAATGTTTTGGTATCTCTCCATGAAATGTTCTATCATAATTGCCCAGAACCTCGGGTATGGCAGAAATGCCGGTTCCTTTGATTTGGAGAGCTTGAATTCTTCCCACAAGTAGGCAGCATAGTCAAAGTGGCGGTTGTAGCACATGGCATGATAGGCATGGTGAACTTCTTTTGAGGCCCTGTCGTGACCACCTTTCTTTGCTGTCATGCAACGGTTGAAGATTGTGAAGACATGTGACCAGCTTCTTGCCATATTTTTCTTTTTGAGTTCTCTTAAGTCAATAGTTTCCCGAGGAAGGAGAAGACCAAGATCGTGTATCCCGTAATACACTTGCTGGAATGGCAGCGGAGGTTCAAAGGTGGTGAGTGGTGGTCTTGAATCGGCACGAGGTAAACGGAAGATGTCATAAAGATCATCTTTTGTGAATTGAATTGGTTGTTCATCAATAATAGTTTCGAAGTGGTGTGGGGTTGTTGATGTCACCAGTGTTAGGTTAACGAAGAACTGTTGTACGTACACCGCTGGAACTGATGGTCTGGCATTTATCGAGTAATAAAGAGGATGGCGTTGGAGAACATGAGAATGGATCGGGTAGTTGATGGAGAACGAGACTTCTTCTTCCGGTGCCCAGTAGGGGTTGTTTTCCGCCATCGGTTTGAGCCTGTATGGAGGAACCAGGGTGTTCTCGTCAATGATATGTTGTGCCGCCATCTGTGTTTTAGACACTAAGAACACATGACGCAAAATGATAAGTAAAGTTAGTGCACAGTGGATTAAAAAAAAATTTAAACGTTGAAGATTTTCAATGATCGAGACGAGAGGGTCCAAAGTAATTTTAATAGTATATAGTATTTAAATATAAAGATAATATACAAATTTTAATTTATATAAAAAAATTTGTAAATTATAATTATAAATAAAATACATAAAAAAAAATTTCAAAAGAAGTTCGGGCCGAACTTCAGCAACAACTTCGGGCAAAAGAAGTTCGGGCCGAACATGGGTAACAACTTCGGCAGAATTTTTACAAGAAGTTCGGGCCGAAGTTCTAGAAGAAGTTCAGGCCGAAATTGTACGAGTAGTTCGGGCCGAAGTTGTTCAAGTAGTTCGGGCCGAAGTTGTTCAAGTAGTTCGGGCCGAAGACTTTTACGATTTTAGGGTTTTTGAACAGTTTTGAAATCTGATCAATCCTAGATCGATTTAAACATGAAAAACTGGCCAATAAGGGATCGATTCACCTAATCGAACATACTAGATAACCTATATCACACAATACAGCCCTAGATCGAAGCAATCAGTGACTTGCAAACCCTAAGTTCGGTTCGAGCAATTTCAGTCCCGAGTATGGAAATCTATGAATAATATGGTGAAATTGATAGGTTAAAGCTTACCGAAATCGATTGAAAAAGAGGAATCGAGTGTTGTGAAGCAGATTCGAGCTAGAATGACGAAGAATCGAAGTGGAACGAGGACTGTGTGTGTTGTAGTGTGTTCGGCTGTGTGTATTCGAGAGAGAGTAGAAAAAGGAAGTAGGGGACGAAGTCGAGTATTTATACTTCCAGAAGTTCGAGCCGAACTTGTAAGCCGACTTAGAACTTCGGGCCTGGAACAGTGTGTAGTTCGGCCCGAAGACATTTCTCTTTTTTTTTTTTTTTTTTTTTTTTAGAAAATTAAAACAAAAGGAAAATTAAGCATTAAAAAAAAACTTAAAAATTAGGTGAAAATATAGAAAAATCCTAATTAATGTCGAGAGATGGAAGTTGGGAACGCTGCATCAGCTCCCCCGATACTGATGATATGAGTGAAATCTCTCCATTGATAGTTGACAACGATTTGACGATCGGGTTTCAAGTCGAGTTTCTTGAAAGCCATTGTGATGATACGAAGAATGCAACGATTTAACAATTTGAAAAATATGAATTGTAGACAATTAAGTTTTGAAATTTAGCATACCAAGCTTTGAGACAAGATAATTAAAGCGTTTTTCGTCCAAAGCCTTGGTAAACAAATCTGCTAATTGAAAATCGGTGGAGACGAAGTACAATTCAACATTGCCCAGTTCAACGTGATCTTTGATAAAGTGATATCGAAGATCGATATGTTTGGTTTTAGAATGTTGAACTGGATTACAAGATATTGCAATTGCACTTCTGGAATCACAATATAAAGGAATGCGGCTATAGGAAAAGCCGTAGTCCTTTAATTGTGATTGCATCCATATCACCTGGGACAGACAGCTAGCGGCGGCAACATATTCTGCTTCAGCTGTGGATAGTGAGACGCAGTTTTGCTTTCTTGATGACCAGCTGACTAGCTTATCTCCCAAAAATTGAACTCCCCCAGATGTACTCTTCCTGTCCAGCATGCACCCATCATGATCAGCATCAGAGAAGGCAGAAAGATCAAACGAGGTCTCCTTGGGATACCAAAGACCAAGATCTCTGGTGCCTTTTAGGTAACGGAAGATTCGTTTGACTGCCAGAAAGTGAGATTCTTTGGGAGCAGCCTGATACCGAGCACAGATGCATGTTGAAAACATGATATCCGGACGACTGGCCGTTAAGTAAAGGAGTGATCCAATCATACCCCGATAGTTTGTGACATCTACCGGTTTACCATCCAGATCAGCATTTAGTTTGGCGGTCGTGGACATCGGTGTTGCGATAGGTTTACAATCGTCCATGAGATATTTCTTCAGCAGATCAGAGATATACTTTGATTGATTGATGAAGATGCCAGTTGGAAGTTGACGAACTTGAAGACCTAGGAAGAAGTTCATCTCACCCATCATGCTCATTTCAAAGCGTTTTACCATGAGATCGGAGAAACGTTTGCAATATTTCGGATTTGTAGACCCAAAAATAATGTCATCGACGTAGATCTGAATTAGGATGATGTCTTCCCCGTGTCGTTTGATAAACAAAGTGGTATCAACTTTTCCCTTTGAAAAACCAGTTTCAACTAAGAACTGGGAAAGAACATCATACCATGCCCTAGGGGCCTGTTTCAAGCCATAGAGAGCTTTGTCGAGAACATAGACATAATCTGGATGTTTGGGATTTACAAACCCTTCTGGTTGATGAACAAACACATCCTCTTTTAGAATACCATTTAAGAATGCAGTCTTTACATCCATCTGATAGATAGTAAAGTTTTTGTGAGCTGCATATGCTAAGAAAATGCGAATGGCTTCTATGCGGGCAACAGGAGCAAATGTTTCTTCGTAATCAATGCCTTCATGTTGAGCGTAACCCTTAGCTACCAACCTTGCTTTGTTACGAATGACGATTCCATTTTCATCTTTCTTGTTCTTAAAAATCCACTTAGTGCCGATGACTGATGATCCCGGTGTTTTAGGAACTAAGCGCCAGACCTTTAATCTTTCGATTTGATTAATCTCTTCCTGCATCGCAATTATCCAGTCTGGATCGGAAAGCGCTTCACAAACTTTCTTCGGTTCAGTGGAGCTTAAGAATGATGCATGATGACATTCATCCGCTGAAGCCCGTCTAGTTTGGACCGAGGAGGCCGGGTTTCCGATGATTTGGTCCAAAGGATGTTCCTTTGTCCACTTCGTAGAGTGAGGAAGTGGGAGTTGACCAGGGTTAACGTTGGAAGTATCAGTGAAAGCAGGATGTGGTATGATTGCAGTTTCAGTATTATGAGGATTGATCTGAGGTGGTGGATCGACTCGAGGAAGATGAAATTTAGAGAAATCAATCACCAGTGGAGCGATAATATCTGATGGAGGTGGGGGATCGTCTGGTGAAGATTGAGTTCCTTGTGTTGATATTGAAGGACCTGCACTTGATGTGGGTATTGGTGAGTTTGGAGCAGGTGAGGTAGGTGATGGGGTCTCATTTAGGGATGGAGTGTTGATTTCCGGAGCTGTGATTGATTGAGCATCTGCCGGAGGTGGGGGTGGAGGTGGGGGTGTAGGTGGAGGCGGGGGTGGGGGTGGGGGTGGAGGTGGGGGTGGGTGTCTGACGTTGTGATATTCATCATGGAAGTGTTGGAATAGGATTTCAAGATCATTCAGAGAGTATGAATGGTTAGTGGAGGTTGTGGGTAGAGGTCTTTCAATGCCAGTTGAGCTTGAATCAAGCAAGAATGTTTCATCAAATGAGACATTGACACTTTCTCTGACCATTCTTGTAGAGCGGTTGTATACTCTGAATGAGGCTGAATCCTTTGAATAGCCTATAAAGACTCCTTCCTTGGCTTTCTCTTCAAACTTGTTGAGTTTCTCGTTATCAGATAGGATGAAGCATCGACTACCAAAGATGTGGAAGAAGTTAACATTTGGTATTCGATTGTTGATTAGCTCATAAGGAGTTTTGTTGTATGTTTTGTTTATGATTGAGCGGTTCTGTGTAAAACAGGCGGTGCTGATGGCTTCTGCCCATAACGACAGAGGAAGTTTTGAAAATGAAAGCATCGTACGAGCAGCTTCCACTAAAGTGCGGTTTCGTCTTTCAACAACACCGTTCTGTTGAGTAGTTCGTGCAGCGGAAAATTGATGGGTGATGCCAGCAGATTCAAGATAAGAGTCAAGGACCCGATTCTTGAATTCAGTACCATTGTCGGTACGGATTGTTTGAACATTTAATTCCAGGTTTACTTGAGTTTTCTTGATAAATGAGATCATGATCTCTGCGGCTTCATCCTTTGAACGAAGGAAATAAACCCATGTGTATCTGGAATAGTCATCAACAATAACCAAAACATAACGTTTTCCTGCAAGACTGTGAACGCTCATTGGACCGCATAAGTCCATATGAAGAAGTTCAAGAGGTTTGGAAGTACTGGGAGCAGGTTTAGGTTTGTGAGACTTTTTGGTCATTTTCCCTTTTTCACACGAAGAACATTTGTGATCTTTGTCAAAGGCAACATCAGGCAATCCCGACACATGACCTCCTTTTACGAGTTTGTTCATGGTTTTAAAGTTGAGATGAGACAAACGTCGATGCCATAACCATGACTCATTGGCAGTAGCTTTAGACACGAGACAGACTTCTTCGGTTGTACTCAGGTCATTAAGATCAATAGTGAAGAGGTTTGTGTCACGAGTTCCAGTTAGAAGTTCATCCCCGTCATATGTCCGAATGGCACACTTCTTTGTGCGAAAGTTTACTTCTAGAGTCTTGTCACAAAATTTTCCGATGCTGAAGAGATTATGTGAGAGGTCTTCGACAAAGGCAACATTTCTGATTATCAGGTTATGGCAGATAAGATCACCAAGACCTAAGATGGCTGCTAAGTGATCATTTCCAAATTTGACTGTTCCTAAGTATTTTTCACAAAAGTTGGTCAGGAGATTTTTGTTTCCTGTCATGTGCCTCGAACAGCCCGAGTCGAGGTACCACACATTCTCATTTTCATCATTCTCAGGAATGCCCAGTGCAGCTCTGAGTTCGTTAGATCTCGCCATGAGAGTCAGGCTTGCTGTGCATTCCTCTTCCTCTTGATCATCAGAGTCCTCCAACCACTGTAGATCCTCAGCCAGTAGAACTTTCCCATTTTCAACTTGTTTGGCCATGAGAATTTTCCGTTTAAAGTATTCTGATTCCTTCACCTTTGGCTTATGGCATTCTTTGGCAAAATGGCCAGTCAGACCACAATTGTAACATTTCTTAGGTGGCTCAGTGGAGGAAGATGAGGATTTGTTGTTCGGGGTTTGAGAAGAGGAATTGAATTTGAAATTTGAGGATGATCTAAGATTGTTGTTGGTTGGTTTCTTATAGTACTTCTTGTTATAGGAGGAAATGAGAGCCAAGGCTTGACGAACTGAGTCGATTTCATCTTGTGACCCCGCTGGGATCAGAGTTTCTGGTTCTTCATGTACCACCTCTTTTGTTTGTGCTGCAACCATTGCTTCGTTGATACCTTTGTTAAGAGCCAGATTTTGTTTGGTCAACATTGCCAAGGTGTCTGTCATATCTTGCCTGTTTTTGACGATTCCTTTCACCATAGGCTCGTTTAGATGTAGGTACTCATATAGTTCATGAATATCTATGGAGCTCAAATCCTTGTGCTGCATTGCACTGTTTCCAAACATCTCCCACTCCGGTAGTAGGGATTGGATGAATTTGATGTTGATCTCAAGCTTCTCTTTGATGAGGTTGTTCTTTCGGAGATCGTTGAGCATGTTGCAGAATCTAAGATACGTTTCCCCTAGTTCTTCCATTGGGGTAGCTTTGAATTGACCATAGGCGTTTAAGGTCGAAACCATCTTTGCTTTATTACCCAGGTCAGTACCCTCCATTTGCTTTTGAATTTCATCCCAAAGCTCTTTCCCCGTGCTGAAACTATCAAGGCTGCTGTAGATTTCATTTGTTATGCCTTGTAGCATGTAGGAGTGTGCGAGCACATCCGCCCTAGCCCTATCCTTTTGCTCTTGAGTGTATTCCGCCGGGGGAATTTCGATTACACCTCCAGGTATTGCTGGTTCGGTGTTTAGTGCTGGAGCCACAGCACGATAGAACTTAGCGGGTCCGTTTGTAAGGGATTCAAGGATAGATGGACCAGCTTGTTGGCTCAGGATGAAATGGAGAAACCGTTTCTTCCATTGACCGTATTCTCCTCGGTAGAGAACAGGTGGTTTCGTGTCTGATCCAATGGACAAGGCGTCCTTGGAAGTCATATCTTGTTGGAAGAAAGAACGACCGAAAAAAAAATATTTAAATATGGAAAAGAAGTTCGGGCCGAAGTACAAAAGAAGTTCGGGCCGAGGTACAAAAGAAGTTCGGGCCGAAGTACAAAAGAAGCTCGGGCCGAAGTACAAAAGAAGTTCGGGTCGAAGTGTAAAAGAAGTTCGGGCCGAAGTTCAAAAGAAGTTCGGGCCGAGGTAGTGAAAGAAGTTCGAGCCGAAGAAGGGTTAAAATTCGGGCCGAAGTTGTGGTGTGAAGTTCGGGCCGAAGTTGTGATGAAGTTCGGGCCGAAGTTGTGATGAAGTTCGGGCCGAACTTGTTACTGTTCTCGGGCCGAACAATTTCTTGAGCAGAACAGTTACGAGCAGACCCTGAAAACCCACTAATTTGATCCTAAAATGCTCGTTTCTTGCCCAAATTCACTGATTCTGATAGCAAACTGACCCAAATACTATTTTCTTCAATCCATTGCAACTATATTACTCAAAAACAACCTAGATCTATTCGAAAATTTGAATTTAGAGGGTTTTTGAAGCTTTAATGGTTTTTCCTAAAACCCTTAATTCTTCATCAGTATGGATTAGATTCGATCCTAGCTTGATTCTAAGCTTAATATAACAATAAAAGGAAGCTATTCAATCCATAATAACAAGAAATAATACCTTAAATCTGATTTTTGATCTTAAACCCCTTTTTCTTCAAAAACCTTCAAAAACCCACTGATTCTTCTGATTTTAACACCAATTGATGGATTTGGATCGTTTTCAAGATGAAATTATGCTCTGATACCAATTGAAAAGCACAATAACACTGAATCAATCCATTTAGTGAGGTTTGATGATGATTTTGGTGATAAAAGTGAAGAAGGAGATTAGGGTTTTAGAGAGAGAAAGTTAGAGAGATGGTAGAGAGAACAATTGCTGGAAATGAGAATTTGATTAATGGCAAAAGTTAAAGTTTTAAGCCTTACATGTTGGTATTTATACCATGGCTTAAAACTTGGTTAGTTAGGACTAATTCCTAAACAAAACTTAACATCTATACAATGTTTCACTTTTACCCCCTACACTATCTATTACAACTTTATAGTACCTAACACAAACCAACGACATTATTGATAGTATTAGCTACTTGCTAGTGGACCAAGCATTTGTTTTACGCTTGCCCAGTCAGCTCAAATATGTGGTGTTCGATTTGACTCAAGTAAATGGAATAGAATAAACAGATTCTTGCAAGGGCAATTGGGGGTTCGATTTGGTTTATTTGGAAAACTAGAAACAAGTTGATTTTCAATCATACGATCATTTTGGTTTCGGGCATTCAAGATGAGATGCAAGTTATGACTTATTCCTAGATGAAATATAAGACGTACTTTAAAAAATTATCATGGACGGGTTACCCCGTCGGCTTCGGGTAGAAAAATCCCCGTGCGGGTACAGGTTACCCGATGGGTATTTGTTCAAAAGTTCAAAAAAAAAATATACTAAACACAACACATGTGGTTGGTGTATTTTAATACACACATACATGCATCTATGTTGATTGATGGATAATAACTTGTTATGTGGAGAGAGTACACTTTTATAGATGTGAAAGTTTGTTTATGAGTTGTATTATAGCAATGTGAGATCTTATTTTCTTTGTTGTTGTCCCATATAACTTCAAGAAAGAACAAATCATGTAGAATTACACTATAAAAAGGGAAGGGCATAGATAAATAAAAATTAAACTTTGTCTTAGTATGTAGTATGCAATATACATAGAATTTGTACATAAAATATGTATATTCGGGTATGAAACGGTGCGGGTAGAGGAATACCCGTACCCGACCCGTCCCCGCTTCGGGTGTAAAAGTCAATACCCTTCCCCGCCCCGTTATCCGTTTAAGCGGGTAATACCCGTCCCGTTAGGGTCGGGTACCCGCGGGTACCCGAATCCGTGGATAAAATTGGCATCTCTAATCATGGTCTTGTGGTGTTTTCGTCATTTCATTTGCATTAAATTTTTCTTGTATTGGTCCTCTAAATCCTCGCAAGTGTACAAGCTCCCCTTTGTAGCATTTTTTGACGATTTTAAAACAAAACTTGGCTAGTTGACTTTTGACCAAGCAAGATATTAGTTCAACTTCTAAACATTACAATAATATATCTGTCACCCGTGTTAAGCCCACAGAAATCTTAGCCGCCTGTTGGAAAATGTGGGCTTCGGCCCACCAAAACAAATAATTGGCCCGTCCGGTCACAGTAGAAACACGCTGGTTCGTTCGGTTCCATGATGGTGATTATATCCGACGACCCTAAAACCAATAATCTCATATGCCTCCTAAAACTAGGATGGCAATTGGGTTGGGTTTGAGTTAGTGGGTTCAGGTTGGCGGGTTGAAAGCAGTCAACCCGAACCTAACATGTTAGAAAATATTGGGTCAGAAAAATAAACCTTAACCTATACTCATTTAAACCAAGGTAACCTAGACCCAATTTATCTAACCCATATAACTTAACAAGTTAGTGAATTAAGTGGGTTAGCGGGTCAAAACCAGTTTGGCGGAAATTACATTCTCATGGAATGACATAACTTGCTATTCTTATTTATAGAGAAACTGTGTCAAATTTGAGACTATTAAATAAGAAATTTTTGCACCTCCCTAATTTACAACCATTTTAGTTAGAGAAAATATGCCAAAATTTAATTGCGTGAGTTTGAATGAGGAATATAAGCTTGAAAGGTCAAAAGAATGGAAATATTGTAGACATGATAACTGCTTTAAGGGGGTGTCCTATATTATTTATGGTACTTCTTAGTATTACATATATATTTTTAAAAGTCTTTAAAAATTAAACGGGTTGACGGGTAGACCCGATTTTACATAAGACAACCTGAACCCAACCTGATTTATAAACAGGTTGGACAGGTTGACATGTTTTTGACCCGAACTCATTTATGGTCAACTCATACCCGACCTTTTCCGTGTTGGGTTCGTGTTGGGTTGCAGGTCGTGTCAGGAATTGCCACCCCTACCTAACACAACCGATTACCTCGATTCTGCAATTAGCCTGTTTAAATGACCCACCTCATTTCCTCGATTCAAGCAATTAGCCTCCCTATAAGTGCGTTTGTTTAATTTTAAGTATTTTTAAATTTGAAATCTTTGTATATTTAATTTTAAGTGTTTCCTCGATTCAGGTATGTTTGTTTAACCTGTTTTACTTGTATCATCTTTTTGACGTTTCTTTGAAATGCAGTCTCAGGTTCCATTATTGGATATTTAATCTATTATTTTTAAACAAACGATTTTGGAGGTTAATCTTGCATTATCTTGTGGATTGTAGTATGTATATGTTTATTGCTGTCTGTATGTGTTTATTGGTTGGTGGGTTATTTGCAAACCAGAAACTTGAAACTTTTATGGCTGCATATGAATCATTAATCTGTAATCTGTAACAGATTAATTATAATCTAAGAAACAGGAGACTGTTGTTATTATGCATAATTCTTTCTGACATTTAAACTACATTCTCTCAGTGATGTGTCAAAGTGTAAAGTTGCCCATTTTGCTTATTTGTATCTAAATTCATGCTTTAGGGATTATTGAGTAAGGATTGAAGGTAAGTAAATCGTAATGTGTAAAAAGGCGACAAAATTTTAAGTATTTATATCTTTTAAGTTTCGGTTATTTCTCAAATGGCTCAAATTATTAAATTATACTAAAGACGGGTCAAAGGGGCTTGAAAGTTGGCACTAAAGGTTTTTTTTAAAGCCTACAACTTTGTAATCACTGATTCACTTCATCCAAAAATTTTGGATCAATTAAAAAGCCTCCTTCTAAATTCACTTTAAAGTAAAAAAGTAATGATGATCACAATAATTAGAAAAGTGTATAAATGATGATTAGTGATTACTAACAATGATTGAGATGATGATTAATAATAATCTTTTTTTTCCACCTTCCTAGTAATTAAAATGACAATTTTTTATATAAAAAGTAATCAAATATTAAAATATTCATAAATTAATAAAATACAATTAACATAAAACTAACATTATATAAAAACAGGTTCGGGATCATTGTAATATTTGTAAAACTCTTCTTGACAACTAACATACGAGTTTGTCCATCCAGATTTTTTTTAACGACACATATTCTACTCTTAATGTCTACGACGGGACTTGAACCTTTAAGCTTTAGGTCATGAGCAACACCTTACTCCTTCCACCATAACCACTACACTCCGATATGTCTTCGTGACGACTAAATTGAACAATAACGTAAAAAAAGAAAAAAGACTCCCTCTAAATTCACTTCAAAGTAAAAAAGTAATGATGATCATATTTTTTTTTTTTTGGAAACGGCAAATATATTAATAAGGCCCGAACTTAGCAATACACTAAGACGGGAAAAAAACAAAACACAAAGTTACAATTACACCAAAAAAGGAGAGATCCCCCAATCAACCGAATTACAATTAAATTTGCTCCTATGTTTTAACCACAAAAATGAGGTTGAGATGATATCTCCCGCAATTACCGAGTAGGACTTTTGAATGTTGTTAAACACCGCATCGTTCATTGCTTTCCAAACACACCAAATCAAGCTTTGAATAATTGTTGACAATATTTTTTTCTTTTTTGGACAATTACTCCATCCGCAACCGAATTCGATTAGTTATTTCACAGATTGAAAAGAAGGAAGCGAGATTCCAACCCAATTAAAAATCCATGCTAGTACTTCTAATACGCGTGGGCACCGCAGAAAAACATGTTCAATATCTTCATCACAGTTGTTACAAACTTTACAAGTACTAGAAACGACAATACCTCTACTTACAAGGCATTTTGCAACCGGGATACGGCCCAAACCAACTCTCCACACGAAACAGTTTACTTTTAGGGGGGCGATTCTTGACCAAGGCATGTTAACATATCCTTTAGTTGTCAATTTTTTGTCAATCCAACTCCGAACATAATGAACCGCAAATGATCCGTCAGGGGATACCATGCATTTTAAAGTATCGGGCGCATTTGAGAGCCGAATATGACAGATTAGATGCAATAGAGAGATATACTCATTAATGACAATGTGGTTGTTAAAACCGTGCAGCCAGTCCCAAGACTTTTTAATTAAATTTTTTTGGAGTGTGCCGAGCATGTGCGAAAAATAGAAACGGAACAAATATTGAATAATCATATTAATATATTTATTTACTTGATGCATAAACCGAACAAATATTGTCAAGTAATATTCTCGTGTGAGAGAAAACATTCTCTCTCTCTCTTTTTTTTTTTTTTATTAAAAAAAAGGATCAACTAGGGAAGAGCTTCGGCATAGCCATCACCCCTCCTAGAGAACCTGAAATATATATATAGATAGAATCAAACATACATCAGTTCTCAAAAGCCCAAATACAAACATACACATACAACCACAAACAAAACTGCCAAAACTAAACAAACTAGCAAACTAAGAATGAATATTCATCTTAATTTGCCATTCACTCTCAATTTTCAGAATATTCCTTGAGGCTTTCACATGTAGACTCAGCAGCCAATACTTGATCTGATCTTTGATAACACTGATGAGAACATCAACCGGCCTGCAAATACCCTTGAAAATTCTTTCATTTCTTTCCCTCCATATAAAATACACTGCTGCAGCTAACACAGTCCTTCTCAGAATACTATTAATACTTTTATTACAAGAATTATGGGCAAAGCTGTCAACAATGTTCTCCAAATCATTATTTATAATACTTGGTTTGATTATTGTTAGGTACTAAATATGTTGTAATAGTTAGTCTAGGGGGTAAATGGTAACATTGTATAGATGTTAAGTTTTGTTTAGGAAATGGTCCTAACTAACCAAGGAATTAAGCCATGGTATAAATACCATTGTGTAAGGCTTAATTCATAACTTTTGCCATTAATCAATTTCACATTATCCAGCAATTGTTCTCTCCCATCTCTCTACTTTCTCTCTCTAAAAGCCCTAATCTCCCTCTTCACTTTTATCACCAAAATCATCATCAAACCTCTCTAAATGGATTGAATCAGTGTTATTGTGCTTTTCAATTGGTATCAGAGTATAATTTCATCTTGAAAACGATCCAAATCCATCACTTGGTGTTAAAAACAGAAGATCAAGAGGGTTTTTCAAGGTTTTTGAAGAAAAAAGGGGTTTAAGATCAAAAATCGGATTCAAGGTACTAATTCTTGTTATTATGGATTGAATAGCTTCATTTTGTTGATATATTAAGCTTAGAATTAAGTTAGGATCGAATCTAATCCATTCTGATGAAGAATTTGGATTTTTAGGAAAAACCATTAAAGCTTCAAAAACCCTTTAAATTCAAATTTTTGAATAGATCTAGGTTGTTTTTGAGTAAAATAGTAGTAGTGGATTGAAGGAAATAGTATTTGGGTCATTTTGCAAAAAGAATCGAAGTTTTTGGCTAAGAAACGACCATTTTAGGATCAAATTAGTGGGTTTTTCTGTTCTGTTCGTCACTGTTCTGCCAAGAACAATTTCGGCCCGAGAACAGTAACAAGTTCGGCCCGAACTTCAACCCAAACTTCGGCCCGAACTTCAACCCAATCTTCGGCCCGAACTTCAATCAAACTTCGGCCCGAACTTCTTTCAACACTTCGGCCCGAACTTCAACCCAAAGTTCGGCCCGAACTTCACCCCGAACTTCGGCCCGAACTTCACCCCGAACTTCGGCCCGAACTTCACCCCGAACTTCGGCCCGAACTTCTACAACTTCGGCCCGAACTTCTACACAACTTCGGCCCGAACTTCTACACAACTTCGGCCCGAACTCTTTCTACACTCGCGTGACAAAAGGGGCTGTACTGTAACGGTCATAACTTTCAGCTCGGGTGTCCGTTTCGAGCCCACGAGTAACCAAATCGAAGCTAAAGACGAAGGCTACGACGTGATAAACGCTTGAATACCCAACTTGCCGGCCCAAAAACGCTTGTTTCGATTGCTTAATTTGCGTTTTTGTGATTTTTCGGTCAATTTCCAAACTTCGTTTAGCCCCAGTTTCTAACCCGATCTTCGTTTTTCCCTAATTCGAAAATCTTAGGCACATTTAAAGTGTACTTTATCATCTGGAATAATCATTTTATGATTTCGGTAATTTTGAATTTTTGAAGACCAATTCACGGTCTACATCACATATTCTATTCCAGAACCTTCTCATTCTTAAAATTTTGTTTACCTCGTTTCAATCAAAATTCCCGTGAATTGTTCTTAACATGACTTACAAAGAAACATTTTCTGCCGGGACGAATGCCCAGGAGGATAAACAGTGCATTGCCAACCTGGCAGTCATGGCAATACCAACTGAGGCTACAGCTGTGTTGGGCATTCCAAAAATTGATGAAAATGAGGTACACTCTGTTTCCCTTGACTCTTCATTATCTGATTCAGACACTGATAAATCAGAGAATTCCTTGTTTAATGAAAAACTTTTTACTAAAATTGATGAGAAATCACATTTGACAAAACAAATAACTGATTTAGAATCTGAAAAATGTCAACTCTTAAATGATTTGAGTGAATTAAGTCAAGTTTCTCTTCAAATAACTCAAGTAAACAAGGAATTACAAAATCAGTTGTCTACATCAAAATCAGTTTTTCAATTTCAAATTACTGAGTTACAAAATTATCTACAAACACAAATAAATACAACGAATGCATCAAATACAAAAATCCTAAAATTAAAAGATGAAAATTTAACCTTTCGTCGCCAACTTGAAACTCTTGTTCCTCAAGTAAATCAAATTAATAATTCAAATCAAAAAACACAAGAGTTACAACAACAGCTGTCAACATTTCATGCTGCTCACACCAGTGAAGTAAATCGTCTAAATCACATCATTAATACAAAAAATCTTGAAATTTCGAACCTAAAGACGATGAAGACGGTGTCAAGTGATAAAGACGACTCCAAGCAGCTGATAAATGATTTAGCTATTCAACTCAGTCGAGAGCAAACATGGATGAAGTCTGCTGATATCAAGATGAAAGACTACCAAGATAAGTTGAAGACAGCTGATAACGAAATTCAAAAACTAAATGAACAAATCACAAACATAACAAACTGCTTTAAAAAGGAAATCGATGAACAATCAGCAACCATACACAGTCTTACTGTCAAGAAAGAAAATGCTGAAGAACACATCTCAAAACTGGAACAGACGATTGTGAAAGCTGGTCACACTGAACAAACGATAAAATTAAACCAACCAAAAGAGTTCAGATCGTTCAAGTCAAAAGTGGGTCTCGGAGCTGAGAATACCCGCCCTCTGGAAAAAGCTGCAGATGTTCTCCCAACATTATACAACTATGACTACATGAACTTGGGAATCTGGCAAAGCTTTCTTCATATGCCGGACGAAGAAGCAGAAATCGAGAAGTTCAACAGAGAAAAGAAGGAACACGCTTAAATCAGCTTTAACTATTCTGAATTGAACTATACATATGAAAAGAATAAAGCAAAATTTGAAAACAATGAGTACTTCCCGATTGTCACACCAGAAGAATTTTCCATCTCTGAAAATGAAGTTTTAAAACAAACAATTGAACCAAAGCTTTATGTTCCACCGTTGATTTTAGAAAAGAAAATTGTTCAACTTGAATCTGAAATTGATGAAACCCACAAAGCATTTGACAAAGAAAAGGAAAATCTTCAAACAAAAATACATAATTTAGAGGACACCATTTTAGAATTAAAAACTACAACGAACAATACTGTTTCTCAAAATTCTAAAGCCTCTTTATGAGGACCAGCACCAACAAACCCAGTTCCAATCATCTTGAGGAGAAACTTTAATTCACCTGTCCTAAATGCTTCCATTAGTACTTTAGAGCCTCGGAGCAAGGAGCCCAAGCCCAATGGAGTCAAAGGAGATGTGCAGTCTAAGAAGCCGAGTTCGTCTAAGTCTAGCACGCCTAAGAAGCCTTGCGAGCTTAAGAAGTCTAGACCATATACGTCTTCAATTTCTTCTTCCACTGTTAAAATTAACAATAACAACTCCAAAAAATTTAAATCTCCGGCACTTGCATTTGGAACTGTGTATGATGCTTCTGTTTATCGTCCTGTAAATTACTCACCTGATTTTGGTAATGTGTGTGTCAAATCTGAAAAACTTGGTAAAAAGATATTGAGAGATAAATCTACAAATAAACAAATTTCTCAGAATGATGATCGATTTTTTGTTAAGCTAAATGCTCCACGTGGTTTAAAAATCAATGTTTTCCATAAATCTGGTAAAATTATAAAATCATGCAAAACATGTTTTCCACAACCATGCAAGAAATCTGTCTCTCATCCACACAAACCAAATAAAAAAGGTTCATCTTCACATGCTTCCAAAAAGGCGAAGAGTTCTTCCAAAACCCCACCAATCTCTGATAAACACTCGTCTTCTCGTCGCAAAGTTTCTCGAGGATCTTCCGCACCTAAGCCAAAGTCTTCAGGTTCCTCAAACAGCGACAACAAAACAACGACCAAATCTTCCACGTTTGTGAAATACACATGGATCAAAAATGAAAAATCTCATTGGATTATCCAATCCTCTGAAAAATCTTTAAAATGGGTAGTTAAATCCAAAACCTCTGAACTGCCTCCTTGCAGTTCTCCAAAGCTCTAAATTTATCTTAAAACAATTTTACATAAAACATCTGTCACTAATCGTATAGGACCCATACATAATTGGGTACCAAACATGTTTTAATTGTTTTATGTAGAATTACCAGAAAGGTGTTTGGAGTTTGGAGAATGACTTATACACATTTCAGTGTATAACTCGCATTTCACCAGAATGACTTATATACACATAGGTATATGACTCGAGCTTCATCAAATGGCTTATACATACTTCAGTGTATAACCCGCTCTTCATCAGCATGGCTTTCAAGTACTTCAGCTTGAAACCCGGTTCTCAATGAAAGATGGCTTCTGATCAAAACAGATTCAGAACCCGCTCTTATAAGAAACGACATATCTCAATCAATCTTAACCGCAAAACCTCTCCTTCAACCCTCCGACGATATATAAGGTACGTCCTTAGATCTCAAAACTTGTCAATTACTTTTGTTTTGTCGAGGGGGAGAAATATTAATTCTAGGGGGAGAATTATTATTTCTAGGGGGAGAAAATTCAGAAAAACAAAAACAAAATACCCAAATAAAAAGTTTTATGTTTGTAACGTTAATCATAAGTTGTTGTAATATCCGTAAACGATCTCTTTTCTAGTTCTCTAGTAAAGATTGCATCTGTTTATTACAAATTCTTTTAATTCTCGTTACTTACTACTTTAAAAGACATACTTTCCCATGGTTTGCCAGATCCGGCCACACCTTCCCAGGGAAATATTTCAGCTAACTGGTAAATGTGAGAGTTTAGGTCTAGGGTATAGTAATAGGTGAGTGCAAGGTGATGTGAAAACATGATAAATCAAAGAAAACACACCTTATGAGTGCATCCAAACCGAAAACAAACCGGGCAACCAATTAAATAGGTGATCATTCATTCGTTGAATGTTTCACTAGACTTTACTGGCCCAGTAAAGCAAATGCACGTCACCACCAACTACTCAAATTCCTCTCAACAGGGATTTGTTTCATTTCATCAGGGGTTGTAGCACAAAAGCTACTGACTACTCATTCGGAGTATGTCGGTATTGAATAATAATAACCTCCTGCCCCGGGTTAAGTGTCATTTGTATGCACAGTGTGTCTAGTTCTCACCCTCAAGAACCTTCCAATATAGGACACTTGCACTATAAAAATGGATCTCAGTGAATCCATCGGAACACTTGTAGTGGCATCACAATCTGATGTTTCACGAGGATCGAGTGGAAATCCTGCTAGAGCTAAAATCACGCCAACTCTAAACGCAGGTCACACATTTGAATCAACGGTTGTGCAAACGACTACAGATTCATACCGTGTGCTAACGGATACTCTATGTGAGTCCGGTGTTACCTTAAAAGAACAAGTTGCTGTGCCTTAAACTTCAAAATCATTCAGGCAACAACTTATACCGGAAACACATAAAATTCCGATGAAAAATCCATGTGAACTAAAATGCAACATCTTGAAAACTGATTAAAATGCACATGAGCGTAATAGTCCACTCTCAAATTACTCCTATGATCTGCTAAACCCAGCATGATCTTCCCCGGAGCCACCGACAATATAGGAACTAAAAAGTGAGGGTCCCTAGGTCTAGGTGAGCAGAATCAAGTATCATGGGATCTTGATTGGGGTGCGCTGAGGTAAAAATTGAGAGGGGGTATGAAGTATGGGGTGCAAATCAGCTTATCACATGGTAAAAACAAAAATGAGGGTGTGGTTGAAAAATAAAAAAATGAGTTGAGTGAGGAGTGTGTGTGAAAGGGTTAAAAGAAAACGGAAAACCCTCCCTAAACCGAACAAATGACCGGGTAACCTCATCTATATCAGATCGCATATGTTGCTTTCTGATTAAGACATCATGGACCCAGTGATGCAATGCACAACCCCCACTGACCACTCAAGTACAAAAAGTACTTGTTTCAAAATCACGGAGATTACCACATCCACTATCGACATCTCATTTGGAGATTGTTGATATTGAAAAAGAGGACCCACCTCCAGTCCTCGCCTTCGTTTGTCCACGTATAGAGTCTAGAACCGAATTAAATTTCTCTAGGACACAGGCACTCTACCAAGCATATCTTTGAGATATTGCTGGAACATTCATAGTGATACCAAAATTATTGGTATTCCACGATGATTGAATGGAAATCCTACCAGTTCTAACATCAAAGCCAACACTGAACGTAGGTCACACAGTTTCTGTAACTGTTGTGCTAACAGGCAATCTATGTGATCCTGGGTTACCCTGATACATTCTTGTGCGAAGATCAGACGACCGTACTCCATTCTTATCAACAACGGTCACTATGTCTGATAGAAAATCTGATGACTGTACTTCAATCTTATCAACAACAGTCAATAAATCAGATAAGGGATTCTATGACCGTACTCCAACATTATCAACAACGGTCAGAAAATCCACAACATATCAACATTCCGCACTGCTTCAACTTCAACAAACATCAGGAACCAAGGATCTGCAGCAAATCGACAAACGCCACAACTTCAAGAAAGGACTTCCGCTGCTAACCGCTCTATCTATGGGTCTACTTTCAGTCGATTTGCATGAAGTCTTCTGGAATACTTTATATTGGTTGAAAAGCCGATTAAAAGTATATCTGTCACCGATGATCAAAGGCTGATGCTGTTTTATCAACAAAACTGCTCAACGGTTCAATTCTCAGCTCCAGCCTTACAATCACAGAAGTCTTCAAAGATATGCAACCTAGTCTACTATTACAAAGGGGGAGATTGTTAGGTACTAGATATGTTGTAATAGTTAGTCTAGGGGGTAATAGTGTAACAATGTATAGATGTTAGGTTTTATTACCAAAATGGTCCTAACTAACCAAGAATTGAGCCATGGTATAAATAACAAAGTGTAAGGCTCAATTCTTTAACTTTTGCACAATAAACATTTCACATTTCCAGCAAATTGTTCTCTCTAACTTCTCTCTACTTTCTCTCTCTAAAACCCTAATCTCCTTCTTCACTTTTATCACCAAAATCATCATCAAACCTCACTAAATGGATTGAATCAGTGTTATTGTGTTTTTCACTTCCTTTTACATTTCTCATCATGTATGTCCGTTTTAACAACCATTTTCTGCAATTGAATATGAATTAATAATACAGAATGGTAAAAAAAACATGTTTGTGTTGATGAAAATGGTGAAAAAGTATTAGCTTTTCTGAAATATTAGTATTAAAAGTTTTGAAATTTTACCTTGCTTTCAGGCATGTTAGTGAAGGTGTGTTGAAGAATTAAAGAGAAAATATTGAATTAAGATGAGGAATATCAAATGTGAGTGTGTTTGTGTGTGTTTTATAAAGAAAATAGAAGGTGGTAAGAAAGCCAAAATAGTGGTTTGACAATTACTAGTTGACCAAATATTGTTAGAAAGCGATTACTATGTCATATAGCCAAAACAACATTCAAATTCTTGCAACAGAAAATTGGTTAAAATATATAATATTATAAGACTTAAGACTAAGCTTTCATTAATTAAATGGACATATGAGAAATCATAGTACGATTTTGCTGATTTCATCCCATTTAATCATAGTTGGGTCAACTTGGGTTTTGTTGTCATCATCAACCAAACGGACCGAACTAAAAAAAACTTGGTCGAACACAAAATAGGTAAACTTAGGGGTGGCAATCCTGACACAACACGTTACCCGACACATATTTAAGGGTTTGTGTTGAACCCAAATGGGTTCAGGTAAAAAATAGGTCGAACCTTCCAACCCGCTTATAAATCGGGTCGGGTTCGGTTTGACTTATGTATAAACGGGTCAACCCGTCAACCCGTTTAGTCATATAACTTTTTTTCTAAAATGATGTAACTATTATAAAATTCCCTAACCCGTGCCTAAACATCTTTACATTGTTTGACATTTCAACTCCTCACGATTGCTATTGTATTTTAGTCTTTTTTTTTATTTTTGACTGTTAAGAATATCTAATAACTTAGTTCTATAAAGGTATATTCAAGGTAATCCTTGATTATTATGTAGTCCTAAGAGATAAATTTTAGTCATTAGATTAAAAAATTTCTTAACCACCACTATATTCATTCTCAAATTGAATCCACTCATAGCCGTCGATCCGTGTGCGCGCTTTCGAGATATATATATAAAGCAAACGCTTTATTATTTCAAAAAGAACAGTTGGAGACTATCATAATGACAGGATTTTCTAGGTTTTCAAATTTAAAACGACAAATATATGTTGGCATGAGTATTTTATCCAAAAGATTTAGTCTTCATGTACGTAAGAGTTATCCAGAAGTATTGTAACACCCCGAGACCCGGCCTAGCAATTTTAAAGTTGTCGGTAAGTTTATTTTATTATTTATAATTTTATAGAATTTTATTTGATTTATTAGAATTTTTAACCACGAGGTTAAAAATTAGCAAAACTGAGATAGATATATATTAGCATGATTTTTATATATCTGGTTTCACTTTTGAACCGGGTTCCTAGTTGTATTTTTAGTTATGAAATCAGAGTTCGTTTAAGATTCCAAATTAAACAACGTATTTTAGTTTAATATTGTTTTATTAAAATAAAATGACCACCTTATGATTTACACGTGTGAGGTACTTGAGTCTTGGATAAAATTGTGTTTTCAACTCAATCTCACTCTTACTCTCGTCTCTGTCTCACGCAAACATACAAACATACCTAAAAAAAAATTGAATATTGAATCTTCTAGTTGAAGTTCTTGGTGATTTTCAAAATTGAAGCTTTTAACTAGTAAGTAATCTTCTCCTTTGATTAGGATTAATAGTTCTTAATTGTTCTTGCTTATTTGAAGAATTAGGGTTTAGTGTTCTTGGTGGGTTTTGATCAAAAACCGAAATTTATGATTTCTTAAGGTTAGGTTATGATGGTGAAGTGTTATGCTTGCTAGATAATTGATTGAAACATTCAAATTGAACCTAATTTATAGTTGGTAACTTTTGGTCAAGAACCCTAATTTCTAAAATTGGGGGTTTTGTGTTAATTATGATTGTTTTAGGTTAAGTGGTTATGTTTAGAACTATAATTGATATTGATAATTAGTTGTAACCTAAACTTGGTAGAATTTTTAAAAGTTGGAATGAATTGGAAGAATGAAAAAAAAAAAAAAAAAAAAAAAAAAAAAGAAAAAGAAAAAACTAGTAAGTTAAATTATTGACTTTTGACTTAAAGATGAGTCAAAGTCTTGTAAATTGATACTTGATTATGTTATATGATAATTTGATGAATTGAGAGGTTAGTTGGCATTTTAATTGTTATATAATAGAAATCGGGTTTTGACCCGTTTGGGGAGAAATAATGGTAATTGATTTAAATATGATTCTATTAGTCAAACTTTGACTTTAATTAGTCAAAGCGGTAATTTCAAGTAGTATGGTTGTAAGTGTACATAGAAATAAAAATCAGTTTTGACCCGTTTGGGTCAAAATGAAGATAATTGTTAAAAGTCATTTTTTAGTAGTTAACTTACGAATTCAAAATGGTGATTGTATATTACTAGATGCAAGTGTTTTTGTAGTTTAGTTAATTGAAATGTTTGATAAAACATGATTACTAATTCAGGTATTGTTTTGATTATCAGGAAAAGGAAAAGAGGCTCAGTGATATTAGACAACTGAGTGGAAAGAGACTTGGCAAAAGTGAGTGGATTTATAACCTTTGTATTGTTTAAATTGCAATGGTTATGGTTGCAATTGAAAGTGTTTAGTGCTGATTAGTTAAGTTTTGACCCCGTTAATGCTGATCAGCTAGTGCTGATTCAGTTAGTGCTGATCTGTTAGTACTTCTCCTTTACTTCTAGACCGGTATTAATGGTATAATGATAATTAACTGGCTATGTGTTAATTGAATGATATGTGCTCATGGAATCTGATATGTGCACATGGAAAAGAGTAGATGACAGTCTGCGTGGGGGGCTGGGCTTTCGTTTACTGTTAGACAACGGTAATTGTACCTTGGCATATGTGTTGTGTCTGAAGGAAGCTTTACCGTTGCTAATGAGTAAAGGGCTTCCGGTAAGCTGTTGTTAGGCCCACAACAGTTGTAAGGTTCTGCAAAACCGCCGGTCCTTTCATTATTTGTGAATCTGTGAAGATTGTGAATCTGTTAAGATTGCGAATCCGTGAAAATTGTGAATCGAGATTGTTGTACTTAGACAATATAAAATGTTATATTTTCATTCACTTAGCTTCGTGCTAATCCCCCACTATGTTGAATCTTTTACAGGTTGTAGACGGATGGGTCTTTGGAGAATATGATTAGGAATGATTGACCACGACTTATAGAAATGATTTTGATGTCGAGCCGTAATATTAAGTAACACTGTTTTGGAAATTTAACTTTTGTAAAATCATACATCTTATGTTTTTATAACTTGTGAAGAACGAGTTATATACATATATAATTTTGAAACGCTTCCGTATTTAAAAAAAAATAGTTCAGATTTTGCGGTGTTACAATTTGGTATCAGAGCCTTGATTTGGCGGTGTGTACATAGTTAGGTGTAGCATTCACAAATCTTGGCTCGAGTTTGGTCAAACATTCCTAGTGCGGGGGGATTAGGAAAGTGTAATTAGTATGACAGAGGTTAGTATGTAGAGTACTAACGGATTAAACTAACCCAATGGTGAGATGTTGTGATTGTTACAGGTATAGTTGATCTTGGTGATAATGTAGTGACCCAACCTACCGGAGAACCAGACATGTTTGGTACATCAGAGTATAAGAATACAGAACGGGAAGAGTATATTGTAAGAATGAAAAGCCGTAAGCAAGAGATGTGAAAGACGATCGATGAGTTACAACAGAACCGAATCAACCCGATGCCACCTCCACAATATTATTATTGTTATCCACCACCACAAGGCAATAATATAGTGGTATTACCAAACCAAGTGTCGCCATGAATTGGTTACAAGAGATGTTCTGAGTTCTAGATGCTTGTGATTGTGAGAAGGGACTTCGGGTGAGATATGCGCCTCGAGTATTAAAAGAAGATGTGATGATTTGGTGGGATTCTAAGATCGGGTACTTGACTACAACTTTAATGGATAATATCATTTGGGAACGAGTTCATCAAATGGTATGTGAAAATTACTGTAATATATTTTGGGACGAATAAGATTCGAAGGGAGATCATGGGATTGAGAACAAATGATCAGATGGTAGTTGATGAGTTGATCAAGCAGTTTGATGACAAGTTACGATTGTAAAGCAAGAAGTACCAGATGAGAAGTCAAAGTTACAACATTTTGATGCATTGTTGTCGGCTTATTGGAGTTTAGTAAGCAGGGATAAAGTAACTTTTCAGAAATCCAAAGATGACTATTCAAGTTTTCAACAAAATACATGGTGGCAAGGGAGTCAGAAATAGGGGAACATTGGGAAAAGCAGTCAAATACATGTTTGAGTCAGAAGTCCGAATGGTGCAACAAATGTAAGTTTTCTCCTTATGGAGCGTGTATTATTCAAACTATGAAGTGTAATTGTTGTGGTCAAAACGGGTACGGGATTAAAGATTGCAAACTTTCCCGAGAAGTTTGTTAGAATTGTCCAGAAGGAGGGGCATATAGCGGGTGATTGTTCTTCAGTAAGGAAATCGGGGTTTGGTTCTGGGTCGGGGTTGGTTGGCGGGTCATTATCATCCACGGGCTAAAAGAGAAAGGATTAATCTCCACCTGAGGGTAGAGCTTTTCAAATGACTGTGAAGGATGCCACATCTACCGATAATGATAACACGGGTATGTTTTTGATAAACTCGATACTGTACTTATGTTATTTAAATTTGAGAAAATTATCATGCATGCCTTGAGAGAAACTGTGATACGTTGAAATTAATTGTTTCTTGTGTTTCTTCACTTCATGAGAAATGAAGATGACTGGGAGTGTTTAATTCCAGTCACAATATATGTGACTGAAATTGAATTTGATTTCGATAAAAAAAATTACTGTAAAATTACTGAATGAAATGCATATAACTGAGATTGATGTAATCATACGTAAATATTGAGTGGTCCGGGTGGGACTAGTGACTAAAGTAAGGGAATGATCATTACCAAGGACAGCCGAGTCACACATAGTGACTTGCGGGGTGTAAGTTGTTCATTTAGTGTTCGTGTTATTCAATGTTTGAGCAGATAGCTCATTTATGTTTTGTGTAAATTGGTGATAAGTTAAAATTAACTGTTTGGGTTGTTCCCTTGCTTCACGAGGAGTGAACTTGATGAGTTATATGTCGGTCTCAGTCACAATATATGTGACTGCAGATCAATATGAGTATAATATTAATTATTGTAAACTCCTGAAATGTAAAACTTATAATTAAAAAAAATGTAATTATAGACGTTGGCTGAATAGTCTAAGTAAGACTAGCAGTTAGTATATGAAAGAGGAAATTCTTGCGGTGACCTGTTGTGTCACATGTGGTGACTTGTAGAGTGAAGGCCGAATGTATCGGTTCCATAAATGTGAATTTATTAATACCTTTGTTTTGGGTGTAAAATATGAATGATAGATATCTGAATGACCTGAAAGTATATATGATAAATTTGCCTAAAATGTCTCCCAAGCTAGAATTGGAGTATGAAAATTGATTTAATGAACCTAGATTGGTGATTATTTTGGGTTGTTTTGTGAATGATTGATTAGTGATATCCTCAACATGCTATAAAATTGGATTTAGTTATGAAAGTTACTTGAGAGAAGTGTTGGACAAGATGACATTGGACGTTGTTTCATGTGATAATAGATGCGAATTTTGATTAAGAAAGATATAATTTGAAATTTGTGGATTTTGACCGTAAGTTTGATACCGATGATTAAAATTTTGAGTATCGAGACAAGGTTAAACAGTAAAAGTGTACGGAATTTCGATGGAATGATGAACGAGATGTAAAAATTGTGGACTTTGAAATGATTGTTGTGACCGTAAGTAAAGAAACTTTGAGATTGTCTATGTTTTTGGATTATTAAAAGACATGTGAAGGATTATCTTAACTATAACTTGGGATTTATAATTGTTGTTATGCCTTAAAACTATGGAGACCTTATTGATTAATATGAGATGCATCGTTTACGCAGACCACAAAAGTATGTATACTATTATAAAGGAGATGATTAGAATGTATTAGAGGATTATGGATTTTAAAAGTGAAGAAAAGTTGTTAATGCCTATGCTTGGATTTGTAAGGAAATTATAGACAGTACTTAGTTTGGAACAAGTTGAGATAGTTTTGAGTTTGGATTGACTAGAATTATGTCAAGATGGATTTCATAAATGATTTCGATGATGTTAAGAGAATGGAGGAACCGTATGGGTTTTTATTACATGAATAAAGAAAACATTATTGCCTATGCTTCAAGATACAAGAAATCAAGAGAAAGTAACTATTTTATGTGAATTAGAACAAATTCGAAGGTGAGGATGAAATAAAATTTTAACAAAAATAGATTGATTTGATAATTTAGAGGATTAAAGATTAATCAATATCATATTGGGTACCGATATTTGGGAGTTTTTAAATTTGACTTTATTAGTGATTTAAAGAAAGAAAGATGATAAATGTTGCACAACTTGTTGGATGAGTTCATAATTGTGCACCGATTAAAAGAAATTGTCGAATACTGATTGAGGTAGTTGGAATATTTAGAGTTCTCAAGTGGGTATGAGAACATTGTGAGGATAATAGTTTGATGTGATGAATTAAGACTAAGAAAAAAAACTGTTAATTGATTAGTTTGAGTATGATCAGATTCCGAGGACGGAATCTTTTTAAGGGGGGTAGATTTGTAACACCCCGAGACCCGGCCTAGCATTATTAAAGTTGTCGGTAAGTTTATTTTATTATTTATAATTTTATAGAATTTTATTTGATTTATTATAATTTTTAACCACGAGGTTAAAAATTAGCAAAACTGAGATAGATATATATTAGTATGATTTTTATATATCTGGGTTCACTTTTGAACCGGGTTCCTAGTGGTATTTTTAGTTATGAAATCAGAGTTCGTTTAAGGTTCCAAATTAAACATCGTATTTTAGTTTAATATTGTTTTATTAAAATAAAATGACCACCTTATGATTTACACGTGTGAGGTACTTGAGTCTTGGATAAAATTGTGTTTTCAACTCAATCTCACTCTTACTCTCGTCTCTGTCTCACGCAAACATACAAACACACCTAAAAAAAATTGAATATTGAACCTTCTAGTTGAAGTTCTTGATGATTTTCGAAATTGAAGCTTTTAACTAGTAAGTAATCTTCTCCTTTGATTAGGATTAATAGTTCTTAATTGTTCTTGCTTATTTGAAGAATTAGGGTTTAGTGTTCTTGGTGGGTTTTGATCAAAAACCGAAATTTATGATTTCTTAAGGTTAGGTTATGATGGTGAAGTGTTATGCTTGCTAGATAATTGATTGAAACATTCAAATTGAACCTAATTTATAGTTGGTGACTTTTGGTCAAGAACCCTAATTTCTAAAATTGGGGGTTTTGTGTTAATTATGATTGTTTTAGGTTAAGTGGTTATGTTTAGAACTATAATTGATATTGGTAATTAGTTGTAACCTAAACATGGTAGAATTTTTAAAAGTTGGAATGAATTGGAAGAATGAAAAAAAAAAAAAAAAAACTAGTAAGTTAAATTATTGACTTTTGACTTAAAGATGAGTCAAAGTCTTGTAAATCGATACTTGATTATGTTATATGATAATTTGATGAATTGAGAGGTTAGTTGGCATTTTAATTGTTATATAATAGAAATCGGGTTTTGACCCGTTTGGGGAGAAATAATGGTAATTGATTTAAATATGATTCTATTAGTCAAACTTTGACTTTAATTAGTCAAAGCGGTAATTTCAAGTAGTATGGTTGTAAGTGTACATAGAAATAAAAATCAGTTTTGACCCGTTTGGGTCAAAATGAAGATAATTGTTAAAAGTCATTTTTTAGTAGTTAACTTACGAATTCAAAATGGTGATTGTATATTACTAGATGCAAGTGTTTTTGTAGTTTAGTTAATTGAAATGTTTGATAAAACATGATTACTAATCCAGGTATTGTTTTGATTATCAGGAAAAGGAAAAGAGGCTCAGTGATATTAGACAACTGAGTGGAAAGAGACTTGGCAAAGGTGAGTGGATTTATAACCTTTGTATTGTTTAAATTGCAATGGTTTTGGTTGCAATTGAAAGTGTTTAGTGCTGATTGGTTAAGTTTTGACCCCGTTAATGCTGATCAGCTAGTGCTGATCTGTTAGTACTGCTCCCTTACTTCTAGAACGGTATTAATGGTATAATGATAATTAACTGGCTATGTGTTAATTGAATGATATGTGCTCATGGAATCTGATATGTGCACATGGAAAAGAGTAGAGGACAGTCTGCGTGGGGGGCTGGGCTTTCGTTTACTGTTAGACAACGGTAATTGTACCTTGGCATATGTGTTGTGTTTGAAGGAAGCTTTACCGTTGCTAATGAGTAAAGGGCTTCCGGTAAGCTGTTGTTAGGCCCACAACAGTTGTAAGGTTCTGCAAAACCGCCGGTCCTTTCGTTATTTGTGAATCTGTGAAGATTGTGAATCTGTTAAGATTGTGAATCCGTGAAAATTGTGAATCGAGATTGTTGTACTTAGACAATATAAAATGTTATATTTTCATTCACTTAGCTTCGTGCTAATCCCCCACTATGTTGAATCTTTTACAGGTTGTAGA
Organism: Calendula officinalis; assembly: GCA_963853835.1. Taxonomy (NCBI): domain Eukaryota; kingdom Viridiplantae; phylum Streptophyta; class Magnoliopsida; order Asterales; family Asteraceae; genus Calendula; species Calendula officinalis. Next base: position 37,052,957 of record OY970830.1, on the reverse strand, counting down.
CGGATGGGTCTTTGGAGAATATGATTAGGAATGATTGACCACGACTTATAGAAATGATTTTGATGTCGAGCCGTAATATTAAGTAACACTGTTTTGGAAATTTAACTTTTGTAAAATCATACATCTTATGTTTTTATAACTTGTGAAGAACGAGTTATATACATATATAATTTTGAAACGCTTCCGTATTTAAAAAAAAATGTTTCAGATTTTGCGGTGTTACAAGTATGACACCATTAAGCATGATTTTCTACTTAATATGTTAATAATTTAGACTGTAAAACTCAATTTGAGGTCCATGATGGGGTGGTTACTAGTTAATTTCTAGTTGATTTTTGTCCAAGCAAGATTTTAGTTGAACTTAGACCTACCAAATCAACGACATTCGATCGACTTTTGTATTAATTAAGATCACTGGACTAAGTTAAATAAAATAATATTTATGTGAAAACATAGGATATTCTTCAAGTTTCTTAAATAATATTTATGTGAAAAGATAGATATTCTTTGAGTTAGGATACGACGACTGCTATTTATTTTGGGTGAATATAAAGATTTACAAAAGTGTCCGATATGTTCTGAGAGTAGATGGAAAGACAAAAACACTAAGGAAAAGATAGTTCCTAACAAGGTGGTTAACTACTTTTATTTGACGTCTACACAAAGTTGTCCATTGGTTGTCACTGCAAAAGCTCAAAAGCGTCACCACACAACCTTTCTCGCCACGACCTTTTGCGACATGTCGCCGCAAAAACTCTATTGGGTGACTTTTTGACCTTTTGCGCGTTTTTTGTCACCACCAGAACCTTCTTTTTTTGTAGTAAACAAAAGTATCCCAAGATCAAATATGATTTTCCATGTCATTTACAATCAGTTATAATAATAAGTGCCTCTTTTACACGTAAAGAGGTCGAATATGCACACACTAATTTAGGAACTTGAAAAAAGAAAATGACATATTTGTTTAAGAACAATTTATGAGGAAAACAGAAAATGAGAGCACTTCAGAAATTTGAAGGAACGAACAACATGATGACAACTATAATAAATTTTTAAGAAATGAGAATCTTACAACCCTAGAGTCCTTGTACATGTGCAAAACGAGTAGCACATGCCCTTGCTTCAATTTGAGATGGTTATTAATTAGAGAAAAAAGACAAGTTTAAAGCAATTTTTTTGCATATCGATTTCAAATGACACTTACAATACTTGAAAACAAATAACTAACTTAATGCAAAAAAAACTGAGAGACACTAAGGGAGACCGGTTTTTTATCCAAACCCAGTTTTTTTAAAATCAGTTTTGACTTTCATTGACTAAAACCGAACCGGTTTTAAAACCGATTCGGTTTTCACATGAGTTGTAACTTTAGTAAAGCCTATGGGCCAACTTAATCTTGATAACAGGCTGGACACTTTTTCTTTAAGTCGGGCCTGTTTGTTACCGATTGGGCTGCAGCCTTTAGGCTCGTGTCAGAGTTTGTGTCGGGGTAGAATTATGTGTGCCATGGGCCCATAACTAGGGGTATTTTAAGAAAATCGAAACTTGATCCAGATAAACCGAATAAGGTTGGAGTAATCATTTGGATTTTGGACTCTGTATTTTTGGCATTATTAGACTCCCACTTTTTTTTTTTTTTTTTTTTTTTTTGAACGGCAAGTTAGTAAATTAGTGGTTCGAGCCTAGACAGTGACATCCACAAGGGGCAGTATGCCTTCCCTCAAACCTTCCACCTTTTTGTCCACGACGGGACTTGAACCCATGACCAATAGGTCATGGGCAACACCTTAAATCCACCTTAGATACCACTATGCTACAAGCTTTGGGTTATTAGACTCCCACTTATATGGTTATGTTATCGGCTACCGTTTCAATCAAATCGAATAAAACTACTTTATATTTATACTAGCTACAAAACCCGCCCGATGGGCGGGTATGCTTCAAATTTTAGAATATATAAAAATACCAGCAAAGATTAAATAAATTTCTTAATCACATAATAATCGTTTAAATGTGGTGATGAATTTAATTAAAGTTTAGATACATGAAGAAATATTACATATAATTTACAAACGAAATAAGACTTCTTTGTAAACGACATTTGATGTTGAATTAGTGTAATTGTCATCCCTTGAGTTGGGCTACTTAGTTGGGTTTTAGTTCTTAATATATTGGATCATACCCAATATACATACTTCAAGTTTCAGGACTGTTAAGCAGAGCCCAATTACTAAATATTAAATTTTCCAGTACCCGAAGAAAGAATCCTCTTGCTCAAGAAATCGCAACGCCAAATACAGAAGAAAATGGGCTTTTTTGGATTGATTTATAATAATTCGTTGATAACAACAGCTGATTCCACAAGTATTGCAAAACGAAGAAGAACGATCACTACTGAATACTGATCCGATGGACTCTCAATTAGCTATGGTCTGATTCTATTACTCGTGATTTCTTGATACGAAATGGATTTTATTAGGGTTTTTTCTCTCTCTTTTTTACAATGTTCTGAAATTGTTGCATGTTGTGCTTTCTTAACATGCTAATATATTGATTAATGTTAATTCTAATTCTGTATGGAAGTATTTCCCTTTTAATCGACTTTATCGAGTTGCTCTGGTTGTTAATTCCCAACAGTCAATTGAATCTCGAGGGGGTATTCCTTGCAACTTTGATATGAGATTTCAAACACTGATTTGAGGGAATTAATCAATTAATAACATGCATATTTTTTATGTAATTAATGGGGGTTTACCATATGTGATCATTTAGCTATAGATCCTAGTTGTAAATTTGCTTTAGGTTTACATGTTAGGCTGCTAAATTTTTTGAATTATCAATGGAAATAAATATGAAACTTTCGCTTCATTCTAATTCTGATACACGACTTCAAAATTTGTTGCTAAAATCATCCAGCTTCTGATCATTGTTGTAATAAGCATTCAACTATCAAAAATCGTTATATAAACCATCCAACTTTTGAAAATCGTTATGTAAAATCAACTATGTTATCATGTTACCAGTTATTGATTCTGCCTAATATAATCTGATTTGTAAAGTTCAATGATTTTCGTAAGAATCTTCAAATCCCAGTGACTAAATTAGAGACAAAGTGAAGGTAGGTCATTATTTTATTTATTTTATTTTACTTTAAATCAGGAAAAGCTTGCTGCAGCAAAGGAGAATTATGGAAGAGATATCCGTATATTTGAGACAACAACAACATCCTCTCAAACATCAAATGTTCCAACTAATGATGGTGTGTAGTTATATATACCTACTTTTTTCTGAAATTTTCAAGTTCAAGACACATTAATAATCATGTTAATTTTTTTTTTTAATTTGGCAGAGGAGCCAGATGAGTTTTTTGAATTCACTGCTGAAGATTATTATCGCATTTTGGCTACAAAAAAAGAAGGTGAGAATACAATCGTCACAATCATGTATATCATTTTGAAAAAGAGTAAAAAATATTAATCATGTTGTAAAATTTTATTTTATTACGGGCAGATAAAATGTTGAAGACGAAAAAAATTCGAGAAGCAGAAGAAGCTGCTCGTAGGTCAAGAATTACCAAGGTAAAAGCTTACTAATTTAACAGGAAGTGATTTATTTTAATTTTTTTAATTATTTTTTTAATTTCTTGTTTTACAGGCAGTGATACGTGTTCGATTTCCAGATAACCACACATTAGAAGCAACATTTCATCCATCTGAGACAATGCAAAGTTTAGTTGATCTTTTAATGAAAGTGGTGGCTCAACCAGATATCCCTTTTTATATATGTGAGCAAAATATTGTTTTTGTGTACTTAATTAATTCAACTGTTAGTCTAAATAAACAGTTTGACTTTTAATAAGTAAAATTTTGATTTAACAATAACTGTTTTAGACGTAAATTAACACGGTTGAATTTAAAAAAAAAAAGAAATAAAATATTCTGGAAATAAAAAAATACAAAGCAGTTTGACTTTTAAAATTGAATTTAAAAGTCAAACTGTCGGGTTTTTAAAACTAAAAAGTTTTTTTAAAGCAGAACCTCAAATGGTATTTAATTATTTAAAATTTTTAATTAAAATACAGTTTTATTAATTCAGTAATTTTTGAACTAAACAATTACATAACTAAACAGAACTTGTTTTTTTAATTTAAGAATATAATCTGAAAATTTAAAAAAACAAAGCAGTTTGACTTTTAAAAAAAGTCAATATAATACCGGTTTTAACATTTTGACTGTGTACCGTTTGACTTTAAAAGTTAAACTGTTAGTTTAATTAAACAGTTTGACTTTTAGTAAGTCATATTGTGATTTAACAATAAATGTTTTAGGCGTAAATATACAGTAATAAACAAAATATTAAAAAAAACCCAGTTTATTAAAAGTCAAAAATTGTATTTTAATTTAATAATACATTTATTGTTTTAATACTGACATTTAAAAAAAGAGAAAAAATAATCTGGAAAAAAAAAGCAGTTAAAAAAACACAGTTTATTTAAAGTCAAAATTGTATTTTAATTTAATAGTCCGCCTGCTGTTTTAATACTGACATTTAAAAAAAAGAAATAAAATATTATGGAAAAAAAACAAAGCAGTTTGACTTTTAAAATTAATTTAAAAAGTAAATTTAAAGTCAAACTGTCCAAACCTTAAAAAACTAAGGGTTTAGGGTTTAGGATATTCTCATGAAACTGTATTAATTAGGATATTTTCATGAAACAGTTATAAAAAAAATAAAAATAAAATTTAAAATAAACACAGTTTATTTAATATCAAAAAATTGCCTAAAACATTTTTTAACCGTTTGACTTTGAACAGTTTGACTTTAAAAGTCAAACTATTTTCTTAAATGAACAGTTTGACTTTTAGTATTTTATTTTAATTAGGATATTCTTAAATGAACAGTTTTTAACCTTTTGACTTTGTACAGTTTGACTTTAAAAGTCAAACTGTCGAATTTTTGTTTTAAAAATATTTTTTAAAACAAAACACACATAGTATTTTATTTTTAAAGATTTAATTAAAACACAAGTTTATTAATTCATGGATTGTTCAACAAAACAATTAAATAATTAAACAGAACTAAGAATAAAGTATTAATTAGGGTTTATCGATTTTAACATTGAAAATTTTGAAAAGAATACAGTTTTTTTAAAGAGGATATTATCATGAAACTGTATTAATTAGGGTTTGTTGAATACCTTGATTTTGCAGATATGGTTTTGGAGATGCACAGAGTATTCCTGATTGATCATAGTTGAAAGGAATTAAAGGTCAGTCGTGGTAAACAATATATATTTAAATTCATAACAGTTTCTGCATTCATATTATGAAAACGGGCTAATAATGAAGATTATTGACAAAAACTTATATGAATGCAGATTAAAGCTTATATGAATACAGACTAAAAAGGTTAAAATCGTGTAACAAACCTGGTTGTGAAGCTGTGATTTCCAGAATACAAAAATTCGTAAAAAAAATATGTAATTGAATCAAACAGTTTGTTGAAACCTGGGTAATTGAAGAGGATTGCCTGGAAATCAAGCTTATCACTTCCAACCGATTCCTGTAACGTAACAAAATATTAATTAGTATCAGCATATAATGTCGAGAATTGTCAAACAATTATATTTTTGCAGATCGAACAGGCGGAAAATATGAATTTAAGAAAGAGAGTTTGAATTATGAAGTGTTAATCAATGACCTGCTGGTGCAGCTTAGATGCAGAATACGATGGATGTTTAGGGTTTACGAATTGTGCTGTGTCGACCCACAGGTTGTATATAAGGTGATTGGTAATTGATAATGAGAAACATTCAAATAGGGGAAGATATTCACAAATCACGGATTATAAGGAATGATTTATATACTTTCCGTATATAAAAACGGGATATAGGGTGAGTCGTGTATATCTTATAAGTTTTTAAAAATCTAAATTAAAAGCATTGAATTCGTTAGTTAATGTTGGCCAAATAATTAGGGTTGTTTCCTTAAGTGCAGGAAGACCGAATTAATGATTTCAACATATTTTCCTTATAGTCGTCCAAATACTTATTTGTTTCCTTTTATGTAGGAGAAGAAACCGTATGGAGACTTCTATGAATGTAGACGGTATGTGAAGCAGATTCATTCAAAATCAGTCATGATGTGGACCAATCCCTGAATTACGTGTGGCATTTACGACCAATAAGAATGCACGGAATTGTCATGGTGTCGAGCCCTCTTCAAAATTAGGCTCCATATATAGGGTAAGATTTCAATTTTCTTCATCAAGTTAACGATATAATACGTATGTTAATAAAATAATTTTTTACATGTACTCCCTCCGTTCCTAAATAAAGTTCACATTTCTACTTCAAGTTTTGTCCCTAAATAAAGTTTTCATTTCTCTAACTTAAGGGCCCACTTAACTATCTCCTAAAATACTTTATCTCTCCAATCAAACCTTATATTTTAATCAAAAGTAATACCAAATACCTCACAACCAACTATCTCCTAAAAAGTTGTGTACAAAAGAAATGATAACTTTATTTAGGGACAGGGAGTATATGTTATTTAACATCAAGATGAAAAGTTTGGAAGTATAGTAATAATTATTTTTTAAGGAAAGTATAGTTCAATGTTAATCATCATATGATAATAGTTCGGTCAAAATCTATTGATGATTCTTCGGTTGAACTAAAAGAAAAACAACATAAAATCAATTTTTTAACTCGATAACCCAACTCGGTTGTACTTTAATTGGTTCAAAGATAAATAAAACTGGTGCGAACCGTGAGAAAATTAACATGTTCAGTTTTTGTCAAATCAGCGTCACGTCAGCTGACATTCAAACTAGCATACAATTGACGTCTTCAGTTTTTTGGGCCCCACAATTATAAAATACACACACAATGTTTTATTAAACTACATTTGGTCCCCACAAAAACTAATCTCAGCCTTACCACACGACCAGTGGCGGACCCAGACCGAATGTTTAGGGGTAGCACATTTTTTTTCAACATAAATATCAAAACACAGCTTAATTAAACATTACAAAACGACAAACTAGATACAACATTGTAATGTTGTCTTCTCCGTTGACCTGTTTTCCGAAAATGAGTCATTATATTTACATCCGTAACTGTTGGGTTTCGTACCAATTTACCGACACTTTGTTCGTCGCGGAATTTACGAACAAATCAAAACGATAAACGACGAAACGATAAAGGATCGTTTAGATCTACGAGTCTAAGGTAGCTATGAATAAAATAAATAAATCACTTACATTGGCAACACTTGGTGATGCGAATCCTTGAGATCTTGTACGAGCCAGAACTTGTCAAGAACGAGGATTCAAACTAGAACCCCTCTACTTGATCACACTTGAGGTTGACAATGAACGAGACAATACACCATAACGTAGTGTAAAGTACCCATGAGAAAACCCAAACGAAACCCTAACCGAAAACCCTTTCGGTCGACGGTGGCTCACGGCGGCACCATGGCGGCGGCGGCGGTGGCTCACGGCGGTGGTGGCGGACGGACAAAGGGGGCGGCCGAAACTTGGGTGCAAGCTCAAGGCTATTGATTGTGTGTATTAGGTTAAACCCCATGCACCATATTTATAGGTTTCGCCAATGAAACGTTTCCTTATTTGAGTCGGACTCAAATAGCCCAAGCCCGTTTCCATTTAATTAAACTATTAATTAAACTAAAGCCCACTTGAATAACTAGTTAATTACCCATTAACTTATTCAATCCATTTAGCCCGTTACACATTTGATTATACAATTAATCAAAGCCCGGTTCGTTTATTCTCGTGTTCGGTTGCGCCCCAAGAGCAACCCAGTAGGACTTTAATTTACGTTGACCAAGTCAAACCGTTTATTTGATGACGTTGGACACTATTTCCAACAGTCTTCCACTTGGACATCTCATCAACTATAAACGTCTGTCAAGCATACTTTTAAAGTGTGCAAATAATGCAGCTGCTGAACTCTGAATCTTATCAGAATACAGTTCCAAAGATAAGTGATCATATGTCCTTCACTTCGCGATATCCCGTTAACTAGAGACACGGACAATCGTCAATCTCTAGTCACGACTATGTTTCCTGATCAAGATTTATGATGACTGATTAAGACTACTAATTGAACTTTCAATTTAGTCACGACATGCGCAGGTTTTAATTTATCACATCAAATCAACAGGGCGCCCAAAGATATATCTTCTTTCATACTTTTGAAAGAAGGAGTGAATAAACTTCGACTTACACTGTCTCTGCCATAATCATTACATAACACATGGAAGTACTCTGTATAGCTACCATTTACGAATAGCGTTGGAGCAAACCAATGCATCACGAACTCATACTAGGAGACTAATTTATCTAGGTTTTAAGACCCATATGATATTACCGTCTCACTATTACCTTTGAATTTGTCCATGAGGTAATACTCTGAGCATGGGTTGGTCCAACATTTAAAATCTCCATTTAAATGCTCATGAGAGTAGCCGCAATCTCTATGCAATGTTCAATCTCTATGAACAGTCTACTACCTCTCCATGACATCTTAATTCACTTCTCATTCCCATGAGAATGATCGACTGTGGACGTTTAAATGATCTCTTAGATCACTTTGGAATTTGTTCTAAACATCCAAAAATGAAACACAAATTTAAATACTATATGAATGATAGAACACTTGCAAATTATTTAATCACCATAAATAAATCATCCATTCATACAATTTAATATTTGTAATACATTTTCAATAAATAAACTAGTACAAGTCACTTTGAAATCTAATTCCTATCATCCTAGCGTGTTCGTCATGCTTGGATCGACTCAGTGGCTTTGTGAATGGATCAGCCGGATTCTCATCCGATGATACCCTAGTCACGATGATGTCCCCTTCCTCAACACGGTTTCGCACATAGTGATACTTTCTGAGTATATGCCTGGTTCGACTGTGATCTTTGGATTCTTTAGTCAGGGCGACTGCACCTTCATTATCACAGTAGATTTTCACTGCGTCCTTGATGCTTGTTACAACACCAAGGTCACCTATGAAATTCTTTAACCATCTGGCCTCTTTTGCTGCTTCACTAGCAGCAATATACTCAGATTCACATGTGGAATCAGCAACTGTCTTTTGCTTGGAACTCTTCCAAGTGACAGCTCCTCCATTCAATAAGAATACCCACCCAGATTGTGAGCACGAGTCATCTCTATCTGTTTGGAAACTCGCATCATAATAACCTTCCACTTTCAGTTCGTCTTTCCCACCATACACTAAGAACATATCTTTTGTTCTCCTTAGGTACTTGAGAATCGATTTTACCGCTATCCAATGATTATTGCCAAGGTTGTCCTGATATCGACTCACCATGCTCAAAGCATATGAAACATCAGGACGAGTACATATCATGACATACATGATCGGACCTATAGCCGAAGCATATGGGATTCGACTCATCTTATCCCGCTCTAACTCAGTGCTGGGACATTGACTCTTAGTCAAAATTATGCCATGGTTCATTGGTAAATAACCTTTCTTAGACTCAAGCATATGAAACCTCTTCAATATCTTGTCTAAGTATGTACTCTGGCTTAATCCTATTAGACGTTTTTCTCTATCTCTATATATCTTGATTCCAAGTATGTACGCTGCATCCCCTAGATCCTTCATTGCAAAACACTTTCCCAACCAAGACTTCACATCTTGCAGTGTAGGAATGTGGTTGCCAATGAGCAATATGTCATCCACATATAATACTAGGAAGACTACAGTGCTCCCACTAGTTTTGATATAAACACAGGACTCATCTTCGCTTCTCGAAAATCCAAACTGTTTGACTCTTTCGTGAAAGCAAAGATTCCAACTTCGTAATGTTTGTTTCAATCCATAGATGGATTTCTCAAGCTTACACACTCTCTTAGGATGTTGTTTGTGGATAAAACCTTCTGGTTGTGCCATATAGACATCCTCAGTTAACTTTCCGTTCAGGAAAGCAGTTTTTACATCCATCTGCCAAATTTCATAGTCATGAATTGTAACACCCTGAAACCCGGCCTAGTATTTTATCACTTTCGGTAAGTGACAAATATTATTTATTAATTTATTTGAATTAATTATTATTTTAACCAAGGGGTTAAAATTAGTTGAAATTAAAATATGTTGGTATTTTAATGATTTTTATATCAGTAGATTCATTTTTGGACCAAAGTTCCAAATATATCTTCGTTGATAGAAACAGAGTTAGATATATATTTTAAATGAATTAACTGCGAACTAAATATACATAATATTGTATTAAGTGAAATTTGTATATTTTCTTGAGATGACACGTGGGGTTGACGTGGTGGGCAAAGAAAAAGAAGAAAAAGTTGATTTTGTTTCTTGTCTTATTTCTTCCTCACGTTTCAAACATACACGCATATATTTTTATGAAATTTTCTTCAAAAATCAAAGATCCAAATTCCTAAATTCGGTGGTTTCAGCTATAATTTCGTTTATGGTATAAGAATCAAGTAAGTAACTTAATTTTGTTTATTAAACTTGAGATTCTTAGTTTATGTTTAGTCATGAACTAGGGTTTTTATGGTTTATGTGTTCTTGGTAGGTTTTGACTAAAAAATTAAAATTGATGATTCTATTAGGTTAGAATATATTAGTGAAGTGTTATAGTTACTAATAGAATGATTGAAACCTCGATTTGAACCAAAATCACCATGGGTGATCTTGGAGATGAATGGGTCAAGAACCCTAATTTATAGAATTGGGGGTTTTGTGTTAATTATGGTTATGTTAGGTTAAGTGGTTGTGTTTAGGATTATAATTGATGTTGGTAACTAGTTATAACCTAAATTTGATAGAATTGTTAAAGTTTAATGAAATTAAGAAATGAAGAACTAGTTGTTTAAAAGTTGAATATTGACCAAAAGAAATGTCAAAGTCTTATAAATATGTACTTGAAAATGAAGTAAGATAATTTGATGAATTGTGAGATTATTAATTGATATTTTAAGTGTTTTAGAAAAGAATTGAGTTTTGACCCGTTTGGGTCAAGATAGTTGAATTTGGTTAAATGCAAACTTAACTAGTTAGACTTTGACTTTATTTATGTCAATATGATCAAGAAGTTGAAATGGTAATTGAATTATATGATTTGGAGGTATTAAAATGAAATAGTAAGTTTATTAGGGAAAGTGGTGTTGTATAAGTTAGCATTTGATAAAGATGTTCATTTTGTATTGTGCTGCATTTTGGGACAGCTTGCTGTCATTATGTTCAGGTCTGTTTTCGACCCTGTTAGGGACAGAATCCGGGCTCCGGGTCTTCTGGACTATTGTAGCCCGATGAGTTAGCTTTCCATGGCCGCTGACCGCTCGTCAATAGGACTTACGGTCTGTGAGTTACGACAATTTTCGTGAAGTGTCGCAGTGCTGAAAACACTGTGCGTTTCTGCAGTGTTGTGAGGCAGTTTCGAGGCCTTTCGGGTTAGATTCGAGCTGAGCGTTCTGAATATGAGTTGTAGAATTATGAGTCTAGAGTAAGTGGTGAAAATTTGGTAAAAAAAGGCTAAATGGTTTGAAAGTTATGGCAGTCGCGGTGAGCTGTCGCGGGTTTGGCAGATTCTGGTTTTTATCTATGGTCATAATTTAAGTTGTTGACTTTGTATTAGGTCAAACCTGAGATTTTTATTATTAATTGGATGATAATTATGATTTGGTAATTATATTGTAAATTAGTTGTAATAGCAAGGTAATAAGATGGGCTTTTGACCCGTTTGGGTATTTTTGGTTAAATTGGACCAACTATGTAAGTTTTGATCAGATTTGACTTTCGTGAGTCAAAGTGTCAATGTGCAGGATTGTAGTGCAGATTTTGAGTTAGTACACTTGTTGTTATGTTTGTATAGTGTATTGTGCAGTTTTACACATTTCAGGCCAAACGATTACTAATTCGAGTGTTACTTGTGATTGCAGGAAAGGGAAAAGAGGCTCAGTGATATTAGACAACTGAGTGGAAAGAGATTTGGCAAAGGTGAGTGGATTTATAACATTTGTATTGTTTAAATTGCAATGGTTTTGGTTGCAATTGAAAGTGTTTAGTGCTGATTAGTTAAGTTTTGACCCCGTTAATGCTGATCAGTTAGTGCTGATTCAGTTAGTGCTGATATGTTAGTACTGCTCCCTTATTTCTAGACCGGTATTAATGGTATAATGATAATTAACTGGCTATGTGTTAATTGAATGATATGTGTACATGGAATCTGATATGTGCACATGGAAAAGAGTAGAGGACAGTCTGCGTGGGGGGCTGGGCTTTCGTTTACTGTTAGAAAACGGTAATTGTACCTTGGTATATGTGTTGTGTTTGAAGGAAGCTTTACCGTTGCTAATGAGTAAAGGGCTTCCGGTAAGCTGTTGTTAGGCCCACCACAGTTGTAAGGTTCTGCAAAACCGCCGGTCCTTTCGTTATTTGTGAATTTGTGAAGATTGTGAATCTGCTAAGATTGTAAATCCGTGAAAATTGTGAATCGAGATTGTTGTACTTAGACAATATAAAATGTTATATTTTCATTCACTTAGCTTCGTGCTAACCCCCCACTATGTTGAATCTTTTACAGGTTGTAGACGGATGGGTCTTTTGGAGAATATGATTAGGAATGATTGACCAAGACTTAAAGAAATGATTTTGATGTCGAGCCGTAATGTAAAGTAACACTGTTTTGAAAAGTTACCTTTTGTAAAATCATACATCTTATGTTTTTTTTATAACTTGTGAAAAACGAGTTATATACGTATATAATTTTGAAACGCTTCCGTATTTTTTGTAAAAAAAAAAAAAAACTCAGATTTTGCGGTGTTACAATTTGGTATCAGAGCCTTGATTTGGCGGTGTGTACATAGTTAGGTGTAGCATTCTCAAATCTTGGCTCGAGTTTGGTCAAACATTCCCAGAGTGTGGGGATTAGGAAAGTGTGGTTAGTATGACAGAGTTTAGTAGTATGTAGAGTACTAACGGATTAAACTAACCCAATGGTGAGATGTTGTGATTGTTACAGGTATAGTTGATCGTGGTGATAATTCAGTGACCCAACCGACCGGAGAACTAGACATGTTTGGTACATCGGAGAATAAGAATACAGAACGGGAAGAGTTTATTGTAAAAATGAAAAGCCGCATGCAAGAGATGCTAAAGATTATCGATGCGCTACAACACAACCGAACCAACTCGATGCCACCTCCACAATATTATTATCCTTATCTACCACCTCAAGGCAATAATATAGTGGTAGCACCAAACAAATTATCGCCATGAATTGGTTACAAGAGATGTTAGAGTTCTAGATGCTTGTGATTGTTTGAAGGAACTTCGAATGAGATAAGCGTCTCGAGTATTGAAAGAGGATGTGATGATATGGTGGGGTTCTAAGACTGGTACTTGACTACTACAACTTTGATGGATAATACCATTTGGGAACGATTTTATGAAATGATACGTGAACAATATTGTAATATAATTGAGATGAATAAGATTAGAAGGGAGTTCATGGGATTGAGAATAAATGATCGGATGGTAGTTGATGAGTTGATCAAGCAGTTTAATTGCAAGTTACGATTTGTAAAGCAGTGAGTACCAGATGAGAAGTCAACGTTACAACATTTTTTATGCATTGATGTCGGCTTATTGGAGTTTAGTAAGGTTTTTCGTGTACTTTGTCTCGTGCCTTTTATTTAGCCAAATCCACACCAAAAAAAAAGTGATCACAAAACTGATGAACGGGTTAACAGGGATAAGGTAGATTTTGAGAAATCCGAAGATGATTATTCAACTTCCCAATAAAATAAAAGGTGGTAAGGGAGATAGAAACAGGGGAACAGTAGGCAAAAGCAGTTAGATATCGGTTTGAGTCAGAAGTCCTAATGGTGCAAACAATGTAAGTTTTCTCCTTATAGAGCGTGTATTATTTAAACTATGAGGTGTAATTGTTGTGGTTAAAACGGGTATGAGATTAAAGATTGCAGACTTCCCCGGAACGTTTGTTAGAATTGTCCAGAAGGAGGGGCATAAAGCGGGTGATTGTTCTTCAGTATGGAAATCAAGGTTTGGTTCTGGGTCGGGGTCGGTTGGCGGGTCATTATCAACCACAGGCGATAAGAGAAAGGTTAACCTCCACCGAAGGGTAGAGCTTTTCAAATGACTGTGAAGGATGCCACATCTACTGATAATGATAACACGGATATGTTTTTGATAAACTCGATATTGTATTTATGTTATTTAAATTAGAGAAAATTTATCATGCATGCCTTGAGAGAAACCATGGTAAATTGATATTAATTGTTTTCTTATGTTTTTTCACTTCATGAGAAATGAAGATGATTAGTAGTATTCAATTCCAGTCACACTATCTGTGACTGAAATTGAATTTGATTTCGATAAAAAAAAGTATTGTAAATTTTTTTAAATGAAATTTATATAACTGAGATTGATGTAATCATACGTATATATTGAGTGGTCCGGGTGGGACTAGTGATTAAAGTAAGGGAATGATCATTACCGAGGACTGTCGGGTCACACATAGTGACTTGCGGGTGTGAGTTTTTCGTTAAGTGCTCGTGTTACTTAATGTTGGAGCAGATAGCTCATTAATGTCTTGTCTAAATTGGTGATAAGTTGAAATTAATTGCTTGAGTTTTTCCTTTGCTTCACGAGGAGTGAAGATGATGGGTTGTATGTCGGCTTCAGTCACAATATATGTGACTATATAGTAATTTGAGTATAACGATAAATTGGTAATTATTGTAAACTCCTGAAATGTAAAGCTTACAATTAAAACTGATGTAATTATAGATGTTGGCTGAATAGTCTAAGTAAGACTAACGGTTGGTATAAGAAAGAAGAAATTATTACCGTGACCTGATGTGTCACATGTAGTGACTTGTAGAGTGAGGGCCAAATATATCGGTTCCATAAATGTGAATCTAATATTACCTTTGTTATAAGTGTAAAATATGAAAGATAAATAATGATAGATATCTGAATGATTTTTGAATGACCTGAAAGGATATATGATAAAATTTGCCTAAAATGTCTCCCGAGCTAGAGTTAGAGTAAGAAAATTGACTTAATGAACCTAGATTGGTGATTATTTCGGGTTATTTTGTGAATGATTGATTGGTGATATCCTCAACATGTTATAAAATTGGATTTAGTTATGAAAATTACTTGAGAGAAGTGCTGGATAAAATGAGATTGAACACTGTTTTATGTGATAATTAATGCGAATTTTGATTAAGAAAGATATAATTCGAAATTAGTGGATTCTGATCGTCAGTTTGATAACGGTGATTAAAAATTTGGAGTATCGAGACAAGGTTAGATCGTAATAGTGTACGAAATTTCGATGGAATAATGAACGAGATGCAAAAGTTATAGAATTTGAAATGATTGTTGTGACCGTAATTAAGGAAACTTTGAGATTGTCTATTTTTTGATTATTAAAAGACATGTGAAGGATTATCTTAACCATAACTTGGGATTTATAATTGTTGTTTTGCCTTAAAACTATGGAGACCTTATTGTTTAATATGAGATGCACCGTTTACGCAGACCACAAAAGGATGTCTATTATTATAAAGGAGATGATTAGAATGTATTAGAGGATTATGGATTTTAAAACTGAAGAAAAGTTGTTAATGCATATGCTCGGATTTTTAAAGAAAATTATAGACAATACTTATTTTTGAACAAGTTGAGATAGTTTTGAGTTAGTAGATTAACTGTAATGAGGACAAAGTGGATTTCATAAACGATTTTGATGATTAACAGAGTGGAGGAACCGTATGGATTATTATTACATAAATAAAGAAAACATTATTGCTTATGCTTTGAGATACAAGAAATCAAGGGAGAGTAACTATTTTTTTTGTTAATTGGAACAAATTCTGAATGTGGGGATGGAATAAAATTTTGACAAAAGAGATTGATTTGATAAATTAGAGGATAAAAGATTGATCAATATGATATTTGGTACCGATACTTGGGAGTTCTTAAATTTGACTTATCAGTGATTTAAAGAAAAGAAAGATGATAAACGTTGCACAACTTGTTGGATGAGTTCATAACTTTAAAAGAAAATCTCGAATATTGATTGAGGTAATTGGAATATTTAGAGTTATCAAGTGGGTACGAGAACATTGTGTAGATACTAGTTTGATGTGATGAATTAAGACCAAGATAAAAATTATTAATTGATTAGTTTGAGTGTGATCAGATTCCGAGGACGGAATCTTTTTAAGGGGGTAGATTTGTAACACCCTGAAACCCGGCCTAGTATTTTATCACTTTCGGTAAGTGACAAAATATTATTTATTAATTTATTTGAATTAATAATTATTTTAACCAAGGGGTTAAAATTAGTTGAAATTAAAATATGTTGGTATTTTAATGATTTTTATATCAGTAGATTCATTTTTGGACCAAAGTTCCAAATATATCTTCGTTGATAGAAACAGAGTTAGATAGATATTTTAAATGAATTAACCGCGAACTAAATATACATAATACTGTATTAAGTGAAATTTCTATATTTTCTTGAGATGACACGTGGGGTTGACGTGGTGGGCAAAGAAAAAGAAGAAAAAGTTGATTTTGTTTCTTGTCTTATTTCTTCCTCACGTTTCAAACATACACGCATATATTTTTATGAAATTTTCTTCAAAAATCAAAGATCCAAATTCCTAAATTCGGTGGTTTCAGCTATAATTTCGTTTATGGTATAAGAATCAAGTAAGTAACTTAATTTTGTTTATTAAACTTGAGATTCTTAGTTTATGTTTAGTCATGAACTAGGGTTTTTAGGGTTTATGTGTTCTTGGTAGGTTTTGACTAAAAAACTGAAATTGATGATTCTATTAGGTTAGAATATGTTAGTGAAGTGTTATAGTTACTAATAGAATGATTGAAACCTCGATTTGAACCAAAATCACCATGGGTGATCTTGGAGATGAATGAGTCAAGAACCCTAATTTATAGAATTCGGGGTTTTGTGTTAATTATGGTTATGTTAGGTTAAGTGGTTGTGTTTAGGATTATAATTGATGTTGGTAACTAGTTATAACCTAAATTTGATAAAATTGTTAAAGTTTAATGAAATTAAGAAATGAAGAACTAGTTGTTTAAAAGTTGAATATTGACCAAAAGAAATGTCAAAGTCTTATAAATATGTACTTTAAAATGAAGTAAGATAATTTGATGAATTGTGAGATTATTAATTGATATTTTAAGTGTTTTAGAAAAGAATTGAGTTTTGACCCGTTTGGGTCAAGATAGTTGAATTTGGTTAAATGCAAACTTAACTAGTTAGACTTTGACTTTATTTATGTCAATATGATCAAGAAGTTGAAATGGTAATTGAATTATATGATTTGGAGGTATTAAAATGAAATAGTAAGTTTATTAGGGAAAGTGGTGTTGTATAAGTTAGCATTTGATAAAGATGTTCATTTTGTATTGTGCTGCGTTTTGGGACAGCTTACTGTCATTATGCATGTTAGGGAAAGAATCTGGGCTCCGGGTCTTCTGGACTATTGTAGCCCGATGAGTTAGCTTTCCATGGCCGCTGACCGCTCGTCAATAGGACTTACGGTCTGTGAGTTACGACAATTTTCGTGAAGTGTCGCAGTGCTGAAAACACTGTGCGTTTCTGCAGTGTTGTGAGGCAGTTTCGAGGCCTTTCGGGTTAGATTCGAGCTGAGCGTTCTGAATATGAGTTGTAGAATTATGAGTCTAGAGTAAGTGGTGAAAATTTGGTAAAAAAAGGCTAAATGGTTTGAAAGTTATGATAGTTGCGGTAAGCTGTCGCGGGTTTGGCAGATTCTGGTTTTATCTATGGTCATAATTTAAGTTGTTGACTTTGTATTAGGTCAAACCTGGGATTTTTATTATTAATTGGATGATAATTATGATTTGGTAATTATATTGTAAATTAGTTGTAATAGCAAGGTAATAAGATGGGCTTTTGACCCGTTTGGGTAATTTTGGTTAAATTGAACCAACTATGTAAGTTTTGATCAGATTTGACTTTCGTGAGTCAAAGTGTCAATGTGCAGGATTGTAGTGCAGATTTTGAGTTAGTACACTTGTTGTTATGTTTGTATTGTGTATTGTGCAGTTTTACACATTTCGGGTCAAATGATTACTAATTCGAGTGTTACTTGTGATTGCAGGAAAGGGAAAAGAGGCTCAGTGATATTAGACAACTGAGTGGAAAGAGATTTGGCAAAGGTGAGTGGATTTATAACCTTTGTATTGTTTAAATTGCAATGGTTTTGGTTGCAATTGAAAGTGTTTAGTGCTGATTAGTTAAGTTTTGACCCCGTTAATGCTGATCAGTTAGTGCTGATTCAGTTAGTGCTGATATGTTAGTACTGCTCCCTTATTTCTAGACCGGTATTAATGGTATAATGATAATTAACTGGCTATGTGTTAATTGAATGATATGTGTACATGGAATCTGATATGTGCACATGGAAAAGAGTAGAGGACAGTCTGCGTGGGGGGCTGGGCTTTCGTTTACTGTTAGGAAACGGTAATTGTACCCTGGCATATGTGTTGTGTTTGAAGGAAGCTTTACCGTTGCTAATGAGTAAAGGGCTTCCGGTAAGCTGTTGTTAGGCCCACCACAGTTGTAAGGTTCTGCAAAACCGCCGGTACTTTCGTTATTTGTGAATTTGTGAAGATTGTGAATCTGCTAAGATTGTAAATCCGTGAAAATTGTGAATCGAGATTGTTGTACTTAGACAATATAAAATGTTATATTTTCATTCACTTAGCTTCGTGCTAACCCCCCACAATGTTGAATCTTTTACAGGTTGTAGACGGATGGGTCTTTTGGAGAATATGATTAGGAATGATTGACCAAGACTTAAGGAAATGATTTTGATGTCGAGCCGTAATGTCAAGTAACACTGTTTTGAAAAGTTAACTTTTGTAAAATCATACATCTTATGTTTTTTTATAACTTGTGAAAAACGAGTTATATACGTATAAAATTTTGAAACGCTTCCGTATTTGTTGTAAAAAAAAAAAAACTCAGATTTTGCGGTGTTACATGAAGTGCAGCTATTGCAAGCAATATCCTTATAGACTTTATCTTGGCTACTGGTGAAAAGGTTTCATCATAATCAATCCCATGAGTTTGTGTATAACCTTTTGCAACCAGCCTAGCCTTATAAGTGTGCACATTCCCATCCATGTCTGTCTTCTTCTTGAAGATCCATTTACACCCAACGGTTTTAATGCCAGGTGTAACGTCAACCAAGTTCCATACTTGATTGTCATACATAGACTGAATCTCGCTCTCCATAACCTCTTTCCATTCATCGGCCTCAGGGCCTTCCATAGCTTCCTTATAGTTTGATGGCTCATCATCATCAACTGGTAAACCATTATCAGTCGATGCATCGCCTTCAGCAATATGGTATTCATAATAATCACCAAGATGCTCAGGAGGGCGAACAACTCTAGAGGATCTACGTGGAATGGTAGGAATTATATCATTTTATTCAACAGGAGTCTCATCCTCAGGTTGAGTACTAGTGTCAACTAAAAGTTCCGATTCAATTTCATTGGTTGACTCTTGAGAATCTTCAAGATCAATTTTGCTCCCACTAGCTTCTTTGGATAATAGCTCTCTCTCAAGAAAGAATCCTCTTCGAGCTATGAACACTTTGTTCTCAGCAAGTTTGTAAAACCGATATCCAAAAGACTGGCGAGGGTAGCCAATGAAATGACACTTCTCTGATTTTCTTTCCAGTTTGTCATGAGTTTCGTGTCCCACGTAAACCTCACAACCCCAGATTTTCAAATGTCGGAGCGAGGGAGGATTCCCTGTCCACATTTCAGAGGGTGTCTTGGAAACCTTCTTAGTTGGTACAAGGTTCAAGATATGAGCTGCTGTTTCTAAGGCGTAACCCCAGAAGCTCACTGGAAGAGTTGCACGACTCATCATCGATCGAACCATATCTAACAATGTTCGATTTCTCCTCTCAGACACTCCATTAAGTTGTGGAGTTCTAGGAGGCGAGAGTTGGGATACTATTCCACAACTCTTTAGATGATCCATGAACTCTTGACTAAGATACTCTCCACCCCTGTCAGAGCGGAGCATTTTAATCCTTTTGCCCAATTGATTCTCTACTTCGTTTTGAAATATTTTGAACGTTTCAAAAGTTTCTGACTTATGTTTAATCAAATAAACATAACCATATCTACTGAAATCATCAGTAAATGTGACGAAGTATCTTTCACCATGTCTAGTGCTTGACTTGAATGGTCCACACACGTCAGTGTGTACAAGATCCAACAAGTCTTTGCCTCTTTCACAAGTCCCTGTGAATGGCGCCTTTGTCATCTTGCCAAGTAAACAAGATTCGCACACATCATTCGATTTGAGGTCAAATGATTCCAACACTCCATCCTTTTGGAGTTTGGCGATTCTTTTCTTGTTTATGTGGCCTAAGCGACAATGCCATAGACATGATTTATCCAATACACCTTTGGACGAATCAACATTCAATATTAGATTTCTATTGTTATCGCAAACAACACTTTCATATATGCCAGAACAAGGAATAGCTTTGAATATAAAAACATCATTTTTATGAACTAAAATAGAACCATTTTTATTATCAAAACTAAAAGTAAAACCATCCTTAAACAACGCATAAAATGAAATAATGTTTCGTGCCATGCAAGGCGAATAACAAACATCTAATAAAGTAATCGAACTATCACTACTAAGCATGAGCTCAAAATCTCCAATCTTGGTGACAGCAGCCGAGACTCTGTTTCCCATGATTAGATTCAGCTCACCATGCTTCAGCCTCCTGCTATTCTTTAGTCCCTGCATGTCAGTGCAAATGTGAGTACCACACCCTGTATAAAGAACCCAAGAACTAGACATAGAAGTACTATGAAGTTCGATCATAGAAGTACCTGATGGTCCAGACTTTTGGACTTTCTGATTTTTCAGATCTTCCAGGTACTTTGGGCAGCTTCTTTTCCCCTGACATATATGAAACTGCCTTTCCCCTGACAGTAATAGCAAGTGGCTTCCTTCGGATTCTTAGATGGTGCTACGTCAGAATCGACCTTCCTTTTCTTGTATCCCACTTTGGCCTTGCCACTGGGAGGATGTCGTTTCTTTTTCTTAGAACCATTAGAATGAATAGCCAGCACGGGAGCAGTAGGAGAAGAAAACTTTGCTTTTGCCAAGCTTGCCTCGGTAGTTTTTAACATACCATACAATTCCATGAGTGTCTTGTCCATATCACCCATGTTATAGTTAACTATAAATTGTGAGTATGACGGTGGAAGCGAGTTCAGGACCATGTCAGTGGTCAACTCCTTCGGTAGTGGGACACCCAAGTTCTCCAGCCTGTCTATGTAGCTTTTCATCTTTTGGACGTGGCCACATACAGGTTGCCCCTCTTGCAACTTACACGCCACAAGGGAACTTACAACATCGAAACATTCTTGCCTAGCTCTATTCTGAAACATCAGTTTGAGCTGTTGGTTGATCTCAAAGGCACCTAGCTTCTCAAAACCCTTTTGGAGTTCAGAAGACATGGTGGTGAGCATCAGGCAAGCAACCTTTTCCGATTCAGCATAATGTTGCTCATAAGCTTTGATGTCATCTTCAGTCGAGTCATCAGTGAGCTCAGGAATTTCTTCGTCAAGGACATACTCCTTGCCCTCGTACCTTAAAGTAATTCTTAGAGTACGAACCCAATCAATGTAGTTGGGTCCGGTGAGCTTCTCTCGTGATAACACCGACAGTAGATGGAAGTTAGATTTTTGAGGTGGTTGTGGAAGTGGAGGTGGTGGTGGAAGATTTTGATTGTTGTTGTTATTGACTGGATTAGACATCTACACAAGAAACAATTTCTTTGTTAGTTTATTTATTAGATAATCCTTAACATTATTTACCCAATAATCAAATTAAGGTTAGGATCCAACATTACGTTATTTGATGTGAAGAGGGATGCCGTAATTCACACCGAATAATTTCATAAGGAAACATACTATTGTTAATTTCAATCACCATGAAATCCCTAGATCTTTTAGATTCATTTTAAACTTTTAAAATGGCATGTTAATCTCGATTCTATGCTCGTCACATAATTCATGACACGGATACCGTGGATCATGAATTTGATGGTGAATCTACCATGAAAGCACTCACGAAGATTCCCGGCTCAAGTTCGCTTGGGTATCGCGAGAATCTATTCACTCATGAATATAATCTCAAAATTAACGTACCGGCTCAATTGCACGCGCTTCGTTAATCAGATTATAGATGAGTGCGTGTCTCTCATGGAGAGCACAATCTTTCACATTTAACATCAAACGGGAAGTTTTGTTTAATGTATTTACTTTAGTTATACATATATAAACTTTTATAATATGTCAAATTAAACCTTTAATATATCTCAACTAAAGTAATATATACTTCCTCCGTATCAAAATAAGTGACACACTTTCCATTTTAGGGTGTATCAAAATAAGTGACACACTTTGAAAACTTTCTTTATTTGGCAAAAATAGTTGGACCCATACCCACTAACTATCCACTTTAATAAAGTGAAATTACCCTTATACCCTTACTTTTACTTTTAAAACTCACTAATATCACTTTATTCAAGAAAAGTGGGACCCCTTCTCCACTAATTATGTACTTTAATATATTTTAACCCATACTTTAATCTTTTACCCAAAAAAACCTGCAAGCTAATTTGTGTCACTTATTTTGATACGGATGAAGTATAATTCTTTTAATTCCATTAAAATGCGAGGACGCACCTTTTAATAATTAATTAATTATATCTTATTATAATATTTAAATATACTTTTATTTACATAATATTATAACGGAGGAATATATCAAAACTATTTTGATATATATGGGAATTTCGAATTTCGAAAAATATATACATATATATATTAAATTACACTATTAATTTACATATATATATCTAATATATATTATAATTATATTTTAGATTCAAGATTTTATCTCCTTGGAGATATTTTATATTACATTATATAAATACAAAATCAAATCTAAATAATTATAGAAAATTCGAAACCCCTAAAATTTTATTAAAAAATTCGGATATACACACTTTGTGCATATCCCTATTTTAAATTTGATATCTTTATTTAAAAACTCCTTTTAAATAATTATCTATAAATTTACCAAATCAATTTATATAAATATATATATATATACCGATTATATATATATATAAATATAAATATTATCTTATTCAAATCTTTTATTCAAATACATCTATATATATATATCCGAAAATATATATATATATGTATAATAAATTTTGATTTATTTAAAACATTAAATAAATATATATTTAT
Organism: Calendula officinalis; assembly: GCA_963853835.1. Taxonomy (NCBI): domain Eukaryota; kingdom Viridiplantae; phylum Streptophyta; class Magnoliopsida; order Asterales; family Asteraceae; genus Calendula; species Calendula officinalis. The sequence goes on along the minus strand of OY970830.1, from coordinate 37,029,529 downwards.
ATATAAAACCGAAATTTTAATATATAAATACAATCTTTTATTTAATCTAATTTTAAATAATAGGCAAGATAATTATGGAAAAAATATCTTGATAATTTTAAACCCTTTTAAAATTATGCACTTACCATATTTTAATTTAAAACAATTTTACAAAATTAAAATATATATCTATTTATTTTAATTTCCGAATTTTCGGAAATTCCGAAAATCATAAACACAAAAAAAAACTTTTCTTTTTCGAATTTCGGATCTAACACTCTTAGATTCGTAGAACAACGCTCTGATACCACTGTTGGGTTTCGTACCAATTTACCGACACTTTGTTCGTCGCGGAATTTACGAACAAATCAAAACGATAAACGACGAAACGATAAAGGATCGTTTAGATCTACGAGTCTAAGGTAGCTATGAATAAAATAAATAAACCACTTACATTGGCAACACTTGGTGATGCGAATCCTTGAGATCTTGTACGAGCCAGAACTTGTCAAGAACGAGGATTCAAACTAGAACCCCTCTACTTGATCACACTTGAGGTTGACAACGAACGAGACAATACACCACAATGTAGTGTAAAGTACCCTTGAGAAAACCCAAATGAAACCCTAACCGAAAACCTTTCGGTCGACGGTGGCTCACGGCGGCACCACGGCGGCAGTGGCTCACGGCGGTGGTGGCGGACGAACAAAGGGGGCGGCCGAAACTTGGGTGCAAGCTCAAGGCTATTGATTGTGTGTATTAGGTTAAACCCCATGCACCCTATTTATAGGTTTCGCCAAGGAAACGTTTCCTTATTTGAGTCGGACTCAAATAGCCCAAGACCGTTTCCATTTAATTAAACTATTAATTAAACTAAAGCCCACTTGAATAACTAGTTAATTACCCATTAACTTATTCAATCCATTTAGCCCGTTACACATTTCATTATACAATTAATCAAAGCCCGGTTCGTTTATTCTCGTGTTCGGTTGCGCCGCAAGAGCAACCCCAGTAGGACTTTAATTTACGTTGATCAAGTCAAACCGTTTATTTGATGACGTTGGACACTATTTCCAACAGTAACCACCATAAGTTGTTTCTTTTTTACACTACAAATCAGTTTGTTTCTATTGTTCGACATGTGTTTTTGATGATTCCAATAGAGAGACAAAAAGGGTATTGAGTTTTTTTGTTCAAATTATCATAAAGTTTGAAAATGAACTAAATTTATTATATTAAACTGAAATTTGAGCTACTTAATAATCTAAACCAATTTAGGACTTTCAAGTTTGGGCTACTTTATTGCTGAAACTATAAGTGAAGGGTAGTCGAACGCTTTTTTATGGGTAGTACCGACATATAGTTTATTTTAGTGTGAAAATGTTATACTTCTAGTCGAAAATTAAGGGGTAGCACGGGACCCTCCGGGCACCACTAAAGTCCGCCCCTGCACACGACGTGCCATGCCAACAGTTAGAGGAAGCCGACGGAGGTCGGCTTGGTAACGATGTGCGGATAATACACTTTAGAAAAAGATAAGTGCAAAATTGCTCTACTGATGATATGTTTTTAGGGGCAAAATTACTCTTATTAATATTGTTCAGTGACAAATAGGAGTTCTTTTTTATGATTTTAACAAATCAGCTATTTTAAAATATTTTGAGTGACAAATTAACACTTTTAACCCTTTTTATAACGTTAATACGCTTTTTGTTATTCGTTTTTAACTATTAATGTAAACAAAACAAGTTTTTGAATTAAAAATTACATGTCATTTGGTCTATGGTAAGGGGACCATTAGGGCTCTCATATCATGGTATCGCTTTGTGTTATTAGGTAACACAACACGATATGAATTATTTTTTCTCGACTTGAAGTCTTGAACATGACATGACACGACACAGAGTCGTGTATTATTTTGCTAACACGAATACGACCTAATAAAAAACGATAAACACGACAAAAACGACAACACTAGATAAATAATAAAATTTTCAAATTTCTTACTTAATACATGCTAAAAAAACCAGCAAGCATGACAAAGATATAACATAAATTACTACTAAATTTTCCCAAAATCATAACTATCGTCAACTTCGTGTTAATATCTGAACCCGAACATGGCATTCATGTTTGCTTTACACAACACGTACACGAATTCAAATTTCGATTTTGTACTAATTTCGTTTCGTGTAGTTTTGTCACGTCGTGTTAGATTTTGTGTAACACCGCAAATTTAAGTCCAATTTTCTTTTATATACGGAAGCGTACAAGTTAATTATAAAGGTTTTCGTCATTTATAAAATATAACATTTCAAAATCAGTGCTACATGCTCCTACGGTTCGATTACAATACATAACATTTAGAGTCGCTGTCAAACATTCCTGAACACTCACAACTCGATCCTAGCATATAGCTAACTTTAGCCTAACCAACAAAAACGAATTCAACGTGGGGGATTAGCACAAAACTGTGTGAATGAAAATATAACACACAAAATGTATTAGCTTCAACGAAATAAATTCATATTCAGTACGCATAAACATCCACATACATAATATATCACATGTATAAACTTCTACAAGAATCATACAAGTATCACCAAGTAATTAGAGGACCGGGTGATCTGCCGAACTCAATGTATTAGCTTCAACAAATGCATAAGAAGTCCAAGTACTGTTACGCCAATAACATAGGATGTCAAGCCGATAAATGGTCTAGGTAGACATCTAAGTCAACTGATATTCCTCCAGGTTAACTTCTAAGTCAACCGATACTCCTCCAGGTTGACTACTAATTACCCCATGTGCACAAATATTACTAATAAACACATTATAGCTAATAAATCATCGAACAATTAACTTTAATAAGCAACAAAGAAATTTATGCAGTCAAACAACGGCTCGTGCGCCGAAGCCCATGGCTTGCACCGCGAGGACTTGCGACAGCCCAGAAATCTGCATTTTTCCAGAAAGAATGGAAGAAGTTTTCGAACCGTGAAAACTTTATAGTTCGACTCCAATTTTGACCCCCACCAACTTCTTTTGGCGCAGGTGAACCTCCGTAACCATAAGGGGTATATTTTTTTGGTCCCAATGGGATTTGAACTTTGGACCTCCAAGTAATTTTATCAATGGGGACCAAACTCTTACCACTAGGACACCCCCTTATGGTTAGACCCCCACTAACTTAACAAGTGCCACTTTTTATCCTTTGATATAGTTAGACCACTCCCAATTGGAGTCTTGGGTGGGACTTCTCCACAACCGACGATCTCACCCTCCAACGGCATGCCTCATAATTTGATGTTTAAGGATGACACGCACAAATCGAGAAATGTTTCAAAAAAAAACTAAAAATAACTTTAAAAACACATTCATAATTTCACACATTTATTTTTTTTATAAAGACATGTATAAAGCAGCTTTGATCCAAACATGATGGATTTCATTGGAGCTTTGTATATTTGTTTAATATTATACTACTTTGTATCAAAATAAGTGATACATTTGAAGAAACATGGTTTTTTAAGCAAACGATTAAAAGGTTGTTTAGAGCATTTCCAATCATGAACTCTAAAAAAATCACTTTATCTCTATAAATAGTGGGCTCATTCACTCTATACAACATCTCAACTCCAACCATAAACTATATTCATCCCTTCAAAACCCTTTAAAATTAGTGGGACACACATCCCATTAACGATTACACTCACAAAAAAGTATGGGGTCCATGGATAGAGTGAGTTTCTCTCACTCTAAATATGGAGTTAATTTTAACCAACTCTATATTCAGAGTTAAGGATAGAGTTAGGTTGAAGTGAAAAAAAACTTTAAATATAGAGATAGAGTTAAGGATAGAGTGTGGTTGAAGATATTATTAAGATAGATTAAAGTGAATAGTTAGTGAAGAATGAGTTCCACTTTTTTTGAATAAAGTGATATTAATGATTTTAAAAGTAATAGTACGGGTAAATGAGTAATTTCATTTTATTAAAGTAGATAATTAGTAGAAAAATGGTCCCACTTTTTTATCAAATAAGGTAAGTTTTAGAAATGTATCACTTATTTTAATCCACCTCTATATAGAAAGTCTTTTATATAGAAAGTGTATCACTTATTTTGATACAGAGATGTATATATATTTTTCTTCCTGAAATTAAATTCCAAGACAAAGTTCATAAATTTTCTTGTTAAAAAAAGTGAAATAATTAAATAGTGATGTTTTCTTCCAAATCCTTGAGAAATAATTATACTGATCAGACTGTGGCCCACTGTCCAATTATACTTAAATTTTCACCAACCCCAAACCACAATGTTTCCATTTCTGTCGGTGCCAATATTTTAATCACATTTCATAACCGTGTCTCTTTAATTATCATTAAAGTAAACAAATACACATTCAAAATTAATTTAATTAATTTTATTTATCTAGTTGCATCTATACAAGTCAATAAGGTCGCAGTGCAAGGCCAAGCTATGCCGTTCTACTACCGTCCTTGATTAACGATGCTTCCCTGTTATTGCTTGAGATCGATATCGGTCTCTCGTTGTTACAGGATCTGCCATCCTGGACCTATAGGGTTCGGCTGTGCATTATGGCTCGTGTTGAGAGTGAGTGGACAGAAGTGAGAAGACGGCGGAACTCAGGCGATGATATTGGAAGGAAATCTCACCAAAATCGTGGATCAAGTAGAATCACTTCATTCTTCATCACAAACTGACTCGGGTCAAACCATGCTCAAGAGATCATTTGAAAACTTGGGGAGATTGGTGGATGTATATGTATCAAAGAGAAGGAATAAGGAAGGAAAAATCTTCGGATTCATTAGGTTTGAAGACGTTAAAGATCCACAATCTTTCGTGAAGCTTCTCAACGGAATGCCGGTGGGAAATCTTAGAGCAAAGATAAATGTCGCCCAAAATCTTGTCTTTCATTGGCAGAGATTCTAGTATCAAACATATGCTAAAAGGGCAGAAGAAAAAAAAGAAGATCGAAGAGATACCCACTATCAATTTCCAAACAACTAACATGGCAAGAAACTGGATGAACCACACGTTGGTTGGAAAACATTCGACAAGCTATCAGTACTTTCAATGATGCAGAAGCATGCGATAATGTGCGCATAAACTGCCTGGGTGGGTTGCATATTCTTCTCGATTTCAACTCTCACGATGATGCTTCTGAATTCCTAAATGGAGCTAAAAATATGTGGTGCAACTGGTTCGACTCTTTGGAACCAGAACTTTAACAGACTAGCAGGAATAATTATCACCTTGGAACCCAGACAGACTGTTTTGGAACCCTGGGGCTCAGTTGTTATTCCGGCTGATTGTGGTGAAGACAATATGAATATGGCCATTGGAATACTTACACCCCATTTAGGAAGAATAGAAATGTTATTTTTCCGATTTTTATTTATGAAGATTACAGCTAAACTATGCCCACGGTTTGCTCCATCAGAGGACGGGGACTCCAGGAATTCGGATGATCCAGACTCCGATGACGAATATAAAAAATTTGAAGATTTGGGTTTCGGCGGCGAATTCTCCGATCACTAGAGGGGGTGGATCTGAAGAGTCCTTTTCGAAACTCACACCTAGAGAACCAGAATGACAATATCTTGTCGGGAGATGAAACGATGATGACATGCACATTGGGAACAATACTTTCTCTCCCATAATTAATATGGAGACAGCCGACCCTATGGAGCCGGATCTTGTGACCCAAAACAATATTGGGCCTTCGTCAAAATTCGAGAATGATCCAAATCCACTGGACTGGGAGAACTCTCTTAGCCCAATCCATGCAATCAAAAAGAAATCAAAGCCTGGTCACCCTCAAGTCCTCTTCTGCCTTATCGTTTATTTCCAGACAAGGTATCCGGCGACCACCAAAGATTGAAAAGACGACCAAACAAGGAAACCCCTGCATTATCGATCTCAACAAACCCCCACACACTATAATTGATGGTGCAAAATCGAGAACTTCCACCTCGGATGGAGTATCTAATGAGGTTAGAAATACTATGGAGATTGGCTCGATGGTGGGATTTAACATGAACGGATGCAACCTGGAAATTCGAAATCTAATTTCCAGGAAAGGATTGAACACCAATGAAGGCTCTTTCAATCAATATCAGGGGTCTAGCTTCAAGCTCGAAGCTAGGTTGGATTTCGGACCTCCGGAGAGAAATTTTTTTTGACTTCCTTGGGGTTCAAGAAACTCATATCACTATTGACATTGATGAAAGCATTGTTCGATCCCTCTGGGGATCGACACCGGTTGATTTTGCCTTTTCCAAATCCCATGGTAGGTCGGGAGGCATTCTCTCTATTTGGAACACTAATTTTTTTTCAAAATCAGGCGTTATAATTGATTTTGGTTTTGTTGCTATTTGGGGTAAATGGTCTGGGAATCGTAGTTGGGGATTCATAAACGTGTACGCCCCTCAGGCCCTGGTTCAAAAGCGAAGACTTTGGCAGAAGATCTGTAATGTTATGGATGCTCATTCTGATGTAATGTGTGTTACAATGGGCGATTTCAACGAGGTTCGTGACCCGGATGAGAGAAAGGGCACGAACTTCTCTCACTCAGGGGCGTGCAGCTTCAATGATTTTATCCGTTCTGCAGATTTAATTGAAATCAAAAGCGGTGGTAGGAGATATACAAGAATGAGCCCGGACGGTGCAAAACACAGCAAGCTGGACAGATTTTTTATCTCCTCAAACTATCTTTCCTATTGGCCAAACCCAAATGCTATCATTCTGCCGTGACTCCACTCAGATCATTGCCCCATATTTTTCTGCTCGGAGGTAATAGATTTTGGCCCCACCTATTTCAAGCTCTTCAATTCATGGTTATCCGACCCCAGGTTTGACAACCTTATTTCGATGGGTTGGGAGGGGGCCGAACCTGCAGCCTCCTTGACCCCCATACAATGTTTTATGTACTAGATAAAGGTGCTTAAAAATCACATAAAAGAATGGAGAAAAAGTAACTCTTCAAACCGTAAGAAAGAAATAAAAACCTTGAGCAACTTGGTGGATAACATTGTATCGTTAAAATTAAAGAACTTGAGTATGCTGAATTGCTTGATCTGAAACAAAAGGCCCGAATCAAATGGGCAATAGAGGGTGATGAAAACTCGAATTTCTTTCATGGAATTATGAATCGGAATAAAAGAGCTAACTTTATTCATGGCCTAAACATAAATGGTATATGGGTAGTTGATCCGAAAAGAATTATGGAACATGCAAAAGATTTCTTTTCCTCTAAATTTGAAGCAATTAGAGGGCCAAGACCAAGTTTCCATAGCAACAACTTTAAAAAGCTTTCATCCTCACAGTCTCAATACATTGAAAGAAGCGTAACCATCGAAGAAATAAAGACGGCTGTTTGGGATTCGGGCCCAAACAAAGCTCCGGGGCCGGACGGTTTTACAATGGAATTTTACAAAAAATATTGGGATGTCATCAAGGACGACTTATTTCAGGCAGTTAACTATTTTGAGCGTACGGGCAGAATTGACAAAGGATGCAACGCGTCTTTTATTGCTCTCATCCCTAAAAGAGCAGATGCCATTTCCCTCCCTGATTTTCGGCCAATTAGTCTCATTAACAGCTTATATAGGGTAATTTCAAAGATTCTTGCATCTAGATTGGCCTCGGTAATTGATTTTGTGGTTGGTCCGGAACAAAGTGCCTTCACTAAAAATAGAAGCATCTTAGATGGCCCCCTTATCGTCAGTGAAATAATAGCATGGGCCAAGAAAGCAAAAAGAAAATGTCTTCTATTAAAGATAGATTTTGAAAAAGCGTTTGACTCAATTTATTGGGATTTTATACATAATATTCTTGATCAGATGCATTTCGGGAATAAGTGGCGCAGATGGATCAGGGGATGCCTGGAATCCATCTCAGTTTCGGTTCTGGTGAACGGCTCCCCGACAAAACAATTTGCCATGGGTAGAGGTGTTAGACAGGGCGACCCGCTAGCTCCGTTTCTTTTTATCTCAGCTGCTGAAGCATTAAATAGTGTCCTTTACGAAGCAAATGCAAAAGGTGTCTACCACGGTTTTAAATTACCCAACTCCGGCCCGACCATCACACATCTTCAATTCGCGGACGACATAATCTTTGTAGGAGAATGGTCGGTTACTAACGCCAAAATCCTGATCAGACTACTTCGAGTTTTTCAGGTATCGTCTGGTCTAAAAATCAACTTAAATAAAAGTTGTGTCATGGGAGTATCGGTTTGTAATGGAGCGGTGGATGAGTTGGCCTCTAGAATTCACTGTCGTGTGGGCCAATTCCCACTCACTTTTCTGGGCCTTCCGATTGGGGTTTCAATGAACAGGACAGAACACTGGTCCGGAATCATAAACAAATTCTCTGCCAAGCTGTCAAATTGGAAGTCGAAAACCCTATCATTCGGCGGAAGGCTGCAACTAGTTAAATCAGTCTTGGGCAGCCTAGGGTTGTACTTTTTCTCCCTATTTAAGGCCCCTAAGAAAATAATCAGCAAGCTTGAAAGTATCCGGTTAAATTTTTTCTGGGGTTCAATTGGTGGAAATAAAAAAATTCCATGGATTAAGTGGCAAATTGCAATGGCGGATAAACATAAGGGTGGGCTCGGTATTGGAAGTCTTTGAGCACAGAACCTTGCATTACTAGGGCGATGGTGGTGGCGATTTCGAACCGAATCCGGGTCACTTTGGAAGCAAGTAATTATTGCTTTTCATGGCGAAGATGGTGGGTTAAAGAATTTAAATAAATGTGGCAATTTCCCAGGTATTTGGCGAAACATAATAAAAACACAAAAGGAATTTGAAAAACTTAATCTTCCGGTAACAAACTGGATTAGAGATCCACCACCTGGTGTAAACGGGAATATCTCATGGGCTCTTGATAGTAAAGGGTTCTCGGTGACATCTCTTCGTGTTGCATATGATGACGTTTCTCTTGGTTCAGGTGGTAACAGACCACTATGGTGGATTAATTGGATTCCGTCAAAAATTAACATCCTGGTTTGTCGTATGATTCATAATCGGCTCCCAACCAAACCGAATCTTCTAAAAAGAAACATTACATGTCTGTCACAATTATGCCCATTATGTGACCATATTGATGAAGAAATGGACCATTTATTTCTTGCATGTCCGGTATCCAGAAGGTTATTGGCAGAAATATGCGCATGGTGGAGGATTGATCTCATGAGGTTTGGTTCGATTCTAGATCTTTTGGATTGGATCACAGGAGGGGACATGAGGAAGGAGGAAAAAAAGGGACTTATGAGTGTAATTTATATCTTTTTCTGGTCTATATGGAGGCTTAGAAACAGTAAGGCATTCCGGCCAAATGAACATCACCGGAAAATATATAAAGGAGGTTATATTCAAGCAATTTCATTTTTTTGGATTAAATTTAGGGCTCCCTCTTGTAACTTAAAAAATCGGTGGAGCGATTGGTGTTGTAATCCTAGTTCTTGTTTTTAATTTCATGTTGTATTGTTTCTAGCTCCTTGCTAGCTTTGTTTCAATGAAATGCTTGCTGTTCAAAAAAAAAAAAAAAGGTCGCAGTGCCAACTCTTCTATTGATTTGAAGCGAAGTTCATTCTACCGACGCCAATGGTATGGTAGTATCAGTTGATGCCTTCGGTTACAAGCATCTGTTAATTATGGAAGACAAAATAGGTGGGACCGCATGTGGGTATTTAGCATTTTTTTTATGTATATTATAATGTATCAACCTTACATTGCAAAAATTGAAATGTCAAACAAAAATAACAATTATGAGTGATCTTTTAACTTCCCATGTAAACAATTACATAATTCATTAAATAATACTTATAAACCTCGTATAAACAATTATAAAATTCGTCATTGTGTTTTAAACGACTTTCGGTAGATTGCATCATATGCATTTCTTACGAAACGAATAAAATTGACTAAACACGTGGTCATCTCACTACAATTACTATATTTGTGTAAATTCAAGACATTAATTATGGACGCTTAACATACAAGCTATGCTAAAAAATTCATCACTTACCCAAAAACACATGTTTTGTGCAACAAATTCAAGATTGTATAATTGTATTCAAGATTTAAGCTAATAAACATAATTCTAAGTCTCATTTTGGTCGCACGAAAATGAAATTAATGAGCACATTAAGGTTAACAGCACTATATGCACTCAATAATCGCGTTTATTGCGTGTAAGCGACAAAAGTTTATACATTGACATAATCGCTAATCTAATGTGTCAGTAAGATATTGAAAAGAACAAAGAACTCATACTAGTAGCTAAATGCATGAAAATTTAAGAAATTATGCTAAAAATCGACATAAATAAAAAAAGTACCGTACAAGAAAAGCAAGCGTTGCTTGTTATTATACTTCACTAATTTCATCATCGCCACATAACCCAACATCAACAACCAAACTTTTCCTCTTCGACTCCAAAACCCTGCAACAGTTTCTCCTTGGCGACTGCAAAATATTTAATAAATATATGAAAAAATAAAATAAAATATCATACACACGTACTGAAGGTTGGGTAACATATCAAAACAGACATATCACTTTTTAATATGGATCAAAACCAGTTAGGTTGAGTTACTCATAGACACTTTCTTGGCGAATTTTTTAAAATAACTAAAACGTTAGTTATGATTAAAAAACAATATTATTACAATAATAATAATCTAAATCTTTGAATAAAAAACAATTTAGGATGTTTTATGTATTAATAATACAATTTAAAATTTTCAACGTGTTTGCCCTGTTCTACCCATTTGACATGTTCCCCTTTAGCTAATTTTTTTATTTGACCCATTTGGGATAAAAAAAAACAACCCAAATCAACCCGTTCATAAGTTAATGGTTATTAAGAAAAAGAACATATAGGTACGAAATAATGTACTTACCCTATCCCACAATTGTGGATCGGGTCTTTTATAAACAATAACTTTATCAAGATTTGAAGGATCCAACATTTTCCATTTGCAAGCAGGATGAGGAACACGATGTCGCGCATATTCACTAACCGTCATATTCGTTGTAGAATTTAACCTCACTTTTTTCATATAAAACACAAACGGTTTTTGGCACGGGTTTCGGGCAACCGGGCGGGTATTAAACGCATATGCCGTGTAATCCGCTCTTCGGTACCAATTCAAGAAAGTTCTAGAAGGCATTTCAACTTCACGGGGGGATAAGATTCCTCTGAAAACTTGAATTGCAAAACCCCATGAGACCGAAACGGTCCAACTTTTTGAAGAATCGTAACAAATTGATTGTTGAATGAGGCCCGCTGAGTCGAGTTTCATGGGTTGCATGAATCTTTGTAAGGCTTCGACCCGTGTGACATCCGGGAAAATGGGCTCAACAACATCTAAATGGTGTAATGAGACTAGTGGTGTTACTGGGTGTGCAGCAAGTAACCCGAATAAATTCCCATATACATCATACTGAATGCAACAACAAAAAATTAAAATCATTATCATCAACAAAATTAACCCCTGAGTAACACAAAAACAAAAAATAAAAAGAAAATTCAAAATAAAATATACAAGAATATGAATTCAAATAGAGACGAGTAAGTCAAATGTTGTTGGTCTACATAAATCCTAGTGTTTTTGGGTATCACTAGACCCACAATAAATGGTGAAAAATGGTCTATTATTCGACTATTAATGTTAGGTTTGCAAATCTTGCAAATAAAAAAGGTAGAATGGTGATTAAAGTGGTAGGCAATAGGCATGAGTATATTGTGTTGGTTTCCAATTATGAAGCTTGATTAGGTCGATATACTGGATTATGGCTATATAAAGAAACAATTAAACAGTTAACATGCAGCGTTTGAATTTTATAAATAATATAATAATAAGAATCCTATTATAACAAGCCATGATACATGTGACATTTTTCTAGCCATGCCCATTTTATGTCTAGTCTTATTCACACGAACTATGCACTTTTATTTTATGTTTTCTAGTTTTTACACTTAGACTTAGGTATTTTATGCCATTCAATAACATTTTTAATCGAACAAGATAACAAGACAATCATATAAATGTAACTTCTACTAGGAATTTACCCAAAAAGGTAAACATTCAAACATGAGTTACAACCTAGCAATGAATTGAAGCAGAATTTAGGGAAATGGGTTTTTGCCCATTACTCTATTAAATCAATCTTTGACTGATTCAAGCTACAAAAGTACAGCTAAACTTGCACAATGTACAACCAATAAAAACAAAGAGTTTAGTTTAGGTTTTTAGTTTTTTACTAACCTGATGGAATCCCAATTCTTTAGTAAGTGGTACACCGAGCTCCGCCATACACGCCTGCATCCGGTCATCGGAGCCGTACAATCCGGGATACCTCTGAATACACCGATCTTGCATTTTATCTAAAGCTTTGGCTAACGGATAACTTATCGCAAAACCACCACCGCCGTACGCCATCCCGTAACTGAAATATATGTTCTGTAGATGACTCTCCGATAAACTTCCGATGTAATAAAATTGATTATGATCATACTTATTCAAAACCCTAATAAGATTTTCAGTAATAAAAACAGTATCATCATCGCCCATCACAAACCACCTCACATTATCCATCCCTAATCGAATCGTTTCCGATATTATCCGAGATATCCGAATCGCCGACCGGTGACCCTGTTTATTCTTATAAGCGAAATGCGAAGTATCGCCGGAGATTTTCACCGGCGGCAGACCATCATCGGTTTGGGTTTTCACTGGGTTATCCAACCACACAATCCCCCTCATTTTGGCCTCCTTTTTCCACCATAATTTTATGTAATTCTTCCGTTTTTCCCATAACTTCGCCGACGCCGCAATCCCAAAAACCACATGTTTGAGCTCTGTTTTCTCCGGCAGCACGATCGCCGGCGGCGGCGGGGAAAGCGTAATGTTGGGTAACGAATTACGAGATGAAAAGATTAAATCCTGTTCGTTACAAGGTAAATTAGGAGTGTTGAGAAGCTTGAGAGTGTAAACGAGGTATGTTGCAGAAACGAACAAGATCAGGTACAACATAAGCTTCGGGTACGGATACCCATTGCCCCGATTTGATAAAATGGGCGTTGTTGCGTTCGATCTCATCTGATCCCATATGATTTTTTCCGAATCCTTTTGAATGAATTTCATATTGCGTCAAGATTCACACTCAGATCTACGAAATCAAGCCTAAATCTTGAAATTACAGCGGCAATTTCCAGAAATTAAATTAGGGGTTTTAGAAATGAAGTGATTTAGGAGAGCATGCAATGGTGCCAGCTTGCACACTCCCCTGAATCAAGATGAAGATGATACATATATGTATGTATATGTATCGATGTCTGTGTCGCTGTGTGTGTACAGAGAGAAGAAGGGTTGTAATTGTAAATTTGAGGGAGGGCGGTTCACATGGTGAAGACAAAGAATAGAAAGGGGGATTTGATGTGAAGGGGTTTATGGGTTGCAAGATAGAGATGTGTATATATAGATCCACACACTTAAAATGCTTGCTTCTTTCAATTGTTACTTAAATTATATTTGATTTAACATCTTATTGTTAATTTAATATTTGTGATATTATAACGATATTAATTATACTTCCTCCGTATTAAAATAAGTGACACAAATTGGCTTACACGTTTTTTGAGGCAAAAAATTAAAGTAGAGGTTAAAATATATTAAAGTACATAGTTAGTGGAGAATGGATCCCACTTTCCTTGAATAAAGTGATATTAATGAGTTTTAAAAGTAAAAGTAAGGGTATAAGGGTAATTTGACTTTATTAAAGTGGATACTTAGTGGGTATGGGTCCCACTATTTTTACCAAATAAGGAAAGTTTTCAAAGTGTGTCACTTATTTTGATACACCCCAAAATGGAAAGTGTGTCACTTATTTTGATACGGAGGAAGTATTTGATTTAACAGCCTATTGTTAGTTTAATATTTGTGATATTATAACGATAATTATAGATATTCGTATGTATGTTATATATTTTAATTGATTAATATAAATGAAATGTTAATACAGTAAACTTCCATAAATTAATAAGGTTGTGATTAGGATATTTTATTAATTTAGCGAGATATTATTTTATCGATAAATTAATAAATTATTAATTTAAAGATAATATTATTATAAAATCAATGTATCTAATATGTATTCACATATTCACAGGACCTTCAAAATTCTGCATCACATTCACATTCACAAGACCTTCAAAATTCTCACATTAATGAACTTGTCAAGTTCAATGTACATAGATTTAGATTGATCACTATAAAATGTCTAATGATAAATTTTAATATCACATCAACTATGGCTTCTAAACTAAAATGTGTTAAAAATCAACGATGACCAATCAATATAAATTTGAAGATGAACTCAATATAGATTTAAAGTTAAAAAAAAAACAAGTGACTATAGATCTATTTTTTACTTGATAACTCTAAAATTTTGGAATTTTATTTTAGTAATTATTAATTTATAGTTTGGTTGGGACTAATATATTTACATTAGGATTTCAAAAAAAATATTATCTTATTATTTTATCGATTGGGGTCCGATTTTGTAATAGTCTCAAGTTGGGACCGGATAAATTATTGATTTTATCAAGATTATTAATTTATCGACTATTAATTTATGAAGGTTTTACTGTATTGTTTAATAAATGATTTCAAACTAAAAATAGTTATGTCTAAGTTCATTTTACTTTGAATGTCGAATGATCCAATAAATTTTATATTAGTAACTTTTTTTTTATATTTCTACGATTTGAAAGGTGATTTATTATATGTAAATTAGTTACCATGAACTTAGGTCCCGTTTGATTTCGTCGGATTGAGTCGGAATCGGATTGAGTCGGAATCGGATTGAGTTGGAATCGGATTGAGTTAGAATCGGATTGAGTCCATGTGTTTGATTAGATTGTTAATTGAATTTGCTAACTGATGAATAATGACCTTATTACTTTTCTCTTTTGTACTAGATAAAATATATGTGTTTGATTAAATTGCTAAATAATTAAAAATAATTACATAAAAATCATCATATAAAATTTAAAGTAAACATAAATTTATATATGATGATAACTATTATACAAAAATAGTTGATTCATTCCAAAATAAAAGCTATAAAATTATCTAATAAATATTCCAAAATAGTTGTTTGTTACAAGTTCAATTAGCATATCCAAATACTACAAACGGATGCAAACATATTACATAAATTTTTATATGATGATAACAAAAGTTTAGATTAAACACACTAAAAAAACAAAAGATAATAATCTAATGTGAACCACTTGAAAGTAGTTGATTAGCAATCTGGTTACGCAAACTAGCCATATATGTAACGCCTTCTGTACCCCATTCCATGCCATGTATGTTTTCGATATCACTTCCTTCTCCTTGCACGTCAGGATGAACCATAGTATTCTCTTCAAAGTTCGGAAATAAGTCATCTTGAATATTATATTTCCGTATAAAATTATGCACCGCGACACAAGCAATAACTATGTCTCTTTGCACTGGAAAAGGATAAGGAGCCATTTGTTTTAAAATTGGGAATCTCGCCTTCAATACACCATAAGCACGCTCAATAACATTTCTAAGTTGTGCATGTGCATGATTGAACCTTTCTTCCTTAGTTAAAGCTCTGCGTCTTCGATAATCGGCTAACCAATACCTAGTATTGCGATAGGGAGCCATAAATCCACGAGTGTTGGTATATGCGGCGTCGCAAAGGTAATACTTATCTGTAGATAAGTGAGATATTTATATATATATTATTTAAAGAATATGCATAATTAAAATAAGAATGATTACAAACCTGTTGGAGGGAATGGAAATCCGGAAGTCGGGTTAAATGCAACCTCTTTTAAAACTCTTGAATCGTGTGCTATGCCCTCCCATCCAGCCCATATAAAGGTGAATATCATATCAAAATCACAAATTCCTAATACATTTTGATAACATTCACTTCTTCCTCTTCCCCTAAAACGAGTTTGCTGGTCAACCGGCACAACTGCATGTACAAGAGTTCCATCTAATGCACCTATTGCTCCGGGAAATATGTTTATTAGTCGTCTATGTCGTTCCGAGGTATTTCTTGTTGGGTCAGAATGAGTTGGTACTATAATTTCTCTTGCAAAACACATCATTGCATCTAGGACCTCGTGAAAGCATTGATGAATTGTTTGCGTGGAGTGTGAAAATCTTCCTTTAACGGCTCGAAAACGTTCATTATGTCCTATGACATGTAAAAACATAGCAATCTTCTCTTCAACACTTATTGTCCTACTACATGTCAACCAATTTCTTTGTCTAAAATGATCGCTTAATAATACAAATGCCTCCTGTGAAAGACGCATCATATCGTAACATTGTCTTGGACTTCCGTGTATCAAATCTTGTGTATACGCATGTCCGCTTACTACCGGATCATAAGCTCCTATTCTTTCAATTCTTTGCCTTTTCCTGACCAACATCAACCAATACCACGATAGTAGAAGGAAAGTTAGAAATTCCCCATCCGTATCCATATGTCACCTATTATAAATAACGTAAAAAGTCAAAACACATATTAATACATATTACATAAAAATCCACAACACATATTAATCCATAACATATATACATCCATAACACATATTAATCCATAACATATATACATCCATAACACATACTAATCCATAACATATAAAAATCCATAACACATACTAATCCATAACATATAAAAATCCATAACACATACTAATCCATAACAAATATAAATCCATAACACATACTAATCCATAACACATAAAAAGTCATAACACACAAAAATCCACAAAAATCCATAAAGTGATCTAAAATAATCCATAAAGTCTAAGGACTCTCAAATAATCCAAACTTCTTTCCTGCATTCCTCACCCACATGTCACAAGTCGACGACCTAAGGCGTAACCAGACTTTCAAATTACCAGGGTTTTCACCAAATAGCATAAGTGCCGTCTGATATCTTGGATCCAATTCCCCCCAATCCAGGTTATCCAGTTTTGCCATGCTTTCATCCATGTCTTTGTCGATGTTATTCTTTTCCACAAATGATTGTGCTGCCTTCACAATCTCTTTCCCAACTTCTCTTAAATCATCATCTAGTGTGTTTACACGACGCTTCCGTTTACCCTTGTTTTTGGACTGACCTGATGATTCTTCACTTGCAACGGGTTGCTCTGTTGAGGATGAGATTCCCCTATTAGGGGCCGAGGTTTCAATCTGAGGGGCTGGGGGGGCTAGGTTTTCCATCTCCATATCCTCGAAATCATGATCATTGAACACTACACTAGGATGAGGGAGTTTAGAAGATGTCCCATAACTCTGACTACCTGTTGCGGTAGACCCTTCGAACAATTGGGTGCAAAGATCGGGAAAAACGAGAGCCGAATTTTTTAATTTCACTATATTCTTGTTCATCTGTTTAAAAAAAATTATAATATATTATCAAATTGTTGAAAAAGTTAAAGACATTATCAAACTTTTAAAATAAAAGAATACCATTTCCTCCGCTTTCCATTCTTCATCAGTCAAATTAAAGCTGTTTGTTTTTGGATTATAAATATTCCCCGTTTTGTTTTTCAATTTGACCCACATTCCATACTTGGCTTTCAGATAGTCATATCTATATTTCATTTGTCCCAACTCAACCACCACACCATGATCATTTTTTAGTTTCTCACCTACTACTATCCATGACTTTGGTTTCAGGCCAACACCCTCATGCCCGTTGATTGATACCTCATGTAAGCAAGCTTCAAGAAGGGTTTTAGTTACATCGTCTGACCAAGAAAATCTAGGTGCCATATCTAGGATAAAGCTAACAAAACAAAAAAACCCAAGTATTATTTAAATAATATATTAAATAATCAGATTTTATATTCTATAATTTATATTAAAAAAGAATTATCTTATTAAATATTTAAAATCAGTATTATTTAAATAATATATTAAATAAATCATATTTTATTTTATATAATTTATATTAAAAAAAGAATTATCATATTAAATATTTAAAATCAGTATTATTTAAATAATATATTAAATAATCAGATTTTATATTCTATAATTTATATTAAAAAAAGAATTATCTTATTAAATATTTAAAATCAGTATTATTTAAATAATATATTAAATAATCAGATTTTATATTCTATAATTTATATTAAAAAAAGAATTATCTTATTAAATATTTAAAATCAGTATTATTTAAATAATATATTAAATAAATCAGATTTTATTTTATATAATTTATATTAAAAAAAGAATTATCATATTAAATATTTAAAATCAGTATTATTTAAATAATATATTAAATAATCAGATTTTATATTCTATAATTTATATTAAAAAAAGAATTATCTTATTAAATATTTAAAATCAGTATTATTTAAATAATATATTAAATAATCAGATTTTATATTCTATAATTTATATTAAAAAAGAATTATCTTATTAAATATTTAAAATCAGTATTATTTAAATAATATATTAAATAATCAGATTTTATATTCTATAATTTATATTAAAAAAAGAATTATCTTATTAAATATTTAAAATCAGTATTATTTAAATAATATATTAAATAATCAGTTATTTAATAAAATATAATTAATTTAATATAATATTTAATAATTAAAATATTAAATACTTAAATTAATTATAATATAATTAAAATCGGAAATTTGAAAGGCGGGATCTCCGGCGATTTAAAAAGACGATCTCCGGCCATTAAAAAACGAAAAGCGCCGTTCTCCGGCGAACTTAAAAAGGAGGAGGCGGGATCTCCGGCGAAGTTAAAAAGGAGGAGGCGGGTTAACCGCCGGAGATCGGAATGAACACCACCGGTATACAAACGATTTTACAAACGATTACAACAACAGAATTAATCCAAACGATTTACAGTAAAAAAAACCCAAAATCAGGTATATAGAACATCAGCAGAAATCGATTACAAAGTGAAGATGGTCGAACCTGAGGAAGAAGGAAGACGGCAGAGGAAGGAGGCTGCGATGGAGCGATGGAAAAGATGGAGTCTGCGGCGGAGGATGGAGGCTGCGACGGATGATGGAAGCTGCGATGGAGGCTGCGGATGATGGAAGCTGCGATGGAGTCTGTGTGAGATTAGGGCAAAATAGATTGAGTCTGGTGCTTTTCTGGTTCGGACCCAATCAGACCTTTTAAACGGACCGAGTCCAGCATTTGGACCGAGACCGATCAATTAGCAATCTATCAAACAACATGTTCGGACCGGGTCTAATTTAGACTGAATCTGATGGATTAGGAAGGAAATCAAACAGGCCCTTAGACTGTTCAATATGGACCAGGAAGAATTCTCGTAGTGGTGATGTGGCACAAGGCCACAACATGAAGGAGAGGAAGAACACAACTCCCACCACGTCGTGAGGGGTTTCCGTGAGAGGAAAGCAGCCACAACCTCGATCGAACACAAGCTATGAACTAATTTTTGAGGTTTTTGATGGAACTCTTTTTACACGTGAGTGTGTATGCTGGTGTGGTGGGTATTTCCTGTAAAGTGGTGTGATGTAGTTGCTTATGTGGTATTTGTTTATTTGATGTGACAAAAATTTTAGTGCGACTAATAGTACTCATACCCACCAGCCTTACAGGTTTATATATGCATCAAATCAACGAACTGCAAACATTAATATCTTTCAAATTAACTATTCATATTTTGGAATTAATTTTTTTGTATGGTTGATTACTCTGTAAACATGAAAAGTTCAAATTTTGGTATTATATTACTTCATTATGGTTGAATACTGAACTAAAAATGCAAATGATAATGTAATGCATATGCCTTGATCGATTAGAATCATGTCAAGACTTGCTAGTTTTGACATTGTATTTATTTATATAATGCTTCAACAAGGTAATACTTTACCATTTATCTTCATGTCTTCAACGAATCATAGTCACCGGTGATACCACTAAGCTTGAAAGTTTCTTCAACATTAGAACTCATTATATTCAACGACATATAACAATTGTTATAATCAACCACTTTTCACACATTATAGTCGGAGCAGTTAAACCAATTTAGTATTTATAAATGAATTTGATATTAATTGTAAGCGTTAAATCCAGATGATTGGCTTAAAATGTTAGGTAATGTATTAGGCGAGATCATTGGGATATATAAATGGAGAAATCATGTAATTTAGATGGGGTATATATAACTGGAAAATTTTCACCAATAACTAGAGATAATTCATAATATGATTGATTTAAGCAAAATGGAATAATACGATTACTATATATAAATTGCATGGAAGGCGTAAATTCGAAATACTGAAAGAAATAAACGCACGCATAATATATAAAAATCGTACATATCAAAATTTGAGTAAGAACAACACCACACTTTTAGGCTTTAAAGAGGTCGAACCACAACACTTTTAGGCTTTAAAGAGGTCGAACCACATGCTTAATTCCCGTAAATCTACAATTTGAATCTAATATCTGATAATCACTGTTTGTTAGGAAGGAATCATATAAGATAAATATGAATTATTTCAAAATCGGTAAAGAAGTAATCAAATTTGAATTAAGACAAGATAACGAATTTGATTTGAGTGGAGTTTTGACTGAATCATTTGGTGCGTGGGTTACTGACTAAATATTTAGAGGTGAAAGTAACATGACAATTGACAAATATTTAGTTTATAGCAAAGATTTCAAGATGAGCAAGTCATACATGTTAGTTGTTGTGAGGGGTTAAGTTATATTGGAATAAGATCGTGCCCGACAAGGTTAATATTTTAGCATGACGTCTAGTTAAAGAGAGGCTTCCTACAAGATCCAATCTTGATAAAATGACATTTCAATCGAAATCTCCAAATCAAATTACATTGGGAGATAATGTAAAGTTTCTTTCGTTTCTTTAGATTTCTAATGGTAGAAGAATATTATGACCCGTTTGTTTTGATGTAATCCTCTGTAATCCTTCGTAATTGTAATTCAATCCATTACGGAAGGATGTTTGGATAGATAATTCTTTCGTAATTCAATTCTTACGTAACTCCGAAATACGTTATTCGTTGTATTTGAAATTCATCCCAACATCCTATGAATTCAATTACGCTCATTTATATAACTAACAAATTTGAATATTTTGTATGCTTTATACTCTAAAATCGTTTAAAATTTTTAATTTTTTTTTAAAAAATTTAAAAATTTAAAAATGCCCAAAATACATTTTAGCACCCTAAACTTGACTGACCGAGTTTTCTACTATCCTGAACTATTAAATGTGTAGCATGGTACCCTCCACTTGACAAAATATTCAATTTAGTATCCCGACTCACTAATTTGATCTTTTTTTCTCACGTGATTTGCTTCTAATCTCAGTATATTGAGATGAACGTACAACTTTTAGTCCGTCAAAAGCTACAACGGAAGTAAGTCAAGTAAGAAAACAATATCAAATTAGTGAGTCAGGGGTACTAAATTGACCATTTTGTCAAGTTCAGGGTACCATGCAATACTTTTAATAGTTCATGTTAGTAAAAGACCAATTAACCAAGTTAAGGATACTAAAATGTATTTTGGCCTTTAAAAATTTGATAAAATTCAGCAAATTTAAAAAAAGTTTAAGAAAATAAAAATAGTTTAAAAAACATAAAAAAAATTTAAAAAGTCAATAAAATTATAAAATTTTTATAAAAATTAAAAAATTTATAAAAAATAATAAAAATAAATAAAACCTAAAAAACTAAAAATAAATAAATAATAATAAATGCATAAATATGAATTTGAATTACAACTAAAAAATTGTAACCAAACGCGTAACGAAATTTAATTACAAATGAATTGAATTCTGAATGAATTCAATTCCTTCGTAATTAAATTTCATTACAGAAGATTACGACATGCCAAATGACCTCGTATTGTAAAATGACTCGATTGGTATTGTAATTGCCAATTAGATTTGTAATCTTGTATCTTTTATTCTAACTTCTTGCTAGAAATTTTATTAATTCAAAGCTCTTAAAAAAAAGTTATATTGACTTTGAAACATTTTTTTCTATCGTGAATTGGCTATGATAATGTATATATAGGTAAATAACCCTCATATCATAATTTTT
Source organism: Calendula officinalis (assembly GCA_963853835.1). Taxonomy (NCBI): domain Eukaryota; kingdom Viridiplantae; phylum Streptophyta; class Magnoliopsida; order Asterales; family Asteraceae; genus Calendula; species Calendula officinalis. The sequence goes on along the minus strand of OY970830.1, from coordinate 37,007,383 downwards.
GGAACGGCAAATAATATCAACGGAAGCCTACTCGCAATATTTCAACGAGCACCCCCAGGTTCGAGTTCCTATCATAATAAGTGATATATTTGATATATCGTATTTTTTGAGGCAAAAAATTAAAGTAGGAGTTTAGATAGATAAAGGTGAATTGTTAATGGAGAATGAATTTCGCTCGTTTTTATAAATATATATATTTTTTTGAACGACAAGTTAGTTAGTTAGTGGTTCGAGTCAGCAGTGACATCCAAGCGGGCAGTATGCCTTCCTCGAAATCATCTCCTTCTTTCGGGGAATAAATCCTACCACCTTTTTTTTATCTCAAAGTTATGCTTCCAACAAGTCTTGAACCCAAGACCTCTTGAAGGTAAACCCCAAGATATCTTTGGTGGCCAATTGATCTTGATCAATTGGTTTAAATAAAGTATTAGTATAATGTTTATTTGTATTCATATTCAAAAGCTGTTTATTTTTGCAAAATTGGTACACTCAACATTTTAAAATTTTATTCAATAAAGAGTATTGATAACAACATTTATTAAAAAAAAAAGTAATGGTATTTTTTTCCTATCCATAGTCCTACCTATTTGTTCATGATATGTGTCAAAATAAAGGGATAATATGAGGAAGAGTAATGGTATTGATTCCTACCAAGGGCGGAACTAGAATTTTCCATCATCAGTAGCACCCTTGCAGGGATAAAAAAGGCGGAGGTCAAGGGAGTTGCACTCTCTTGCAGGGTCCCAGGAGCACCTAGTGACGTCCAAGGAGCAGTGTGTCGAAACAAAAATGAATTTTACATTAATGACTCTATTACATAAACACCATGTTTGATTATATACACCAATTATTTAATAACTATAATTATTAATTTCTTAAATCTACAAGAGTTACTAATTTTATAGACCTAAAACTATAAAACTATAAGACAAACACTTCAGATTCTTTTTTATTTGGTTTAGATTTTTGTTTGGGCTTTGAGTTTAGATTATTGATTAATACTTTAATTCTTATTAAGATTGATTTGGGCTATTGATATGTTTTTTTAATCCGGTAGAAGCACTGCACTGTAAAACCAAAAAAAACTGCTGAAAATTTTACATTGTAAGAAAAAAATTTGAGTTGTTGCATGTGCCACTAGGGGACCCATAACAGATCCGCCCCTAATTCCTCTACCATTTACAAATGATGTCTAGCTCAGCTGGATTGATGCATGAGTTTTACTCTCATATGAGACGTGAGGTCTGGAACTTGAATCCTGTAAACACCTCTTATGGCGCCAAATATGGGGGATTTTTCCCTGGAAATCCCTATGGGGGCTGGACTTGCCGTGTAAAGGAGCTCTAACCCGGGGTGCTCATTGGAATATTGCGAATAGGTTTCCGTTGTTATCATTTGCAGTTTCCAAACCATTGGGTCATACTTATTAGATGAAGACATGTGTCATAATCAATTGATAATATTAAAGAGAGAATTAGTGGATTATACATATGTAACATATCATCTTATCAAGTGGATATGACTATGAGTATGACCAAATGATAAAACTAAATATCAATTCTCATTATTTAAATGTATAGAATTAATCATCGTAAAAATTGATTATAAATTACTGGTTTCATATGTAAGTTTCGTATAATTAGATGGAGTATAAAAGGTAACATATATATATTTCTTACACTACTGTCTAAAAACATATTGTCTAGCTACTTTTGTTTTTATAGTTTAAATCATAAATATTATTCGTGTGGTTTTATAATTTAAATTACTCCTTTTATACCTTCTTTGGTTTTCGTACTTCGAAAGTTCTTTCCATGTAATTACCCCTAAAATTAACGGGGGTGGATGGATATTTACTGCTACCCTCTAAAGCAGGTGTATCGTTAACACCATTACGATGGTTAATATATATGTACTTTCATACTTACGAAATCAGCTTGAGTCGACCCAATTAAATAGTACTTCATATAAACATATACACAAAGGATAAAAATCTAAAATGGATACGGCTCACGAGCTTTTAGAGCTTAGTATTTTAATACCGGAGACCGATTTAAAAAAATAATATTATGTAGCTTAAGCTCGAGCTAAATTCGACTTACATCAAGTTGCACAAGAATGGACAACTCTACCTCTCTCACATGTCACATGCATGCTTTCATCAATGACTTTTGCATGGTGACAAGAGAATCGGTAAAATCATCCTACAATTCTAAAAACAACTAAAGACCCTTTCATCAATTCACATCCTTTATGGACAATTCACCAAGAATAAAGGAAATTATGACATAATCACACCTTTATCTACATAAAAAATACAAGTTAGTTTAATTAATTAATTATTTTTTAATTTAAAGGGGATTCTTGTTGTAATGGACTTCCCGGGTGGCCGAGTTTTCCTCGTAATAATTGTGACCTAACCGTTGTCATGACCGTTTTTAAACATTCCATTGGTCATCTGGTAAATGTCACCTAGTGAGAGATCGAACTTATGATCTCTAAAAAATAATTCAAAAGCTTTTATCACTAGACGATCACCATATGGTTTATAACACAATTCCTACGTGTTAAAAGTAGTTCTTTGTACAAAATTACAATAATTATGTGACATAAAAACTGTCATAGAATGATAAAACTGGACAAAAAGAAGAAAAAACCAATCATGTCATCATGCATGGCAGACTAAAGTGAGTCTCATTTGAAATAACCAGTCACGTGTAAAATAAAGTTTCGACACTTTTATCTGTTGGTCCATTCAACTCAGATTTTGTAACAACCACTCGCTAAATGATTACCAAACCAAACACATAACAAAACCTTCCAGTGGTGACTAAATTTACTATCAAATCTTATAATTGATTTTTATGTATCACTAAACATTTATAATGTACAAGTAATACCTATCTTTTTGTGCATATTGTTTTGTCTCCTGAGCCACCAAATCATGTCATAATGGAGGGGAAGGATGCGTCAAGTTGGGGTCATAGTTTGGGGGGTGGGGACGTGAAGGTATGGGACGCATCATTTGGTCGCCCCGTTGCGCCTAGTCTAAGAATTCTTTTTTGGGTTTCGATCTTCAATTTATATGGAGGTGAATAATTAAAAAGATGGTTATTTAATGACAAATTTAACATATAGATTAGCTAATTTCCATCGTTGGAGGTTTACCCTAGTTATCAAATATCAAGCATCCATAGTGAACAATAAAGAGTACTTAATTTTGTATAAAAGGAACAAACTTTACAGCATTTTATGGGGGATCATCTTCAAAATCGAACCATATGTTCAGGACCAGACAGTTGTGCCCGAGATTTGTTGAAATGCTAAACGGAATTAAAGAGTACGTACTCGATACCTAATAAATATGGATCGGTTATGTGTGATTAGAGCACAGAAAGTATATGTTTCCTTGCCAAAAATATCCAAAATGCTTAGCAATAGATGAGATCGAGTAAATGACCCGTGGACATTAACACATTGATGAATCACCCTCACCGGTCATCAATCCTACAGCAATCTAAAATATATTATTTTGTGACAATTTTTGCCCATTTTATTTGGTAAACAATTTGTACAATTTGACGTTTCTCCTGTATTCTTTTCTAGTTAGGAGTCAAAATTAAAACTTACCATCCCCATTTTCCTTCAAATAAAGTGATTTGTGGTGTTGGTGTTGAATGTGTTGGAACATATTTTGCTTAATTGCTCGAAAGTTAAAGTTAAAGGTACTTGGCGGAAATAACATGTATCAACTAAAAAATATTTATTAAGAAATAGTCATGTAAGCATGAAAACATATACATCATGCAATCAAATATATCAAGAAGCTCTTAAGCAGATACGAACATATAATCATATAAGTGTAAATCTCATATCGATCCTATAACTCACTACCTTAAAAACTAGATAGTACTTACCTTCGTAAGCATCTACCTTAATATTACTTCTCCAAGAGTCCTTATCACAGGTTATGTCTTTAGTCGGGCTAAGATCCTTCAGTTCGCACTTGATTACATCCATCCATCTAAGGTTCGGTTTACTCCTTCTCCTCGAGCCAATGAGTGTGAGAGTTTGGACTCTCCTAATTGATGTTCTTTGTCATCTTCTCTTGACATGGCCAAACCACATAAGTTGTATTTCCCTCATCTTGTTGATGATAGTCTCCACACCAAGATTTGTTCTAAAAGCTCAAATCGGTATCATGTCTAACATGGGTTTCCCTCAAGTATACCACAACCTCCTCATCTCCGCCACCTCCATTTTGCTTGCTTGGGCCTTAGTAAAGGGCCGACGCTCTAATTTGTACACCACAAAAGGTCTAAGCGTCACTTTATAGAATTTCCCTTCAGCTTTGGGGGGATTTTCTTGTCACGAAATACTCTTGCCACCGCCCTCCACTTCAACCATCCTACTTATATACGATGGAGCCACGTCCTCGACTATCCTCCTGGATTTGTATAGCACTTAACCTAGTTATGTAAAAAGACTCATTCGAGTCTAAGATTTGATCCCAATACGAATTTCATTTTTGTTGTTTCTCCCATTAGCATTCGTGTTGAAGTCACATTGTAGGTATTCAGTCTTCTCTATCAATGTTTCCCTCCAGCTATATATATAATATAATATTTCTTAATATGAAACATATTTAGGGGTATGAATATTTTTTTTGTCTTTTTTTTAATATCAAAACGGTGTTAAAAGTCCATTTGTTGACCCGTATAGCTTGTTGAATTAAACTCGAACCGATTAAGAACCGTTACATATTTTGTGAATGAACGAAACCCTCTCCTCGCGCACATCGCTACAACACAGCTGCAAATAACCACCTACTTCGATCCACCCGACTCCACTTCTCAAAGGTACTATTTCTCCATCGATCTTCAATTTTACAGATGAAATATATATACATCGTTAGATCTGTATTAATCAACTTTTATATGTTATTGTTTTAGTAAATCTATATGTTCAGATCTATGTGTGTAATCTGAAACTTGTAAGATCGGTTCGCTATTGAAAGTTGCACAAATTCAAATTCGTATGAATTCGTTTGTACAAACAAATTAAACATTGTTTGCGCTCTCTAATTTTTGTAGAAGTATATATGTTTGAGCTCCGGTATTCGAGATTCAATACATTTTATGAATTGATAATTTTATAATGGATGCGTATGAAATTGCGTGAACTAGAAGCTTCGTTTGTATATTAGTATGTATAAATCTGTATTCATGTGTAGCAGCTTTTGAGTATTTAGGAATTGGGGAACAACACTATTCTGATCTTCTCATTATAAATACCTTTTTATCAGTATCCTGGAATTTTATGGTGAAAACTCTCTTTTTTTCTTCGATCATAAATAAATAAGGCTGTGTATGTTGAATTTGGATATTGAGCAGGATTCCTTGCAACTTCAAGTTGATGTAAATTTTAATCATTTCTAGAAAGAAGTTTGAAACTAAATTGAACTTTGTAAAATACATTATAATAGAAGTAGGTTGCTTTAAGGTCTCATTCATCTTGCAACCTTTGAAACAAAATACATAAGTTAAATTGTTGATTACTGCAGACACATTTTACTAGTCAAGTACTGCGAAGAACACGATCTTATTGTATCTATAGTTTGTTGTATCTATCATTTTTCATCAAACCTATGCATTATTTTGTTTTTTTTTCCAATTTATTATTAAACTTACTCTTCTGCAACTGTAGGATCAAGCAAAAATACCAAATCATGCCTGGGCAAAAGATCGAAACGGGCCACACCGACATCATCCATGATGTCAGCATGGATTACTATGGGAAACGGGTTGCATCCGCCTCATCTGACGCCACAATCAAGATAATCAGCACAAACTCACAACACCTCGCTACCTTAACGGGCCACAACGGGCCCGTTTGGCAAGTCTGCTGGGCCCACCCCAAATTCGGGTCACTTCTCGCATCATGTTCATACGATGGCACAGTAATAATATGGAAAGAAGGTAGTTCAAACAACTGGTCAATAGCCCAAACCTTCAACAACCACAAATCATCTGTGAACTCAATCTCGTGGGCCCCACACGAGCTCGGGCTTTGCTTAGCTTGCGGGTCATCTGACGGGAATATTTCGGTCCAAACCGCCAGGTCAGACGGCGGGTGGGATGCCACCAAGATAGACCAGGCCCACCCGGTTGGGGTCACGTCTGTCACGTGGGCCCCATCGATGGAGCCCGGGTCATTAATCGGGTCGGGCGAGTCCGACCCGGTTCAGAAACTGGCTTCTGGCGGTAATGACAATACTGTGAAGATATGGAAGTTTGATAGTCATAATGGGGTGTGGAAACTGGACTGTTTATCGGGCCTTAAAATGCATAAAGATGTGGTTCGGGATGTGAGTTGGGCTCCTAATTTGGGCCTTCCAAAGTCCACAATTGCAAGTGGGTCACAGGATGGAAAGGTTGTGATATGGACTGGTGGAAAAGATGGTGAGGAATGGGAGGGTAAAGTGTTGAATGACTTTAATGCCCCTGTGTGTAGGGTATCTTGGTCTCTTACTGGGAATTTGTTGGCTGTTGCTTCTGGGGACAATAATGTCAGTTTATGGAAAGAAGGTGTTGATGGTGAATGGGAACAAGTGAAAACTGTTGACTAGTTTTGTTTTGAGTCTTTTTGTTATGTTACTTCTTAAGCAATTGCAGTTGGTGTTGTTTTGAACTTTTGATTTTGCAAATGATTTATGTGATTATGATGATAATATATGACTTCTATTTAATATCAACATTTAGTTTATAATTTCTGTTATTTTGGCTACACGAATGCCCTGTGTTTTCATTTCAACATCATACAATCCATACATGTTTTTGAAAATGAGAAATCAGAAAGTAAGTAGAAGACTGCAAATCATATCATCATTGAATATCCAGGGTTCATATTTTGCATGTGATCCTACACAATCAGGGGGCGTTTGGCTCAACCTAATCTTCCGTAATGTAATTGAATTCGGTTGGAACTGGATTCGGTTGTAATTGATTACGGTTATGCATAGAGTTTCATGTTGCTCAATATTGTTGAAGATTCACAGTATACTTCTAGTCCAGCTCATAAGCCTAATGTTGTCTTTCTATGTCAACCTTGAGAAATTGATTACGTGAGCATAGGATAGCATTGGCAATTATAGAATCATGCTCGAGATATGTCAGAATCGAATAACCAAAACAAGTTATTGTCAACCCAGATCTACTAATAACAAGAAGTTACAGCGGATTAACACTTGTATTAATATCTTAAGAACAATAAAATACTGTATATTGAACGAACAATGAACAATAATATTAAGAACACAGTGATTCACAAAAAGCTTCAATGTATATTATTGATTAACAATACACACGTACGTTTACAATTCGTAAGGAACTATTTATAATAGTCCTTGAAGCCTAACTATTTACCCTAGTTATTCAAGGACTTGATTTACATCGAATTATAAAAGATATACATTGAATAACATTCTATAACTAATTCTGCGAAGATCTCGGACTTGATATGCTTCCAAATACGCGTACCAGTAGTAACTTCAATCACCAGTAGTGAATATGCATCGTCAGTAGTAACTCTGGTAATCGGTAGTAAGTCCAACACCAACGTCCGTAGTAACTACTAATGATCAGTAGTATCTTCAATATGTGCATGATCAGTAGTAAGCTAGTTATAGACTTCACCAGTATCAACTCATCAGTAGTAAGTGTTTCTGCCCCATCAGTAGTAATCATAGTCTTTATCAGTAGTAACTATGATCAGTACTAACTGCAGCATCAGTAATAAGTTGAACTGTGATTTGTTCTAACAATCTCCCCCTAAACTTGTTAATTCTTTCTGAATTACTCAAGTTTCTTTTGTTCTTCTTCTTCCCTCTTTCTCTTTTCTAGGGTTCTTTGATTCTGTTGCTTTCTTTGTTCAATGATGTATTTGCTATTTTTCTTTGTAAAATAGTTCAATTTATTCTAGAACATTACAGCATCATATGGTCTCATCATGGAGTTTGTGAATATCTGATACATGACCTTCTCAGAGTGTGGATATTCTTTTTCATATAAATAAAGCTCACAGTTTTTGCTTGATCTTTCAAAGAAGTACATATTTGCAGTTGGGAGTACATTCCAAGCATATACATTTTCTGGATTTGTAAATAGTTCTGGGTAGTTATCTGGATAAAATGCAGCATCAATCATTCTTGTTAAATATCCAGCACCAGACTCTTTCCATGATTTCTTTGTCATCCTTGTTTTTCCAATGATTAGAAGTTTGATTACATCACTTCTTGTACATGATCTAATCAATGGTAACCATCCAGTAAACCTTTGAACAGCTTTGTCTTCCCTTATAATTTCTATTACATTATTAGGCATAACTCTCCAATTGATGATTGGATTGTTTTCAAGGGGAGCAACGGGTACTTCAAGAACAGGAATTATTTGTTCTGTCTTTGATTTCTTTTGAGCACTCTATTCTTGAGTAGGAACCTTTCTTTTCTTGGTTTGGGGAGTTGAGGATTCACCAGCAGTTGATATACTACCAGTTTGAATTGACTTTGGATTTATTGGGATTAAAGCTTTTGATTTCTTTTCTTCTTCAGCTTCTTGTTCAGCCAATTCTTTCTTCTTGCCAGTACAATATTTCTCTATAATTGTGATCATCTTCATTCTGCCAAAGGACTTTGCACTGTGCCCTTTTGATTTCAAAAATTCAATCATATTTGTCTTCTGTTCAAACATATCATCTGTTAATTCACTTTTTGTTCGTTTACATTCAGATACCAGATCTTCAAGACAGTTTATATGTTATTCTTCAACTTTTCTAAGTCTTTTAAATTCTGCTTGTTGAGCTTCTATCTGTACATCTTTTATTTGAACAGGTATTTCAGCTTCTTGAGATTCTTGAGTTTTTGATCTTTCATTTTTAGCCTTCTTTTTCTTCTCTTCAAGAGCTTGATACATAGCCACTTTCTCTAAGTATCTCTTGTGTTTCACCTTCCATCTTGATTGTTTTTCAGCTCTGACAAGATTGATTTTGTTCACCATGTAGTGACCTAGTGCTCTGTTAGGGTAATCTTCATCATAAATTTCTTTTCCCTTTCCAATACAAGCTGAAGGTGGAGGTGGAATATATTTCATATCTGGGATACCTCTGATTATTATTGATGGAGAAAACAATCTAAGTTCATTCTCTGGAAGAATCTTTGGATGTTGAGGAAGTGTGCATTCATCTACTTCAAACCAGTTCACATTATCATCAATGTCAGGTATGATAAGTGGTTGATCAGGTGTTGGTGGTTTGGTGATGATGACATAACGTTCTCTTTCAATTAACTCTGGAATCTCTTGTTCTTCCTCTTCAGTAGTAACCAAGGTAGTTACTACTGGTGTGGCTTCAGGAGTTACTACTGATAGGGCATCAGTAGTGTTTGGTGCAGTTGTTTCCTCTTCTTGATTTACTACTACTATAACATCATGTTTCGCCCCAAAAATTTAAGTTATATAATTAATTAATTTTAATTAGTATAAAAATGAATTATAGATTTTAAATAATTAATATTTGTCATTAATGAATTTATTAGACGACATGTAGTGAGACGGTTCGTATTATTTAGATGACATGTGATTAGACGGTTCGTTTTAATTAGACGTTAATTAAATTATATAACATTTTATTAGACGCGTTAATTATTTAGATATTTTAACTATTTAGTCACTTTACGATTAATTGGACGTTATTTAGTCGCGTGGACGCGTCGGGTTTCAACCCGATTTAATGATCCAGAAATTGGTTGTGCTTTATTGAGTCGGGCCGGCCATAAGCCAAGGCCTAGTTTTTCTTTTTGTTTTGGACTTCAAATATTAAATTAGGCTTAAGAAGAATTGAAAACCCATTAACCCCTTTTCAAGAATTCGTCCGTCTCTAACCCTTAAGCCGCCGTTGTCCAACCGTGACTGTTCTTGTGAATTGATCGTCGATCGAAGAAGGCAAACAAAATATTAGCATAACGAGGCTACCATGTATTGACGTGTTCATCCTTGCTTAATCCCAACCGACCCCTATCTTTTGTTGAAGTCCATTTCATTTTATCTTTGTATTGCATTTGGCGGTGGAGATATTCTCTCCACGTGAAGCTTTATTTAATTCATAATTGCAAATTCAAAGTGGTGGTAATGAGTATATTCGTACATTAAGAAGCAAGCATCAACTGATTATTTTATATAATTCCCATTTGATAGAATGGGCTTATAAGCCAAAGCTTTAGACGTTCAACATTAGCCGTGGACCTCAGCAAATAAATTGGATGACGAGTGGTGGTGTTGTGGTGTCTATCTTTTGTGTGTGAATTGTTTTCCCGTCTTGGTTCGTAGGGTATAATCTCTGCCCCTTTTTCTTTTGATCTTTTTAGTGTAATTGCTAATATCTTTATTCTGAGTTCTGTTATTGATTTTGTTCGGGGCTGAGTTGTTGCTGTAGGTTTGGTGCAGATTTGGTGCCGAGTCGTTGAGGGCTCGGTTTCGTTGTATTGTTGTTGTGCTAGTTTTCGAGTTCTAGATTTCTATAAGTCGAGTCATTATTTTGGTTAAACGTACAGATTTGTAATACGAGTTTTAGGTCACTGAAATGTCGGGATGGGTTGGGTTAAAACCGTTGTTGTTTTTGTTAAATGTTTTGATGACCGAAAACGGGAAACCGAACCCGTAAGGTTCTTGGTTTCCTAAACCGAAATAGATTTCTAAATAAAAGACAAGATTAATGGTAAGCATGTTCTGAGATTAAAAATGAGTTTCTGGTCGGTCGGGTGTCTCGGGAATAAACGGGTTGATGTCGGGAATTAAAACGGGCTTTAAATGTTATGCTGAATTTTTAACAGATTCTGTTGGTCACGTTCGCGCCTATTTTTGTCACACTTAAGATACGTTTTTGGATTTTTGGCCCGTGCTGGTCACTAGTTTCCTGAGTCCTGTTTCCAATTCCGCTAACGGCTCGTAAATCTGATATACGGTTTAAAAGTTATCGATGTTTTAGTAATCTATCGCAGAATAGTTTTCGTTTCAGCTATTCTGTCTTGTGAGCCTGTTTCGGCCCCTTTCTGTTTGGAACTAGCTTCCGAAGTCTTCTGTAAAATTGTAGTCCTCTGAGTCATTTAACTACTGTAAAAATTTGAATAATATCTAGTGAGCGGTTTGAGAGTCATGATAGCCGTTCCCGCAAAAGTGCTGAATGCTGTTTAGTTTCTGCTGAAACAACCTTTGAGCCTAATCCTAACCCGAGCTTCCTTGTACATTGTAGGACCTTCTAGGACCGGTTAGAGACGCTCTTCAGTACCGAGGATATTTAGGAGCTTACGGTTATTCGAGGTGAGTATTCTCACCGTGTATTCAGTTATAACGATACGTGCATGACTTATGTGGTTAACTGTTTTGATCTGTTTTTACTTTCTGTGTGTTGATCTGTTATCTGAGTAACTGAGTGACTGTTTTTATATACCACTGATCTGAGACAGAGGTGCCGAGTATCTGAGCCGGTACTGAGTCATTTTGTGCTACTATGTGACAGGGCTATCTGTGTGGTTTATGTTATGAGTTGAAAACATAAAAATAATTAATAAATCTGAGTGGTAATCTGTGTGGTGGCCTGAGTGGCATTTCTGTGTGGTGGCCTGAGTGGCATTTCTGTGTGGTGGCCTGAGTGGCATTTCTGTGTGGTGGCCTGAGTGGCATTTCTGTGTGGTAGCCTGAGTGGCATTTTAGTGCAATGAGAGGCGAGGTTGATCTCTCGACTCGATTTGCACAAGCGCGCTATATAAATTAAAAGAAATGAAAACTGAGAAATTAACTGAGTAGTAAATGAGTAGGAGTTCACTTGTGTGCCCTCATGTATTGTATGTTGTAGTTGTTTGCATTTTGAGTTTATTCACTCAGCTTCCCCGCTGACCCAAAAATCTCCCTCCCATTTTCAGGTACTAGCAAAGGAAAAGAGAAGGTGGACGGTTGACTGCTGTACTACTTCTGAGTGCTGATGTGAAACGTTTTTATTATTTTAAAACTCCGAGTTTTATTTAAGACTTTTCCGCATTAAATACATTTTTATATCAAACAATTATTTTGGGGATTACTTATGGGACCTTTTTGATTATAATCTTGCACACAAAAATTTTTAAAATCTTGTAAATTTTAGGGTGTTACACATGGGTGTTACACATCAGTAGTATTAGGAGTTACTATTGATACTTCTTGTTGAGCTTGTTCTTCCATAGGAGCAGTAGTAGTAGCCTCATCATCAATAATCATCGTTTCTAGGCCTTCATCATTAACCTGGCCTTCATCAACTTTTGTTTCTTTGAGATTGAGGAGAGAAGTTGCTGCTGCTGCAATGGATTCATCTATCATACTTTGAATGTTGTCCTTCTCCCCCTTAGTGAGCTCAACTGGTGGAGCTTCACTATTAGCAATCTTCCTTTTCAATTTCCTTATGATCTTTGTTTGTTGAAGAAGCATGTGTTCATACATTTTCATTCTCTTGTTGATTGTATTAATGTGCTTTTTCATGTATGTCATTGTTTTTCCTTGATTTGTGAGATATGTAAGGCAATCATGTACAGTGGATTCAAGGTATTCCAACCTATCCGTCAATTGTGTTTGTTTAATACTGCCCTCACTCCATCTAGCAAGATCATCGGGCTCACTAACAGGTACATTGGCTTTAAAGTTTTCCATTCTATCCGTCAAATCAATGGTTTCAGCTCTACCCTCATCACTTCTTGGTGATGAAATGGGTTGTTTGGACACTCTCTTCTTCCTAGAAGAAGCAGTAGTGCCCCCCCCGTTTGGTTTCTTGGCACCGGGGTCCTCTTAGTAATTCCTCAAAAGACTCATCACTTAGAGTTGCCGAGGTCTGGGTCCTATTGATGTTCTCACTGTCCTGTGCACCCACCTTTGGGGCATCAGTAGTGAGAGCCCTTTCCTCATGACCTCTCTCCTCCTGTGAGGTCAACTCTTGGAGCCTGGGGTGTGACTCAGTTTGTCCCCTGATGTCCTTGAAGGAAGTTTTCTTCCTTTTATAAATGGTGGATATGTTTTGGGTTATATTTGGTAGGTCTTCCACGGAGTGAAGAGTAGCACTCTGAGGATTTATTTCATGTTCCTGGGACACATTCAGGACATCTATTTGAGTGGGTGATTGAGTGACTGTTTGGGGTTGTGTGTGGGCTGCATTTGGGGGTGATGGAGTGGGTTGAGGTTCAATTGGGGTTGTATATTTTATTGAACCCTCTCCAAGATTTTGTTGATCTTTGATCATGTTAGGAAACAGAGGGGTTTCCTTGCCCGAAAATTTAAATTGTTTTCTCATATTAGAGAAAACTTTCTTGTTCAACTCAGGAGTTATAAAAATATTTTTAGGAGTTGACAAGTTTTGTAATTCACAATTTAAAATATGTTGAAGAAATCTGGGATACATTAAAAATTTTGAAGCACTAAGATTTCCCAACATACCTTCAAAAATCATATTTGAAAAATTAAATACTTGGTCTGTGCATAAACAAACAACAGCAGATGCTATTGATTTGTTAAACTCATTCCAGGTATTTCTTTTGGGAGAAATACATTGTTGAATGTTGTGTACAAGAAATTTCCATTGTGGGGAGAGAAGACCCTTTTGAAAAGTGACAATGTCAAGTCTTCCCTCATATCCCATTTTATTTAAAATTTCAACAATGTGTTCCTTAGGAAGAGAAAACATACCTTCATCGTCATGTAGTTGCAGATGGTGTCGGATGGATTGTTCAGTTATAGTGATAGTTTTTGTTAGGGTAGAAAACCCGGTCAAACCTATTACTTTGTGAATCTGATGAACAAAGGAATATATAAGCTTAACTTATATAAATAATCTTAGTGAAACTCGTCTCATACCGAGTTGGTCGGTATCTGGTCATACTGAGTTGGTCAGTATGAGGTGATACCGAGTTCACGGACCGAGCTCCACATAGCGAGTTGGTCGGTATAGTTCAGTCTCATACCGAGTTGGTCGGTATAGCTCAGTCTCATACCGAGTTGGTCGGTATAGCTCAGTCTCATACTGAGTACACGGACCGACCAGTCCGTGAATGGTGCATTCCTTATTTGAGTAATGAATCAAATCCCTTTAATCAAGGGATGCACTTATTAGAATTGGGAGTTACATATAGAATAGGGTTAATTGTAAAACCTCTATACATTATAAATAGAGGTTTAGTCTTTAGTTGTTAAGCATCCTTTTGGATCCCGGTTGATCATTTGTGTGGATCACCGGTAACCCAATTCTAAATGTAACACTTTGTGGAGTGTTCTTGGTTATTCCGCAACCAAGAACACATTTTATACGTTTGTGCTTAATAAGAATAATCGTATGACGTATATGATCTTGTCTTTATCGATTTTATTAAACAATATATGGGTGGTTGGGTCCTACAATTGGTATTAGAGCGGTTCAAAGTTATCAACTTTGATGATCTTTTAACCCTATATATTGTTGAAGATCAAGTCTTTTCATAAAGAAGAACTATGCAGAATTTTCGTCATTTTCTGCGCACGGGTAGAAGAAATGCCGGATCTCCTTCGTTAACAGTAGAATATGTGTGAAATTTGAACAGGAGGTTCTCAACACACAGACACACAATCTGACCGTTCAGTTTTGTATTTGAAGATTCGCGTAGAGCGATATGGTAGGCGCATCAGGTCATATATTTTGTTTTTTATTCCTTACCTGCTGGGCAGCCATGAAAGAAAAATTGGCTCTCCTTCTTCAAACAACGAATGAGCATGAAATTTTAACTGAAGGTTCACCATAATGTGTTTAATGTTTTCACCGTTCAGATCTTCAAAAGGAATCGTTAATTAAGAGATATATATTTTTGAAGATTATTGACGAATATTTATGGTATGTTTTTAATTCTGCGCAACTGTGATAAAACGGCTATTATATCTTTTGTAACTGTTGAATCTTCATGAATTTTGGAAATGATATCCATAACACATACATTTACTCGGTATCAAAATTTCAGACTGATCAGGAACATATATTGAGAGATACATATTTTCAAAGTTGCTGGTTTTCTGATACTGAGTGTCTCATACTGAGTGGTCAGTATGAGACTGCTGTCATCATTTCAACCGTTGGATCCTTATGATTTTTGGATATGATGTTGAAGACAGGTATAGGTATGTTGTGTAAAAATTCATAATGATCAGAAGATTCTACATGGAGATATGATTTTTTGAAGTTGCTGCAAAATTAGAGAAACGAAATTCTGAAAGCTGAATTTTTCAAGTGAGTATGTTTCACATGTTTTTCTCTTTATAATCATATAAAATCATCTTAAACTGAGGGAATCCATAAGTTGATTGATTCTTTGGTGAGGTTTCAAGTCAAAGATAAAATATACCGAACGGTTTAATGTGAAAGTATATGATTCAGGGGGAGAAAAACTCAATGTGATATATATTTTCTCTTAATATGAAGCTAAAGTTCTTGAAGCTAAAGTGTTCATACTAAGTTATTCAAGGGGGTACATGTCACATATTATTTTACAATCATTTGAATCATTTCAAACTGAGGAAAACTACTAGTTGAATGATTCTTGGGATATGTTTCATTTCAACTCAAATATACCGGACGGTTTAAGGAGGAGTCAATGATTGTGGGGGAGAAAAGTTAATGTGACATATATTTTCTTGAAGTACTTAGTGAATAAAGAATGTGAAAAGATCTCAAAAAGAAGACCATACAAGACAAGATCGTTATTATTTATTAAGTTAAACATATTCATTTGTTATCATCAGATAGGGGGAGATTGTTAGGGTAGAAAACCCGGTCAAACCTATTACTTTGTGAATCTGATGAACAAAGGAATATATAAGCTTAACTTATATAAATAATCTTAGTGAAACTCGTCTCATACCGAGTTCGTCGGTATCTGGTCATACTGAGTTGGTCAGTATGAGGTGATACCGAGTTCACGGACCGAGCTCCACATAGCGAGTTGGTCGGTATAGTTCAGTCTCATACCGAGTTGGTCGGTATAGCTCAGTCTCATACCGAGTTGGTCGGTATAGCTCAGTCTCATACTGAGTACACGGACCGACCAGTCCGTGAATGGTGCATTCCTTATTTGAGTAATGAATCAAATCCCTTTAATCAAGGGATGCACTTATTAGAATTGGGAGTTACATATAGAATAGGGTTAATTGTAAAACCTCTATACATTATAAATAGAGGTTTAGTCTTTAGTTGTTAAGCATCCTTTTGGATCCCGGTTGATCATTTGTGTGGATCACCGGTAACCCAATTCTAAATGTAACACTTTGTGGAGTGTTCTTGGTTATTCCGCAACCAAGAACACATTTTATACGTTTGTGCTTAATAAGAATAATCGTATGACGTATATGATCTTGTCTTTATCGATTTTATTAAACAATATATGGGTGGTTGGGTCCTACAATTGGTATCAGAGCGATTCAAAGTTATCTACAACTTTGATGATCTTTTAACCCTATATATTGTTGAAGATCAAGTCTTTTCATAAAGAAGAACTATGCAGAATTTTCGTCATTTTCTGCGCACGGGTAGAAGAAATGCCGGATCTCCTTCGTTAACAGTAGAATATGTGTGAAATTTGAACAGGAGGTTCTCAACACACAGACACACAATCTGACCGTTCAGTTTTGTATTTGATGATTCGCGTAGAGCGATATGGTAGGCGCATCAGGTCATATATTTTGTTTTTTATTCCTTACCTGCTGGGCAGCCATGAAAGAAAAATTGGCTCTCCTTCTTCAAACAACGAATGAGCGTGAAATTTTAACTGAAGGTTCACCATAATGTGTGTAATGTTTTCACCGTTCAGATCTTCAAAAGGAATCGTTAATTAAGAGATATATATTTTTGAAGATTATTGACGAATATTTATGGTATGTTTTTAATTCTGCGCAAATGTGATAAAACGGCTATTATATCTTTTGTAACCGTTGAATCTTCATGAATTTTGGATATGATATCCATAACACATACATTTACTCGGTATCAAAATTTCAGACTGATCAGGAACATATATTGAGAGATACATATTTTCAAAGTTGCTGGTTTTCTGATACTGAGTGTCTCATACTGAGTGGTCAGTATGAGACTGCTGTCATCGTTTCAACCGTTGGATCCTTATGATTTTTGGATATGATGTTGAAGACAGGTATAGGTATGTTGTGTAAAAATTCATAATGATCAGAAGATTCTACATGGAGATATGATTTTTGGAAGTTGCTGCAAAATTAGAGAAACGAAATTCTGAAAGCTGAATTTTTCAAGTGAGTATGTTTCACATGTTTTTCTCTTTATAATCATATAAAATCATCTTAAACTGAGGAAATCCATAAGTTGATTGATTCTTTGGTGGGGTTTCAAGTCAAAGATAAAATATACCGAACGGTTTAATGTGAAAGTATATGATTCAGGGGGAGAAAAACTCAATGCGATATATATTTTCTCTTAATATGAAGCTAAAGTTCTTGAAGCTAAAGTGTTCATACTAAGTTATTCAAGGGGGTACATGTCACATATTAGTTTACAATCATTTGAATCGTTTCAAATTGAGGAAACCTACTAGTTGAATGATTCTTGGGATATGTTTCATTTCAACTCAAATATACCGGACAGTTTAAGGAGGAGTCAATGATTGTGGGGGAGAAAAGTTAATGTGACATATATTTCTTGAAGTACTTAGTGAATAAAGAATATGAAAAGATCTCAAAAAGAAGACCATACAAGACAAGATCGTTATTATTTATTAAGTTAAACATATTCATTTGTTATCATCAGATAGGGGGAGATTGTTAGGGTAGAAAACCCGGTCAAACCTATTACTTTGTGAATCTGATGAACAAAGGAATATATAAGTTTAACTTATATAAATAATCTTAGTGAAACTCGTCTCATACCGAGTTGGTCGGTATCTGGTCATACTGAGTTGGTCAGTATGAGGTGATACCGAGTTCACGGACCGAGCTCCACATAGCGAGTTGGTCGGTATAGTTCAGTCTCATACCGAGTTGGTCGGTATAGCTCAGTCTCATACCGAGTTGGTCGGTATAGCTCAGTCTCATACTGAGTACACGGACCGACCAGTCCGTGAATGGTGCATTCCTTATTTGAGTAATGAATCAAATCCCTTTAATCAAGGGATGCACTTATTAGAATTGGGAGTTACATATAGAATAGGGTTAATTGTAAAACCTCTATACATTATAAATATAGGTTTAGTCTTTAGTTGTTAAGCATCCTTTTGGATCCCGGTTGATCATTTGTGTGGATCACCGGTAACCCAATTCTAAATGTAACACTTTGTGGAGTGTTCTTGGTTATTCCGCAACCAAGAACACATTTTATACGTTTGTGCTTAATAAGAATAATCGTATGACGTATATGATCTTGTCTTTATCGATTTTATTAAACAATATATGGGTGGTTGGGTCCTACAGTTTTGCCATCCACGGTTGATTTGATCATTGACATAGTCGACCCTTCAGTTCTTTCAGCATTGGTCCAGAAGTCAACCAAGTGTTGTTGATATGCTTTCGGATTTACAGTTAAAGCAAACTTTATGTATGAGTTCTTCAAGAATTGTACGATTGGACGAAAGTCTTTTGTACCGTCTGGATTGCGTAGAAATGCACACATGTTGTGGAACTCTGAGTATTTGAGATTGGTGTTAACGTTGAGGGATTGTAGAGTTGCCATTGCTTCTGTATTTTGAGAAGTTTTGATCGTTTGATTTTAGAGAAACAAGCAAGAATGTTGTTACTGGTGCAGGGTTTATGATCGCGAGTTAGGGTTTATCGAGAGGATTTAGCAAATCGATGGAAGGATAATGTTAAACTAATCGACTTCAGCTATTTATATCTTACGATTTATCCTGCAAAAATACTAAATTGCCCTTCGAAGTATAACACAACGGCTATTTTCATGGGGGTTAGGTTGGTAATTTGATAGTTTAAAGACCAGTAATAAATTAGATGTCAGTAAGAAAACGTCAGTAGTATCTAAGAACGTCAGTAGTAACTAAGGATTTTGACATCAGTAGAGACTGTAGACATCAGTAGTAACTTATGAAATTTTAATACTGACCTAATTTACCAACCCTAGCAGTAGTAACTACTAAGTTTAGACACCAGTAGTATATGTGAGTACAATCGTTTACCAGTAGTAATGACCTACCAGTAGTAAAACACTTAAACAAATAAATAACTTTTTTTTTTTTTACAAAAAAACTTTACACATGATTTTGAGTGAGAGATTAATTTATCAAAATCATTCCAATACTGCTAACCAAGAAGCTGAATCTTCCTACATCAAATGCTTTTGTAAAAGGATCTGCTAATTGATTGTCAGTATGAATTTTAACTACTTTGATTAACTTCTTTTCATTGCAGTCTCTTATAAAGTGAAATCTTATTTCAATGTGTTTAGTTTTAGAGTGTTTTACTGGATTGTTCACAATACTAATAGCACTTTGATTATCAATAAAAATAGGAGTTTTAAGGATAGCGATACCAAAGTCTAGCAGCTGGTTTTGAATCCAAAGTACTTGAGCACAACAAGCAGATGCAGCTACATACTCTGCTTCAGCAGTTGATGTTGATACATTTGTTTGTTTCTTGCATTGCCATGACACCGGTCTTGATCCAAAGAATTGACATCCACCAGTAGTGGACTTTCTATCTTGACATTCACCTCTATAGTCACTATCTGTGTAGGCTATGAGTTCAAAGGGTGAATCATGTGGATACCATAGACCAAGTGATGGTTTGCCTTTCAAGTATCTGATTATTCTTTTGACAGCCTGCAAGTGAAGTTCTTTAGGTCTTGCTTGATATCTTGCACACACACAAACACTATACATAATGTCAGGTCTTGATGCAGTTAAGTACATCAAAGAGCCTATCATTGATCTATATAAGTGTTCATCCACATCCTCCCCCTCAGCATCAGGATGTAGGTGTTTGTGTGTTTCCATTGGTGTACTTGCACTCTTGCAGTCTTTCATATCAAACTTCTCCAAGATGTCTTTAACATATTTTGATTGGTTTATCAAAATACCATCTGTTCTTTGATTGACTTGGAGTCCAAGGAAGAAGTTCATTGGACCCATGGAGCCCATCTTGAATTTGATTTGCATGAGATTTTCAAACTCTTTACACAATGAATCATTTGTTGATCCAAAAATGATATCATCTACATAGATTTGCACCAGTAGTATATCATTTTTGACCTTTCTTGTAAACAGAGTTTTGTCAATTGCTCCTCTTTTGAAATCATTCTTCAGTAAGTATGATGATAATGTATCATACCATGCTCTTGGTGCCTGATGTAGGCCATATAGAGCTTTGTCTAGTTTGAATACATAGTCACCATGTTTTGGATCTTCAAAACCTGGAGGTTGGCATACATATACTTCTTCTTCAATTTTCCCATATAGGAAAGCACTCTTTACATCCATTTGATAGACTTTAAACTTCTTGTATGAAGCATATGCTAGGAATATCCTAATTGCTTCAATTCTAGCAACATGGGCATATACTTCATCATAGTCTATTCCTTCTTCTTGAGTGTATCGTTGGGCTACAAGTCTGGCTTTGTTCTTGATCACTATACCTCTTTCATCTTTCTTGTTTCTAAAGATCCATCTTGTTCCAATGGCTCTTTTTCCTTTGGGTAAAGGTACAAGTGTCCAAACAGCTTGTAATTTGAATTGAAGGAGTTCTTCTTGCATTGCCTCAATCCAGTTTGAATCCTTCATTGCTTGTTGAATCTTCTTTGGTTCATCCTGAGACAGAAAACATTCAAACATACATTCATTAGCAATTAGACTTATATTACACATGTTTGCAGTTAGACTCTTATGTAATTTGCTTCTTGTCTGCATGCTTGAGTTCACATCACTAAGGACTTGATCCAAAGGATGATTCTTTTCAGTTCTGGTGCCATGAACTTTATCAACACCTAGTTGGTTTTCAAGATTGGACTCATTTGTCTCAGGAGATTGTTCCTCTTGAGGTTCTTCAGTGTCATTGATGTTTGGTTCATCATCATTTGCTGGTTCATGGTTACTACTGGGATCAGTAGTATTTAAGTTATTACTGGGATCAGTAGTATCTAGGTTGTTACTAGGATCAGTAGTATTTGAATTACTACTGTCCTCATTATCTGATTCACTACTGCTTCCAGAACTTGAGTTATTACTGTCCTCAGTGTTACCTGTGGGAACAGTATCAACTACTATGTATCTCATCTCTTCTTGACCAGAATTAAAAAATAATGTTCCTTCCTTTTGAGAATGACAATTTGAATCACCTGCATTTAAATCCATGTTAGTGTTCAAGGATTTGGTTAGATTGTCTATGTTAAATAGCCAATCTGGACCATCTCCTTGTTCATTGGGAATATTCTCATTAAATGATACATTGATGCTTTCTTCAATAATCCTTAATCTTTTGTTGAACACTCTGTATGATTTGCTTTGAGTAGAGTATCCCACAAAGATTCCATCATCAGCTTTGCAGACAAACTTACCAATTTGTTCTGTAATCAAAATAGTACAAGTACAACCAAATGATTTTAAAAAACTTATGGACGGTTTTCTTTTATTAAAAAGTTCATATGGTGTTTTATGATGTGGCTTAACTATTAATACTCTATTTTGTACATAACAGGCAGTATTAACAGCTTCAGCCCAAAAAGTGATTGGTAACTTTGAATCTGCTAACATTGATCTTGATGCTTCAATGATGGTTCTATTTCTTCTTTCAGCTACACCATTTTGTTGAGGAGTTCTAGGTGAGCTGTATTGCCTGTCAATACCTTTAAGATCACAAAAGTTAATTAAGTTAGCATTTTTAAATTCTGTGCCATTATCACATCTTATGGCTTTAACTTTTTGATCAGATGTGTTCTCCAGTTTAACAATTAAGTTGTTGATGAGTTCACTTGTTTCATCTTTTGTCCTGAGAAAGAAAACCCATGTATATCTGGAAAAATCATCAGTAATAACAAGATAATATTGTTTCTTTCCAATACTCATTACATTTGTAGGTCCAAAAAGGTCCATATGTAAGAGTTGTAAAGGAACATAAATAGAATTTACAATTTTGGACTTATGAGAAGACTTATGTTGTTTACCTTTTAGGCATGCAACACAGTGATGATCACACATGAACTGTTTTTGTGGTAATCCAATTACCAAATTCTTTCTTACTAAATTGTTCATATTTTTAAAGTTTGTGTGACACATCCTTCTATGCCAAAGTTCTGATTCAGTAGTGTTTGCCTTGGATATAAAACAGTTGACCTCATTTGAAGAAATGAGTTCTACCCCTATATCCAGGCAATACACATTATTTCTCCTTGGAGTTCTCAAAACTACATATTTTTCATCTAAAACAAAATCAGGAGAAAGAATAATGCACTCAATATCTGTGAAAAGAATCTTGTTCTTTTTATCACATACTTGAGACACACTGACAAGATTGTGTTTTAGCTCAGCTACATAAAATACATCATCAAAGGTAATTTTGCCATTAGTAAATGTACCTTTGCCTGTAATCTTACCTCCCTTTGGGTTCTCACCAAATGCCACATATCCTCCATCAAATGACTTGAAATCCTTAAGAATTTGCAGATTTCCAGTCATGTGCCTTGAGCATCCACTATCAATATGCCATGTCCTACCTTCTTCAGGAATCTGAATGCTCTGCACAAGTAAGTAAAGGATTAGTTAAGTTTGGGAACCCAAGCTTTATATGTCTTGGGTTCATCCTTTGAGAAGTAAGATTTAGAAGATTTAATTTTAAACATTTTTGGTACCCATACCTATTTAGTACTGGTGTTTTGTTTTACTACTACCCTTTTGGATTTGTTACTGGTGTCTGACCTTGGTCCATACCCATTATATTCAGCTTTTGAATGCTTTACTACTGATGGACCAGTAGTATTTAGGTATTTACCATGTTTAGGATGACCAGTAGTGTTTTTAACATGTGGTTTGGCAGCAGTAGTATTTTTAAATTTAGGGTTTTTACCAGTAGTTTTTTGAGACTGGTACCCAACAGCATTGTAATTAGGGTTAAGATCAGTAGTAAACCTGTTAAAGTTTCTACTGGTGTTGGAAAAATTAAAATATTGTTTATTTTGATTTGTTTTTCCATTATTTTTGAAATAGTTGCTGTTATTTGGGCTTCCAACTCTTTTATTTTGCACAAACCTTGGTGCATTTCTTCCAAATTTTGGTGTTTCAGATTTTTGAGATTTTATTTTATTTACTACTGATGGACCAGTAGTATCTTTTAACTTTTTTGTTTTTGTTTTTTCTTTAGAATTTTTAAATTCTTTGAACTCTTTACAGTTAATTGGATTGAAGTGACAATCCTTTGCTAAATGGTTTACTTTGTTGCAAATAACACATCTTAGTTTCTTATCCTTAGCACCTTCAGGTTTTCTTTGATCTAAGAGTTGATTTTTATTTCTTTCATTTCCTCTTCTTAAAATTTTTGGTATATTTTCTGCATCATATTTAGGAGACTCATCTTGACTTTGTGCTGTGTGAAAGCTTGAATCAATTGAGTATGTAGTTTGATCATCATCAGAGGAATCATTTGATTCAGATGTTTCATTATTAGATTCAGTTTGATTTTCAATTTTTAATTCATTTATGATTCTTTCTGAACTATCTTTTAGTGGAGGAATGAATTTATATGGAGGTGGTACAGCATGATATCCCACTCCATGCACAACTTTTTCAGTGGTTTGATTACTTGTTAATTCATTGACAATTTGAGAGCTTCTTTCAAACTTTTTGATGGTTAATTTGTTTTGTTCTAATTTCATTTGAAATTCTTCTAGTTTGATCAAAGTTTCTTTTAATTTTAATTCAAGATGTTCTTTTTCATAAGTGGTTTGTAGCAATTCTTCTTTTATTTTTTGATCAGTTATTTTATAAATTTTAATTTGATTTTCAAGATCAGCTATACAACCATTATATTCAATTCTTCTATTTCTATTAAGAATCATCTCTTCAAGTGTTTCTTTATTAAGTTTTTCTAAATCTTTATATGCTTTAATGCATTCAGGAGTGCAAGATTTAGAATGTACCTTAGCAGGAGAATCAGTGAAGGCCATGAGAGCTTGATTCTGTGCATGTTCTTCTGCTTGAAAGCTCTAATCATAACCTTGTCCTTGTTGTGAAACAAGAGCAGTTGAGTTTGATCTTTTTTCTGGCTGAGGACATTCTTTAGCAAAGTGCCCAAGGTTGTTACAGTTGTAACATTTGACTTTAGTCTTGTCAAATCCAGCCTTGTCACCTTTGTTATAGTTAAGGTTTGTTCTACCAGTCCTCTTCAAGAACCTTTTGGTTCTCAGGCTCAGCATAGCCATCTGTCATTTTAGATCCATCTCTTCAAGATCATCATGATTCAATTGTTCCAAATCATCACTAATTAGTGCAGTGTGCACATGACTAGTGAAGAAGGATTCTCTTGCAGCATCTTCACACTCTGCAGCCTTTGAAGTTTCCTGACATGTTCCTGTACTGGACACACAAGCAGCATTGTTTGAAGATAAATTAGGAGTTTTAGAGCTTACCTCAGATTCAAACACTCTAAGTTCATTGTACAATTCATCCAGCTCTTTTTCTTCCAGAGCATCACCTTGTCTATATATGACTGTGTACATAGACCATTCTTCTCCAAGAGATCTGAGAAATTTTCTGTTGACATCATCATTGTCTGGTTTCACACCAACTTGATTCAAGTCACCAATGAGTTTGTTGAATCTATCAAAGGTTTGAGATAGGGATTCATTCTTTTGGCCTTTGAAATTTTCAAAGTCCTGTTTTAGTACAGACTTCATGTTTCTTTTGGTGCTTTTAGTGCCAACGAATCTCTTTTCCAATGCCTGCCACAACATCTTTGCATCATCATATTCAACAAAGAGATGTTGATAGTCATTAGGAATGGCCAGTAGAAGAGTGCTTAGAGCTTTGAGTTCGATTCCTCTGTCTTTCTTCTCCTTTTCACACTTGAGTTTGTCTGCTTCAGTTGCAGAACTTGTTGCTTGACCTTGAACGGTTTTGTTTCCTTCGACAACAACTTCCCACATGGAATAATCAGTAATAAGCATGTATTGCTTAATACGATTTTTCCACATCCCAAAGTTATTTGGAGTGAGTATAGGGATTTTATTTGCTTGAGTACTTTTATTGTTATCAGTCATGATTAACAATTTGTGTGTTTTAAAGATTAAAACTTTTTGTTGTTCTTAAAATTCGTAGATCTAGAACCAATATGCTCTGATACCACTTGTCAGGAT
This sequence comes from Calendula officinalis, assembly GCA_963853835.1. Lineage (NCBI taxonomy): Eukaryota > Viridiplantae > Streptophyta > Magnoliopsida > Asterales > Asteraceae > Calendula > Calendula officinalis. Next base: position 36,981,985 of record OY970830.1, on the reverse strand, counting down.
CGAATAACCAAAACAAGTTATTGTCAACCCAGATCTACTAATAACAAGAAGTTACAGCGGATTAACACTTGTATTAATATCTTAAGAACAATAGAATACTGTATATTGAACGAACAATGAACAATAATATTAAGAACACAGTGATTCACAAAAAGCTTCAATGTATATTATTGATTAACAATACACACGTACGTTTACAATTCGTAAGGAACTATTTATAATAGTCCTTGAAGCCTAACTATTTACCCTAGTTATTTTAGGACTTGATTTACATCGAATTATAAAAGATATACATTGAATAACATTCTATAACTAATTCTGCGAAGATCTCGGACTTGATATGCTTCCAAATACGCGTACCAGTAGTAACTTCAATCACCAGTAGTGAATATGCATCGTCAGTAGTAACTCTGGTAATCAGTAGTAAGTCCAAAACCAACGTCAGTAGTAACTACTAATGATCAGTAGTATCTTCAATATGTGCATGATCAGTAGTAAGCTAGTTATAGACTTCACCAGTATCAACTCATCAGTAGTAAGTGTTTCTGCCCCATCAGTAGTAATCATAGTCTTTATCAGTAGTAACTATGATCAGTACTAACTGCAGCATCAGTAATAAGTTGAACTGTGATTTATTCTAACAAGATAGTTTATAACAGATGAAAATTTGAACTTGTTTTCTGATTAAATATTTTTTCTTTCTTTTTACCATGATATTATTGTGTTCTTGCTCCTTTGGTGCGACTTAGTAGCGATCACAAACATTACTAAATGCGGTTCGAAACGATCAAAGAAATGCTTAGTTCAATTACATCACAACCAAAGCACGGCTATAAAAAGAAAATACCCTTTTAGAAAAAAGATTGCCTTTAAAAAAGTCGTGTTTGTATGTTCTAATTTAGATCATCAATAGTCGGAAGTTATGTTGGTGTTAAAAACCGGCAACAACAATTCGCAAATAACTTCTGACAATTAGACTCCGCAATCCGCATGGTCACGGAATATGTAAAATGGATGGAATTTTCACGGTTACGAGAATTATTATTCTGACAATACACATAAAAGTATATAGCAGGTTACCCGCGCAATGCGGTGATGAATACCCTATGACTAAATTTGACGGCGATCAAGTAGTGGGTGGTGACGACGGTAGTGATAGTGGCTGTTGTTGTGGTCGTGCGGATGGTGGGTGATGTTAATTTTAATTTTATAAAGATTAATAAAGATATTCTATGACAAGTAAAAAGCATATGGTCTTGTGTCTCATGTGCTTAGAGCTTAGTGTTAATAACAAAGAGGTCTCAAGTTCAAATCCTACATGGTGAATATTTTTATAAACACAATGTCCCAAGGAAAATATTTAAAACGTGAGGATTTAGTGTGTGTTTAATATTAAGGGGAGTTGATATGGAACCAATAATCCCCCCTGACTCAGTGGTGGATCGTTTGGAGCATTTGGCAAGAGGTTGTGGGTTCGAATCCTGGATGTTGCGTTAGTAATATTTTGGGTTCTTAAGTATTTAAGACATTTCCCAAAGAATTAAGGATAAAATTAAAACTTTACATAAGAGGAATGACTAAATACTTTATAAGTATTATAGATTATAGAATTATAGAAAACCATTTCACGTGACAAGTCACGTGACTTAAGAAGGGCCGGTGGATCATGGTGGGGTTAAGTTTAATCACGCTTGCTTCTGTCTCAAGCTTTTTTCACCCATCCCGTGACCTTTTCCCCCACTCAGATCTTGTCATATTCTGTACTAGCTTCATAACCCGTCTGATGGGCGGGTATGCTTTAAGATTTATCATGTAGAAAAATACCAACAAAGCTTAATAATTTTAAAAATGACATAATAATCGATAGATGTAATGATGATTTTGTAAAAAATTCAATACATGAAGAAATGTTACATATAATTTACAAACGAAATAAGACTTCTTCGATACATGAATGGTCAAGTTTTACTTTTAAAAAAATTATAATTATTAAAAAAGGAAACAAATGTTGGAATGTTTTACCAACAAATAATTGATAAGTTTTTAAATAACCTAGGTTATTTATGGTTTAATTGACTGTAGGGATATCAGATTGACAAATAATTAACAGTTTAACTTTATTTCTGCTCTGATAATAAAAGATAATTATTTTAACCAATGTATTATCTAGGGATTAAAACATAATTAAAAATGATAATAACAGTATGTGGACAGTTTGACTGTTAATGTGTGATTATCAGAAGGTATTATATAAGATGGTTAACAAAAATTCAAATTTGGTCAAGATAGTCATAAAATCCCGTGATTTAAGGAATTCCGTAAATCACAGAGAATAATGGTGTTGAATGGAATTTTTTTTTTAAAAACTTGTAATTCGGGTATCTTCATAGTTAAAAGAAAATGATCAAATTTGTAAGTTAGGATATTTAATTTAATTTAAAAGAAAATGATCAAATCTTCTCCTTAATGTTGGCCTAATATATCGTTACTTTCCTTAAATGCATGAGTGGTATCATGGAATGTATTGAATTTGATGTTGATTCACGTGGACCAATACCCGAATTACATGTGGCATTTCCGACGAATCATAGAGCTTGGAATTGCCATGTTGTCAAACCCAAGCCAAATTAGGCCTCATATATAGGAGGAGATGCCACTACTATTTATCAACAGTCGCGAGTTCTGTTTTATACGAAGTATAATTTATTTTAGGTTTGTCATTTGTGGTGCGTGACTGATACCTTAATTTGAAATTAGAAGTATAATTAATGTTATCATTCATTTCATCTAATATATCGAGATTTACAAAAGTTCGAGTTTATTTAACTTGATTTAAAGCTTGATATATCATTTATTCATTTACAAACCTCAAGACAAGCTCAGACATGAATCTATGCTTGTTTAGTTCAACAAGTTTCGGCTCGGCTTGTTCGAAAACTCATTTAATTATTTTAGGTCGAATGAGTTAAAGAGCATAGCGAATCGAACAAGTTTCGCTTATATAAAAGTTTTGTGTTTTACAACTTGAGATAAATGTTAACAATGATATATGGGTCGAGCTTATATAGTTGATGATCATAAAATAATTTATTTCAGTCGAGCTTATTGAGCTTAAGCTCATAAATTATGACATGTTTGGATGTGCTTATTGAAATCTCATTGACTTATCTCTTTTTTTAAATGAGTTTTGAAAAGTATGGATTCCCTACTTTTTGAAATCTCCTTTTTGAAGCCTTGCCCAAACATCTTTTTAATTTATTGAGCTACTGAAAAACTAATAAATTAATAAGTCATTTTCAAAATCACATCTTACCAATCTAAAGAACTAGTCTACTTTTAAATATCAAATAGCTAAACAAGTATCGAGTCTGAACATTATAAAAATATTCGAGTTCAAACTTGAACACAATTTTAAAAACTTATTCAATCTTAAGTCAAGTTCAAACTGAGTAATTCTTGAATAACTTGAGCCGGAATTTACTACTACCAGCTCAACTCGGAAAATTAACACCCTATATCTATATTATGCTCCAAATTATTCAAGATATACGTACCTTGATTATTTTAAATTATGTGATTAATAAATAAATTATGTGTAATATAAAATATAAATGTATATTAATATTTTCGAGTTTTGATTATTTCTTTTGCATCTATCGACGACTGTCGTTGATAAACATAGTTAAACTTCATTTTAGAATGATTTATTTCACTTGTCTTTATTTTTATACGATAAAATAATAAGTTAATATAAATACAAAAAATATGTGTATTAAAATCATAAATAAAAATAAATTATCATTATTATAACTTCAAAATAAATACAAGCTAAAGCTTCCAAGTAAAAGCAAGACACAGAACTTAGTCAAAAACCAAGAATTGTAGCATAATTCATTCACAAAACTTTAAGGATTGTTTTTGACTTGTTTACAATCTTTGATAGCTAGTTTTCGTCTACTCCAAGTTCCAATTTTTCTACACTCGATCTTCGTGGCAAGAAACAAAAAAATATAAAGTAAATTATAATGATAGTACACAAGGTTTATATAAAATTTTAGATATAATCGGTTACTTAAAAAAGTTACACTTATACTGATTTTTTGGGAAAACGTTTGCACTTACAGTCTTTTAATCTAATGTTCGTCAAATTATTCTGTTAAAAATTTACACCGGTAGTTCTTTTTCTGTTAAAATATTTAACGGGTGTTGGAACTAAATAACTGTAAGTATAAAATATATTAAAAAAGTACTGCTAGCTTAGTTTTTTAATAAGAACAGATATACATGAATAAATATCAGTGACCTTGTAATTTACTCTAAAATATACAAATTTATGGCAGGAAAACAACAGAAAAGTAGTTACCTTTTTCAAGAACATGCATCACATTCCCTATATATACTCCCCACTACCGTCACCTCAAATTCAGAAAGAGAAGTCATCAAAATATTTGCTTCCAAATGGAGTTGATCAAAAGCCCTCGAAAATTACATGTATGGAATGCATTTTGCTTTTACCTTTTGAATATGCCATTTTGATTCAGTTAGTAAACATATTTTTGTAAAAAACCCCAATTACATTGATAAGCTTCAAGAATCTTGCAATTGGTCATAATTCTAGCACTACGATTCTTAGATACAAAGTGATTTTGTTAAAAAAATCCCATTTTGCAATCGGGTTTTCGCAAAATTACCAAATTAACATCTTCTTCAAATGGGTTTTTTAAAAATTCCCAAAATTATAGCATCATTTTGAGCGTTTCTTCAATCGTTAACCATTTTTTTTTGTTAACAAATTTTCAGGTAACGAAGCTAATTTTCATTATCGTTTTGTGTCTTTTGAGTACCAAAAACGTATATGGACGAAAAAGCCATAAACATCATGATCATATAAAACGATACATTGAATACTCTGCTATAAGTTGCAGAGGTCACAGTGCTTCACTGACTGATTTTGGTGGTGTTGGTGATGGAATAACTTCAAATACAAAAGCTTTTCAGTCAGCCATTGATCATCTTGGTCAATTTGGATCCGATTGTGGTGGTTCGTTGCTATTTGTACCGCCAGGAAAGTGGTTGACTGGTAGTTTTAATCTCACTAGTCATTTTACTCTGTTTCTTCATCAAGATGCTGTTCTTCTTGCTACTCAGGTTTCGATTTTTGTATTTATTTTTAATTATAATTTGATCAATACCATTCTGTCAATTTGATCATTAGAATATTAGAGTATTTAACTATTTAAGTACAAGCAGCCAGATTAAGCCAAGAAACAGAGCATGATAATGTGTGCGTGTGTGTTGAAGTCTGGCTTTTTCTTTTTAGAATTATTCTCTCTCACTACGAATCCATCAACTATGTTCCATTGTTAATGGTTTATTTTATGGAGAATGATATAAAATAGCAATATAATTACATCGTGGTCCATTTTATTAATTAAAACTTTTAAGGCCTATTTTAGTAGTTACAAATTTTGAGTTTCCTACTTTTATTATAGGTTTTTTTTTTCTTCGCCCATATCCATTAATTAAACAAGTTTTTTTGGGCTCTATCTAATTTTTCAACTCTATAATTACAAAAATTGGCTGGCTCAAAAATTTATAATTATCAAAATGAAACTTAAAAACTTAATCACTAAAATGAAACACTTCATAAAGTGTTTTTTTTTTGTTGTATTTTATACCGATTTTAGAGTTTGAATAAGGCAAAAGGTTACATTTAGGCTTACTAAGAAAATGGTTAAGATGATTTTTTAATTAGTTCAACCAATAAAACGATTTAACTAGTACCAAATGATTGGTTTATATTGTTCACAGTATTGTTGTTAATGTGTTTGAGTGTAGTACCTAGTATTATGTAAATCTTCAAAGCTAGGATGTATATTTTTTGTTAAATAACATTGTTTATTTTTTTCTTGATTTATTAGGACGAGAACGAATGGGCAGTGATTGACCCATTACCCTCATATGGTCGAGGACGGGATAATGATGGTGGAAGATACATTAGTCTTATATTCGGCACCAATCTCACTGATGTCGTAATCACCGGTATATTTTATAAACCACATTATATAAAACTAAGTTAAAATTATAAATCACCAACTTTTGACCTATTTTGTTTTAAGATTTAACATATGATATTTGGTTTTAAAGGTAACAACGGGACGCTTGATGGTCAAGGCGCCTCCTGGTGGGATAAATTTCATAAAGGCGAGCTGAATTACACTCGACCATATTTAATTGAAATCATGTATTCAAAGAATATCCAAATATCTAATATTACTTTGATTAATTCGCCCTCATGGAATGTTCATCCGATATATATAGCAGGTATGAATTAATTGATTTTATATTTTTCGTGTGTTGTTTTTTGATTTTATTATATAAATTATGATTAATTTGTTTATGTGGTTGATGCAGCAATATTATCATTCAGGGAATTACCATTCTTGCACCAGTTAGATCTCCTAATACTGATGGAATCAATCCAGGTAATGAGTGGTCCTGTTTCCCTTTCATTGTCTATTTATATATTATGCGTTGACTATTTTTAAAGTCAGAGTCTACCTATTTGACTTGAATGCATCTCTATCCTTGATAACAGATTCTTGCACAAACACACGAATCGAGGACTGTTATATCGTCTCAGGAGACGATTGCGTGGCGGTTAAAAGCGGTTGGGACGAGTACGGGATCGCATTCGGAATGCCAACTCAGCAACTCGTGATCCGACGGCTCACATGCATTTCACCAACAAGTGCAGTCATTGCATTAGGAAGTGAAATGTCGGGTGGAATCCAAGATGTCCGAGCCGAAGACATCCTAGCCATCGATTCAGAATCAGGGGTCCGGATCAAAACCGGCGTAGGAAGAGGCGGGTACGTGAAAGACATATACGTCAAAGGTTTCACAATGAAAACCATGAAGTGGGCGTTCTGGATGACTGGTAACTACGGGTCCCATGCTGATGACAAGTGGGACCCGAATGCAATCCCAGTCATCCAGAACATAAATTACCGGGACATGGTGGCGGAAAACGTTACCATGGCTGCCAGATTAGAGGGGATCGCGGGTGATCCGTTTACAGGGATCTGTATATCGAATGTGACAATTGGAATGTCGAAATTTGCCAAGAAACTTGCTTGGAATTGCACGAATGTCGAGGGGGTATCGAGCGATGTGACACCTAAGCCGTGTGATGCATTAGCGGTTCAAAGTGGGAAAGCGTGTGATTTCCCTCAAGACAAATTGCCGATTGAAGATGTTAAAGTTCAATTGTGTTCTTATAGAGCAAACTACATGTAATTGTGAATGTAAGCTTTCATATTGGTATAATGAAATAGAGTCCAAGGAGTTGTGACTTGTGCATTACAAGATGTACCTTGTGGCAATTAAAGCCCCCAATACAAATAGTCATGTAACGAATTATTTCTTTGGAAGGTCCGGTGACAATGACCAACAAGTAAAGCTGTTATCATTTTCTTTTATGTTTTTTGATAATTATTTATTACTACAAAGTTAATGACTCGAGCTTAAGATCTTAACGAATATAAATCTGAGCTTGTAACTAGTTAAGTGTCTAAAAGATGAAAACCATATTTAGTCAGATTCAAATCGATACACTAAACCTTTGCTATGAGTTTACAATTCGAATGTTTACTCGTTCATCACTTAACCTAGAGATTAATTTCATGACTTGCTAAATGGGGCTGATGGTGAAAGCGTCATTTGACTCTTTGTTTCAGATTTTAATAAATATCACAAATATCACAAATGCCCGATTTTGCTTGAAGACAAATATGTTAACTTCAGACCTAAACGTTTAAGGTTTTGGGTTAATATTCATTCTTTCAAGTCCACGTTAGAAGAGGCTTGGAATTAGGAGTGTTGATGGGATAAATTTCTCGGGTTTCAGATAGTTCGAGTTTTTTCAAACGTAAAAAATATCCAATACCCAAAACAAACTAAATTCGGTTTATGGGTATGGGCAATTCAAGTACAAATATATCCAATAACACCCGAAAAATTGTGTTTAAAATTCTAACTAATTAATACTCTAATTAACATTCTTTAATATAGAATGTCGTTCCAAAAAAAAAAACATTCTTTAATATACAACCAAAAAGTAAATCACACCATAAATTAAATTTTACATGTATCAAATTTTAAAGAGTGGACCCAAAATTTATAATTCAAATAGTGAGGAGTGTAATTGTGTAAATCGAAGGAGGAAGTAGCAAATCGTCGGAACAAGGAACAAAGGAGGGTGTTGAAACCCAAAATCTCCGTAGAACGAATCGTCCTTCGCTCTGTTTGAGAACCTGCGAATCAAACACGAAAGGAAACCTAAGTCAGAAGCCTCACGAGGGTCTCCTCGTGAAGGCACTCCGAAGCTTAAGTCAGTACCGGTATTTATGAGGTAAAATGATGAAGCGTATTGAATGTGAAAGGATCTATTTAGTATTTAGTGGTTGAGGAAGTAAATGCGAAGACAATGGTGGAGTAAGGGACTCGAATCATTTGTGTTGCTTACCGACCTGAAGATCTCCTATTTATGGACGGAGAGTTTTGGCGGGATACTTGAGGGCTCGTCTTTCGGTCCGTGTATTGTTAATATCTTCCGGACAAAACGACCACCCGAACCCTTATTACCCGTTGGGTGGAACCTCGCTTCGTTCTTCGACGCCGCTTCGCATTTAATGCGCATGCAGGCGACCCTGGAAACCCGATTACGTTCCCCATGCCCTCGAGCTTCGTTTCCAACGTCGTCGTTTTGGTCATCCTGAGTTTATCACCTTGCATGCCTTCGGGCATGCAATGTTGCGGAAAGGTGATATATTATTAAGTCCCTCTAGTTAAGACAAGACTTAACCGTAGTTACCTTGTTTTAACTAATTTCCCTAATCGTCGCTACGGATTGTTTTACAGGAAGTTACCGTTAGAAAAAAGGAATTTGAAAAAATTACCGTTGTTGAGGTGACGTTCCGACCGTTAGATTTAATATATACCAAGCCTTTTGACATTCCGTCTTTATATATACTTTGCTTCCTTCATCACCGCCTCTTCATTCCTTCTTACCTCACTCTGCTTTCTTCCCCCTTTTTGCTTTTTATTTGACGTTATGAGGAAAGACAAACAAAAAGAAAAATCTGACAAATCTACTCGATCTGTACGAACTGCGATGAATACTTCTTGTTCCTTTAAACCTTCTGACCTTCCCCAGATCATCTCGGAATTCCATATTGATCCTCGGTTCGATCTCCGCATTCCGGGTGAAGATGATACCATAAAGTCCGCTCCCGAAGGTTATGAACCCATATACCTTCAGTTCCTGTACGGCGGTCTTCGCTTTCCCTTTGATAACTTCATTCTCACCATTCTACAAGATCTTGATCTTCATATCGCACAGTTTGCACCAATGCCTTCCGGAAGGTTATCGGTTTCATTATGCTGTGTCGTGCTCTAGGAATTCCTCTTTCTGTGAAACTATTTCGGTACCTCTACATTGTGGCAGGTCGATCTGACTGGGCCACCTTTGCTCATCGTCAAGGGCAAGTGGAGTGTGTCTCGGGTTTGAAGGATTCCATTCACGATTGGAAGTTCGGGTTCCTTTTCGTGAAAAGATCCGCTTTTAATGGCGTTACTTTACCATGGGGGGTGGTCACACGAAGACCTTCCGACCCTCTTCCTGAACTCACACTTGAAGAAAAGAGTTATATTGGGGGTTTGTCGTCCGCGAGGCTTGTCTGGGAAGATCCGGATGAAGTATTTTTGGGTATGGCTGACCTAAGCCCGTTTTACCTTAGTCAGAATGTTCGTCCCATCTGGCAAATCAATGGTCACCCCGTATCTTTATTGAAACGTCTGGAGATGGATAAAAGTAAACCCCCAAAGGGCATTATTTCTGTGATTAATGGTCCGATAACCCCTTTCCTTCCTCCTTCTACGGAGAGTATCAGTTCTGAAGCTACTCGCGAACCATCCGAGTCCTTCCAGGAATCTGAAGGGCATGTGGTCGTACAAGGAATTGATCCTCGTGATGAACTTGGGGTTGAAGATGTGGTTTCTCTGGAACCTCAACCGAGCTTGCAAAGGGTTCGAAGGAAGCGGTTTGCGAATCCTTCCGGCTCCGTGGAGAAACCTGTTCGATCAAAAAATATTGCCGAAGATGTGTAATCCTCCTCTCCGAAGCGTCGAAGGGTACTTATAGAAGGTAAAGAGTATATATTTCCCTTTTATAAAAGAGTTTATTGCTAAAGGTGTTACACCATTATCGCTTTGTTGCAGATATACCGGAGGACGTTATTGCTTCTAGCGAGGGACCTATATCGATTGTTTCCCCTGTGACTGATGTGGATATCAGGCAGCCTATTTCCGTGCCTGTTTCCAGACTTCCCCCGGTTTCGTTTGGGTCGTCTGCCTTAGCTCGATTTAGCAGCCGCTTACTTGGTGCTAGTGCCGGCTCGTCATTATCTACTCGAAGCTTGTATGCTCCCTGTCCTACAAAAAGTCAAATTTCACTTCCGAATCCTCCGTTCACTGGTATGCGTGTGGCATAACTCCTCCAAATTTCACTTCCTTTTAGTTTTTATGCTCATGTGTTTTCTTTATTTCTTGAAATAGGAACTGCCCTTCCTACCGGTTCTGGTCCTTTGAGAAGTTCTTCAGCTGTTGAGACTCATCCTCCGGCTGTCCGAAGTGATTTCTTCAACGTTCCCCCCAAATTTCAAACTGTTACCACTAGGCCTCCAACTCCCGTTATTCCTGTTACCACTTCAACCCCTTCTCCCGTTAAAGTCCCGGAGGGAGCTTCTGAACCTGATGCCTTTGCAAAAATGAGAAGCAACCTGTTAAGCACCGTTGAGATGCTATCCGTGCTTCAAGAGAACCATGCTCGTCGTGAGCAAGTGATTGCCGAGCGTACTTTGGATTTGGACCGCCTAGAGCGCTTAATGACGGAATGCAAATCCCTTTATGCCAAGGAAGTTGAGAGTAAAAAACAACTATCAGAGTCGTTCGAGCGTGTCTCTTCGGAGAATACGATGCTGAAAGAGCGTGTTGGGGAGTTGGAGAGGCAGCAGAACTCCTCTGGAGCTAGAATTGCTGAGCTTGAGGGTGCTGCGATTGAAAAGGATTCGCAATTCCGCGAGGCGGAACGTAACCTGGCTAAGGTGTTGTCTGATTGTGAAGCATTGAAAAGCGAAGTTGAAACTCAGAAAAGGTCTGCTGACGTTGATCGTGAAAATTTCTTATGGGTGATGCAGAAAGGGATTTCCGGAATGATTCAAGTGTTTCTGTCTTCCGATGATTTCGTTAACCGAAACGTAGCTCTGCAGGAAGAGAGCATGAACTTGGGTCGCTATCAGGGTTGTCTGGATACTCACAAGGAGTACCAGGATTTGCTTGGTCCCCGCCCGTTGGTTCACAACCATCCTGACGCAGAAAACAACATCATGACTCTCTTCCATCAGTTGGTTGCCCCAGATTATGACTTGATGCGTTCTTTGGAGGAGGGTGTTGCTAGCTTAGACGAGGTGAAAAGGTTGGTGAATGGTCTACCTCCCGGTCCGGAGGACGTCGGGGAGAGCTCCGGTCGTAACCTTAATCCCTAGATGTTAGGGTTGTTTCGTTTGTAATGGGAGTGTGCTCCCTTATTTTGTAACAGAATGCTTTTATTTTGAATGCGATGTTTGTAATGGGTTTCTTTTATTTTTACATTTGTTTGCGTGAAATGTTGTTACTTCGTATTTTCTTACTCAGTAGGGCGTCCCCCACATAGTTGAAAAGGACAAATTTTGGTTGGTTTCGTTCGTCAATCCGGTTTTCGTCCGGTTGCAGGGTCGTGACAACCTTTCGGTTCGCACAATCCTACCCATAGCTATGAGCGTTTTTGTTTATTCGTTGCTTAATTTCTATTCTTTCTTAGTCGTAAGATAAAAAATATGAAATAATAAAAAGAAAATTGCATCATTCTTTTACGAAACCTTTCTCGAAAGGTCAATATTATTACCTGAGTTGTCAGACATATGGTTCTTGGGGACGATTCCCAGATACAAACAAAATTCATAAGCCTATAACTCGATTACTACGACGGACATTAAAAGTGAAATTTACGCAAATTTCTCATATTCCACGTTCGTGGGATTTGCGATCCTGCAATGGTTTCTAACACGTACGAGCCATTTCGTCGGGCTTCTTTGACTCGATATGGACCTTCCCAATTGGGGGCCAACTTACCCAGGGGGTGACGAAGGCTAGCTTCGTTCTTCCGAAGCACCAAATCTCCAACCTTACAGCTGACGTGATGAACCCTTTTGTTGTAATATGACTCTGTTAGTGCCTTGTACATGGACTGTCGAGTTGTGGCCTCCTCCCTTCTTTCATCCACAATATCTAAATTGTGTCTTAATGCTTCTTCGCTGCACTCCAGACGGAAGGTTTCTATTCGTGGAGAAGGTATGATCATCTCTACGGGGATAATTGCTTCAGAACCGTACGTAAGGTTGTATGGCGTTTCCTTCGTGGCGGTCCTTTGCGTTGTTCGGTATGACCATAACACGCTCTGCAGCTCATCAACCCATCTCCCTTTTGACTTATCCAGACGCTTCTTTATCCCCTTAACGATCGTTCTGTTCGTGACCTCCATCTGACCGTTGGCCTGAGGATGGGCCACCGAAGTGAAATTTTGTCGAATACTCGACCTTTCACACCAACTTTTGAACAGATTGCTAGCAAACTGTTTACCATTATCACTAATGATCGTATGAGGAAGGCCAAATCGACATATGATCTGCTTCCAGGCAAATTTGATTATGTTCGCTCCTGAGATGCATACCATTGGCTCTGCTTCGACCCACTTCGTAAAATAATCCACTGCGACGACCAGGAATTTTAAGCCTCCCAGAGCTTTTGGGAACGGGCCCACTATATCGATACCCCATTGGCAGAATGGCCATGGGCTATGGATACTTGTAAGGTTGGCGGGTGCTGCAATCGGCACATTAGAGTAGGCCTGACAGTTCGGACACTTCTTGACATACTCTTCCACATCCTTAGAAACTTTAGGCCAGAAATACCCTAGACGGAGCAGTTTTTGGGTAAGGACTCTTGCTCCGGTATGAGAGCCACATAGACCCTCATGTACCTCAGTGATAGCTGCCGCTCCTTCCGTCTGATTTAGGCATTTCAACCAAGGAGTGGAGTAACCTTTCCGATACAGTCTTCCTTCTCTAACAGTGTACTTGCCTGCGTTGATCCTTACTTTCCTGGCTTCTCGAGGATCGTCTGGGAGGACGTTGCATTCAAGGTACCGTTGAATTGGCGTCATCCAACAATTATTTCCACAATCCATCTCTGCCATCTCTTCCTTTGCCTCCTCTATGCTCCGTCTAGTGAGTACTTCTACAAGGACCTTTTTAGTGAGGTGGCAGTACAACATTGACGCCATTTTGCTCAGCGCATCGGCTTCCTTATTCCTCGTTCTCCGTACTTGAGTGACTTTGACCGCTTCGAACTTCCGTAGCGTCTCCCTCACCTTTGCCAAATACCTTTTCATGTGTTCTTCTTTTGCTTCGTAATCACCGTTCACCTGGTTAACGACCAGAAAAGAATCAGTGTATACTTCCAAAGCTCGTATTCCCAGACTATTTGCTAGGTTTAGACCGGCCAACAATGCTTCGAATTCTGATTCGTTATTGGAGCATTTGAAGTGAAAACGGAGCGCGTATGTTATGCGCTCTTCGTTTGGCCCAGAAATTACGATGCCTGCTCCACATCCATCTACTCCTGCAGCTCCATCCGAATGCATCTTCCAAACGTCCCCGTTGCCTGGCCGGAGCTCTTCTTCTATGCTCATAACTGCTTCTTCATCAGGCATTTCTACCAAGAAGTCCACAAGGGCATGCCCCTTAATACTCACTCTAGGTTTGAAAGCCATGTCGTACTCGCCTAGTTCGATTGCCCATTTTGTCATTCGTCCAGATCGTTCCGGTTGATGGAGAATGCTCTTGACAGGTTGGTTTGTCTGTACGGTAACAGGGTGAGCTTGGAAATACCTTTTTAATCTTCGGACAGCGTATACTAACGCCAGAATGAGCTTCTCTATGGTTGAATAGTTTAACTCTGCTCCTTGAAGTGCCCTACTAATGAAATACACCGGCATCTGAATCTTCTCCCGTTCGGCTATAAGTACCGCACTGATTGCTTCACGCTTAGTGGAGAGGTACATTATCAAGGGCTCTCCGTATACCGGACTTGCCATCGTAGGCAGGGTCCTTAAGTGTTGTTTCAAGCTGATGAAAGCTTTGTTTGCCTCTTCCGTCCACTCTACTTTTCCCCCTTTTGTGCATCCGTGAAGTGCCTTAAAGAAGGGGACAGACTTCTCTGCGGATTTGGCCAAAAAGCGTCCTAGGCTGGCTAGCTTTCCATTCAAGCTCTGAACATCTTTAACCGTTTTTGGAGTATTCATGTTCATCAGGCTTTCCACCTTTTCCGGATTAGCCTGAATTCCCTCGATTGTTACCATGTGGCCAAGGAACTTCCCTTCACTTACTCCAAACGAGCATTTTTTGGGGTTGAGTTTCATATTGATTTGCAACAACCTCTGGAGCGTCTCCTCTACGTCTTGTATTAAGTCTGCATCTTGCTTGCTCTTTATGACCATATCGTCGACGTATACTTCCAGGTTCCTCCCGATTGGTTTATCAAAAGCCTTGTCCACGAGGTGTTGATATGTGGCTCCGTCGTTCCGTAAGCCGAAGGGCATTCTGATATAGCAGAATGTTCCATTGGCCGTATGGAAAGCCGTTTTCTCTTCATCTTCCCTCGCCATTTGCACCTGGTGATATCCTTTGTATGCGTCGAGGAAGGATTTCCACCTGTATCCTCCTAAAGACTCCACTTTTTGCTCGATTTCCGGAAGTGGGTAGCTGTCTTTCGGGCAGACTTTATTTAAGTCTTTAAAATCAACACACATTCGCATAGTTCCGTCAGAATTTTTAACCAGAACCGGATTTGATATCCACTCGGGGTATTGTGCACTTCGCAAAACTCCTGCACGTACCAGGTCCTCTACCTCCTTGTTAACCACTTCATTTCGTTCCGCCGCCATTCCTCTTTTCGTCTGTTTGACCGTTGGAAAGGTTGGATTGACATTGAGCCGATGCTCGGTGACCTCCCTTAAAACCCCACTCATATCTTTTGGTTCCCAAGCGAAAACCTTTTGATACTTTCTTAGCAACGACTCCAAATCCCTCCGGAGGTTCGCTTGTAAATCTCTACCAACTCGCACCGCCGCCTGCGGGTGATCGAGATTAATGATAACCTGGGCTTCCTCCTGCTCCGTCCAACTATCTTGGTGAGTTGCACTATTACATTCTAATGGAGGCATAGGCATACTCCGGACAGTTACCACTCCGTCTTCTGATGGGAATTTTAATAGACCATGTACCGTAGACGGGACGGCTTGTAATTGCCACATCCCCGTTCTTCCCAAGATGGCATTGTACCTCGAAGGAGCCTTTATAACGATAAATTCTGCCAATATGGTTTTGCCATGTTGCTTTTCCCAATCTGTGAGCCTTAGGGGAAGATGTATCTTTCCTTCCGGCCACACCGATTGACCGGAGAACCCGATGACAGAAGCACTCGCGGGCTTTATTATGGTCTTAACATCTGAGGGTAGTTTGTCAAAACAATGATCATATATAATATTTGCAGAGCTCCCCGTATCAACGTATACTCTCCGGACCATGGTCTTTGCTATGATTCCGAATATAACCAAAGGTTCTGTTCCGACATATCCCTCCGGAATCGGTTCTGGTCTTCCGAACTCTACTGAACCTCCTTTCCTTTTTCCCCGGAGAGGTTGCGTCACTCCTTCTTCTTCCAAAGCGAAAATCTCAGTATTATACGCTACGCCCCCCGCCTTGGGAACTTCCGCCACATGTAGGTCCGCCTTTTCTTTGCCCTTCGCTTCCCTTTCTCTCCGGTAACTTTCACAAGTGGCCGTCGTGTGACCCATGATTTTATGGAAATCACAGTAGGCATTAGGATCCCTCGGGTACTTTTTCCTTGCTGTTTTCCCATCGTTGGTCCTCCTATCCTCTCCTGCTATGTATACCTCTTGCTTATGTGAATTGTGTCTTTCCC
Source organism: Calendula officinalis (assembly GCA_963853835.1). NCBI lineage: Eukaryota > Viridiplantae > Streptophyta > Magnoliopsida > Asterales > Asteraceae > Calendula > Calendula officinalis. The sequence continues at coordinate 36,965,842 of OY970830.1, read as the reverse complement.
CTCGATACCTTCTGTTGCCTCCTTTTGACCCATACGCTCCTCTTCCAGCTTGGTATGGTTTTCCTGTGAGTCTTCCGCGGTCGTTGCTTCGATACGAATGGGAGCCGTGTCCTCCCTTCTTCTCCTGGGCTTCGAAACGCAATTTTTCCGCACTCTCTTCTTCTTGTTTTAATACTTTGTTCACAGCATTAATCATATCGTCCGCCTTGATGAAATCTCTCTTAGACAGCTCTCTCAATAATTCCCCTTCGCGAAGGCCATATGTGAAAGCGGCTATGATGAGCGAGTCTTGTCGGACGGACATCTTTCTACTCTTCTCATTGAACCTTTTGAAATACGATTTGTTTGTCTCCCCTTCTCGTTGTCTACAGGCCATGATTGATTGAGATCGCTGTTGATATTTCTTCTGTTGTATGAAACTATGACTGAACTGAGCTACTAGCTCCTCGAAGCTAGCAACACTCCTTTGTGGTAAGCTGGACAGCCAATACCGAGCGGATCCTTCCAAGGTGCCTGCGAAGAACAAACACCATAGTTTCGGATTGGAGGGGATTTTTCTTTGTAAACGTCCTCCGTGGACTCCTCCTGGGTAGATTCCTCCTGGGTGGTTTCCTCACTGGAATAAGTTAGAGTTCTCCCGACCCCGCTCATCCCCTCCGCGGACCTTCTCTGGCTCTTCTCTTCGTTTCGTAACTTCCTAAACCGGCAAAAGAGTCTGAACTCCTCAATTTCTTCTTTTAAGGGGTCGTCCTTTCCAGGCCCGGAAGGAGGTTGGCATACCGTTGCATTGACAATGGTCGATGCGGAAAACGGAGGAGTGGGACCACCTTCCGGTGGTACGGGGGGTGGGGGATTCCCTCCTTTTGGTGTCGACTCGATGATTGTTTTGTTCATCGTCCCACGGATGGCGCCAAATGTTGAAACCCAAAATCTCCGTAGAACGAATCGTCCTTCGCTCTGTCTGAGAACCTGCGAATCAAACACGAAAGGAAACCTAAGTCAGAAGCCTCACGAGGGTCTCCTCGTGAAGGCACTCCGAAGCTTAAGTCAGTACCGGTATTTATGAGGTAAAATATGAAGCGTATTGAATGTGAAAGGATCTATTTAGTATTTAGTGGTTGAGGAAGTAGATGCGAAGACAATGGTGGAGTAAGGGACTCGAATCATTTGTGTTGCTTACCGACCTGAAGATCTCCTATTTATGGACGAAGAGTTTTGGCGGGACACTTGAGGGCTCGTCTTTCAGTCCGTGTATTGTTAATATCTTCCGGACAAAACGACCATCCGAACCCTTATTACCCGTTGGGTGGAACCTCGCTTCGTTCTTCGGCGCCGCTTCGCATTTAATGCGCATGCAGGCGACCCTGGAAACCCGCTTACGTTCCCCATGCCCTCGAGCTTCGTTTCCAACGTCGTCGTTTTGGTCATCCTGAGTTTATCACCTTGCATGCCTTCGGGCATGCAATGTTGCGGAAAGGTGATATATTATTAGAGGGTATTAGAGTTATGTGGTCGTAGAGGATGGAAGTGAAGCGTCTTTCAAAATGTCAAAACTTTGATCGAATTATTAGAGGAAAGAAACACTCGCTGATGTAAAGTAACTTAATAAAATAAAGAGTAAATTACAGTTTTTGTCCCTGTGGTTTGGCCGATTCTGCGTTTTTGTCCCTGTGCTTTTATTTCTTTTTTTTGTCCTTGAGGTATGCAAAATTCCGTTTTTTTGTCCTTCCGTCTATTTTTTGCTGTTAAGTAACCTCACGTGCTTAAAACGTGAGGGTAATTCTGTCTTTTTCCTCAAGTGACTTGTACCTTGTGCTTTAAAAATTGTACCTCTCTCTCCTCTGATTTCTTCAATGATAGTCTTCTTCTTCCTTTGCAAGAACCCTAATTTCACTTCTTATTCAACAGATCTGAATCTCGATCTCCCCCTCTCATTTTTTTTGCTCAACTGCATCTCGATCTCTCTCTCCCCCTCTTCTTTTTACAGATCTGAAACTTGGAATTTAGGGTTTGCTATGTGCTAAATGTTGATGATGATGATGATGAACTCAGATCCGACGTGGAAGAACTCGAGGGTTTCCGGCGAGGAATTTAGGGTTTGCTATGTGCTCAGATCTCATCTGTAAGGTAGATACGTTTTTTTCTTACCGCCCACTGCACCTCGATCTCCTTGACAGATCTCGATCTCTCCCCCCCCCCCCCCCCCTCTTCTTTTGTACAGATCTCGATCTCTCTCTCCCCCCTCTTCTTTTGTACATATACGGTGGTTCTGCATAGGTGTGGAAAGTGACCCTAAATCGGTGGTGGGTCTTCACCGATGGTTTGATCCTCCCGCCGCCGTCTCATTTAATTTAGGGTTTCAGATTTGAAGAACTTTTAAGATCTTGGGATAAGTGTTTTGCCACATGAGATCGTTATCACTGTTTTTCTTCCTTCCTCTTTGAATAAAATTGATTGAATTTTACACATATTTCTGCCATTCAAAGATAATGGACCACAACATAATTTTACACATATTTCTGCCATTCATCATTGTTTTGCCACATGAGATCGTTATCACTAAAATTATATGGGTAGATTTTGTGTGGATCTCAAAGATGAATTTGTTTTGATTTTAGGTTTGATTTTGTTGGTTTTTGTTTTGATTTTGGGTTTGATTTAGTGGGTTTTTTGTCTGAGGATGATTCTAAGATTGGATGGTTAGAGAAGATGAAGATGGAGAAAGAAAATATTAGAAATAGAAAGAAAATATAAAATGACCAAAATACCCTCACCTTTTTAGCATTTCTCGTTAGTTAACGGCAGAAAATGGACGGAAGGACAAAAAACGGAATTTTGCATACCTCAGGGACAAAAAAACAGAAAAAAAAGCACAGGGACAAAAACACAAAATCGGCCAAACCACAGGGACAAAAACTGTAATTTACTCTAAAATAAACCTCTTTTTTATTAATGCAAGTATTCAGGTATACCCGTCTACATATAGTATTAACTTATACCCGGCATGTTCTACTTTTGGGTTACCTGATACCCAAATGTTCGTACCCGATTCCTGAATTACCCAAGTTCGGAACGGAACGGATGAGTAGAACGGATTTTGGTTATTTTCGATAGCCCTACTTGGAATATAGACCATTATAACGGAATGCCATGTTGTATTCTCAAGAAGGGATTACAACATAAAAAAATAAAATGAAAATTAAGCACGAATTTGTAGCCGAAGCTCTCCAATTTTTAAATACTGGAAGCATGTAATAATTTTTTTCATAAAGGCATTTGGATAGATGATAGTTCGAATTCTTCTCTTCTTCAATTTAATGATGATGTTGTTGGATCTTACAACACTAAGAGTACAAGATATGGTTACCTCGTTAAATTGTGTTAAAAAGCTTTTTACCTTGTTAACATGATTTTAACATTCACATCAATATTACCAACTCTAGTTTAATATCTTATAACACCTAAGGCGGTGTGGTATAGCGGTGTTAAAGGGTGTTATGTGGTGTTTAACGGAGCTATAACATCCCCACACCCAATACTGTAAATACTGTATATTATGAAAGCTGACATACAAGAATAAAAGTACACATTATTTTTAATGACTATGTAGGTTTATTAATTATATAATTAAAACAACATAAACTGCAGAATACAAATTAAATTTGTACGAATGACAATTTCATCACACCTCGCTTACAACGTTACTCGTAGGTAAAAAATGATAAAGGTGTATTGAACTAAAACTTTGTAATACAAGGATGCAAATTGTAAATAACAAAACATCAAGAGTTCAAGACGGCAAATTATACGTTTTCAAAAACAAGACTGGAAAGTGTGGTGCCAATAGCTACGGCCGTCCTCGTTATCGTAATTATTTCCGTTGACATTTAGATAAATCCGAGGTGGATATCAGGTTGTATAAAATACAAACTTCAGAACGAATTTTGATAAATCCAGAGCAAGGTACAGATATCAAAACATGACATAAAAATTATTTATTTGTGGAAAGGTATTGCTCTAATAAAGTAGTTGGTTAATTTTAATTATCGAACGGCCGGCGGAATAAAATAGATGACGACGGCACGCGGCGGAATGGGGAAAGTGTACTATCGGCAGATCGTGCTCTAGTGTTCTGTTGGGCCCACCTCATATATTAAACTCCCCGAAATAATACTAAAAATATGTGGTTCTAAATGGTTTAAATTGATTGATTTAAATAAAATTCAAAACAAGTAACTAAGTAAGTTGGACAATAACAAAGATGGAGAATTGGAGATTTTAAATTCGGTTCGTCATTTTGTTGCAAAATGCTATGTGGCGGAAAGAGAGTGAACAAGGTTCTAAAATACGTGTCACGGCTCTCCTTCTTTACGAAACAGTACATGGCGGCAGTGTAAGGGTGGCGTGAGATAAAAACGCAATAATGCGGCGTAAGACACGTCTTATAGCGAACTTTTGTGAACTGCCTTCTAAAATTTGAAGTTTTTTTTTTTTTTTTTTGAAAAAATAATAGGATATATAATATAAATAAATTTAGATGTAACATTTGTTTGTAAACTTTAAATATGAACATCATATAAATGAATAGATATATCATTTTATAAAGCTCATTTACATATATATATATATATATATATATATATATATATATATATATATATATATATATATATATATATATATATATATATAAATTATATTAAATAAATTTCATCTTAAACTACTTCATAAAAAACGCAACGGCTCGCCATGCTTAACGCTTAATGGTGCCGCCACGCCGTGCTTGGCGTTTTTTAGAACCTTGAAAGTGAGTATTAGGGATTTCAAATCTATAATTAAGAGTTTCGTATCTCTAGCTAAGACTGGCCGTAGCTGTTGCATCGCCCCCTATGATCGCCCTCTGTCCCCAGTACACGACGCGTTGTTCCCCCTTATGCAGCTCCTCTCGCAACGCATCCCACAAATGATTTGGTCGTTGTGGAGACCATTGTAGGTCACCTCTTTTCAAAGGGGAAGAGGTTGAATTTAAAGGAGAAAGAATTTGGTCGTCTGTTACGTGAATTTGGTCGTGTGTCATGTTTTTGGTTGAGCTGATCGGTGTGACGCTGATGTGGCAACGGTCGGATAGTCTAATATCACATATTTGAAAGAAAACTAAAATTCACATTAGAAATGAAATTGAAATGTTTTCCATGCATGCTACAAACGTATATCCATAGAGCCACACTGGAATTAAATACGGCGTCAGCAAGTGCGTAATAATAACTTAACTAATAATAAGAAGAAACGGTGTAACTTCTAATCATCACTCACCAATATTCTTTGGGTCAATCTAAATAGACCCTTAGTAAATTTATTGGGATCAAAAATATATATTGTTGGTAACTTTTTGCACAGAGATGCGTGAGAATCATTAGATAGAGAAAGATGGATATTTTAATTTTATAATTAAATCTGGATATTTTCTTTTATCTACTTAAATATATAGTCAAATAAAAACCATGAAAAATTGTACGTGATTCTTTAAATAAATATTTTTCCCTCTAATCTAGATTTGTTAATAATTATAAATAAAAATTTGAATGTAGTTTCTAATATAAGATTTCCAAATAATAATTAGGTAAGAACATGTATTTGAATTTTCAGTTATGTAGGGGCGTAAATGAGTTGATACGAGCTCGAGCTCAACTAGGTTTGAGCTCGGCTCGTTTAATTTCAAAGAGCGAGTTCAAGCTTGTCTCATTTCGAGCTTTATGTGTGAAGATCGAGCTTACCTCATTAAGATTTTTACACGCTCAGTCTCGGCTCGATTAGACTCATTTAAGCTCTCATATACATGAAATATATATAATTATTATATATAATTATAATATTTAGTATATGATGTTAACATTTTTTTGTATTATATTATACATATAGACTATATTATGAAAAATCAGTAATAGAAAATATATAAACTGGTCTATATACTAGACCTGGCAAAATCAGACACGATACTATATTTTGAATTTTTATTGGATTTTTATTATATCTAAACGCTATATGCAAATTTTCATGTCTTAAACGGGTTAAATGGGTTGGCTTGGGCTGACACAAAATTAACCGTGTCGGGTTTGGGTCAACATTTTGACCCGTTTATTAAACGTGTCGGGTTTGGGTTTAGGGGCCTCAACACGTTTAAGGTCTCGACACGACACGAACCTGACACGACATGACCCATTTCCACGTCTACTATATACCTTAAAATATATATATATCTATATATAAATACTTATACTTATTTATTATCACTATATACATTTTAGAAAATAAGATACATTATATATCTACTACTAGGATCCGGATCCGGTGAGGACTCAAAAACCGGTGAGGACTGCGAGTACTCCAAAAAAAATCTAAAAATGATTCAAAACAAACTTTTTTCAAACAATTTTTTTTAAACATAAAAATCGCAGCCTATAAAATCCAATTTTTTTTCTTCCAAAAATGATCCAAAAAAAGAATATGGATCATAATTTTGATACACAAAAAAAAAAAAAAGGATTATTATTACGATCCACAAAAAAAAGTGGATCATAATTTTTTTTTCAATTTTTTTTTTTGGTCAAATATAGTATGAAAAGTAGTTTTTGTGTAATGAATATCAATTCTCTATTAATATATATTAAATAGGATCACTGTCAAATAAAAGAAAAAATGTTAGGAAAAAGTAAGGTGATGAAAAGCAACAGTGGATGACGTCATAATTACCCTTCTCAAATCAAGAAAGCATCGAAATTTGTAAGGATTTTGGAATGACTAGGGTCCTTTTAGTAGTACCCATAGAAAATATTCTTTTCTATTTAACCCTTCCATCTCCACCACCATTTTCTCTCCCTCTCTATCTTCCATTTTCCGGCCACTCAACCACCAATCATGCCGCCCACTGACAACCACAACCACAACCACGGTTCCTTCCTCAACCGCATCAGTATCCGCCGCAATCAGGTCATCTCCATGGACGTCAACCATGACCAAGAGCTCGAAGAACTCGAACTCTTTCAAAAAAACGTTACTAATCGTTTCATTCAACTTTTACCTCCACTTCCGGCCACCGGAGAAGAATCACCGGTCGCCACCACTCCCGAAACACTTTTATCCATTGCATGGTTCCGTAAACTTCTCGATGTTTATCTTTGTTGCGAGTCCGAATTTAAGGCGGTTTTAATCATCGGCCGGGATGCTTCTCATTTTACCAAACCGCCACTAGACCGTTTATTACCGGATCATTTGGACCGGACGGTTAAAGCATTGGATATTTGTAATGCGATCACTCATGGGATTGAGTTGATTCGTCAGTGGCAGAGACTTGCTCAGATAGCCGTGGATGCACTCCAGCAACGACCAATGGTGGAAGGACACGTCAGGAGGGCAAAACGGGCATTAAACACGCTTTTGGGTTCAATGACGGTTGACGAGAAAGAGAACATTCATCAGGCCGGAAAGTCAGCTGAAAGAATGTGGTCGATCAGTCGGCGTGGTGGTGTTAACGTTCCTCCTCCAACTGTTAACCATAATCGGACCATAAGCGGTGAGTTGTATTACACAATAAATTAGCTAGTTGTAAACATTTTTTCCACATGTTTACACTTTTCACAACATAAAACAAGAAAATATAGAATTGATTAATTTAGTGTGAAGAATTGAATAATTTTTTCAACGCGCTTACATTTGTAGGTAAAGTGTTAGACAAATTTTATAGGATGATTTCAGTAATTAGATATAGGGCATGTTTGACAATACTTATTAATGACACTTTTGAGTGTTTTAGCTTAATAAACTTAAATAAATTTTAAATTCAAACTTATTAAACTAATAAACTTAAAAGTTTCGTTAATAAGCTTTCTTAAACATGCACATAGTAAAAATCAAAATTTTCAAAAAATACATTACTTTCAAATATTTTTAAAATAAACCATATGTGGTCACACAAAAATATGATATGGTCGTACATTAGTCGCATAAAAAGTAGTCTGGTCAGATAACAAAACTACCCGTGTTGCACAAAAACATCTACATCTGACATGAAGTATCACATTTGCACAAAAAATATCAAATCGCACGGTCAATTTTAGAAAATTCAAGTCACACAAATTATTTATGGGAAAATATGTATATGCATTATAAGCGGGATCAATGTCACAAAATTTCATGGAAGTATTAATTTCCATATAGGTGGAGAATATAAACGTATAGATTTTGATATTCTTGTAGGATCGAGATCATTTTCCTCTTGTTTTTCAAAGTCATGGTCCGCATCCAAGCAAATCCAAGCAATGTCGACAAACCTGGTGGCGCCACGTGGCGGCGAGCCGACAGGTTTAGCTCTCCCAGTTTACATAATGAGTTCCGTTCTGGTTTTCGTCATGTGGGCATTAGTTGGGGCTGTCCCGTGCCAGGAACGGGCTGCCCTAGGGCCACATTTCCAATTCCCGAGGCATCTTGGGTGGGCGGTCCCGATGATCGGATTGCAGGAAAAGATTGGAGACGAGTGGAAGAAGAAAGAGAAGAAAGGGAGTGTGGGGTTATTGGCCGAGATTCAAGTGATTGAGAAAGTGGCTCATAATCTTGTTGAGTTTACCGAGGGGTTTGAGTTTCCGGTGGCGGTGGAGAAGGCGGAGGAAGTGGCGGAACAGGTGCTGGAACTGGCGGAGATGTGCCGGAGTTTGGAGGTTGGGTTAGGGCCGTTGCAATTGCAAGTTAGGGAATTGTTTCATAGGATGGTGAGAAGTAGGGCTGAGGTGCTTGATCTTATGGATCAAGTTGGTAAAATTAACACCCCTGTTCCTTACTAAAATTAAATGGTTCATGTGGTTGTTTATATGTTTATGTTTTTTGTTCTTTTATTTGTTTGAAAATTATAATTCCGATGAGAAGATTGACAAAGAATAATATACATTATCGTGTCTTAAAACTTCATACATATGTTTGTAACGATATTCGAACATAACATCTAATGTATAAAACCATTAAACTTTACTAATTCCCTCTAATTCTATTTGTTAATAATTTAGTATTGCATGTGTATATTTGAGACTTCTTTTAAATAAGCAACACACATTTTTAGCATATCAATTTGCTGTCTGCCTTGTCAAAAAACATAACGATATGTGGGATAGACTTGAACACTAAGACTTTCAGAAAAAATTAGATTGTCATACATCTAGAAGTTAGAAAAAGAGACCCCAACAGTATAAATACGTGTACAAAAAAGTTTCCTATATGTGGCATGTGTGTGGTGAATATATAAAAAAAAAAACATAACATATATATCTTACACGTGGTGTGAGATGGAGACAAGCCAGTATGAAAAAAATAACATACATGTGGGCCTCATATTAACCAAATATATTCACCTTTCGGCCGTACTACCCACTACTAGTGGGCCTCATAGTAACCAAATATAAGCAAAGTTCAATTCACTTGTAGCCTCTCTCATAACCCAAGATCTATTCCCAAATCCCATTATTTCCATCCTCCATCGATGTCCAGTACTCCCTCCGTCCCACTTTAAGTGTCCATAAAGAATATGCACACAGTTTAAGAATATCACATTTAATATTATTTTATTAGATCAAAATGACATATCTACCCTTAATATTAATTCTTCAAATTTCAAAACTAGAAGTATTTAATGAACCATCCGAATATGCACTAAATTTTTTTTTTTGTTCTCTTTTTGAAAATTGTAATTTTTGGAGGCATGATTTCCCACCAAATTTTTTAGAGATTACTCTTATTGAATTTAAGCTAAACTTGATTCACCAAATTTTGGCTCCAACTTCTCCCTCCAATTTATAAACGTCATTAAACTCCTTATATATAGTCAATTTCAATCACATTTGTGTTTACTAAAATATGGAGAATTCACCAAATTCATTCACTAAAAAAACACCACTGATGCCCAACGTGAAGACATATATCGATACCTATTGGGACAAAGTTCCAATGGGAAGCTGAAAAAGGGCTCCATAAGTAATGTAGATGCACGGTACGGTATTTGTAGGCGAACTGTTAGCCGTATTTGGCATTTGGCTAAACTTCAAATCTACAACAACGAATTAACGATTGACGTATCTTCAAAAAAGCCAACTGTGGTTGGAAGGAAAAAGGTTCAAATTGATTTGAATCAAGTTTCACAAATGCCGTTACGCCGTCGAACTAACATTCGGTCTATTGCAAAAACATTAGGTGTTTCAAAAACAACTTTGCATAGACGAATAAAAGAAGGTGCTCTTAGACCACACACAAATGCCATCAAGTCGGAGCTTACTCATGCGAATAAAAACTCAAGGTTAGAATTTTGTTTATCTATGGTTTCCCGCCCATTACCAAGTTCGAATCCTACATTTCATGATATGTTTAACGTAGTCCACATTGATGAAAAATGGTTTTACTTGTCAAAATCATCAAAACGATACTATCTTGTTCCCGGCGAAAATGAACCATCAAGAACGTGTAAAAGCAAAAAAATCATCACAAAAGTTATGTTTCTAGCCGCAGTCGCACGGCCACGGTTTGATGCATTAGGCAATGAAATTTTTTCTGGAAAGATCGGTATCTTCCCACTTACAACGCTTGAACCCGCAAAGCGTTCAAGTAAGAATCGTGTTGCAGGAACATTAGAGACAAAACCTATTTTATCGGTCACTAAAGAGATAACAAGGTCATGGTTGATAGAGAAAGTTCTACCCGCTATTAGAGCTAAATGGCCACCATACCATACGGGTCCAATATTTATTCAACAAGATAATGCGAAGCCTCATATTGATGTTAATGATAGGGAGTTTCTTGAAGCATCGTCTAGAGATGGGTTTGATATACAACTTTGTTTTCAGCCACCGGATAGTCCAGATTTAAATGTGTTAGATCTTGGATTTTTTCGGGCAATTCAATCACTTCAAGAACAAGAGGTTCTTGGTACAATTGACGAATTAGTTTATGCTGTCCAAACTTCATTTGAAAATATGCAGTCTCATGAGCTTAACAAAGTTTTTTTAACTTTACAAACATGCATGAAAGAAATCATAAAGGTTCGAGGTGGAAACAACTATCGAATACCACATATCGGTAAGGGTAAGTTGGAAAGACAAGGTAATTTGCCAATACAAATTGAGTGTGATCAAAACATGTTAGATGAAGCTCGTTCCTATTTATCACAGTAAAGAAAAATGAGCTGATGAAGATTTTGAGAAATTTTGAAAAACATTACGTATGAATGAATGAATGAATCTGTAAGTTTTTGTTTGTTTTCTTATTTTAACAAATGATATGTAATTTGTACGTTTCTTTTTCTTAGTCATTTTGTTCCTATAATTAATGATCTAGGATAGTAAAATGGATAAGAATTAATGAGGCTTTGAATTACGTGTACTCGTATTTATGACCAAGGGTAATATTGGAAGTTTTGCTTATTGTAAGTATCTTTTTTTAGTAATGGACAGTCTTTTTGGGACAAACAAAAATAGTATAGTGGACAATTAAAATGGGACGGAGGGAGTATCATTTTACTAATTAGAGCACCTCAAAATGGTTTTACTGAAACATCGGACCGGTTTTAAAACCAGTTCAGTTGGGGTTTACAACGGTCAAAACCGGTTCGAAAGAAAGTGGTTCATTTTAATCTGGTTTCTGGTAAGTGGGGGGCGTGTTAGGTCGAAACTGGTTCGGACCGTTTCAAACCATTTTTTTAAATCCAGTGTTTTAACCGGTTATAAAGCCTATTAAAAAAAACGCTTTTTAAACCGGTTCGTCGACCAAAACATTAATCGGGTCCAAACCGGCGGTTCGTAAACCGATCCGGATAAAAATCCGGTTTGTTTGTGCACAATCATGCATCTACCAAAAGGTAGAGAGATTGCTTCTAAAGAGATACTCGACAGTACGAAGACGTGTAATGTGTGTGCCATAGAATGGATGTCTTTTATAACATAGTCAATTGGATATATCCTCTTTTCTTAATAGAGTTGTATTCAAGGAATTCCTTGATTTTTATGTAGTCCCAAAGGATAAATCTTAGTCATTGGATCAAAAGATCTCTTAACCACCACCATCATCAAATCACATGTGATTCAATATACAACCACCACCGCTGGCCACCACCACCACTGGCCACTAGCGCCGCCGACCACCTGCGCCCGCCGCCTCCAGTCGCCGGAATCACATGTGATTGGATACACAATCACATGTGATTGAAAAATATGGTTTTCGTTTTCAAGGTTATCGTCACAAGTGGGACATCTAATGGAATGAAGGTCGATCCCTTTGTTGTTGAGATTGATCCTAGTGGGAAGTCTCTCATTAGCAATTCTCCAAGCTAAGATGTTGACCTTTGAAGGTGCAAGCTTATTCCAATGGAAACCATTTTGGACAGTTATAGAATATTCATGTTGTATCATTTTCTTTCTTTGGTCAGAAACAAAAAAATCTGGAGAGGGTCCCAAAGTACAAATCCATTTGTCTTCATCATTAGTAAAAAACATTGGTTGGGCCATTAGATTGTTAAGATCCTCAAGTTGGGTCAGCTCATGGGCTCTAAAAGGTTGTCTACGCCAGTTCCATAAGCAACGAGCAGGCTCAACATCAACAATTGTGTTTGTGAGTTGCGGCCCAACATTATTAATGTTCTGATGAGATTGACGATCAGTGGCCATGTGGTTTCGAGCAGTATCATCTGGCAAATTAATATTAGACAAAGTATATCGTTGCCTGATCGTACAATTTGGGTTGGTTTATAATAAGAAAAGATTTCGATATTCATCTTTTAATCTAGTTCCGCCAACCCAAATGTCATTCCAAAAGCTTGTATCTTTACCATTACCGATTCTTTTCCTAAAAGAATTTGAAATATCAATGTTTGATTTTAATAACACTACAAGAAAAAAGCCATTTAGCGACATTCTTAGTGACACAGAATTGATGTCACAAAATTGCGACAAATTTATTGACAACTTTAGCGATCATCAAGTCTTCCACGTCATAAATTATGTCACAAAATACACGAAGTCAGAAACTGTGTCATTAATCGTGTCGCTAATTTTGTGACTTGTTTAAAAAAGACACTAAGCAAGTCGCTAATTTAGTGACTTTCTCAAAAAAGTTATTAAACATGTCGCTAATTTGTGACTTGCTCAAACAAATCTCTAACCAAGTCGCTAGTTTTGTGACTTGCTTAAACAAGTCTCTAACCAAGTCGCTAATTTTGTGACTTAGCTCAAACAAGTTACAAAACAAGTTGCTAATTTTGTGACTTGTTTAAAAAGACATCAATCAGGTCGCTAATTTTGAGACTTTCTTAAAAAGGTTATAAATTAAATCGCTAATTTGTAGATAAATATAACTTATTGTATATAAAATAATTATAATTATTTTTAACGTCTTTCATCTAAGTTTAATTGAAATCAAACTCAAAATTCAATTTACTGTACAAATAGGCTGTTAGTACGTGGCCCAAAATATGGGCCCATTTACGGCCATTCAGTACTGTTATTCAACTAGGTCCAGATACATTCTCGATTTGCATTTCTGAAATGAGTGACACCACTGCACCCCCTTCAATCACCGGCGACAATGGTGATCTCAACGGTGACAACGTATCGTACAATATCGAGCACTTGTCGAAGAAGGATGAGGCGTGTCGTTTTCAGAGACGGAAAACAGCTCCGAGTGAAGTACGAGATATTCTCCATCGATTATATCTCGAATCATGATCAAATTGAAGAATTCGTCTGTAGATTCCGCCGGAACCAATCGAGGTGATGAGTGTTCAGGAGTGCTAGAAGGCATGCTGATGTATGCTGTGTATATAGACGATGGATTGGTTCGATACTTTGACGCGATTGTTGATGCTGTATGTATCTCATCTCAATTTTAGGGCAAAAATGAAAAATACATGGTAATTTCACAAAATTAGAATTAATTTTACATCAATTATTGTTGTATTTCGATTAAAATTGAAATTGCATGCTGTATGTACTGTGCGTTCTAGGTTTTACTTCGATTAAAATTAAAAATTACACTATTGACATGATCACGGAATTTTGTTATTTCTAGCTAATTATGTGAATTTTAGTGTGGCAGAACATGAATTCTGATTTAGATTTTGAATTGAATTGGATATTACTGTCACTATGCGAAATTATGCACTTGCTTCAACTCCACATCATAGGCAAAGTCTTTCTTCAAGTTCAGAAAAATTAAGCTCAATATATGGGAGTACGTCTCATGGTCAAATAGTGGATGAACTTGAAGAATTTTATGAAGATTTTTAACATATTTTTAAGATTTTTATACTACATACATGTCATGGTGTAGAAAAATGCTATATAATTGTTTGAATTTGGGTGGTAGATGTTTGATCCTGTTCGACATACTTAAGAGAATCTTCCATTTCAAGAAAATGAGCTCACATATTTTGAAGGAAAGGTAATATTATGATTAATTTCTTCCATATAATGAAAGTTTTGTTTATCATTTGAAACTGAAACTTAGTTGTTTATAAGGCTGCTTTGAGGTTATTAAATCTGGATAAAGTGACAAAACTTTATCTCCAAAGTGATGGAGCACCACAAAGTAATGGGTAAGATTAACACAAATAATTCACCTTTTATTGTTTATACTTCTATAACATTTGCTTCCTAACAGACTACATCTATATTCAGAGATATGAAGTGCAAACCAGTTCAGGTACCTTAATTATTAAAATTAATAATAATAAATAAATAAATAGTGTTGCAACTACTTTTTCAATCTTATTTTTGAAACATTTTGTTCAGGGTCGAATATATTCAGAAAAAGAGCCACCACAATATATTGCCATCTTTCAGCCTATGGTTGCTTCAAAGGTACTTATATTAATTTATTGGGATTTAATAATGTGTATATATAATCTCATTTAGACTGCAACGTCTTTGAATTCAATACGTGAAAAATTTCTTGGAGAAAAATACAAGGTAAGGTTTATAATTTCTAGATGGTAATTTAGTGTTGTGAGAGAGTAACCATGACACCAGGTATCCCCTCCGCTAAACTTCATGCCAGTATTCTAATGTCGCGTCTTTTCGTTTTTTGGGGTGTTGTGAATTGTGATCGAAGGCATATTTACATTTAAATCATTAACCTAAGTTTTTACTTTTGTTATTGAGTTTGAGTGTTTCTAACTTTATTTATATCTTTTATGTTTTGTATTGCAGCAGATGGGATAATTTACAAGGTATATTGCCTAATTTAACCTATTATACAAAGTATTTATAAGTCCTATTTGCTCTTTTTTAATGTTAGTTTAATTTTAATATTTGGTGGTTCTATTTGAACAAGTTCCAGAACTTGTGGCAAGCTGCAGAGTCTTAAATCTTAATCCAGAAATGGTATGCATATGTTTCTTTGAATCAGGTAAATAAACTATTTCTAATCATTTTTCTTTGTTAACATTAATTAATTTAACACAGTGGATAATTCCTTAATCTATGTTTTTAATTTTATGCAATTAGGTTGTCTCATTTGTTGTTCCACATTTTCGTAGCCATCTTACAAAAGCTCTTGTTCTTAGAAACAGGTGATTCTGGAAATTTGTTTAAAACTGGTTGTTTTATATAATTTCAAATTATACCGTTCTTGTATCTTTGTAGTTTACTGAATGCTCGGTTTCTTATTTTCAGAAAATGGACATCCATGATCAGAACCAAAAATTTGAAGAAGCACTTCTACAAGTTGAGTTGGACAATCTAATTTGAAAACTTTATACTTTTGTAATTTGGATTGAAATTTGATGACATATTGTATTATTAATTTATGTAATACACAATTTTTTTAAATATTTGTTTTGACAATAAAATATTTTAGTTTGTTAGATTTGTGTTTTTATATTTATTACAAATAGGGACGGGATGCTAAAATTGAATTGAAATTTCTTTTAAAATAGTGACATTATTAGCGACATGAATATCGACATTTGATATAAACATAGTGACATTTTTAGTGACATTTTTAGTGACATGTGATAAAAATAGTGACATGAATAATGACATTCGAAAAAAATAGTGACATTTTTAGCGACATGAATAGTGACTTTTGATAAAATAGTGACATTTTTAGCGACATGAATAGTGACTTTCGAAAAAAATAGTGACATTTTTAGCGACATGAATAGTGACTTTTGATAAAAATAGTGACATTTTTAACGACATGAATAGTGACTTTCGAAATAAAAAATAGTGACATTTTTAGCGACATGAATAGTGACTTTTAATAAAAATAGTGATATTTTTAGCGACATGAATAGTGACTTTCGAAAAAAATAGTGACATTTTTAGCGACATGAATAGTGACTTTTGATAAAAAGAGTGACATTTTTAACGACATGAGTAATGACTTTTGATAAAAAAAAATAGTGACATTTTAATGAAAGTCACTACAAGCGTCTCTACAATTAGAGACACGATGGTGGATGTCACTAAATCAGCGACTTCTTAGTAGTGACTCTCCGGTGGATGTCACTATGAGCGTCACTAGCTTCAAATATGTCACTAATGATGTCGCTAAAAGTGCTTTTTTTTTGTAGTGTAAATCACTTTGAATTGAGATGATTTGGTTCCAAGTTCCGGCTCCCATTGAAGAGGTATAATTACCGAGTGGCCCATGTATGGATTTAATTACTTTGCACCAAAGAGCTTCCGGTTCGTTATGAAATCTCCACCACCATTTTGCAAGGAGAGAGTGATTAGTAATGAGTAAACTACCGATTCCAAGTCCACCATTCACAATTGGGGAGAGAACTTTCTCCCAGGAAATCCATGCAATCTTATTTTCTCCAACATTGCCACCCCAAAAGAATTTCCTTCTCATGCTTTCAAGAGTTGAGGACCTTTTTTGGACATTTAAAGGTTGAGAAGTAGTAGGAACCAAGACTATCTAGCACCGATTTAATGAGGGTAAGCCGCCCTCCATAAGATAGAGTTTTAGCTCTCCAAGAACTAAGCTTTTTTTGAAAAGACTCAAAAATGGGTTTCCAATTTGCGATTTTATTCATGTTGGTTCCAATTGAGAGGCCAAGATAGGTGGTGGGGGAATTGAGCGCTTTGTATATTAGCAAAGTTGTTAATTGCCAAGTTGGTGACTCCAATTCCAAATGTATTTTAAAAGATGTTTCTCATATGATATATTTTTCTTCATTTTTTCGTTATTATATATTTTATTTCTTGAAAAGAGTCCGTCCATCCCGGCGGGCTATGAAACTAATATGTTTGTATAATGAAAAACCATACAAAATTTAGCTATCAAATTATATCGATTGCAAACAATTAACATTTAGGCCATACAAAGAATTGAAACTTAAATTTGCAAATTTTAGGATAAGAAGAGATACATTTACCAAGTACCAAGGAGAGAAAGAAATTTGATTTTCATTAAGATTCATCGCTAATTCCCGAATTATTGTAGTGGGAGTTAAGAACCATTGTTAGATCACTTTATGCGTAACAAATCGTTAATAACGTGTTGTAAAAAAATAGGTTAACTCAAAAGGATGACATGTATGTGTATAGTGTATAACTGTACAAGCTTATATAACAACCTATTTATATATGGCCCTAAGATTGTAAATAAAAAATTATTAAATGAATTCATATAACCTAAGTGTAGTCAAACGAAATAATGAGTTACAATTAACAATACATATAGGCCATGTATATATTTATTAAACGAAATAATGAGTTACAGTTAAACCAATTCAACTGATCTAGATCAATTAGTCATCAAAGGTTGCATTGAGAAGTTTGTCTTCAAGAGTTCTTGGGTTCAAGACTTGTTGGGGGCATTCTTTAGGAGAAAAAATGTGGTGGAGTTTATTCCCCAAAAAAGAAGATATGTTCGAGGATTATATGTTAGAAACTGTACTGAATTTCGAATGCTTGGAATCTCTGAAGTCGTTTAGTCACTTTCAGATCAAAGTATTTCGAAGGTACATTCAAAATCTTCAATCGGATAAAATCAGAGAGATCTCAAGAACCGAAAATGTGAAAATTTGTATGAGTCTGTAACAGATTTCTTGACCAAAACGATGGTTAATTCCATGTTTCACCAACCACTTAGAACTGCTAAAATGCAGTTTTAAAACTGCATAAAACCGATCAAAACTGCCAAGATCGAGTCAAATTCGGGTCGGGTCTAACGGGTTGAACATCCGGGTTTTATTCTAGAATTCGAATTTTCTACACAAATTTTATAAAGGAATATTAACCTAAATAAAAAAAATTCGCGCTGACCTGGCAACTCGACCCCAGCCAGGGGCGCTGCCCCTTGGACCCCGTTCCCAGGGGCGCTGCCCCGGACCCCCATTGAGTCGGTATTTTAATCAGAATAAATTCAAACAAGTGTGCACTCCCGCACCATCCTAACTTGTTCAATATTTATTAAGATTACATTTGATTAACAAGTTTATCTCATTACACTTAAATAATATTGGTGATAGAAATCACCAACATTATATACTGTCCACTTGGATGTCACTGCCTATGTCAAACCACTAACTTACTAACTTGCCGTTAAAAAAAAATTTAATAAACTAGTAACTTAAATAAACTTTTCTAAAGATGCCCATAATATTTTACTTTTTTTTAATCAAAAACGAACAAGAGTGGGATTTTTTTTTTTGTGGGTCTATGGATCGTCCAATTAAACCGGGTCTTCAGCGTCGAACGGATATTGGCCGAACTGTCGAAGGACAACCGAGATCTGCTGCTACTGAAAGCAACCTCGTCAGCAAATGGAGAACGATTGTGAGTTTGATATTTCATTTTATTTTGGGAATCATCATCTGTTAACTGATTTTAATCAATTTATGAGTTGGATTAAATTGGATTTTAGGTTTATGTTTGCTGGTGGTGTGATTGTACAACAAGCACTTGTTCTATCACGTGATAGCTGATTGAAGCTTTTTACACCTCCAAAAAGGTACTTATTTTCTCAATCAATTACTTACGTGCTTAGGGTTTCCGATTGTGCTAATGAACGTTAAAAATTTCAAATAAAAGGTTTCAATTCCATCATTTTATGGGCTCTAAACCAAATTGTTGTTAATATAAATATACATTTTGAAATTTACTAGATAATTAATTATTCTGCATATTGTTTACAATTTTTTTTTTTAAAATTTATATGACCAAATGCATGAGTTTAGAAGTCAAAATGTATAACATCGACAGCCTGGCTATCTTAGCCGCCTGTTTATTTTATTACTAAAACAAATTAGAATTTAGATTCTTTGGCAACATTGTTTATGCTTATGATGTATGAGATGATGGTCTAATTCAATTTTTATATCTGTGTGGGCTCATGGTTTGAAGCTTAAGCTATACTTATGGTTGTCATCCTGTTCTTTTCTTCAAGTTTTTGTCAATTTCTTTTTGGGATTTCTTAAATTAGAGGTGCAAATACGACCTGTTTACGTGTAAAAGAGGAAATTAAGATTGTAATGGATTGATAACAAGCCACACATGTTATATGTAAAACAATTAGCTAAACATCAAATGAGTTACATGTCAACAACTGCTAAACATATATCCAAATGCTTACAAGTTTCTGAATAATTTTAGGGTTTTTCTAACATATGTTTTATAAGCGTACATTAAGATTCATTTAAAGAAAAGATTCATTTAATGAACATAAAATTTTTATTTAATCTTTTTTTCATATTTAATACATCTTTTTACAATGGTAAAAATTAGAGTTAATTAATTTTATTCAATACATATTTAGGAAACAAATACTTCAGTGAATGCATCTTAATGTATGCCCCTAGGGCATACTTCGTGTTTTAACTCTTTTGTTGACCTATTACTAGTCAAATCGGTTATTTTGTTTTGAGGTATAATTTCACTTAGGGTCAAATATGATTTAATTCTTTATACTTGCACCTATATTGCAATTTAACCCTCCAATTTTTTATATGGTTATATATGATTGAGTTCTTAAGTTGTCACCTATTTCACATATTTGGCGTTTAATCCTTAATTAAGCATCTTATACAGATAAAATCAGTTCCTAAAAAAGTTAAAGATTAACACGTCAAACTTATTAAACTTTGATAAAATCAGTTCCACTTCTGACCATATGCATCTAAAATGTGTTGAACAAACTTAGGAAAACACCTATTCAAATTGTGCTTATATGATATCTATGATTAAGAAACTTGCAGAAAATCCTATGTTTTCACATAAATATTCTATTATCTAACTTAGCAACCAATGATATTTTGTGGTCTTAATTAATACAAAAGTCCATTTGATTTGGTTGGTCTAAAATCTTGCTTGGTCAAAAGTCAACTTGGAAGTAGCTAGTAACGACCCCCACCATGGGTCCTCAAATTGAGTTGTTGGATCTAAATTAGCATATTAAGAAGAAAATTATGCTTAATGATGTCACACTTTTAGATAATTCCTGAAAGTATACGCACATAAAAAGCTAAAACTTTTGGTTAATATACTCATTTTAATATATATTTGTCGTTTTAAGTTTGAAAACCTAGAAAATTGTCATTTTGACTGTTCTTTTTAAAAGAAAAAGATTGCTTTATTTAAAAAGAAAAAATATATTATACATTAATTCCGACTTTAATAACTTAAAGACGTGTTCCCTTAGAAGATGCCCCTATGTCCATATAAAAAATGAAGCCAGTGACATTTTGAAAATGACTCTTTGGTCCCTATCTGTTTCTTCGAAAATTTTCTTGACTGCATCTGTAGACTTTTTGATTTGGTCATTTCGGAACAGTTGTAAACCCAAACCGTCAAAAACGTAAAGTATAATTATAAATAGGGTTTTGTTAATGACAGATATTAGGAAGTAGTTGAATGCATAAAGCGTTTATACTTTAATTAGTGGGGGTTGATTCCTAAAATGCAGACGTATTTATTGATTATTGTACAAGTTTTTTATGCGTATATTGACGTCTTCTGTCATTATCATTTTCCTTATAAATATTGGTCTTATTTGTTTGAAGTTGTGTTGATGTAACTTGATTGGGCGAGTCAACGGGTTGAGTAAATTATTACACTATTAATCCATTTAAGATGTTGTACGTATTTAAAATTTACTTTGGGTATTTTTGACATGTTTAACCTATTTCGTTTCATTACGACCAAGTTTTTTTGGTTTGTTCCATTTTATTGATAATGAAAGATCAAACAAAAGTTGACACAAGTATATCAAATGGGTCGAAATTGTCACATTGAAAGTTAATAGTCTTATATTTCTCAAGAACAAAAGACTTGGTCTAGTGCCATTTAATGGGTTTTTCAAGCTTAGTCTTAAGTCTTATAATATTATTATTTTCTCAAATTTCTCTTAGAAAATTTGAATGTTGTTTTGGCCTTGTGACAAAATGATCGCTTTCTAACAATATTTGTTCAACTAGTAATTGTCAAACTAATATCTCCTCTTTCCTACGTTCTCCTCTTTTCTTCTTATAAAACACGCACAAACACACACAAATCCCTCAACTCAAATTCAATTTATTCTCTTAAATTCTTCAACTTTTCAGTACAGCTTCACTAACATGCCTGAAAGCAAGGTAATATTTGTGTTTTTTTTATATCTTCTTAAATTATGTTATATCATTTTAATAATTTTACATAAAAGCTCATACTTTTTCACCATTTTCATCAACATGAACAATAACATTATGTTTTTTTTTTAAGTTCATTTCAACCCCACAATTTTAACTCATACACTAGTCACTACAAAGCGGACAGCTAAATGTACAACCATATTATGCTATAATTATGATGAATACATAACAATTGTAGTGTAAAAAACAAATTTTTTTATCATTCACTATTATTAATTATATTCAATTGCAGAAAGTGGTTATTAAAGCGGACATACATGATGATAAATGTAAAAGTAAAGCTTTGAAGGCAGTTTCCGGTCTTTCAGGTTAATATTATGTTCCTTAGTTTCTTAATTTTCTTTCTATTATCATTTTTTAGTCCCTAAAGTTATACTTCCTTATAAGTGATACACTCTCCTTAAATAGGTGATTCAAAATAAGTGCTACACTTTGAAAAATTACCTTATTTGGCAAAAAATAGTAGGATCCACACCCACTAACTATCTACTTTAACAAAGTGAAATGACCCATTTACCCTTACTTTTTACTTTTAAACATCATTAACCCCACTTTTATTCAAAAGGTGTGGGACCCATTATCCACTAACCATTCAATTAATCTAATTTAACCATCATTATAATCTTTTGCCTCAAAAATCGTGAAACTCAAAGTGTAGCACTTATTTTGAATCGGAGAAAGTACTTAACTTACACAAAAACCTTTTTTTGAAATTGTCTTAGGGATTGAGTCCTTAGCTGTGGACATGAAAGACAAGAAACTAACAATAATCGGCGACATTGATCCGGTGGACGTTGTAGGAAAACTTAAAAAATGGAACCCACAAATAGTAACCGTTGGGCCCGCAAAAGAAGATAAAAAAGACGACAAAGATAAAAAAGACGACAAAAAAGATGGTGATAAAAAGGATGATGATAAGAAGAAGGCAGAAGAAGCTTATAAAAAATGGTTGGAGTATTATAGGGCCTATCCTTGCATGCCACAACAATATTATGTTGGTAGTGTGGTGGAAGAATATCCTCATGGTTGTGTAGGTAGTGGTGGATGGTGGTGGTAGTAATGTTGGTCGCGGGTGGGGATGGTGGTGGTGGTGGTGGTGGTGGTGGTCGCCGGTAAGGCGGTAAGGGTGATACTTGGTGGTGGTTGTAATTTTAACTTTTAAAGTTAAATAAATTAATAAAGAGAACTATAGTTAAGTAATGAACATATGATTTATTAACTCAATTGGTTAGGGGGTTGTGCTCATAACATATAGGTCGCATGTTCAGGTCCTGCATGATACATATTTTTTATAAACACAAATATGTCCTGAAAAAATAACTATGTTAGTTGAAAATTAAATATTGCTAATTTGGAAGATCCTAAATAAATTATATATAGTGACGATAGAGAGAACGTTTAAGGAGATCCATCATTTTTATGAGATCCCAAGGAATAAATTTTAACTATTGATCAATAAGATCTAGTGGTCAACATTAATCACATATTTTATACATGAATGGGTATTTTGGTCATTTGACACTTAAAAAAATTTTAATTTTTTATATTTTTTTAATTATTTTTTTATTTTTTATTAAAAATAATATTTATTTGATAATTACGTGTGATACTTAATCACATGTGATTTTAGTGTAAAATCACATGTGGTTGTATATTTAATCACATTTGATGTTTTAGTTCAATCTAGGGGTGAGCATCGGGCGTTTTGGGGCGGTTTTTAACTAAAACCAAACCCCGTCCCGAAAGTTCGGGTTTTAAGAATTACACCCCGTTCGGTTTCGGGTTTTTCGGTTTCGGTTTTTCGGTTTCGGTTTTTCGGTTCGGTTTCGGGTTTTTCGGTTCGGTTTCAGGTTTTTTCGGTTTTTTAATTTCCTTTAAATTTACCAATTTATTACCTTAAAAACTAATATCATGATTCAAACTTCCAAACCTTAACTCATTTCATTATAAATAAAAAGCTAGTAAGTTTAATATAATGTAATAATAAATTCAACTAACATAATTTAAAAAAAATTAATAATAGAATAACATCCAACCATTTTTCGCAATAATCTTAGTCAATGTCTTCATCCATAGAAGTTTCATTGCATGGTTGCTTTCCTTTTGCAAACAAATTTATATTAAATCTTTTAAAAATATAAGAATATTTTTATAAAACTTGAAATATATATAAAGGCGGGGCGGGGCGGGTTTTTCGGTTTGGTTTTTCATATGCCCCCGAAAACCGCCCCAAACATTCGGGTTTTCCAAAAATCAAAACCGTTGATGTTGGTTTTTCAAATGGTTCGGTTTTTTCGGTTCGGTTTTTTCGGGTTCGGTTCGGTTTTTCGGTTTTTATGCTCACCCCTAGTTCAATCACATGTGATTCAGTACACAATCACATGTGATTCAGTATGTCATCACATTATGTGTTATTAATGAAAAAAAAATATTTTTTAAAAAAAAATAAAAATTCTAAAATAAAAAATAAAAAAAAATATTTTTTTAAATGACCAAAATACCCCTCAATGTGTAAAATATGTGATTAATCTTGACCATTAGATATTATTGATCAATTATTGAGATTTATTTCTTAGGACTTCGTAAAAATGATGGACCTCCTTGAACGCAACTCAGTAAAGATATATAAAGTATTTTGGTTTTTTTTTTTTCCAATTTAGGTCTTAAAAATTCAAACACACTTGATAATTTTGAAATTTTTTGTCTTCACAAAAATTGTTTCATGTTCATTAGTTGACTATAACTATATTTATTGAACAATATTTACTTATCGTAAAATATAGTTATAGTCTAAGGTTTAGCCGTCATGTCACCTTCAGGTAATTTAATCACATGTTTGGTTTTAGAAAAGAAAGTTAAAGTTGGCGTTTGGGTGACACCATCACCATTACGTCTTGTATAAGCCCAAAAAATGTACATGTTAGACTTTTAAGGTATTTACTATGAGTTTTATTAATGATAATTTTTATAACTATCTCTAACATGTATAAAATGTTTGTATATTTATTGATTAAATAGTGATTCTAAAATTCAAGGGCTGTCTTTATCATTTTACATTTATTATTAGTATCTTTTTAGGTTGTGATAAAATTACAATAATCTAAATATAAAAACAACGAAAATTAACTTTTATACATTCTTTAATTATTAGAGTTACGTTTATGAAAATGCTTTACTTTATTTTCTTTTTTCAATGGAAAAGTCGTCGCCCGTCTCGGGCCATCGTAGTCGCTAATATAGTAATATGGGCCATATGGCATATGTGTTGAGAATTTGGCCAACCTGGCCCCCTTTTGTTAACATCACAAACTGGTCCTTAGTCAGAAGTTAATTACTTACAAAATGTCAACTTATCAGTCGGCCAAAATATGGTTAAAGAAAATGTGTTGTTAATTTCATTGTTCTCTGAAAATGTAACAACACATTTTGTAGTATTTTGGTAAAACCTGTTTTTGATTAATTAATCATTTAAGAAGAAAAAAGCAATATAATTTAATCTTTTTCATATGCGTGATCAAATTTCCTTTTTTGTTTTGGGTAATATATAATTTCAGGCCAATAAATCTAATATGAGTCTTTGCGAAATAACTATTTACAATTCGTTAACTAGACTATAATATCATGTATGCTGAATAATTTATCGAAAAGGCTTACTAAACGCACTACAAATATTTCACCTTTTCAAATGTGATTTATAACTTGTTGAATATCTATAACAAAATATCAATATGATTGTATGTGATTAGAGTAAAACCAATGTGATTAGAGTAAAACCAACCGCCAGAGCAACTAAGCAATTTATTACAGATAAATGTGGAGATAAAAATTATTACTTTCAAAATATTACTTTTAGACTATGCGTAAGGGAGATGTCGAATGGTATGCCCCTCCATGCGCCCCTTCTTCCCAGACGTGTCTCAACCCTTACGTCATTTCTTCTGAGACGCGTCCCTAAGGGTCAAAGGTTGTCGAGATGACCGTTGTGGATCACTATTTTTTAAAGGAGAAGTAAGTGTTTTTAAAGAGAATGAATTTGGTCGTCTTCTTACATGGATTTGGTTAGAATTTTCATGTTTTTTATCGCAAGAGAAAAAGTTGATGTGCCGATAAGATGGTGGGCGTGACCACTTACAGTGGTTACTCCTTAAATCCAATGTTACAAAGATATGTCTGATTTGACATGAGTTGGCAATTCTTTGATAATATATAAGTAAAACATAACATATTTGTGGACAAAAGTTGCTTACAAGTGATAACTTTTAATAAACATGATGTGTATATTAATCGAGAAATTATATTATTATATATAAATTCAAGGTAGTCTTTAAAATTTTTATACTCAAAATTAATCACATATTTTATATATATATAGGGGTTTTGGTTAATTTTACATAAAAAAATTAAATTTTTTATTTTTATTAATTTTCTAAGTTATTATCTTATTATTATTATTATTATTATTATTATTATTATTATTATTATTATTATTATATTTAATTTATTCGTTAAAACCACATCATTTGATGATAATCACATGTGATTGTATAATTGATCACATGTGATTGTACAAAAACATTATATGTCACTTGATATGCAATTACATGTGATTATATAAAAAAATACTATATAGTTTTAACAGAAATATGTCGAATAATCGCCGGTTCCGATTAGCCGGCGGTTACCGATTTCTAAATTTTGAGAACTGGAACCTCTTAAAGCGGTTCCATGATTTAGGAACCGGAACCACCGGTTCCAAAGGGGTTCCGGTTCCCATTCTGGTCACCCACTTTTTCTTCTCACCCTACATTCACCTATAAAATAAAATGTAAAATACTATCATACGTTCAAGGTAATCCTTAATTTTTATATAGTTTTATGAGACAAATCTGAAACTATTAATCAATAATAAGTTAATAATTAATATTAATATTAATCACATATTTTATATATACAAGACTATTTTGATGTAACCACTAACAAAAATTCAAACATCCACCATAATCGAGCCCTGTTACTAACATTAAGGCTCCGTTTATTTTGACGTAATCCTTCGTAATTGTAATTGAATTACAATTACAGAGGGATGTTTGGATGGAATTTTTTTTTCGCAATCCAATTACGACGTAATTTCGAAATACAATATTCGTTGTAATTGAAATCCGTCCCGACACCCTATGAATTCAATTACGGTCATTTTGTGAACTAACAAATTTGAATATCTTGTATGATTCAGATTTTAAAATTGTTAAAAAATATTTAAAAAATATTAAAAATAAAAAAAATAATGAAAAAATAAAAAATTAATTTGTTTTAAAAAAACTAAAATTTAAATTTAAAAAAAAAATTAAATTTAAAATAAAAAATAAAATATACTTTCTCCGATTCAAAATAAGTACTACACTTTCCTTATATGAGTGATTCAAAATAAGTGCTACACTTTGAAAAATTACCTTATTTGGCAAAAAATAATAAGACTCACATCCACTAACTATCTATTTTAACAAAGTGAAATGACTCATTTACTCTTAATTATACTTTTAAACATTTATTAACCCTACTTTATTGGTGTGGGACCCATTATCCACTAACCATTCAATTAATCTAATTTAATCATCATTATAATCTTTTGTCTTAAAAACTGTGAAATCTAAAGTGTAGCACTTATATTGAATCGTAGGAAGTATTTTAAAAAAAAATAAAAAAATAAAAAATAAAAAATAATGTTATTTAAAAAAAGTTTCTAAAAAAGTTAAAAAAATGTATAAGTATGAATATGAATTACAGCTAAAAAATTTATAAACAAACATGTAACGACATTCAATTACGAAGGAATTGAATTTTAAATGAATTCAATTCCTTCGTAATTGAATTTCATTACGGAAGATTACGCATGTCAAACGGCCGTAAGAGTTGAAGGTAGCCTTTAATTATAAATATTATTATTTTGAGCTACCCCTATATTTAAATGAACACGGTTAGATTCATAGTCTTAGATGTCGAAGCTAGCAAAGAAAAAGGACACACCTTTTACAACCTATAATGAAGTCGTATAAAGCGATCACTTGAATTATTCCGGAACTCGTGATCCTTATTATGTCCACATCCAGAACGCGTTACCCTTTTTACGCGCACGTCACAGTTTGAGGTATTTCCAATTTTTGGTTAGATCGATATGTATATTCCTTTGTTCTAAAAGTACATAATATATGGCTAATGTACTTCGTTATGAATTTCTAATCAACTAAGACAAATATTTCACTTTAGCATTTGTATTCAAGTTATTATTCATACCAGTTATATTAATAAATAAAGTTTTGTAAGTTCATTAAAATAATACGATGACGTCGATTGGTGCATCTTTATCATATCTGATATCCTATATTTTTTCTCTAAGCGTTTCTTCAATTAATATTTATTTATCATCTGGAATTACATTTAATTTTTTTTATCAAATAGTCATTAACCACTTATTTCATATAAAAGGGTAAAATAATCATTGATTGTCATTAAGGCCAGCACAAAAAAATGAATAGTATTTGCTTATCTAGCACTTTCTCTAAATATATAAAAAAAACAATATGAACATCATTCCTCCAGTGGTTTTAATTCTTTACAGAAATTGTTAGATATGTCAATTTTAATTTCCCTCATTTATCTCATGAAAATTGTAGCCGTAATGGGCTTAAAATGTCGGACCACACATATATTCGTGTGTTAAATGTTTCTTTTCATTACGTTATATGTAGTTGTATGTTTACTCAAAACAAAGGATAAAAAATGAAGTTATCATACTAAATATTAAACTAAAACCCAACAAAGAGGCAAAAATTGATATAAAAATAAGAGTAAACTACAGAAATTTTCCCTATGTTATACCGGTTTTGTGTCTTTGTTCCTATACTTTTTTCTTCGGGTTTTTTGTGCCTGTACTTTTTTAGATTTTGGGTTCTGGGTTTCTATCATTGAATTTTTTTCAAAAATAGGCTTGATTTCATCTGGGTTTTCACAAATAGGCTCGTTTTTTTACGTTTTTCAAAAATAGGCTTTATTGAGTCCCCGAGGCCGGCTTCCCCCTCGAAAAAGTACTCCCCGAGACCGGCTTCTCCCTCGTCTGACACGACCCCTGACGCAAGTACTCCCCGAGGCCGGCTTCCCTTTAAAATGCCTCCCCGAGGCCGGCTTTAAGCCATTCCCATATTCAACCCTTAATTCAACATCAACCATTGAATTGCAGCTGCTTCTTGGAGATGATGATGCATTCTTGTCAAGATCTCCTCTCAATTTCCTCCTGGAATTCAAAATTTTCAACTTTGAATCTTCTTTTCCTGTAAAAATAATTCATACCCAGATTATTAATGATCACGATTGAATTTTTAAAAAAAAAAGAACATATTTTTATTAATCAAACATGAATTTGAACCTTCTTGATGATCTAGGAATTCTAGAACATAAACAGGACTTGAGTTTTCAGAATCAGACTCTGTTTCATCTTTCTCTAGCTTTTTTCTTCCTTGATCTTACTCTTGTACCACACTCTGTTTCACACAATTTCTTCCGAGTGGGTTGAATATGGGAATGGCTTAAAGCCGGCCTCGGGGAGGCATTTTAAAGGGAAGCCGGCCTCGGGGAGTACTTGCGTCAGGGGTCGTGTCAGACGAGGGGGAAGCCGGTCTCGGGGAGTACTTGCGTCAGGGGTCGTGTCAGACGAGGGGGAAGCCGGTCTCGGGGAGTACTTTTTCGAGGGGGAAGCCGGCCTCGGGGACTCAATAAAGCCTATTTTTGAAAAACGTAAAAAAACGAGCCTATTTGTGAAAACCCAGAGGAAATCAAGCCTATTTTTGAAAAAAATTCTCTATCATTCCGTCCAACTTTGTTAGTTTTCCACCATTAAGTTGCCTCACATACTAAACACGGGTAATTCTGTCTTTTTCCCTAATTACTTGTATAATATGCTTTAAAGATTGTACCATTATCTTCTTCCTCAATGTTAAACCTTCTTTTCTCTGCGAAATCCCCAATCTAAAATTGTACACATTCCTGAAGCATAAGATCAAAATCTTTTATTCTTTGGATATGAATCAGAGATAGATAATGGAGGTATTAAATCAAAACACATCCAACGTCGTCTTCTCCAATGGATATGAATTATATATAGAGAGAGATGGTGTAAGCATATAATCAAAACAAATTCTTCGGCCGTCTTCCGGTCTGTAAAGCTCCGACGATGTCTTCTCCGGTCAACACCCATTTCTTCCGTCCTTCTGGTTCTTCCACTGACTTTGTCACCGTAATTCGTCATAGGGATTAGAATGACGAAGAACACATCTTCAGATCTAGGGTTTGCCACCACAAATCTTCGCCGGAAATTGTCTTTCTCTTGTTTGATCCACTGCGTTATTGATTCTTGAACGTCGTTGATGTGTTGATGTTTGGATGATAGCCGGAATATGGAGGTGGGTTTTATGAGGTTTTTAGGGCTCGGTGACGGAGGCTTGGGGGATGGCCGGATGGGTTTTAGCTTTGCTAAAATACAACATTCTTAAAGCTTGATTTCACAGATCTATGATGGTGAGATCGACGGGGAAGGAAAATGGTGGTGATCGGAGGTTCGATTGGGAAGGAGAATGGTGGTGGATGGCGATAAAGGGAGACGGAGGTCGGTACATGTCGGTGAAGACGATGGTGGTGACCGGCGGGAAAGCATTGTCGGAGAAAGCATCGAAGACTTCACTTCTGAAACAATGTCAGGAAAGAAAAAAGATGAAGAAGTGAGTGAAGGAGGGAAAAAGAAAAAAAGAAATTAAGATGAACTGTAAAATTAGGGAAAAGACAGAATTACCCTCACGTGTTTGGCACATGAGGAAACTTAACAAAAACTAACAGAGTTAGATGGAAGGATAAAAACGCAGAATCTAAAAAAGTACAGGGACAAAAAACCCAAAGAAAAAAGTACAAGGACAAAAACACAGAATCAAGTATATCACAACGACAGTTTCTGTAATTTACTCTAAAAATAATAAGCATCAAACTTTCTTTGTAAATTGCGAAAGAATATAACAATAACATTACACATTATTATGTTGTTACACTTGTAATACCCAGCATTTATTACAAAAAAAAAAAATAAATAAATAAATAAAAAATAAGAAAATGTTATATATAGTTATTGTAGATCACTCATATAAAGAAAGATTAGAAAAATGTTCATTCACTTAATTTTGGGCTCGAAGCATAGGCGAGTTCAACGGGGAATGAGGCGACATGATATCTTCAAGCCTTCGAGAAGATAGCTTGAGGTGAAGGTTTTTCTGCCATAATTGTTTCTTAGTCTTGATCTTGATTTCAAGCATTTTAGTTTTGTGCACAAATGATTTGATTCTGTTTATAGCAATCGTTACTGTCTCGTCATCCATGTTAGCAAAGCAAACACGAAACCAGCCGGGCTCAGAGCAATGAAAAGACGAGCCTGGCGAGACATTAAGTTTAATTTCATTAATTATAATTCGCCAAAACGTCATTTCAGACTCAAAAGTTGGCTCTTGTAAGAAACGACGTAAATCCATCCAGAAAAATAGTCCCGCGTTGCTCTCTAGGCTCCCGATTCCAACTTGAGCTAGCTCCCGAGTGAACATATCGTGCCTATCGGCTAGTCTCACCCTAGTCTCATAAATAAAATTCTTGACAAAATCATCATCTGATAGCATCGAGCCGATCATGTTTTGTGTTTGAATCGAAACAAGCCCGAAACTTGACATTTTACGAGCAATATTCACGACCGTATCATTATAGGAATAGATGATTCCAACCCTAAACCCGGGGAATCCCATGTCTTTAGAGAGACTATATACAATATGGATTAAATTGTTATTGCATTTTGTTGGATATTCTTGGATGATTTCGGCAATGCTGACAAATTCGTTGTCGTTAGTCACCGTGCCAGCGTAGATTTCGTCACAAATGAGATGGATGTTTTTCTCGTTGATGAAACCGACAAGAGTTTTTAATGTTTCCTTGTCGAAAAACGTTCCCAAAGGGTTTGATGGGTTCGTTATGAGTAAACCTTTGACTTTGATGTTTGATTGTTTAGCTATGTTATAGGCATCCTCGAGTGCTTCAAGGGTCACCTTGAAGTTGTTCGAGCTTTCACAAACTACGGGTATAAGCTCGACTCCAGTTCGCCATCTCAGGTCGCGATTAAACCTGAAAAATATGTTACACAAATCGTCAGTTGCTTATCGTAGATATGCGTTATAACAAGTTAAGATAATCAAACAGTGGAAATCCTGAATATAAACTTGCGATAAAGTAATTATATAGTGTATATAAACTTACGATAAAGTGTATATTGAGTTAAAAAGTCAAAACATGCATGCCGGGTCAAATTTTAAATTTTGAACTACAATAATTCGATCTGATCTAGCTTGTTGATATGTGGAAGTTGGTAATTCGCTTTAAAATACAATAAAACACTCAAAAGGTTAAGGCTGACTATGTAATTTTATACACAAACATTAACATTAATTAATTTGGTCATTCAGAAAATATTATAATAACATCAAATCATTGAAGGAAAAAAATTACTCGAAAGGTCAATTAATGTGATATAAAACTTTATGGAAATAAAATACAATAAAACACTCAAAAGGTTCAGGTTGACTTTGGAATCTTATACACAAACACTAATATTAATTAATTTGGTCATTCAGAAAATATTATAATAATATCAAATTATTGAAGAAAAAAATTATTCGAAAGGTCAATTAATGTGATATAAAACTTTATGGATATAAAATGGTTATTTAATTGACATGGGTTACTTAAGGCATGTTTGGGAAAACTTATTAGCAAGGCTTTTAAGTTTATTAGCTTAATAAGCTCAAATAAGCTCAATTTTTTAAGTTTATTTGAGCTTATTAAGCTAATAAGCTTAGAAGCCTTGTTAATAAGCTTTCCCAAACATGCCCTTAATAGTAATTGATATTTTAATAATTAACCAGTGTTGCCAGTCTAGAGGGAAGATGGAATAGACTTAGACACTACAATAAAATTTGGTGAAAATGTATTTTAGTATTTTTAAACTTAATTGATTAGGTTCTTTACTACTTTGAATTATTAAAGGTGGTGATTTTTATATCATATTTTTTGACCTATGTATCATAATTGTTGCTTTAAATGCATGTACAGTCTGCAATAATACTTGTAAAATGTGGTATAAACATCAAAATATATGGTGTAGAAATTAATTCCCAATTAATAAAGGTGTAGTATAGTATCTTAAATTTGAGAAAAAAAGTCGATTTAATACCACAACTAACTAATTTGATTGTGTTTTCTCACGTGATTTGCTTATAATAGCAATACATTTGAGAATAAGTTATACACTTCAAAAACTAAGTGATACACTTTCTATATTGGGGTGGAACAAAATAAGTTATACACTTCAAAAACTTACTTTATTTAGTTAAAAAGTGGGACTCATTATCCACTAACTATATACTTAATAAAGTAAGATTACCCTCTTACCTTTACTTTTACCTTTAAACATCATTAATATCACTTTATTCAAAAGAAGTAGGACCCATTCTCCACTAACTATTCACTTTAATTTATCTTAAACCATCTTTTAATCTTTTGCCTCAAAAACCGTTATTCTTCAAATGTCACTTATTTTGATATAGATGTAGTATATATTTTTAGTCCATCAAAAATCCAATGAAAGTAAGTCAAATAAGAAAGCACGATCAAATTAATGCGTGAGAATATTAAACTGACCATTTTGTCAAGTTCAGTGTATTATGCTATGCCTTTAATTGTTCAGAGTAGTAGAAAACATGATCAGTCAAGTTCAGGGTAATAAAATATATTTTGGGCATAAAATTTGAATTGAGAGTCTCAAAATAAAAAATAATTATACATAATATATACACAATTTATATTAAAAGATTAGGATTAATATTGGGTTTGATATAAAAGTGGGATATGATATGTAGTGTAGTAGTAATAGTTTTTCATTGATATTTCTTTTTATAACAAGTAATGTTACACGCCGCGCGTTGCGGCGGGATTTTCAATTTATTTTATAAACTAATATTTCTGATATAAGTAAAAAAAATTCAATTGGTTTTGATTTTATGTTAAAATGTGATTTATTGTGATTCAAATTAAAATGAAATTTGATTGTTATAAATATAGGAGGACTATGTTGGTGTTTCATACGAAGTATAAATTTAAGAATTATTTGGTAAAGTTTTTATATAAGTTCAAATATTTGGAGTGAAGTTTTAAAATTTACTAATAAAAGATATAAATTGGATACAGTTTTTTAATTCAAATATAAAATTAAATTCAATATTCAATCCTATAAAAAACATGCTTGGAAGCATGAAGGTATATGAGCCTTATAATATATGTCATTTCAATTTATAAGTTATGTTAAAAGAAACATATTTGTTTATAAGTTAATGTTATAAGAAATCTATATGTAAGAAATATTAAACCTATTTATTTATAAGTTTATGTTATAAGAATCCTATTTGTAAGAAATATTAAACCTATTTGTTTATAAGTTAATGTTATAAAAACCTGTTTGTAAGAAATATTATAATATTGGTATCATTCTGATCGTATTTCAGTAAAAATTTTAATGATATACTTTTTGAAAAACAAATATTTCATCTGGTTTAAGTATATGTTAAATTAAAATAAGAGATATAATATTTTTGCTATTAGTAAATAGTTTAAGGGTTAATAACTAAAATTTTATAAATATTTATAAATGTAACCCTATTAAGGTGTAATCTTATAACTTTTGTAAATCTCTTGTTAGTAGGCGTTAGTGGGTTCCATTCCTAACGCATAAGTATTTACAGATGTGACCCTATTCTAGGGGCAATCTTAAAACTTTTGTAAACCTCTCATTCGCAGTTAGTGGTTCCGTTCCTAACGCCGTTTTGATCTGTAACCGAACATGAACTAAGGCCGTTAATTTTTATGAATAGTGATTTAACGGAAATTTGAATGGGAAATGTTTTTTTTTTTTTTTTTAACGGCAATAATATTAAAAACTAGCAAGAAGGTAGAATAAACAAACAACGAGAAAGAAAAAGACCTTAAAGCAAACCCAAACTCCTAACCTTACCAAACCAAGAAGAAAACTCAAACACCTACTCAACAAACGCTAAAGAAAACCTTCATAGGCTAAACCTAAAGACAAACTCAACAACCCAATTAACTCCTAAAAGGGGCATCCACTAGCCAATACTCCACAAAACCACACAATATAGCCTACGGTGCCATTTGACGAAGCAATTTGAGCACTTTAAATGACCTAAGTCCCGGAGAAGATTTCTTCATTTCGTGGAGTGATTTTTCCAATTTTTTTCGGTTATTTATTTGGACTAGCTCGAAAAGGTTCATAGTTCTAATTTTCTTCTTCTTCAAATGTGCTTTGTTTGCGGAATGTATTATATGTACAATTATGATAAAGATCGCAAAATCAATTTTCGCCTCGGAATTTGACACACTCCGGCCTGATAACCAACGCATTTAAATCTCACATACAATTGTTTGTTTGTAAATCATGTTATATGGTACGCATGTTTCTTTTTGTTGAATTATTTTAAATCCACTAGAGCAACATAAACGGATAAACCGTAAAAGTTTCATCCACTGAGTGTCATAAATTACGGAGTACTCTGTATTATTTAAAGTTACTATCAGTAACCAAAACAAGTTGGACGGGATTTTTCATTTTTGCCGTTCGTGTATCAACGTGATGGTTAAATATATTGAATAGTATATAAATAATACTCCCTCCGTCTCTAAATAAAGTTCTCATTTCCCATATGCACAATTTTTTGGGAGATAGTTAGTGGTTAGGTATTTGGTATTACTTTTGATTAAAATATAAGGTTTGATTGGAGAGAGAAAGTGTTTTAGGAGATAGTTAGTGATGAAAATATTGATAATAATATTATTATATTAAGTTGACCCGTTAAGTTTGAGAAATGAGAACTTTATTTAGAGACAAAACTTAAATGACAAATAAAAAATTTATTTATTTAGGGACGGAGGGAGTATACAGTAAAAAAAATATTTAAACTTTCAAACAAACATAATTGCAACTCAGTATCTTTAGATATTATAAAAAATGGATCATAAATTCTAGAAGGTGCACTAATAGTTTCGTTCAATATTAATCATTTTGGTTATTAAGATATTGAAAGACTTCCATTTTATCAACCACGTTAATTAGTGTCATCTTGAAATAACCATAATATTTGTCTGAAATCATTCCTTAACATATCTTCGTGTTTATCGTCTTATTTTAATATGAATAATTGTAAGTTAACAACAAATCCTTATCACCTTAATTAATTTAATAAATAATTAGTCACTACTTAATACTAGGATTATTGAAAAATAATGATAGGTGAAATAAAGAGTACACATACCCTGGATAGTAAGGAGTGGGCACCAAGAAGGCTTCACCAGGGTTAGCCAAGCAAAACGCGACTGTCTCATGAGCTCCGGTGGCTCCACCGCTCATCACAATCCGGTTAGGATCAAATTTCACACGGCTTCCTCTAACTTGACTCATGAAATTAGCAATCGCGGTTCTAAACTTGGGCAATCCATGATAATCTTGAAAAATGGCAATCTCCTTGAAATCAAAACCTCCTTCATGCGTGCATATGGAAGCTTCCGGGTGCTTTTGCATCCATTCTTGAATCAAATCGAAGCAAAGTTGGTTCTCGGCTAGGCCCATTTGGATTACACCGGTCGGGTTGTTTTGGAGGTGGTACGGGTCAGTGTCATAGGCCTTCCAACCATCAAAGTAAGGTGAGTTTTCACCATGACCATCATTTGTTGCAATCTTTGATAAAAACTTGTGGTTGTTGTTCAATGCAACCTCCATTATTTAGTGAAGTTAGAGAGAGATGTTGGGGGTGGGGGTTGTGTTATTGAGGTAAGAAATAAGTTTGAGAACTTGGTGTAAAGGAGTAGGGTATATATAGAAGGCCGGGTGGGTGGACAAAAGAAGAAGAGAATACATGAAGGTTCCATGTTGTTTAGGGACCATTTTTGGAATATTAAGTGAGTTGGGGGCTACATTAGTTGTCATTTCCTTTTGTTCCTTCATTAGAAACAAGTAGTGGTTGATATTTTGTAATTATTGGTATTATAGTACACAAAATGTAATCGTTTTCTAGAGCATAAGTTTAATATAAGTATTGGTTGTTTCATAAAATCTTTGAAATATTAGTCTATTAAATAGAAGTATTAGATATAAATTTGGGGTGAGCATTTGGGCCGAAAAAATCAAACCGAAGCCAAACTGAAAACGAAAACATGTAATCGATTTGGTTTTCGGTTTTGTAGTTTCACGATTTCCGGTTTTGGTACGGTTCGGTTCGGTCCTCGGATAGGGGTGAGCATTTGGGCTTAAAAACTGAACTGAACAAAACCGAAAATATTTAATCGGTTCGGTTTTTGGTTTTAAAAATTCATCATTATCGGTTTCGGTTTAATTTCTGGCCCATGCTCACCCTAATATGAATACAAGTATTGATACCTGAACTTTAAAACTGTCAAATATATTAAATAAAAGTATTGATATATGAAATTCTTTAAAAATTGTCAAAATATCCAAAAATAAAGTCTTAAAAAGTATAAAAAAATAATCATTTTAATGAGAGATCCGAGTGTTAAACACACAAAAAATCTCATTGAATTTTTTTTATAATTGTTCAGTATTCATTTCGTATATTAGTTAATATGGAATATAGAAAAAAAAAATATTTATTTTCGGATATATTGGATATTTGAGTATGCAATTTTTTTGAAATTCGTTATCCGAATCCAAAATTAATCTGGATATCCCATCCCAATGTTTAGATATATGAACATTGAAATAATTATGATATTGGATTCGAGTATAGAGAATCGTTTAAGATAATTCTTAATTTTCTTATAATCTCAAGAGACAATCTCAACAATTAATTAATAATATTTAATATCAAGATTAATTATACTTCTATATTTTATACACGTAAAGGTATTTTGGTCATTTATCACCTATATAAATTTTAATCAATTATTATTATTATTATAATTATTATTATTTATCTTAAAATTCTTTATTATTTTATTATAATTCATTCCAAAAAATAATATTACGTGCTAATCACATATGATTATATACTTGATTACATCTAATCTTAATGTATAATCACATGTCATTATATACTTGATCGCATCTGATGTTTTATTATACAATTACATGTGATCAAGTATACAATCGCATGTGATTATCACATGATTTTTCTTTTTTCACGAAAAAATAATATAAAATAATAATAATTTTTCTGATAAAAAGTGAAAAATAAAAAACTAAATTAAAAACATGTAAGTGTCCAATGACCAATATATTTCTCCATGTATAAAATATGTATTTAATCATTATCATTAATTATTATTAATTTTTTTTCCAGCTTTACATAAAAATTAAGAATTATGTTCAACATATCTTTTCAAATATATTTAAACATCTTTAGTTAAACTTCATTTAATGTTCAACAATATCTGCTTATTTATATCTAAGTTCACATTAATCGCTTTCAATTTTTCTTTCCGTAAATGATTAATGATAACTACAATTACGTCTAACACATTTATTTTTGCTACATATATAACACATTTATCTAAATATAAATCTAATTTATTCAATGTTTGACACTATCTTTTAGAAATTTTCTTTATATTTGCTTTTACCAGACGTTTTATTCTGAATACTAACTCGATTATTAGACACAGGCACCCAACCAATAGGTGTACCAACATTTTGTCTTAGACAATGGGGCATGGATCCTTTGGACCACACTATTTTTTCTACCACATCATCGTTACCTAGCAACCACACACCATTTATTCAGAAAATACCCACTACACCAACCACACCATTTTAATTCCATTTAATTTTAAACGTAAAAAAATAATTAAAAACTACAACCAATCAAATGGCACCATTTCCCTTGAAGTTCTCCACCACTCCCGTTGCCAGCCATTAGTATGGCCACACCACACCACATGAATATCACCACCTCACCACGCCGTTAAAAGGTACCACCTTATCACCACCTCATCACCCCACCACGCCCAAGTGACCCATTCCTACGAGTCT
Source organism: Calendula officinalis (assembly GCA_963853835.1). NCBI lineage: Eukaryota > Viridiplantae > Streptophyta > Magnoliopsida > Asterales > Asteraceae > Calendula > Calendula officinalis. The sequence goes on along the minus strand of OY970830.1, from coordinate 36,926,999 downwards.
TAATAAATACATTTTGTAAAAATAACCCAAAATAAAAAAAATAACAAAAGTTAATGTTTTTGGGAACGGAAATTCAGGCGGAAGAAAAAAAAACTTTAAGCATTTAAAGTGAACTATAAGATTTATGTAAAAGGAAAATAAACCGTATCAAATGAAGTTTTTTTTAGAGAAACATACATTTCTTAATTTTATATCATTTTATTTAAGTCGGGACTTGAATCATAATCTTACAGGACATCTTATCAAATGAAGTTTAACATCTATATCTATATATCTTTAAAAATTGAGTTCTAAAAATGAAATTGCATTTAATTCCATAGTAATTATTACCCCAAATACACATACTTACGCCCATTACACACACTGGCATCCATTAGAAATTGCATTCAATGTAAAAACACATAAATCCTTAAGTCTTCCCAATAGAAACCCATTTAGTCGCCCAAAAAAAAACAACACATTCAATGTAAAAATACCTAAAGCCTTAAGTCTTCCATATCATGTATTAAGCCTTAAATTTGTATTGAATTTGCAAATCAACGGTTTTGAAACGTTTTGAATCTATCATATATTAAATACCATCATTGACAAAATTACTTAAAGGTGTTGAACAAAATCAATAACCTCTATGAAACAATATATGCATTTAGTTTACGCAAAAAAAAAAAAAAAGTTTACGCAAATATTGAAACAGTTATAACCATTATTGTTTTAAATGCAATTTCGTTCAATCTACCACCTATATATGACACAAGGACTTGAATTATCTTTGATGGCATGTAAATGTGACATGGAATGGTCATCCAATTAGAATTCATCAAAATGATGACTCAGTGTGTGACTCAAAGGGCATAATGGTCAATTAAGTTATCTCTTACATGGAAATATATTCATGTTTTCTCTCACTTTGTTTTTCAGCCATAACTTTGTTTTTTATTTATAAACAAAAAATTTTAAAAATGTCAAAGTTCTTAAAATTAAATTCTTTACGAAATGAGTATACTCATTAAAAATTGAAAAAAAAATGTCTTGATTCAAACATATGTTATAATCCAAACATATTATCATCAACACTAACACACGAAATGGTTGATGATACTATGTTTAGGCTAGATGTTTAGACCACAAAATTCTTGAATATTCTAAAAATATCAGGTGTCCCGTATCATGTGTTGAAGTTAAAGATAAATGCTCATGTAATGTGCATGTAGAACATTCATCAAAAGTAGAATTATGCAACAGAACTAGGGTACAAATGTTAAGAATGAAATAATATAAATGAAGGTAATATCATATCAGGTGGCAAAACTGGTATAGTTTGCCATATCCCGCGTATGATTATTAGTTCTTTCGACAACAAGATTTCTTTCAAATTGAAGCGAACACAGTTTCCTGTTCAACTACGTTTTGCAATGACTATTAATAAAAATCAAGAGCAAGCATTGCCACAGGTGGGTTTGTTTCACAAAACATCGATATTATCACATGCCCAACTATATGTTGATGTTTCAAGTGAAGAGCAAGAAAGTCTTGAAAGTTATTTGTTGCAATGAAGATGGTAACCATATAAACTCAACGACAAATTTCATATACAAAGAAGCTTTATTTCATTTTTGATTTATTTTTACCAATTATTCATATACAACAAAACGTTATTCATCATATCGATAATAATTGGCTATATGATTTCTTACGGGTTTTTTCGCTGTTATGTATTTTATTTTTTGAAACTAGCCCGCTCATCGGGGCGGGCTATGAAGCTAGTAATGTAATATAGAGTGTAAAAAACGTTCATGACCTTAATTGTATCAAATGGACATCAACCCATGAGGGATTCTCTCATTCAAGAAATTTTTAGGGTTTTTTTTTCTCTCTCTCTTTGTGTTTATCTCTCTAATTTCTCATGGGTTTTTCTTTTTGTAATTCCTACTGTGTGTGTTTGTTTTGGGTTGTGAATTAGATTCATAGTTCTGCAACCAGGATGAACAAATAATGACAACATAAGCTTCCAATTGTTGTTCTAAAAACTGAAAAAATCATGTACTCAAAAGCTAATTCTGAGGTAATTCTCATGACTCTTTTCAAGTCAAAAGATTTTCTTTAAAGGTTTGATTTTGATTCTTTATGGGGAAAATATGAAAAAAGTGAATTTAGGGCATTTTTTGTTCCAAATGGACATAGAACATTAGAACCTATTTTCACTTTTTATTTTTAAATTCTACTTATGTCAATTTTAATGGTTATTTTTGATAAATGAGGATTGATTCCTCTTTCTATTTTCAGATCATTCTGAGAATTGATTCATTGTTTATAGTGAGTGTATCCACTCTTCAAACACGTCTAACAATGGTTTTGATTTGAGCAGATATTAAATATTCCTGCTGGTTACTTGGTACATTCAGGTGAGTAATAAATAATGTTTTTAACTTTTTATTAACAAAACCATTATTTATATATTTATTTTTCTATTGTGAAATCAAGTTGTTAATTTTGTTACTTTTGTATGGAAGTATGTAGGCATGAACCCCTATTGATGGCATTAGATATTAAATTTCTTCACGAAGTTGAAGACATGGATACGGTTACTGTGTGTAAGCGTGCATCAGTTTGTAAGTCAAAATAACAACTTGCATCACTTTTACAATTTGATGCAGTAAATTATTTTTTTTCCTTAGTTGCAATGATTTGTAGTGCTTTAATTACAGTTAATTACACAAATGGTCCTTTAGGTTTGTACCAAATTATAACTTTGGTTTAAAAAATTACATCGATAGTCCTTATTTTCAAACTATTTTGCACCGATGGTCCTTTAGGCTAAACGGATTAAGTTTTGTCTGTTAAGCCCCCCATGTGCAATGCACATGAGGGTAAAATAGTCACAACATCATTCATGTACATCTAAATTTGCACAATGTACAAACACTAATTTTCACACAATCTCTCTCTCTGCCATCCCTCCTCTCTCTCTCTCTCTCAATATTGAAAAGATGCACCATTGGAACTATTTGCACTGTATTAATTATCATGTATTAAATGTTGTCATCCATTCATTTGCATTGTACTAATTATCATCTATATATATAAATGATAGGGGTATTTGACAAATTGATCATACAATTCAACTCTTATATGTCAAAATTCAAAACGGATTTCATGTACTAATTCCAGTACTATGATTAAATTCAAAATTCAACTCTTATTTTATGAATTTCAATATTAGTACTAATTTCATATTTTTTTCAATTTTCTTTTGAATCAGATTCTTAAAATGTGAAGATTTGAGAAATAAAAATGGAGTATTTTAGTGAAATTGAAGATATGATTTTTTGACATATTTGTGGAAACTGTAAGGTAAAACTCTCTACAATTAACTTCATGAGGATTTATCATTTATGTTTTCGTTTAAATAACTTTAGTGAAATTGAAGATATGATCTTTTGACATATTTGTGGAAATTGAAAGGTAAAACTCTCAACTATTAACTTCATGAGGATTTATCATTTATGTTTTCTTTTAAATAACTATATGAAAGTTGTCCCTAGGATTTTGTTGGGATCATCAAATTATTTTAGATCAACTCGAGAATGAGCTTTATAGTTGAAAACGTCATAATTAATTTATGATTAAATTCAAAATTCAACTCTTACTTTATGATTTTGAATATTAGTACTAATTTCATATTTTTTTCAATTTTATTTCGAATTAGATTCTCAAAAGTTGAAGATTTGAGAAATAAAATGAAGTATTTTAGTGATATTGAAGATATGATCTTTTGACATATATGTGAAAATTACAAGGTAAAAATCCCTACTATTAACTTCATGAGGATTTATCATTTATGTTTTCTTTTAAATTACTATATGAAAATTGTCGTTAGGGTTTTGTTGGGATCAAAACGTTGTTTTTCATCAACTCGACAATTAGCTTTTTAAATGGAAACGAATATGCTAATTTCAGTACTAATTATGATTAATTCAAATTTCATATTTTTGTACTAATTTCATATTTTTGTTTCAATTATCTTTTGAATTAGATTCTCAAAAGTTGAAGATTTGAGAAATACAATGGAGTATTTTATTGAAATCGAAGATACTTAAATTGATGTGTACATATTAATATTTTTATGTGTTGTTATTTTTTATGTACTATAATAAAAATGTAAGTGACATGTTTTATCTCTTACGTGTCAAATGGTTAAAACAAACAAATTTGCTTAAATTAACATATTCGGGTCAAACAATTGGAACGTGTCAAACGGGTCAAAAATTGATCCATATTATTTTCATATAACGTTAATTAGGATATAACAATCACATTTGACTGTTATATTAATGTTATCACATCATTTTATAAATAATTTCTATAATGTCTTTTTTCTAATATTCAATAATTACATGTGTTGAATCGTGTTGGTGTTTTTTGCATTAACAATGTTTTTATGAACAATATTAAAACGTATATTAGAAAAACTAAAAAATGGTAAAATTTTATACTGTTGGTCCAAATTTGTTTGATTGAAGTTATAACTTACAATTTTGTCTTGCATGTGCAAATTTATCTTCCATATATAGTTGATTGGTATATCAATCTCACTAATAAGAAGAATTAGGGTGAAAAAGTTTAAACTCCATTTTAAAGCTAAACAAGTTAGTGATCATGATTCGAATACTTTGTCCGTAACACCATTTCAATATATACGATTTAGCTTCAAAATTGTTGTTTATTGTGACAAAGCCCGTGCATCGCACGGGCCATGTTACCTCGTATACTTAAAAAATGAGTTTCATTTTTTAAGTAGCTTTAATTACATATTAATTACATGGCCAAATAAATCAAAAGTCATACACAAAAATCGAACTCTATTAACAATTTTAAACTTTTATTTCAAAAGTCATCCATAAATATCATCCAATTAATTAACATTCCAATTATTAACACCATCCAATTAATTACACGCAAAAAGTAACCGTTATTACCATATTTTTGAACCCAAACCGTCCAACTAATTACACGAATATAATTTGAAACGCAATCAATTAATTACATGGCTAAATATAATTCGAAACTTTCCATAACGCAAGCAATTAATTACATGGCTAAATACAATTCGAAACGTTCCATAAATGTAATTCGAATTTTATATACACCAATTAACTCCATTCGCCATTTTCCGCTTCACCATCTGCCATCACGAACTCACTCAAACGTTTCCTCTTTCTTCTTTCCCAACCATTTCGCCCTCCTCCTATCAACTGCCGTCCCCACCACCAGTTTCAGATTGAGCGTCTTCATCAGGCTTTTCTAATTCCTCTCTCCTTTTCAATCGGATACACCGTTGCTTACATGGATCGTTGTCTTCCTACAGTCGTAATATCCCTCAATCTTCTATTTAACTGGATTTGAATCCTATTCTTCTTACCGCCCTGTTCTAACAGCCTTTCATCTGATCAGAGCTTTCATGACGATGGTGAATGACTTCTCCTGTTTAATCATTCCATCAAAACATGTGTTCACAATTCTTATTCTATTTTATAACATAATTTCATCAGTCACAATCATCGCCTCTTAATTTTTTTTTTGTCAGTCAGTTATGTTTTTCCCCCTATGATTGCCTTGCTACGATTAATGATGCATACGAATCTAGAATAATCCTTATTGATTTGGTATTCAAACAAATCCATCGTTGCCTTTTATTACGATAGTCACAATTTCTTTATTTTGGCTTTAAAGTTGTTTGATTAATTGACTCAAATGTCTCTGAATTATACACTTCTTTTCTTCACTTGCATCATTATAATAAACTAATTTAATTTAACTATTTGTTTTTGTTACAGATCAAACGTTTGGTTGTCATTTATGTAATTATTCTTTTTTTCACTCTGTTAATTTATTGATTTTTAACTCACAAAATCATATACACATGAGCATATTACTCAAGATCTGAATATCACATCATCAAAATTGTATCTTATATGTTTCTAATTAAATTGATTTATTTCATTGCAGGAATAATCCATCAAAGGAATGTTACATAGTACTATCAATTTCCAAATTGGTATTGCACTTTTATATTGTATTGCATAATCAGTTACAAAAGTGATCATATGAATCATATTCTACTGTTTTTTATTTAAAATATGTCTTTGATTTTGATCAAATAAATATATTGTTTTGTGTTAAGTGTACATAATTTTATGTCATTATATATTCAATATGGTGATCTTTTTCTGTCGAGTGTTTCTGTATGTGCATTGTTTGAGGAATTTTTTTTTTTCATCGTATTAGTTTTTACTTGGAAACCAACATTTTGACATGTGTTTTAGGAAATTTTATCTAATATAAATTGTGGGATTTGCTAACCATTGCCCTTAGGGCAATGGTTAAGAATGGATAAAGTGGTTTTTGTACAATTAGTGATGCATAACTAATCAAAGGTGGTTATTAAAATGCATGGGGGTGGTTTTTTATTAGTTAATGTACAATGATTTAAAGCCAATAAAAATTTCTTAACCATTGTCCTAAGGGCAATGGTTAGCATTTTCCATAAATTATATAATTGGTTGAGGCGTTTTACAACTGAAATTGAGCATTTCGCAACTGAAATATGAGATTGAAGTTCATCTTCATTAAATATTATGTTTGTGATGCAAACAAATAAATTCGAGTTATCTCTTTTTAAAAAAACTTTTACACATTGTTTTTCAGGGACTACTAATCAACCGACATCGCTTGAAGACATATTGTTGTTCCTTCATAGTTGTACTTATAAAAGACAAAGTATAAGGTTCTTCGTAATCTAACTTCTATGTACTTTGCCCATAACACCAATACAATGTATACGATTTACTTTCAAAATAACTATTTATCATATGATCAAAGCCCGTGCATCGCACGGGCCATGTTGTCTTGTACATATAAAATTGAGTTTCATGGATGAAGTTGCATTTATTACCATTTATTAAAATCATGTTAATAAATATTGAGAAGCTTAAAAGTTATAAAATCAAGAGTTACAAATTAAAGTGATAAATTCCTTTTAATAACAATTTTAACAAGCTCACTAAATTGTAAAACCAAGAGTTTGAAATAAAATAAATAATGATAATAATTAAAAATTCAATAAAATATGACTTTTCAAGTACATATTAGAATTTATAAATACTCATTTTCATGTTGAAAAAAATTGAACACTCTAAATGTGCAACCAAAAGAAACATTTTTGCTTACAATGGATTAAGACCTTCATCTAATAAAGTTGTAAGCTTATGTATTATCTTTATTGTTTATATTTATGTTTTATCTCTAAATATTATTTTTTTTTGGATAATCCAATTGTGGTGTTGCTAATATTGTTTATATTGTAATCAAGTTTAAGGTGGATCCAAAAGAAACATTTTTGCTTACAATGGATTGAGACATTCATCTAATAAAGTTGTAAGCTTATGTATTATCTAATTATATTTATTGTTTAAGTTTATGTTTTATCTCTAAATATTAATTTTATTTGATAATCCGTGTTGCTAATATTGTTTATATTGTAATCAAGTTTATGATAGGAGCTCATGGTTTTATCCCGAAATAATTGGGAGCTAATTTCATATTTGCATATGAAGTGAAATTTAGGAAGGTGGATCAAAAAGAAACATCTAACAAGTGGAATCAACAACCAAGACCTTTAAGGATTTTTGAAGTAAAAAAAGTCATAGAGATGAACTCTTTATGCTTTTGTTTTATAGAGAGTATATTAGTTGTTTTTGTTAAAAATTACACAACCTCTTTTGTATATGTATAAAATTTTTATTCGTTGTTTATGTACATTTTGTATAAAGATGATATTATATAATGATCTAATATCATTATAGTATATGAGATTGCGTGTAATATTATCACACATTATTTAAGATGGATGTCTTATCATGTTAAATGTTAATTGTTGTTCGTTTGATTTGTTATTTTACTTTTAATCCAGTTAATAGGTATTGATTTGATGTTGTAGTGTTAAAAATTTATAAAATATAATAGTAAATTCTATGTTAAATAATAGTAAACTAAAAGAAGTAATAACATAAATAATATAACAAAATTTATAAAATATTTAGTAGTAAATTCTACGTTAAATAATATTAGTAAAATTAAATTAAATAATAACATAAATAATCGTAGTAAATTCAATTAAATAAAAATTAAGTTCCAAGTTTGAAGTAGCATTAATCACATAGATATTTAAATGTAGTGCTAAATTTATAAAATTTATAATAGTAAATTCTATGTTAAATAATAATAGTAAATTAAATTAAATAATAACATAAATAATAGTAGTAAATTCAATTAAATAATAGTCTTTTCATTTAAATAGAAGTTACATATTATAAACTATAACAAAATTTACAAAATATATGGTTGTAAATTCTATGTTAAATAATAGAAGTAAATTCAATTAAATAATAACATAAATAATGGTGGTAAATTAAATTAAATAATAGTCTTTTTATTTAAGTAGAAGTTACATATTATGAACTATAAAAAAATTTATAATATATATAGTAGTAAATTATATGTTAAATAATAGTAGTAAATTCAATGCTCACTTAAAAGATATTATTGTTGATCTTTGATTTTATTACACATGAAGAGTTTTTATATTGTTTTTGTTTTAGATAACGATTTCGTTGTTATTTTTATTACAGAGATACATGTTTTAGTGTATTTTTATGGATTTCTATTATTAATTATGTACTTTTTGAGAAAAAAATGTACAATTAAATGTCTGACATAATGTTTGCATTAACCAAAATTTGTTGTAAATTTATCGTTGTTGATTAATAGTTTTGCTTATAAAATACAAATCATGAAGTTTTTTATATTATCACTTATATGTTATGAATTACATGTTTTGTGTTGCGCTAATAAAAACAATAATAATGATTTTGTTACTTTGCATTTTCCTACAACAAACTTTACATATGTAATAGAGTACTCACAATCAACCTAAACATGTTAACGGTCTTGCTTTAGTACTTTGCCCGTTACCCCAGTACAATGTATACGATTTACCTTCAAATAACGTTTTATCATGAACAAAGCCCGTGCATCGCACGGACCATGTTGCCTCGTATATAATAAATGAACGAGTATATTGTCTGTACGTTGTCAACGGTTTTGAATGTTTTTTAGTTATAAATTATGATTGCTATTAAGAATTTTAAAAACGAGGAAATGACTTATCGTGTGATGATACGGGTTTTAAAACATATATTTTTTACTTGAAGATTTAGATTCAGTTTTAATAGGTATTTATATTTTCTATTATAGTTACAACATTATAAAAAATTTTTAATCTTAAAATATTATGTTTAATCTTAAAATTTAAATAAGATCTTAATATAAATTATTTTTGTTAAAGTTTATAAAGATTAAAAAAATTTCAATAGTTTCTTTTAAATGAGGCGTTAGTTAACAAATCTAAAAACGATAATAGGCTTAGCATCGAACTTTCAGTAAATATTATTTTATAAAATCTTAAAAGATATATATAGAAATGGTTAGTCTAATGTATGCTCCAAGGTGCAATTAATGAACATTAAATTTCCATTTACATCGAGAATCATATTTAACGCATCTTCTAAAATAATAAAAAATTAAAGTTCACTAATATATTCAAAATATATTAAGAAATATTTCAACACCTAATGTATGTCCCCTAGAAAAACCCATATAAAAAACCTAATTACTTGAATTTCAAAATTGCCCTTATAGATTTATGAATTTATAAAGCCAGACATGATTTATATGGAGCACGTGCCAGCTTGGTCTATCAAGATGGTTTTCTCAATGGCCAAATATCTAAAGAACTTTACAATGAAAATGTAATTATTAAAAATCTTACGGTAAATATTATAAATATCTTATGAATTGTAAATTTTGTACCACTAATGTATACTTCCTCCAACTTTTCATTTTGAGATGTTTCAAAATAAGTGATACATTTTGAAAATTTAATATATTTGGTAAAAAGTAGTGGGACCCATATTCACTAACTATCTCTTTTAATATAATGAATATACACATTTACCCTTACTTTTATTTTTAAACATCATTAAATTCACTTTAATCAATATATGTGGGACCCATCATCCATTAATTATTCAATTTAATCTAATTAACCTTCATTATCATATTTTGCCTCAAAACCGTGAACTACAAAGTATATATGGTAATTTATATAAATGTAAATAACAAATTTTTTAACAGAAAAATTATTATTTTATAAGAGAATAGTTTATAAGTATTATCTTTTATAAGTGTCGTTTAGTAAGTGTAAAATTGCCATAGAAGTGTACAAACTACAGTAAAATTCTCATAGCAAAGAACACTTTAAAATTTTTAATATAAAACTACATTAGATGCAAGTGTTTGGGATTTTATTTTAAGTAAAAAGTACTTTTGATAAAAATGCTTACTGATTTATTACTTGAGGTCACCGTATGATTATCCCTTTATCCCTAACAGTGTTATGAAACACTTTATTATTTCTATATTTCCAAATGAATCATAAAAACGAGTAAACTACCGCCATAAAAGCCATGAGTTTATCCCCTTTGAAATTTAAATTTTGTCACCAAGAGAGAAGATGATGAATCCCCACCAAGAAGCAATGTCGGAAGAGAGCAAGCTTAGCCGTGAGACAATTAACAAATAAATGATCGTTTGTCTCATCCCCTTTACAAAGCGGACAATCTTGAGACAGTATAACAACGTTTTTTTTTTAAATTACACTTAAGGTGAGAAATTTAGATAACTTATGAACTTTAGCTTGAGAGTTACTATTAATACCCATTAAATTATTTGTTACTACTAATCTCACGTCTTCAGCCTAAGCTTTCTTTTGGATGAATTGCCGAGGAAAAAAAGCTTTTGGCGTGAGAAGTTGGGCAGGTTGGATTAATGACCCAGGTGACCGTTTTTAAGTAGGGATGCAAATTTGACCCGCGGGTTTGGGTACCCGCGGGTACCCGAGTCTTACGGGGCGGGTATTACCCGTCTAAGCGGGTAACGGGTTGGGTATGGGTTTAAATTTCATACCCGGGAGCGGGTACGGGTTTTATAATACCCGCACCGATTATACCCGACCCGAATATATATATTAATGTGTAATTTTTTTAATACAGGTTTAACCCACTAGTCACTTCCCAAACTTAGTCCAACTCTTAATTTCTCATTAGCCCAATCTAATAATGGTTAAAATCTGGCCCGTCTCCCGTTAGTCCATCACGTATTCAACGAAATAAGCGTGAACGAACTAAGAGTATTAAATGTTTTAGCTATTTTGTTTAAATTTTTTTATCGAACGGGTACCCGTTGGGTTCCCCATACCCGGCGGGGATTTTTCAACCCGAACCTGACGGGGATTTGACCGGGTACGGGGCGGGTACGGGTATGGGAATAGCGGGTCGGGTACGGGTACGGGTTTTACAGTACCCGCTATTATCTGTACCCGTTTGCATCTCTATAATTTTAAGTAATGTAGTTTCTGTTTTGTATTAGCGTTCGGGTTGTTTTTTGTTTCTTTTTGGTGTTTTGGTGGATCTGTTTTGTACGGTTCTCTTGCTAGCTTCTTGCTAGCTTTTAATATATTCATTTTTTGGGCTCTGGTTAGAAATGATGGCATTGCCGAAACTCATTTTCCTGAGTCTCGTTGCCGTTAAAAAAAAATTCAACTTGAAACGAAAGTGGTAAGACTAGCATGTGGACTTCACTTGGCTTTGAGGAAGGAGTGTCAACGGGTCGGGTCTCCCCGATCACGATATCCAAGATACTAAATGGTATTTTAAAATCATATCAAAAATAGATATTATCCTTACGAGTTGTGATCAAAATTACGTCAAGGTGAAAACATATAAACAAAGCAAAAAACAAATAATACAAATTTATACTTTTAACACCTCAACTATTATTGACACAATTTCTCCGTGTATATAACATTAATTGATGCACCTATAATTAACGGGAGTTCATTTCTGCACCACAACTTTTAATGTCTACACCACAATATATAAATTTTAAAGCTAATTGTACAACCCCTTAATGCAACAGTTATGATATATGCATTAAAAGTTGTGGTGTATAAATCACTACCTATAATTAACAGCTTGTTGTAAAACCTAGGGGTGAGCATAGGCGGGTATCCGCCGGTTCCGACCGGAACCGCCGATTCGTGGATACTCGGAACCGGAACCTCTAATACCGGTTCTTCAATTTTTGGAAACGGAACCGGAACCGCCGGTTCCAGTTCCGGTTACCCTGTTTTTAAAATCGTAAATTAAAAATTCAACTATTATTAACTAAAAAAGCAAGATGATAAATAACTAAACTAATGATTACAAATATATTTAAGGATTATTTACTTATGATGATAAAAACCATACGCATATGAAGCAGAGAGCTGAGAAGCATTTTTCAAATATGTGATATTTCATATCCTCTGCTCTCAGTTTTTAATTTTAAATTGCATGGATTAAATATTATATTTTTGTAAAGTTAAATAGTGTTATTCAACATAATACATCATATTCAGTATATATAAGGCCTCTTCCAACCGTGATGCGTCACTAAACCCATCTTTACTGACGAGGTCATCCCCACTTAAAATAATATTAAAAACCCCCAACCTCCCTTCCCTCCCCTCACACAAAAGCAACGACGGATGCCTTGAACCCGTCTCCACCACAACGCATTGTTTCTGACGCGGCCTTCTGATGGATCCGTGCCAACCGTGACGGATGGTCGACGGATTTTTTTTGCTTCTGACGTGTGTATTGACGGGGTGTTGGCACCCCTCTAATATATATAGTTTAATAAAGAGATATAGTGTTGTTGAAAGATTAAGGTAATCTCATTGCGATAATATTTTGTGAGTTGTTGATTGTGCAGGTTAAGTTGGTGAAGTTTGGACTTAAGTTGCAAATTGGTTTTCGGTTACAAGGTAATAAAAGGTAAATTTATATTGTTTCTTTATTTTGGATATTTTTGTATGTTTTGGTTATTGCAGGGGTGAAAGTGAAAGTTTGAGTGTTGAGTCGGTGATAGCTGTATTTAGTTTAGTTTTTGTATTTTGTTTTTATTAGTTATGTGTGTGAGAGTGTAGGTGAAAAATATCTCTCTGTATTCGTCTTCTTCGTTGAGAATGTTAGGGTTTGTTCTTTGTTCAGTTTCTAGTTTGATTCAAGAGTGCTTGAATCGTTAGGCTTGAGATCGGGTGAGAGTTTTATTTGTAGTGAGACTTTTGTTTTGTTTTTGGTCTTAGACCGGTATTTGGTTTAATGGAAAGGAAGTTTTATTGAAGTTCTTGTGTTCTTAAATCAGATCGTGTTATGATTTTCTACATGGTATCAGAGCTAGAGATCTTTCTCTCTGGCTTCGTTTGATTCGATTAGTATTTTCCGCAAAATTCTAGGGTTTCTGTTTCTTCAGATCTGGTTTATGTTCGGTGATTTCAAACTGTTCTTCGTCCGATTTGGTTTCTCATATCACAGATCGATTGTGATTTCAAATCTGATCTATCTTAGGGTTTTGGTATAAAAAGTTGTTCATAGATCTTGAGATCTGAGTTCGTGTGGATCCATTGTGTTTCCGTTAACGACGCTAAGTGTTGCTGGCGTGGAGTACTCTTTAAGTCTTCTATCCTTCTTGATTCTGTAGCAAGCCTCTGGATCTAGGAGTTTCTGTTGCTTAACAGGAATAAACTGCCCCTAGATCTTCATGCTTGGCCTATAGACAAGGTTCTCTGTTATTTGATCTATTTGCATTTGTATTTTGTTTGTTCTAACCCTTGTTTGTAGAAGAGAAAGTTCCAAGTTATACATGTCCAGACTCCTTTAGAGAGTTCTGGAATCTTGTCTCTGGCTTGGCTACTTTTTAGGTTGTCTGAATTCTATTTGCTTTATTTTCGTGTTGTTTGTGTAATCTGTGTTGTGTGTGTTGATTGAATTCGGTCTGTGTATTTGTGGTTTATGTTAAATTTGTTTGGTGGAGATATGGGTGATCAAAATGAAATAACACTTATTAATAAATTGGACTTTGGTGATCCTCTGTATTTGCATGCTAGTGATATTACAAGTACACCTATTATAAATGTTAAACTAAAAGGTACTGAGAATTACAGTATATGGAGTAGGTCTATGATGTTAGCCTCAGGTACTAAAAACAAGTTAGGGTTTATTAATGGTTCATGTACAAAAAGCTTAACAAATGAAGTTCTTAGTAACCAATGGGATAGGAGTAATTCTGTGGTTTTGTCATGGATTTTGGGATCCATTTCTGATGAGTTGTGTGCTGGTCAAATCTTTAACACTAGTGCTATGATTGTTTGGAATGAGTTAAAAGAAACGTATAATAAGGTTGATGGATTTATGGTCTTTAATTTGCATCATGAAATTAATTCTTTAAAGCAAAATGGAATGTCTATCTCTGATTATTATCATAAATTGAATTCATTGTGGAAACAACATGATTCATTAGTTGAGTTACCTGTTTGTGTATGTGATGGTGCTGCTGTTTTGTCTGATCATAATAAATTGTTGAAACTTATGCAGTTTTTGATGGGATTAGATGATTTCTATATGCCAATAAGAAGTATTATTTTAACCCGTGACCCATTACCTGATGTTAAATCTGCTTATGCTATAATTTCTAGGGAAGAATCTCACAAAAGAGGTTCTGTTAGTGAAAGTGTGTCTAAAGGTCAAAACTCTGCTTTTGTGTCTCAGTCTAGTAATAATAGTAATACAAAAAAGTTTTTTAGTAATAATAATAATAGTGGTACTAAAACCTATCGTGGTCCTAATCCGAATCTTAGGTGTACTAATTGCAATATGTTAGGACATACGGTTGATAGATGTTTTGATATTATTGGTTATCCTCCTGATTATAAAAAGAAAAACCAATCTAATAATAACCAAGGTAAAAGTAAGTATAATTCTAATAATTCCTTGTCTTCAGAAAAACAAACTACCTCTAGTATTCCTTCTTCTGTGTCTTTATCTCATGATCAGATTTCAAAACTGTTATCTATGCTAGGAGAAAGTTCTGGTATCTCCACTGGTGTTCAGTCTAATATGGCAGGTATTATGAATAACAGTACTATATTTGAAAATAATTTTAGTAAATTCTTTAATGCTAATGTTAGAAAAATAAAAAAGGAAAGTTTACCTGGGTGGATTGTGGATTCTGGAGCTAATCAACATATGACTGGAAGTTCAAAAAATCTTATTGATTTAATAGATGTGTCTGATTTAAAAAATTTTGTTAGTCACCCAAATGGAACACAAGCTTTTATAAAACAAATTGGTAATTTTAAACTCAGTAAAACTGTTACTTTGTTTGATGTGTTAGTTATACTAGAATACTGTGTGAGTTTATTATCTGTTCAAAAGCTTGCTAAAGATTGTAAACTGTTTATTGGTTTTGATGAAAATAAATGTTATATTCAGGATTTGAAAACAAGGATCAATGTGGTGATTGGTAATGAAGTTGGTGGATTATATGTAGTGGATGTAAGTGCTAATGTGTTTAACTGTAATAATGTTAATGTTTGTAATTTGTCTAAAACTGTATGGCATGCTAGGTTAGGTCATCCTGCAGATCAAGTTGTTAATGTGTTAAAGTCTAAACTGAAATTAGAAGGTGATATAAGTGTATCACCTTGTGTTGTCTGTCATAAAGCCAAACAAACTAGAGAGTCATTCCCTCTAAGTGAACATAAAACTAAAGAATTAGGGGAGATAATTCATTTAGATGTTTGGGGTCCTTATAAGGTTACTAGTAAAGATGGGTATAGGTTTTTTCTAACTGTTGTGGATGATTATACTAGAGCTGTTTGGGTTTTTTCGTTAAAATCAAAAGATGAGGTTTTTCAGAATATTCAGAATTTATATAATCTTGTAAAAACTCAGTTTAATAAAACAATAAAAGTTTTTAGGTCTGATAATGGGACAGAGTTTGTTAATAGTAATTTTACCATGTTTTGTAATGAAAAAGGTATTTTACATCAAACAACTTGTACATATAGTCCACAACAGAATGGAATTGTAGAAAGGAAACATAGACACCTATTAAATGTTGCTAGGTCTCTTATGTTTCAAGGGGGAATTCCCTTAAATATGTGGACTGAATGTGTGTTAACTTCTGTGTATTTAATTAACAGGCTGCCCTCATCCATTCTTGCTGGAAAATCTCCTTATGAACTCGTCTATGGTTTTGAACCTTCCCTGTCCCATCTCAGAAGTTTTGGTTGTTTATGTTTTCCAAAAATCTTAAACAGTAATGATTAATTTTCTTCAAAGTCTGAAAAATGTGTTTTTTTAGGATATGCAAATTTAAAAAAGGGTTACAAGCTGTTTTCGTGTGATAGCAAAAGTATTATTTTTTCCAGAGATGTACAGTTTTATGAAAAAAAAAATTTCCGTTTAAAATGGCTTGTAACAATCCTGAAATGTCTTTAAAGTCTGTTGTAAATCAGTTAAACTTTTTTGATAGTTATGATAGTGAAAATATGGACAGAGGTGGGGTACCCAATGATGAGGGAAGGGCTACTCAAGGTAGTGACAGTAGGGGAGGTGGTCCTAGTGTGAATATTGAGTCTACTAGTAGTGATAATCATGCCACTACAATTCCAGAAAGTTGTAGTAGGGGAGATGGTCCTAGTAGAGTTGATAGAGCCACTAGTGGTGATAATCATGCCACTGTCATACCTAATGATGAGAATTTAGCTCTTGAGGGTCAAAATAATAATTTTCAAAATGATGAGTTAAGGAGATCTTCTAGACCAAGTGTTTTACCTAAAAGATTTAAAGACTTTGTTATAAATACCAAAGTTAAATATGATATTAATAAAGTTGTTAATTACTCTAATTTGTCTGCTGAAAATTTGTGTTATGTGAGTAGTTTAAATAAAATTGTTGAACCTAGGAGTTATAGTGAAGCTGCTAAAAACAGTAAGTGGGTAGAAGCTATGAATAATGAGATGGAAGCCTTATATAGAAATGAAACATGGGTTATTACTGATCTACCTAAGGATAGAAAACCTATTGGGTGTAGGTGGATATATAAAATTAAATATAAGGCTAATGGTGAAGTTGAGAGGTTTAAAGCTAGATTGGTAGCTAAAGGGTATAGTCAAAGAGAAGGGTTAGATTTTGATGAAACTTTCTCTCCAGTTGTTAAAATGGTTAGTGTAAGGTGTGTTATAAGTTTGGCTGTTGAAAATAATTGGACTTTATACCAATTAGATGTGAATAATGTGTTTTTGTATGGTAGTTTAGATGAAGATGTTTATATGACATTACCTGAAGGTTATTTTTCTGATGATAAAACTAAAGTGTGTAAATTGATTAAGTCTTTGTATGGTCTTAAACAAGCTCCCAGAAAATGGAATGAAAGGCTTGTTGAAGTATTGGTTGAAAATGGTTTTGTTAGAAGTATCAGTGATTACTCTTTATTTGTCAAAAGTAATAATGGTGTTATTTTAATATCACTTGTTTATGTGGATGATATTGTTATTACTGGAAATAATGAAGAGGAAACTAGTAAGTTTAAAGTTTATCTAAATACAAAATTTTTTATTAAAGATTTAGGTAAACTTAAATATTTTTTGGGAATTGAAGTGTTACAAACTGAGTCTGGTGTGTGTTTGTCCCAAAGGAAATATGTGTTAGATTTGTTATCTGAGTTTGGTATGACAGGTTGTAAACCTGTAACCACTCCTATTGAAACAAATATTGTTATAACAGATAAAGATAATGCTAAGGCTGGTGATGAGTTATTAACTGATTTTACCAATTATCAAAAATTAATTGGAAAATTGATTTATTTGACTTTAACTAGGCCGGATATATCTTATGATGTTCACTGTTTGTCTCAGTTTATGCACAGTCCTCTTGAATCACATGTAAAGTTGGCTTTCAGGGTTTTAAGGTATTTAAAATTGTCTCCTGGTAGAGGTATTAACTTTACAAAAGGTGGTGATTTTAGATTGACTGCTTATGTGGATTCTGATTGGGGAAAGTGTTTATCTTCAAGGAAATCTGTTATTGGTTATGCTGTGTATCTTGGTAACTGTTTGGTATCTTGGAAGAGTAAAAAGCAAGATACTGTATCTAGGTCTACAGCTGAAGCTGAGTACAGGGCTATTGGTTCTGTAATTAGTGAAATAATTTGGATTAAGAAGGTTCTTACTGAACTTGAAGTAGAAAATGCAAAACCAGTGACTGTTTATTGTGATAATAAGTCTGCTATATTGATAGCTGCGAATCCAGTGTTTCATGAAAGAACAAAACATTTTGAAGTGGATTTGCAGTTTATTAGAGATAAGTGTCTTCTGGGAGTTGTTACCTTACAGAAAATTGAATCTGCTGTTAATACTGCAGATATCTTTACAAAAGGGCTGCCTTCAAAAAGTCATGCATTTTTCTGTGATAATCTCAGATTGGTTGATATGTTTCACAATGAGTTTAAGAGGGGATGTTGAAAGATTAAGGTAATCTCATTGTGATAATATTTTGTGAGTTGTTGATTGTGCAGGTTAAGTTGGTGAAGTTTGGACTTAAGTTGCAAATTGGTTCTCAGTTACAAGGTAATAAAAGGTAAGTTTATATTGTTTCTTTATTTTGGATATTTTTGTATGTTTTGGTTATTGCAGGGGTGAAAGTGAAAGTTTGAGTGTTGAGTCGGTGATAGCTGTATTTAGTTTAGTTTTTGTATTTTGTTTTTATTAGTTATGTGTGTGAAAGTGTAGGTGAAAAATATCTCTCTGTATTCGTCTTCTTCGTTGAGAATGTTAGGGTTTGTTCTTTGTTCAGTTTCTAGTTTGATTCAAGAGTGCTTGAATCGTTAGGGTTTAGATCGAGTGAGAGTTTTATTTTGTAGTGAGACTTTTGTTTTGTTTTTGGTCTTTTGACCGGTATTTGGTTTAATGGAAAGGAAGTTTTATTGAAGTTCTTGTGTTGTTCTTAAATCAGATCGTGTTATGATTTTCTACAAGTGTAATCACCAGTTCTGGTTACTCGTCGGGTAACGGTTCCTAAATTTTGAGAATCGGAATTGGAACCTCTTAGACCGGTTCATTGATTTTAGGAACCGGAACCGCCAAACCGGTTCTTGGCCTGGAACCGGTGGTTCTAAGACGGTTCCGGTTCCAATTCCGATTATCTTCTTTTTCTACTACACCTAGTAAAACCTATCATTTCCCTATGTCAGTATCAATTATTTAAATATTTAGTATAATATGTTTATATTTCTTTGTATTGTATCTAAATTTATCGTTGCTGTCATGTTATTATATTTAAATCTTATTAGTGGATATTAAATGTTTCTGCATGTCTAATAATTAGTAATAACGCAAATAAAACGAGCACCACGAAAAGACTAATGACTGTTAGAGAAGATAATGGGTTAGAAGAAATCGTTGCAATATATATGTAAAACAAATAATGGTATTTCTTCCTATCATTTCTTTCTATTAGGCCTCTCCCAACCCTTACACATCACTAAACCCATCACTAGCGCCACGTCATCACATCCTTACTGACCCGCTACTGACACGTTCGTGCCAACCCTACACATCACTAACCCATCACTAAAACCATCCTTTCCACATCATCATTTTTAATTAAAATTTTAAAAATAAAAATTATAAATTTTTTGAAAAAAAAAAGTAGTATATTATTCTTATAAAATAAATATATATAAAAAAAATTAAAATTAAAAAAAAAAATGAAAAGAAAACAGAGAATAAAGAGATTTTAAATTAAAAAATGCAAAATGTACAAATTTATATGCACAATGTACAACTCCAAAACTCTCTCTCTCTTCCTTCCCCTTCCTCTCTCCCCCTCTCTTCTTCCTCTGCACCCACGACGGCCATCAACACCCCGTCCTCACTACGACGAATTCTTCACGACGCCCCCCACGACGGCTCGGTGCCAACGCCGTCGTGGGTCGACGGCCCTCGACGCCCTCGCCGACGTGCCCGTTGGCACAGGTCTTAATATTCTTATCCATTTGATAATTGTAAGTGTCAAAATCAAGGATGATATAAAGAAATAAAATTAATTGATGACACATGTTATGTTTAGAAATAAATAGTATCCGTAGGAATAAAAGGTAGAAAAAATATTATTTCTCAGAAAAAAAAATATATAATTGGAAGCGGCACTTAGACAATATTATGCTTCCGAAGAATAACTCCAAAAAAGAAAATAAAAGTTATTAATTAGCCACACGCGGTGATCCATAAGGCCACACGTACGGGCTGTAGTTGAGATATGATCAATACACTTTTATATTCAAGACTTGCACTTATAATCCCACCAACCTCATTCACGTACCGCCATTATTGGTATGACCAAATATGCACTAGATAAACTACATTTTTCTTAATAAAGTATTGAATAATTTAGATTCTTAATCGCAGATATATAAGTTAGCGGTGTTTAAAAAAATGTTAGCACAACAGATGGAGCCAACGTACACGCGTGATGAGAAACCCGAAAAGCTTGTTTATTTTTTGTTTTTCTATTTTAAGTACAAGCTATAAACTAAAAATATTGAACCTGAAAATGAAAGTGATGAACACTGATTCAAGATCATGAAAATATTATTCTACAAATATATGTTGCGTATAATTGATTCAACAAACAAAAAAACGGATGCATAGCACGAAACTAAGATGTACAAAAAAACGTTCATAACTTCGTTTAGTCGGGTAAAAATGTGTGCGGCGATATTATAGTGAGAAGCTAGTGCCCTTAGAAGGCCGAGATCTGGAAAAAATAATTAAAAAATTCGGTGATCTTGAGGGCAACGTGTGGTGGCCGGTCTAGTGGCGACAACACTTGAAAAACGAATGACGAAATCAGAATAGAGCAACAATCACATCTGCGGTGGCGGTGATGAATTTATAGACTGATTTGGGGTTTGTATTTTCAGATTGGAGGTTGAAAAATTCTAGTATAAAATGGTAGTAAAATATAAACACTACAAAATGTTGAAAATGCATCTTAAGTATACAACACAATTCACTAATTGATATTTCTATATCTTAAATATATAGAGATGCAAGATGCATGTATGTAGATTTTCATATAATGCTGAAAAAAATTAGATGCGCTAATTTGATATAGAGACATCAGAAATAGATTCAGACACACAAAAATTGTGATTTTTTTATTTTAATATTTCAATATGTTATTCAACACTTTAACATGGATAAATATGCATTTTAATTTAAATATTCCGTTCATAATGCTTTAAATTCAAAAGTTCAATTGTTTTGTAGCGTGTGTATTTTTAGATTGTTTTGTATATTATTAACACAAGTATTAAGAATTTCTTAGGTGTTAGACACGTATCACTGAAAAAAAGTTCAAACAGAACTAAATGCATCACTTTGAAAAAGATTATGGATCGTTTTATTAAAAAAAGAAGGTAATGCATCACTTTTAAAAAATTAATGCATTACTTTGAAAATTCCAAAGCATCATTTTACGTTGGGCACGTCATATAGCGCGCATTGCTTCTTATACTTATTACGTTAATATAAGTCTATAACCGATGTTGTGTATCAAGCAAATATTTATATGATCGATGTTGTCTCTGGCGTGTAGCTTAGTTAGTAAGGCATGAAAGATACTTACCATATGATCGATGTTGAGTTGGAATTTTAGGTATAACGTATAAGTTATTGTTCTCCTCATTTTGAGGGTAAAAAGTAACAAATCAGCCAACACCATATAACATCTTTAAAAGTGGGTATGGTGGAGCTAGAAATTCGGCATGGATAAATGCATTTCTGTTATTAAACAACTAAGGATAATGTGGTTGGAGTCTTGGAGATGGATACAACTGTAGTCGGCGGTAGTAAGGGGGGTCAAGGTGGGCCATTGACCACCCCCAATTTCTAGGTTTTTAATTTTTTTTTTAAGTATAAATTGTGATATTGGTATAATTGACCACCCAAATCTTAAAAGAAAAAGAGTTTTATGCGTCAGAAATTGGTGACCATCGACCTTCGCTCCTCTTAATACTCTCAATTTCAGTTGTTCAGAAAGTGAATCCTTAAGCCCTTAAGCTCTCGTCATCTTCATCCCATAAATAAGTTAATCATGTATCTTTATTTGCTTTTCTATTTTAATTGGCGCATCATCCAGGGGCGGTAGGACATGGTCTCAATTTTAATATATGTATTATTTTTTCACGTCTTAAAATATAGACAGGGTCGTCCCTAGGCATGGGCGACAAGGGCGGCCGCCCAGGACCCACAAAATTTAGGGGTCCGCTTTCAAAAAAATTAACTCATGTATACATATGTGTAAACTTATTTAAATCAAGGTAAGTCCAACGAAATATTAAAAATCGGCAGACTAAAGGGTCCAATCCGGACATTTAACTTGCGGCGTCACTTTTAATTTGGCGTAGATTTTTTAGTTATTTGAAAAAAATACTTTAGGGGGCCCAATTTTAAAATTTTTACCCATGACCTAAAAATTGGTTGGACCGCCCCTGAATATAAACTTATATTATGCTACATGTTTATAATTTTTAAGTTTTGCCCCCTCTTAATATTTTTCCTGGTACCACCCTGACTGTAGACACAATCAATGGATTGACTTTTAGGAAAAATACAAACAATTTTCTCGTAAAAACAGGAAAACGAAGGGTACAACAAAAGCAAAGAAAGCGTTATGAAAAAATATCGTGGTCAAGTTGATTCAAATGATTTATGGAAGTTAGAACTTGAAGGTTTTCATTATGTCAAACAAACATACCCCATAGATAAAAATCTAAGAGCAAGTTGTTTGAAATTTCCAAGCCAACTTACTATGTGGTTGAATCTTAATCTCACATTTGTATGGGCACATAAAACTACATTTTGTTTTTCTCACGTTTTCCAAAAATAATTATTTTGTTTGTTAAAACAAGATGAATGTAGTCAACAAAGATATTTAAAAAAAAAAAAAACAAGAGAAGGAATTGTAGAACTCCATATAATCCAATTTTAAAATTATATGTCAGAAATTCCATTTTAGTTATTTTTTAACAAACTTTTCAAGTCAAAGTCACATTTTTCATTAAAAAACACATGGTATTGACAAAAAAGAAATCATTTTAAGTGTATTCTTTTTACTTCTTTAGAAATGATTTGAGACACATGAAGATGCGATCATGCATTAGCAACATTATTTTTGATATTTTAATTTTAAACTTTTTAGACGAGAAATTAGCAATTCTGGCTATAATAAACCAAAACTATATTATCTAACATATTCTTCCTGAGCGAAAAAACTATGAAAGCTCAGGCCTAGAGTAAAAAAACAAAAAATAATATATGTGAGGGTTGTTGGTGGTGACAATCTTCAAAAGCAAGTGAAGAGAAGTCATCTTATATTAGTAGCGGAAGAAAAGTCAGACCGAGATCGAGTAACTGGGCCCATAAAAGGGCAAGAGTTGATACACGGGGCCGAAATGTAGCCTTCGACACAAACGTGTGTAATATGCTATATGGCTTCTGTCGAACCATATGGCCAATAATAAGATCAATGTCGAAACAATGGTTCAAATAGCAAACGGGAGTTGTATATCGAAAGAAAGGAGCAAAACCTTAATAAAATGAAGCGGCACTGACACCATCACATATAATGGAGCAACAATTAGTAGTGACAAAGCTTCGTAATAATATAAAAAAACTGAAAACACGACAACATCTAAATCCAAAGAGGTCGGTAGCAAAGAAAGCAATACTGAACACGTGCGGCGACATAAAAACGACAGCATATGGATCAATAGATATATGCGATAACAACATAAAGGCTGTGATAGCAAGCCTTATCGCGTTTTATCTTACGGCACACCTTACATTGCCGCTATGTACTTTTTTATAATGACGGAGTCACGCCTCGCGCCTTAGCACCATAGTAGCGCATTCAGAACCTTGATTCATAACTACATTAGTAGATTACACGGATAATCCTTTAATTTTATAGCAAATTTCACAAATGTTCCTTTAGTTTAAAAAATTACACTGATGATCTTTATTTGTGAAAGTTTTTTCTCCGATTGTCCTTTCGAAAATGACCTTTTATTTTTCACGTTAAGAGACATCACGTTTGATGCACGTGGGGTACTTTGGTCGATTCATCTGTTCCTCCTCATTTACGCTCTTTACATAGATGATCCTTTATGTTTATAATAGATTTTATCAATAATATATAGTTTCAAAATTACACTTATAGTTCATATTCTAAAAGAGTTAATTCTTTACGAAAATCATCGTTTATTTTTCAACTTAAACTGAAATTACGATTTACGTGGGGGTAAGAACTAAGAAGTAAAAAGTTCACCCATTCACTTTAGACGGGGTAAAAACCCTTCTTCCTGTTCGCCGTCGTCCTCCCTCGAGCAGCCTGCCGTCGGAGAGGGAGGACGACAACCACTTGACGGCGTAGCTCAGCCATGGCAGCTCCGGAAGCTCCTCTATGTTACGTCGGCGTCGCCAAGAAATCCGCCGCCTTCCGCCTCATGAAATAAATGGTCAGCTTACTTAATTTCACCTTCACTCGATCTCGAAAATATTAAACTTGTTTATATTTTAATTACTCGAAAACTGTCAAATTGATGGATTGTATTTGAATTTTGTAGGGTTGGGAAGAAGGCGAAGGGCTTGGAAAGGAGAAACAAGGGATTAAAGGTCATGTTAGGGTTAAGAACAAACAAGATACTGTTGGCAAGTTAATTCTTGTTATTGTTAAATGATTGTTCTAGGTTAATATATATTAATCCAACTAATCCTTTATACTTCACCCAAATCCTCTCTATTTTCTTCATCCAAATCCTAATAGGCTTCAAGATGACCGGTTAATAATTTCTGCTTTGACTTTCCATATCTAATGTTGCATAGATGAAACAGCAAATATAATGCACTCATAAAAAACAGTATCACAAACAGAGCATCATAAATTGCATAAAAAACAGTAACAAAACTGCATTAAAATGGCATCAAAACTGCATAAATATAGCTTCCTCGACGAATTTATAAATCCTCCAACCAAACACACAGTTTCATAGGATTTCAATTCCAAATCCATTGAAATCCCTCCAACCAAACACCCCCTTAGTATTTGAGAATTTGTTGTTAGATTTTTAACAAGCTTTGTTACTTGTGACTAAAATGATGGTATCGGTTTGGAGAAACCGAATGCATGGGCATTTGATACAACACAATTTGATGGTATTTTGAAAAAATTGAAAGTGGTAAATTCTTAACTCATTATCACAATTCACAACATTTCTTTTCATTTTCTCACGTCCTTGATTTTTAACAGCAAGCAACAGTTGTTGAAGAAAAAGATGATGATGATGACCTAGACACAGACTCCCCAAAAGTTAAAGAAGAAAATACTAAAGCCACCCGACCCCATGAATTTATAATAAATAATATTTACCTATTTAGTTTAGGGGTGGCAATTTCTGACCCGACACGAAACCCGACCTGAAACCGACACGAAAATAAACAAGTTTGGGTTGAGGTAAAAAATAATTGGGTCAGTCTCGGGTTGAGTTAGCTGACCCGTTTATTAAACAGGCTAGGTTCGGGTCAATGATAATTTATATGGGTCGACCCGTCAACCCGTTTAATTATTAAAATATATTTTAAAACATATATATTTATACTTAATTTATAGTTTACTACTTAAAACGTAATTAATAGTTAGATAAAAATTAAAAATGTTACTTAGGAGTTTGGTGTTTAGTATTTTGTTATGAATTTGTGTAATAATAGCATCATTTTGACATGTTTGACCCGTTTAATTTGTTTGACCTGATAACATGTTTAACTTGTTTTATTAAACGGGTTATATGGGTTAGGTTTGGGTTGAAGTTAAACAGGTTAGGGTTGAGATACCTGACCCGTTTATATAAACAGGTCGGTTTCGGGTTGAACGTCTCTAACCCGCCAACCCGCGAACCCGAACCCGTCAACCCGAACCCGTCAACCCGAACCCGACCTGAATTGCCACCCCTAATTTAGTTAGTTGCATTGGGATTATATGTGTGTTGTGTGTTACTAGATACAAGAGAAGAGAGAAAGGGAAACATGTTCATGCTTACTCTGCACAAGATCTTGAAGGAATCCTTGTATGTTTATTTTCTCATAAATATATTATTATTATTTTATTCATATAATTTTGATACTTTTTGCAGGTGAAAAAGGTTGAGGATAATCCGGCACCCGAGCCTGACCCTTTCTGTTATGAGAATGGAGATTTGGAGTTGGTAGAGGCATCTGTTAATGTGAGGGGTATTTCGGTAAATTGGTGGGGAAATAAATTTGGATTTATACCTGGAGGGTTTCTTAGGTGCTCAATCAAGGAAAAGGAAATCTGAAAATGCTCAAAATTATAATAAAGGGACAATGTTTCATGAAGAAGATCAAGAGAATCTTTACAACCTTGTACAAGTACGTATAACAACCGATTGTATTTAGTTAAAAGTTAGTTAAAAGTAGTAAAAGGTTGGTAAAAAGGATAGGTGGTGATTTTTACACCACATTTAATAATCTATGTACCACAATAATTGCATTATGTATTTGTACAGTATGCAAGAATACTTGTACAGTGTGGTATGGGCATAAAAAAAATGTGGTGCACAAATTAATTCCCAAAAAGGATATGGTGTAGTGATGAAGTTTTCTTGCAGGACAAGGCAACTTCTGGGAAACAAGGGCTCTGAGGATGAAGATTGTCATCCTTCATCACAAAAGAATATTGAATCAAAACTAAAGTTAAAGAAGTTGTGCAAAAAGATTCTTTCTCAAGTAAGTGTGTCATTTCAATAAGTTATATTTTTTTCTTGGGTTGATGATTGGATAATTGTGGCAGGTACCTGAGAAATCATTGAAATTTAAACAGCTCAAACTTCTTGTTGATCAACATTCTTCTTCTGTTTTTTCCAAATTTTCTACAGAAAAGGATGCTCTTTCATTCTTGAGAAACAAGGTAATGTTGTATGCTATTTTATAATTCTAATTATGCGTGTTTTATAATTATTGGGGAACAAAGGATTATATTTATATTGTTTTTTTCAGCTTGAAGGCAGTAAAACGTTTACAGTAGATGGAAAGAAAGTCTGTCTATCATCAAAATGATGACAAATTTTGAATATAGAGTCTGCTTTAGTGGACATGTAATTGTTACTCTAATTATGTAATTGAAATTATGATAAATTTTGCACGTTATTATATATTTTCTAGGTCATGTATTTATCATCAATTTTGACTTCATGAAAGATATATCTGGAAGATTGTATTGTTGGTCTGATTTCTCTTATAGCAATTGCTACCAAAACTTGTTCAATTATGACTAAATATAATGAATCTGCCAGAACTTGTGCTCAAATTATAATTACGATCCTTCGTAAATTCACTTGACTTGCAGCTTATTAATTAAATCATTAGTAATTAAAATCTCCAGAGCATGATGTAAGATCCTACTGATTTTTTTGCTGTTTTAAAAAAAAAAGATCCTACTGATTTTCAAAATCATCCAAACAAATTTTAGGAAATTAAGGACGGCTACTTGGATTCCACAGCTTGGACCTGATGATTTGATTCCAAACATTATTGATAAATTTTGAAATTAATTAGTATATATCATTGATTTCAAAGACCTAAATAGGTGGAAGGATATAGTTGGTGTCTTTGGCATCAATATTATCCATTCCACCTGGCAACTTTCCTGACTCAGCAGGAAATCAACTTAAATTAACATGATTTGAGATCTTAAACTTGTGACTTCTTGAAATGTAAGAGAACTTTCAACCATTAGGCCAAAAGATGATTTGCAAATTAAGAAGAAATACAACTATTTTATTTTTCTTTTTATTTTTTTCTTGTTCAAGATTCATTTAAGTTTGTTGATTGAAACAAAACACTAAGAAGAAATATAAGTGATATCTCATTTTCATTTCAAAATTTGAACATACATTTAAAGAAAGAAAATGAGATGTACACTGTCAAAATTATTTCACTGGAATTAAGATTGTTCGTCTGTTGTTGATTTGGCTCCTGATGTGCCAATGGTATGGAGAAGCCCAATCAACAAGAATAGCTATAAAATGGTCGATTCATGTGGATTATGTTTGATAATGGGAAAACTTGTGAAATATGAAAAATTAGCTAAATATGAGATGGATTGAACATGTTAAAAGTTACATAACATGTATTCAAATGCCTTATAGCGTCTTAAATCATTTTATTATAAGAATCTATGGTATTATATTCGGTAATATAGTTTTTAATCATATTTAATACTTAATAATCACACCAAAAAAAAAAAAAAAAAAAAAAAGCAAAAACGTTTAAGGTGTAACCCACTAAAACAATTAGTATGTGCTCGAAAGGCCTTTACATTATATTCTATGAACACCAGAAAGATCAATAAATGGGGATGTAGCTCAGATGGTAGAGCGCTCGCTTAGCATGTGAGAGGTACGGGGATCGATACCCCGCATCTCCAATTTCTTTTTCATTTTGAATTCTGAACAAAAAGAACAGTGCGCCATATTTATTTGCATTCATCAAGAAACTAATATTATGAACAATATCTTAAAGTAGGACTCAAAATTATGATTGTGATTTAGCTTAATATGGTTTTTTTCTTTCTGATTAATCATTGTGTTGTAGTTTAGGGATGACAACAATTATAAATATGTGAAGAATATGATACATGTTTGCATATATGTATGATGGTGCACCACAAACATTGTGATTACTCTGATTTTGTTAAAAAATCTCAGATGTAATACAATATTGTTTTAAAGAAACATTTGATCTAATAACAAAACAATAGCCATTGCTAAACAAGAATCAAACCCTTGATTTAAAATCAAGTCGAATACCTCTAGCCCAAACGACACACCTTTTGTGATCGTTTCTTTCTTTCGAATCTCGGCCACTACATTTCTCGACTCATCAAGAACCTTACATGATCGGTTCATGTATGATCCCTCAATCATATACAATATATTCTCATCTCGATAAACTCGAGCTAGTGTCTTCACCCTTGAGTGTAAGAAATCAACTTGTTTTCTTGCACGACATATTGGTTTTTGCTTCTTTGATGATATTTCGCCTTCGAACACGAGCCAATTATCGACCATCTTGAGTTTCTGTTAAATACATGTCACAAGTATAAGAAACAAGTGGAAAAGATAAACTAAATATATAAAATATAAGTATAAGTTTATTAACATATATTTTAGATCATGTACAAAGAACAATAACGTGTGAGATGAGTATGAGAGTGATCTTTTAAGAAAAATCATATTCATTCATATTAAATCTTCTTTTTTATCCCCTACTTATAAAATGATATCCATTATCTATCTTTCCTAATCTCATCTTTTAATTCGGACAGAATAATAAGATTTAGTATGAAACAATACTATCATTCCTATGCTATTTCAGTTACGAGTCTCATTTATACAATATTGTCACACTTTGACTTTATAAAGATAGTAGGAAGTGATCATTTGACTATCAGCTAGATCTTAATTGAAGATATTAATAAAGTGAGCTTTCTTGGACGTAAATTATGACAATGAAACACTTTTCCAGAATTTTCGAGAATTAGCTTATAATAAAAAATATTACGGAGTAATATTTAATTTGCATATCAATGGGATGTTATTATAATTAATTAATTAACCTTACCTTGCTACGACAAACAGTAAGAATGGGCTTCCCGGAAGCATCCATGAGAACAAGTTCTTGTCGCCGGCGGCCACCGTAATTATCAACTCTATATACCAAATCACCACCGGAGTTTATAACCGTGAACCCACTACACCCCGCAAACAATGACTTCCTCCACACCGTTAAACTTCTCGGCCCACAACCACCACTATCACCGCCACCGTGGCCGCCATCATCACCACCACCATTCGGTTGTTCTTGATCTTGACATCGCTCTTCATGAACGGTCCCCGACAAAGATTTAAAGAATCGTAACATATTTTTCTTTCTCTCTCTAGATCTCTTTACTTCTCTCTCTAAAGTATGTGAACGATGAAGGAAAACAATCAAGAATTGTGGAGATACTTATGATGTGATATAATGATGGATAAAAGGATGAGGGGCTTAATTGTAATTTTAGTTGCACCGTGTTGTTGTGCAATAGTACCAGGCAAATATATACCTATACGCGTATAATAATATCTAATGGTTTAGTGTGTGCATTGTGCAATTACAATAAACGGATAAAATAAGTGTGTAGTACTATAGTCAACAAGGTTGTCGGTCATATCCCGTTATGGATAAAATAGGACAAAATTGTATAAAATTAAAGAGTATATGTTTTAGTCCTTAAAAAAAAACTATAGTTAACATATAAAATGCAGTCATTTTTAGAGAAATAATTAGATGAAATATTTTAATATTGAAAGTTTTAAAGGTTGTCATTAAAACGTTAAGACATGTATAAGGAATATATACATCTATTTATAATCAACTTCTAAATTTTAAGAATTATTCTCATAAATTAATGTATAATTTTTAATACATTTCATAACAACCTAGTACATAGAGTAAATTATACCAATTGTTCTAATAGATTACACTAAATTTAACAAATACGGAGTAGTTATTTAATTTCAAAAATTAGATTAGTAATCCTTATTTAAGAAAGATAAGAAAGATAAAAAATCTGTTAACTCATCTCATGTAGAATGCACGTGAGGGTGTTTTCGTCCATTTAAAAAAAAATTATTTTTCCTTTTTGCCTTGTATCTTCATGTTGCAGCTCACACAAACAAAATACACACACAATAAAGAGGCAATTGATTCTAGGGTTTTGATTCTATTTTGACCAGTTCTTCAAAGGGAGAGCTAGATAAACAGAGAAGAGATTGGAGATTGGGGGTCGTAAGTCTACCAATATTTAAATCACAAATAACAGAAGCATCACAAACAAGAACCATTACCAACCGCCACTAACAACTGCCACCAAGAACCACCGCCACCAAAATTGATTGGGAACCCTAACATTTGCTTTCTCTAATTCACTATTATCAACAAAGCCCTTTGATTATGGCCCTTATAATACCAAAATCAATTCTTGTGTGATAAATTGGTGGAGTAAAGAATCAATCTGTAAGTAGATGGTCAAAGCCTTGAAGGTGATGGCGGTCCATCTCCGCCTATTGTCTCAATCTCTATACTAAACCACCACCCGAAAACAGGTCGTGCTCGCAATCTCTGTATGTTGTGGAAATGACACGGAAGGAGATCGGGAGAAAGGAGATTGATGTTGTTAATTGTGCAAATTTGGAATGATGTTTTACCATTTTACCCTTGGGGTGAGTTCACATAAATTTTTAACACTGTTTATCTAAAAAGGACCATGGTGGAACATCTTTCTGAAATAAGATAATTTTTTAAATTAAAACACTATTGGTGAAATTCGATATAAATCATAATGACGATTGGTGTAATTTTATCACAACAAATAATAAATTGTTAATTTCATGAGTTTTAAGACAAAATATTATAATGATAAGTATGATAAATTAAAGTAAATAGTTAATAGAGTATGAGTCAAACACTTTTTGAATAAAGTGTTATTAATTATCTTTAAAAATAAAAGTAAAGGTAAAAATAGTCATTTCGATTGCTATATCAAATTAGATATTTAATGGGTATGACCTGACTATTTTGTAGCAGATAAACCAAATTATCAAAATATATTACTTATATTGAGTTATTTTAAAACTACAAAAAATAAAAATATTGCTCATTGTGATACGGGGGAAGCATATTGAAGTTGTCATATTCATAAAAGCTTATTTTCTATCAACCCCATTAATCCGCTCAATATCATATCGTCCAACATCACTTAGACTGTGCGTAATCGTGATCAAACTCAGATTTGGTAATCAACATCATATCAGCGTTAAATCAGTTTTTCTCTCCAGACAAAACACATGACAAACCCAACCCAAACCTTCTAGTGCTGAACAAACGCACGACAAACCTTAAAATTGAGTTTATAATACACATACCACTTACCATGCATAATGTACAAGCCATCAATGAATATCACACAGCGACCGACATCAGTCGCCAGGACAACCGAATGCAATGGGGGGACGTGTCCAACATGTTTCCTGTCAAGGAGAAGACGCATCGGAGAAGATGGGACGAGTGGTGATGGAAGGGGTGCGACGCACCATTACATGTAGTCTTAATGTAGTCTTAACCACAAGGGTGGGCGCGGTTGGTAAGACTTGGGCCTCCTATGTGGGAGGTCCCGGGTTCAAACCCCGTGAAACCCCCCTTGTGGCCACCAGCCTCCGTTGAAACGTGGGTCCCCCTCTGTGCTGAAAATGCTGGGTCTCGTATATCGAGCTCAAGCAGATGTGTGGATATCATTGTTAGGTGATTTGCCGGGGAATGCACCTGTTGCTGGGTCGGGTGTCCGGTCACAATATGTGGCCAGTGTCAGTGGTACACTCCTTTACCATTTTTTTTTTTTTTTTTTTTAATGTAGAGGTAAATCAAAATTAGCTAGCATCCCGTTTATCTCGTGGCCACATAATCTTTTTGATAAGCCTTAAACATAGATTCATCCGAGATACTTTCAAAAGTTATGGTCTATGAAACCAATTAGGCCACACAATGAAAGCAAGTTGTCTAATAATCCGTTACTAAAGATCTGTTTTTAAGACTCGTGTTTCATAACTACATCGTTAATCGGGTTCTTTTTACAAAACTTAAAAAATAACATGTCGAAATGATGCGATAAAATTATTCCAAAAAGACTACGATACCTACCTGTTTTAATTAGTTGCCAACTTTTATCTAGAAAAACCTATCTTCTTTTCTATACAAATTTGTTTTTTAGTGTTAACATGTGTGTTCCTAAACACAAAGAGATGTGTGTCCTATTCAAACATGCAGTCTTTTGATTCCTTCTTCTCTAAAAATATTCCATTCAAACTTTCTCCGATGACGTGTTAATCTTTCCATCTTTCGAATTATTAATATCATCAGTTGTTTATAGTTCAATATGATAACAAATGCATAGCACTTTTCGTAATATGTTTTTAACATAGGAGTTAATCAAGAAAAGGAAAATGTTTTAAACATAGAAGATTTGGGTTGCTAGTAATAGAAAATAGTAGGGGTGTTCAATATTTGGATATAACTGGATTGTCCAATTAGACAATTTGGATTAGATATTTGATTTTTTGGATCGGTTTCTACTTGAACCGAATAAATATGTTGGTTTTTGGATTGTTTCGGTTTCCATTGTAAAAACCGATTGTCCAAACAAACCGAATAGTAATATATTTATTTTTTAAATAATTTTACAACTATTTAATTCATTTATATAATTTTTATAACTTACCAATATCTCATAAGACTAAAAGTCACAAACTTAATTACTTTCTTTCAAAGTTGTTCGACATTTAATCCACGTATATAAATAAAGTCTCAAACTTAATATTATTAACGTTATTTTGCAGTCTTGTACTCATCTTGAATGAGAAACATATTAAGGAGAAACCAAATTGAGAAAACCGGACAACCGAATTGTAATTTGGTTCGGATCGGTTAGTTTTTAAAGTAGTTTGGACGATTTGGTTTCAACTTTTAAAAACAAGACTTTATTTGGTTTCACCTATTTGGTTCGGATACAACCAATGTAACCAAACGAACACTCCTAGAAAATAGGGTGTTTTTGGATGGTTAACTGAAAATCCGCTAATTGATACTACCAGTTCGAAGATTTTGTGCTCTTAGTTTTGCAAGACATATCACAATGTCAATTCTTGTCGGTTTTAATCACGTCGATTAGAGATTCAAAATTATACTTGACGGGTTCTACTATTTAAATACCCTGGTTAAAGTCAACACTAGTAACCTTATGATCAACAACAATAAATTGTACTTCCTCCGTATCAAAATAAGTGACACAAATTGTCTTACACGTTTTTTGAGGTAAAAGATTAAAGTAGAGGTTAAAATAGATTAAAGTACATAGTTAGTGGAGAATGGGTCCCACTTTTCTTGAATAAAGTGATATTAATGAGTTTTAAAAGTAAAAGTAAGGGTATAAGGGTAATTTCACTTAATTAAAGTGGATAGTTAGTGGGTATGGGTCCCACTATTTTTACCAAATAAGGAAAGTTTTCAAAGTGTGTCACTTATTTTGATACACCCCAAAATGGAAAGTG
This sequence comes from Calendula officinalis, assembly GCA_963853835.1. Lineage (NCBI taxonomy): Eukaryota > Viridiplantae > Streptophyta > Magnoliopsida > Asterales > Asteraceae > Calendula > Calendula officinalis. Next base: position 36,892,715 of record OY970830.1, on the reverse strand, counting down.
TGTCACTTATTTTGATACGGAGGAAGTATATGTTCATCCACAATTTTTTTGGGTTCGGGTTTGAGTTTGAGTGATTTTTAAGTTAAATATTTTATCTACTCCGTATTATTTACCTTTATCCATTTATCTTTTAAAATTTAATCTATGAATTAACTTTTTTTTTTATCTTTTTATTAAAAGTTAATTATTATTATCTAATATTATTTTTAACAGAATTTGTAGTGATTACGTTTGTTTTGCCGGAGATATTTCTTCTATTTTCTAAATTTTGACGAATACTTGTCAAGATTTAAATTTCTAGAATGTAACTTATTTATTTATTTATCAACTAGTCAGAAATAATAAAGAATTTAAATAAAAGATTATTAAATATAGGTATTAAAGAAACAAATAATGGAAAGTTATTGAAGAGTTATGAACAAATAAATGGTTAGAAAAGTTTTTAAAAATTCTACATATTTTATTGACAAAAATTCATTTAAATTTTTTTCAAATAGTAATGTTTTGAATAACATCTTAAACTGAAATTTATTTAAAAATTTTTGATTTGTTTGATGATGCAACGAGTGAGGTGTGAATGTGTGATTGTTTGAATAGATTATCGATGGATGTTCATGTGACAATTTTATAAGTGGTAAAATTAGTCAAAGATTTTCATTGGAAACGGATGGTAGATTCCAATCACCATCAAACCATAATTAAAATTTTTAATCCTACCCCCTAATCCGAGGCATATTTCAATGGGAATTAATTATTGCACCACAACATTTTATGCTTATACCAGAGTTTATAACTATTATTGTAGACTGTACAAACAAATAAAACATATATTGTAGTACATAACATAAAATGTGTGGTGTAAACATCACCCCATATTTCAATTACCTTCATGTGGCTTCCCAAAATAGTATCAATATTTTAATTGGTACTTTTTCTTTTACCTTTCTTACGTGGTTAATACTTTTTTTAAATGCCAAGCTTGAAGCTTCTAATATCGAAGGTTTAATTAATAAGATCTTAAAATTTTCATTTAGTTATAGAAGCATCAAATGAGGTTGTTAAATTTTCATTTTAGTGTTACTATCTATGATTATGAGCTAAACTAATAAATAAACAATCAATAATCTTTTTATGATCAACCTATAACACGGGCAGACACAGGTTAGCATACAGTGACACATGTCTCTACTTAATTTTTTTTGTGTACTATAAAATTTTAATATTCTTTTGGTATTAGAAGCCTGTATAGAAGTTAGACTTGTGTTATACTCACTTTTAAGTATAGAAAAAAACCCTAGCCGTCGGCGATTTTTTCCTGCGCTCTTTTTCCGGTGATCGTCGGGGCTTGGGAGGGGGGTTGGGTTCCGTTTTGCCGTCATTGCGATGGGGAGATTCAAGCAACATACTGATTCTGATGGGTGGATTTGGAAGATCGGTAATAAGGAGAGACCGAAAGCTGAAGATATTCGTAAACCGATTATGAATCCGTTCCAAAAATCGACTGAAAAAATTGCGTCTTCTTTTTTCATTACCAATTTTCCATTCCAGTTGGATGAAAACGGGTTGTGGAATTGGGGCATGCAGTTTGGAAAGGTCGTCGACACATACATTGCGAAGAAAACTACAAAGTTCGGTAAACGTTTTGGTTTTATTAGATTCTTGGGTATTTCAAATGTTGAGCAGTTTGCCCGTAAATTGTCAGAACAGTGGATGGGTTCTTACCATGTGTATGTATCGGTGGCTAGATTCAACCGGTTAAAACTGGTCTCTAAAGTAATGACTGATAAGGCACGTACTAGTTCTAAGATTAACCCTAATATGTCTTATGCAAGTGCTCTTGGGGTCTCAAATGGTGAGAAAAGTGTTGAGTCTAAAGTGGAATCATGTGTCATTCCTCAGAGGAAATCTCTTGTTCTTAAAGAGACTGACCTTATATCGATCGAGGATTCGGATGCAGTAGTTCTTGCTAAAGTTAAATTCATTGAAACAATGCCTCAACTTTATGTTATTCTTAATAATGAAGGTTTCAATGATGTGGAGATTCATCACATTGGTGGCTTTTGGGTGTGGATTGGGTTTAAGTCTTCAAAGGCTTGTGCTCGGTTCAAAACTACAGATTTGACGTCAATTTTCTCATCAAGTCAACATGTTACGTCCAATTTTATGATTGATGAGAGGATTAGTTGGTTGGAAGTGGATGGGCTACCACTGTGTGCATGGGATTCTGATGTGTACAAAAAGATTGGTAGTTTGTGGGGTTCGTTTTTGTTCTTTGAAGAACATGATGATAACCCTAGTAGAGGAAAGATGTGTATTAGTATTAAATCGAAGTCTACTATTAATGAGATAATTGATGTTCTGGTGCATGACGTCCCTTATGAGGTGCGTGTGAGAGAGTCGGATCCTTGGAAGGTGGTAATTTCTAAACATGAAGTTATATCTGACTCGGATTGCTCATCTGATGAGTATCAGGAAGATGAGGAATTGGAGGATGGTGAGATTCCTAATTTGAAAGAAGACGATGTTTGTGATAATAATATACTAGAATCAGAGAAGTATGTGAAAATTGATGACAATTCCAACTCGGGTGATGATGCAGATGGTAATTCATTACCGCCTGTGTCGGTGGACGATCAAAGTAATACAAATATACATGTTATTAATCTTAACATGGGGGATACACCGATTGTGGAGCAGGGTGAATCTAACTCAGGTTCGGTGAGTTGCCCTCCCGGATTTGAGAAGTGCACTCGGATAAAAAAGCCAGTGGAGGTGTTATTGTCGACATCCAAATCGTGTGGTTCCTTATTTGGTAGAAAGAAAGTTAAAAATATTGATGTTTCGGTCAATGACAGGATAGGAGATAGTCATGTTAATGATGAAAGTTCTGTCAATTAATGCCTGCGGGATCAGGGATGTTGAGAAGAGAAAGTAGATAAAGAAGTTATGTTATCAACATGGTGTGTCGTTTTTAGGAGTGCAAGAAACAAAGATGTCAAATGTTGATCTTTTTAAAGTTAAGGCGCTTTGTGGTAACTTTCATTTTGACTTTGCTTGTAGTTCATCTCGTGGCCTTTCAGGTGGTATTGTTTCAATTTGGGACACAGCGGTGTTTACAAAAGTGAATATTCATTGCAGTTTGTACTTTGTTATTGTGGAGGGTGTATGGGTGGGGGATTCAGTCAATTCCCATATGATTAATATTTATGCACCTCAAGATGGTGAGGCGAAAAGGCGTCTTTGGGAGGAAATTCAATTATATATGCAAGACAATGAAGGTGATTTTGTTATTTTTGGTGATTTTAATGAAGTACGGGTAGAGTCTGAATGATTTGGTTCCGTTTTTAATGCCCAAGGAGCTTTGGTGTTTAATCAATTTATTGATCATAATTATATAATTGACCTTCCCATTGGTGGAAGAAAATTCACGCGGATGAACAAAAAAGGAACAAAGATGAGTAAGTTGGATAGATTTTTGATTTCGGAAGGTTGTAGTAACCGGAAACCGCAATTGAAAGTGGTGGCTTTGGAACGCAAATTATCCGATCATAGCCCTATAATTCTGTTCTCTGAGGCGTTTGATTATGGTCCCACGCCTTTCCGGTTGCCACATTCGTGGTTTGAGGCTGATAAATTTGATGATATTGTGAAAACGGCATGCTTCGAGTTTGGTAATAAAAGTGGCTCGGCTATTGTTAAGCTTAAAAACAAACTTAAGTTTATTAAAGATAAGTGTAAAGCATGGAGTGTGGATCAACGAGAATTAAATGAAGGCCGTGTTCGTTGGCTTAAGCACCATATTGATGTTATTGATAAAAAAATCGATGATATGGTTGCGTCTCCTGAGGAAATCGATCAACGAAATAGTTGGTTACATGAGTTGAAAGATCTTGATCGTAGAGTTAATATTGATTTATTACAAAAATTAAAGTTAAAATGGGATGTGGATGGAGATGAAAATTCATCTTTTTTCCATGGCATGCTTAAACTTCGTAGAAGATCCCAAATGGTTCAAGGTATCATGGAAGATGGTGAATGGCATACTGATCCACAAACGGTTAAAAATCTGTTTTTGGATTTTTATAAGGAGAAATTTAAAAAAGTTGATGTTTGTTTACCGGATCCCGATCTTTTTCATTTCGAGCAAGTTGATGAAGCTGATAATGTGCTGTTACAAAAATCGTGTACCATGGAGGAATTAAAAGAGGTAGTTTGGAGCTGTGGTAGTGATAAAGCCCCGGGGCCCGATGGCTTGTCTTTTAAATTCATAAAAAAATATTGGGATCTCCTCAAAGAAGACTAGCTAAATTCGGTGGAGGAATTTTTGGTGAAAGGTGTTATTCCTAAAGGTTGCAATGCCTCTTTTGTCACGCTTATTCCAAAAAACTCGAACCCAACTCTTATTAAAGATTTTCGGCCCATTGCGCTAATCGGGGTGCAATATAAAATTTTTGCAAAATTACTTGCTTTGAGGCTTGCAAAGGTGGTGGATAAATTGGTTAGTAAAGAACAAACCGCCTTTATTAAAGGAAGACAAATACTTGATGGTCCTTTAATGATTAGTGAAGTTATGGATTGGCACAAAACCAAAAAGAAGAAACTTCTTCTTTTTAAGGTTGATTTTGAAAAGGCTTATGACTCTTTGAGTTGGGAGTATTTGGATTTTATTCTTTTAAAGATGGGTTTTGGTTGTAGGTGGCGGGGTTGGATTAGAGAATGTGTTTGGATTTTATTCTTTTAAACGGAAGGCGCTAATCGGTACTTGTCAACGGAAGTCCTACGGAGGAATTTGATATGTTTCGGGGCATCCGCCAAGGTGATCCTCTATCGCCTTTTTTGTTTATTTTAGCGATGGAGGGTTTACATGTTATGATCGAGAAGGCGGTAAGTAATAGGCATTTTTATGGAGCTTCGATTGGAAGTGATAAGTTTCGTATTTCTCATTTATTTTATGCGGACGATGTGATGTTTATCGCGGATTGGAACCATGGGAATATTCAAGGGATTGTTGAAATTTTAGAAGAGTTTTATATGCAATCGGGCCTAAAAATCAATTTGGCCAAATCACAATTAATTGGGGTCGGTATTGGGGACGATGAGGTGCAAGCTGCTTGTTTGAATTTTGGTTGTGTAAGAGGCGAAAATGTGTTTGATTATCTTGGTTTAAAAATTGGAGGTAATAAAAGAACGGCAAGAAATTGGGAGGTGATATGTGACCGTATGCGCCAAAAGCTTTCTACTTGGAAGGCTAATATGCTCTCTATTGGTGGTCGATTAACTCTTATTAAATCTGTGCTCGGTAGTTTGGGGATTTATTGGATGTCTCTATTTCGAGCACCGGTTGGTGTTATTAAAAAAATGGAGCAACTTAGAGCCCAATTTCTTTGGGGTGGTAATGAAAAATAAAGAAAATTGAATTGGGTGAAGTGGAATAATTGTTTGGCGTCTAAAGAAAAAGGTGGGTTGGGAATTGCAAGTCTCGACTCCTTGAATCTTGCCCTATTATTGAAGTGGAGATGGCGTTTTTTTAATGAAAAGGAAGCTCTTTGGTGTCGGGTTATTAAAGCAATTCATGGTGAAGATGGAGGTTTTAGAATTGACTTTAATCCGGCTAATAAAAGAGGTTTGTGGAATAATATTATTGGCACCGTTAAATATTTGCATGATAAAAGAATTGTTGATTATAATGCTATAAAGTATAGATTGGGTAATGGTGATTCCATTAATTTTTTGTTGGACCAGTGGATAGGTAATGTACCTTTTTGTCAATTATTTAACCGGTTATTCCGGTTAGAAATGAACTCGTTTTGCAAGGTTAAGGATAGATGGAGAAACGATGGGTGGTGTTTTAATTGGAGACGAAACGTTCGAGATGGTGCGGAAAAGCAACAATTAGATAATCTTATGGCTATTATTAGTGATGCTCGGTGTATTGAAGGAAGGGACAAAGTCTGTTGGAATTTGGGAGATTTGTGTGAGTTCTCGGTTGGTGGTGCAAAACATTTTATTAACGAATCTATGTATCCAGGGACGGGTAGTGCGCTCGTTTGGTGTAAAGCTATCCCGATTAAAGTTAATATTTTTATGTGGCGTGTTTTTTTAGACAGGTTGCCTACGAGGCAAAATCTCTCTAGAAGAGGTATGGAGATTGAATCTTTTATGTGTCCGGTTTGCAAGTTGAAGATGGAGTCGGTGGCCCATGTTCTGTTTGATTGCGAGTTGGCTACGGACGTTTGGAAGGCTATATATCGATGGTGTAGCTTGGACGATTGGCGCTGTATCTCTTTCGACAATTGGTGGCAAAAATGTGATAGCTTATCCAAGGTGAATGATCGGCGCTTAAAAATGCAGGTCATTGGATACACGACTTGTTGGGTAATTTGGAGATATCGCCATTCGGTTGTTTTTGATAGTAATAAAATGCGTAGATCTGATATAGTTGATAGTACTAAGTTATTCTCGTTTTCGTGGTTGACCCATCGGAATCCTAAATGTAAGATTCCATGGGTGACTTGGTTAATTAAACCTTTGTAAGTTTGTTCTTGTTTAGCCTATGGCTAGACTCTCGTTTTAATTTTAGTTGAAGGTCCTCGGGGGGGTGATGGCAATGCCGAAACTTCACCCGGTGCCTTCTTTTGCTGTTCAAAAAAAAAAGACTTGTGTTATAGGTAGTCCAAGGATTTTGTATTGTCCCAAGGGACAAATCCTAGCTATTGGATCAAAATGGTCAAGATCAAATTGTAACGACCCGAAATGTGAATCAAATAAATTATGGAAAAATATGATAAATAAAGATAAATCGTTTAAAAGACGTGGAAATTGGTTTCGTGTCATTTGGACACCGTTTGATATGGTTAAGGACGAAACCGGGTTGGATTAGACAACAAAAAGTTGCAGCCTAGCTGCCTGGGCGAGTTCGTGGCGCGAACTATGGTTCGCGATCGCGAGGTTGAGACAGAGAATTTGGAGTTTTGAGACACGGAGTTCGCGACCAGTTCCCGATCGCGAGGAGTTCCCGACGCGAAAAGTTCGCGGCGCGAACTCCTCCTTCGCGGCGCGAACTTCTGATTCGCGGCGCGAACTTGTGTCTGGCAGTATAAAAATGGGTAAAAGTTAGGGTTTGCTCATTTTCACCCCCAAATGTGGTGCAGCCGATTCTAGAGAGAGAATGGGCGATTTTGGTGTTCTTGAGCTCGAATCTTCACCATCTTGAAGGATCTAAACATCAAAGGTCAAGAAGACCTAAAGATTGGTGATATTTCACAAGTTGGAGAGCAAGGATTCGTGTTGGTAACACGATTTGGAGTTAGCTTGGCTAAGGTGAGTACATGAGACTTTTACTGAGTACATAGCAAATGATTTTTGAAAACTATGATGTTTTGTGAGTCTTCATCAATAAATGTTTTTGATAAAGATATGATTAAAAGGATAAGAGGATGCAAGTAGTATACCATTTAAGTATGTCTAAATAACTAATGATTTTTGAAAAAGATTGTGAAAATGAAAAGTAATTAATAATTCTTTATCAATATGATATTTGACTAAGAGTAATGATTAAGAAAATATGATATTTGGCTTATTAATAATATGTATTAATAAAGCTAATAACAATGATTTTCAAGTACAAAGTATTGATTAGTATATTATACTAACAAAAGTAGTGATTGATTTGTTAGGAGAATAAGTAATAAGTGACTAGAAATAGATTTGCATTCTAGTCAAAGAGAAGGTAAAGTAACATGATTTCGATAAATGATAAATATATTTTATTTAATAAATGACTTGGTAAAGTCAATATTGAATTTGATTAAGAAATGAGAATAATATGATAATTAGAATAGATGTTTGAGTATGTATTATTGGGGCATAGGCCCGTATTTGATGATTTCAATATGTGTTGAAAAATGGATCCGGATCATAGTTAACCCACGCAAGTTGGGGGAGTTAGTGACACCTACTTGGGGAGGTACCACCCTGCGCAAGAGTAACCTGTCGAGAAATAGATAACCCGGAAAACGGGGGAGTTTCAGATAACCCGGAAATCGGGGGAGCAATAGATAACCCGGAAACGGGGGAGTTTACCTAGTTAACCCACATCGGGGGAGTTTGCTTCGGAGATGTCCGTAGCGCATGTGATAAAGTATGTGTAAGCACATGTTAGCTTACAAGTATGTGATTTTGATGAGAGTAAGCTTATGATTAGCGTACTAGTATATATATATGTATGGAAATGATAAGATCACGAGTTAATAAGTAATAAGCGAATAAAGAAAAGTAATGAATATGACTTTTATTATATTTGAGAATGGGTCGAAAACCCATGTATCTCATGAGATTATTTTGTCTCACGTACTACTTTGTTTTTGTGGCTATCTACTCAGGTTCTGGATCGAAGGATTAGAAGGTCCCGTTAGAAGTGGCCTAGTTTTGATCAGCTCGGGAGCTCGTAGGTAGATCCCGTTATCCTATAGTTATGATACTGTTTTGTAACACCGGTTTTAAACTCTGATAAACTTTTAATGGTTTTTGTTAAACCGTATTTTGGGATGTTGGACTTTATAATATTTTTATTTAAAAATATGTTTTAAAAGATGTTTTAAAAATTGAGGTGTTACATAAATCAGAGTGTTTCAAACACATGTGTTTCAAACACATGTGTTTCAAGTCACGACCACCACCGTCGGTCACCACCGTCGTCCGCCGCCGCCATCCGCCGCCGTTCGCTGCTGTCCGCCGTCAGTGGCCGGCGGCGGTGTTGGTGGCTGATAGTGAAGGTGCTGGTGGTAATGAGGGTGGTGGTGGTGGTATTGATGTATTGAAACACATGTGATTCACTAAAACACATGTGTTCCAAAATACAAATGAGCATGTTACTTCGAAGCACATGTTTTTCAAGTCACGAAACACATGTGTTTTCACTAAAAACATTAGTTTCTAAAACACAGGGGAGCATACGAACTACGAAGCACATGTGTTTCAAAAGGTAAAACACATGTGTTTCAAACACATGTGTTTCAAACTCATATGTTTCAAGTCACGAAACATATGTGTTTCACTAAAAACATGAGTTTTTGAAACACAGGGGAGCATACGAACTACGAAGCACATGTGTTTCAAGTCACGACCACCACCGCCGGCGGCCACCGGCTGCCGCCGATCGCCGCCCGCCGCCGATCGCCGTCGCCGGACGCCGCCGGAGGTGGGTGGGGTATTGATGTATTGAAGCACATGTGTTTGTATGGTTTGAATCTTGATCTTGACCTTTGACTTTTTTTTGATCCAATGACTATTAATTGTCCCTTGGGACTAGATAAAATCCTTGGACTACCTTAAACATTCCTCATAGAAGTTAATATTGAATATGTAATTGACCGCTTTCAAAAAATGTCTACATGAAGATGTCTACTTTAAAATGCAAATCGTGGGTGTGGGTTCATTCGAAGAACCAACTCCAGCGCAATCGATAGAAGTTTGGGTTGCCATGTTCACGTTTTTTTTGCTTTTCGAGAGTATTTTGAGATTGTTTAGAGAGTAGAAAGTGTTGTGACTTAACCAAATGTTATGCAACATATATATTTTATTAAGAAGTTTAGGAGGGTAAAATGGTATAAAAAAGTCAAAATATAGGCAAAACCGAGATCCAATGGTAATATTATCGTTTTTTAACGGCTACTCTCGAAAACCGGTTATAACCGGTTACAAAAATCGGTTTCAACGGGAAAAAACCGGTTTCGGGTCCTAATAATCGGTTCCTCTCGTGTTCAACGGTCGAAATGGAAAGCCGGGTACAAACCGGCCGGTTTCAAAATAACCGAATCGATCACTTTCGGTTTCGGGTCCGGTTCGGTTTTGATTTCGGGTATGTGGCGCTAACATGTCTCTACTGACGAGTTTAGAACTCGTCACTGTTGGGACTTGGGAGAGACCTTACTACCACTTAAAAAGGTGTCATTAAAACCAAAAAAGTATCACTAAAGGTAAAAATGTAGAAAATGTCACTAAAAGTAAAAAATAACTAGTAACATTTTGTCAAATGTTATAAGTACATACTAAAAAGTACGAGTACAGAAGCTGTCAGTATAGATCCATATTTAATTATAGGGTAAATTACAGAAATTATCCCTGTGGTATATCCGATTCTGTATTTCTATCCCTAAACTTTTTTTGTCGGTTTTTTTGTCCCTAAAGATTTTTGAATTTCAGTTTTCTGTCCTTCCGTCCAAAATCTTCCGTTAACTGACGTGAAATGCAGAAAACACAAGGGTATTTTCGTCCTTTTCTTTTTTTCTTTTAATTTTTTTTTCATCTTCTTCCCCATTTCTTTGACCTTCTTCCTCAACCTGTATCTTGTTCTTTCATGTTTCTTTTTTTAGTTTTTGCAAACCCAAAAATCAAAACCAGCAAATCAAAGAACCCATTTTACTCCCCTTTCTTCCAACCCAAATCCAAACCTAACTCAAATCAAATCAAAGAAACCCTTTTCCTCCAAACTCATCCCTAATTTCAACCCACCGCTCACCGATTCCCTTTCCCCAAATTCTACACGCATTTCTCTCTCCAAATCTCATAATTCTAATTTCAGATCTTCAAAACCCTAAGAGCATCTCAAATGTGAGGTTGAAAAATAGGTTGATAGTATTTGAATAACCTCTAAAATAATTTTTTATCATTGAAATGGATGACTTTTTTACGAGGTCACTCCAACCACTTGATCTTCCCCAACCACTTGAACATCTTTCAATGTTTGATTATTTTAGTCCCTATATTTAACAATTTTACATTTTAAACTCATGTATATATTTATAGGTGAATCGTTTATTATTTCTATAACTATAATTGATAACTTTATCATATTTCAATAATTTCTATAACTATATATTATAGTAGTTTTGTAAAAGATATTTTATAAAATTGTTAAGTTTTGTAATACTATATAAATTATTAAATTACGTAAGTGAGGGGTATTTATAAAACATTTGATATAGTTAAAGGTAAATTAGCAATTTATAAGAAAAAGTCTTTAGAAAGGTTAACCATTGGAGATGTTTTTAACTAATAGGTTATTAGATGATGTGGCAAAAGTAATAAGTCATTGGAGAGGTTAACCATTGTGAATGCTCTAAGTTTATCTCTTTCCATCCTTCGGTCTGAATTGCTCCAACACATTATCCCCAAATTCCCTAAATTAATCGTTAAAATGGCCATGGCTTACCTCCTTTTGTTTCTTGCAAGTAATGTACTTAATTTGTCAGGTAACTGATTTCATCTTTTTTTTTCTTTCCTTTTTCTTTAATTTCATAAATATTTACTCTTCTTCTGTTTTGTTCGAACCCTTCTATGAATTTTTGTTTTATACGTAATCTTGCCTTATGGGTGTATGATAAAAATGTAATCTTTTTCAAAATTTGGCAGTAGTTCTTACAGTGTTGGTTTTATACGTAATCATCGCCGCCACCATGTCTGGCACCATTGCCGCCACCATCTCCGGCAACATAATTGTGATGTTTGGGGAAGATGGTGTTCTGAAGAATATGAAATTGTAAAAAGAAAAAAGGAAAAAAACTTAAAACAAGGGTAATTTGGGGAAATTGACCAAAATATCGCCAGTTAACGGAGGATTTTGGATGGAAGGATAAAAAACTGAAATGCAAAAATCTTTAAGGACAAAAAAACCGACAAAAAAAAGTTTAGGGATAGAAATACAGAATCAGGTATACCACAGCGACAATTTTTGTAATTTACCCTTAATTATATTAAGAGCATTTAATGTTAGCTTTTTTAAAAGTTTTTTATTATTATATTAAGTATTTTATGATTTTTTATCATTGTAATGCCAACCTTTTTTAAAAACTTATTGAAAAGTCTTTTTTTCTACTAACCATTTAACTAACTTTCAATTTTTATCTTTTTTAGTCCCCTATATTTAATAACTTTTCATTTTTAATCTTAGATATATTATATATAAATTATTTATTAGTTAATAAATAAATTATATAACATTTAATGTCAATTATTATAATATTTTTGTATGAGACATTTAAAAAAATATTATATCTAGTAAGATGTCAAAAAAATTATCAAATTATATATAAGAAGTATTAATAAAATATTTGAGATAGATAAATGTAAATTAGAAATAATGTAAAAGAAAAAGCTTTTAGAAATGTTAATCATTGGAAATGTTATTTATTAAAGGGTTTTTAGTTATTGAAATGTTGATGTGACAAAAATAATAAGTTTTTATGAGGTTAACCATTGGGATGCTCTAAGTGCTTATCCATTGGAAGTTTTTTTATCTTTTATAAATGTCATTTAAAGGAAAGTAATCCTCTAGCAAAAAAATTTTGCTTCAAAAGCATTTTATTTCATAAGTCTTCTTTAAAAGATAAAAAAAAGCTTTATCTTAATATAAGCATTGAGATAAAAGTTTTTCTGAAAGCTTATTTACTAATAGTGAGTGGAAAGTCTATGTGTCACTTTAAATAAGTCTTTACAATGACTTATTCATTGGGATGCTCTAAAAGTGTCCGGAAATATATTTTTTTTTACATTCGTGACACAATTTGTCATTATAAAAGGCCACTAATTATATATAACTGTTGACAAAGATAAGATTAAGGAGTAAGTTATATACTTCCTCCGATTCAAAATAAGTGATACACTTTTCTTTTTCGGGTGATTCAAAATAAGTGATAAACTTTGAAAAGTTTCCTTATTTGGAAAAAAATAGGACACACACCCACTAACTATCTACTTTAACAAAGTGAAATGACCCATTTACCCTTACTTTTACTTTTTAACATCATTAATCTTACTTTATTCAAAATGTGTGGGACCCATTCCCCACTAACCATCCAATTAATCTAATTTAACTATCATCATAATCTTTTACCTCAAAAACCGTGAAACCCCAAGTGTATCGCTTATTTTGAATTGGAGGAAGTATCTAGTTTTTATTTTCTTTTTCTTCCTTTTATGAATTACTAGCCGGGTACCCGCGCAATGCAGCGGCGGGTACCATGTAACAATATATTACGGTGGCGATAATTGTGGTGTGTAATGATGGTGGTTGGTGGGTGAGCATAAAAAATAGGTAAGCGGATTTAGAACCGAAAACTGAAAAAACCGAAAACCCATTTTTTGCGTAGCATATCAAACCTTTTGCGTAGTTCTATGACTTTTTGCGTAGTTCTATGACTTTACGCAAAAAGTTTTCGGTTCCATTTCTCAAAATTAAAGAACGTTACCCCGCTGGGTAACCGGCTCTAGTTATGGTTAATGTGTAATATATATATATATATATATATATATATATATATATATATATTATTTTTTATTATTTTAATAAAAGTACTCCGAGTAACTGCCACTTCCGGTACCAGTTTCTGCCTCGAATTGAATTAGAAAAATGCAAAACCAAAAATACAAAAAAATTAGAAACCAGTAACAAAAATATAAATCATGATTTGTTACTGATTGCACTATAGTGTGAAGGATAATCATTTTTGTTACTGATTGTCATTACTCATTTTTGCTAATCATGACTTGTTAATGATTGATAAATCAATTGTTCCACATTACGGATCTAGATAATTTTGTAGTGCTGTTTTTCCAGAATTTAGTATGCCATCTCAATGTAGTATTCATTATATGGTATCTATAACTATCAATCGTTAAAATTTTACAATTTTTGAGACAACTGGAAATGGGCATTATGAATAACCAGAAATGGGGGAAGGATTTTGAGACGTTTAAGAACTTTTTGTTTCTTTCTCTTTATAACCGAATCATCTAAACCTTGATCTAATACGCTTTCTTTATCGATCTGCAAATCCTCAAAAATAGACCTCATTATATAATCAGACAGAATAGTTAAAGATGAACTCACGCTATCTGTATCATCACCATCCAGCACTGCAACATTTTTAGGCTGCAAACTACATGCAAAACCAAATCACAAACAACATTAAACTTCAACACTTGATGAGGTCTGTATAATCCCCGTTGTCTTTCCCAACCACTGTTTCAATTTTTGAATTACAAGAAGAATATAAATCATTTAGAAAAGTAGTTGTATCAAAATTAATCTGCCAATTAAAATAATCAATGAGACGGAAAATGGGAACAAAACTGATATGAAGGGTACCTGACAGACTGAACCCCATCGGAGAAACATAAACTAGCTTGGGCACAAACTTCTCCAGGTGCTACCTGAAAATAATGACATTAATTTAATTGAAAAAATTATTTAAATGTGACTCTGCCTTCACCTAATCCATCATTTGCTAGCCGAACAAATCGATTAAACCCTAATCTATAAAATTAAAGAACAAACTGATTCTTAAGAAAAACATTGAAAAAAATTTGAAACCACAATAAAAAAATATACCTGGGAGTTTCGTTCGAGTTGTGGAAAAACCCAGAAAAATTGCTACAATTCTAAGAGAACACATAGATATGAATTTGAATTTATTTGTGGTGGAGAAGAAACGATGTTTGTGTCCCGATGAAAACACTGCAGCTGGCGAGTTAAATCGACTGGGGAGATGGGGAGACTGTAGATTAGGGGTAATCGAGAAGGTGAATGAAGTGAAGGAATCGAGGCAGGAATTGAATCGGTAGATAAGGATGCAACTTCGATTTTGCTATCGCCCAATGGACCTAATAAATGACCCTACTAAAATTATGATGCCACCCCGGATTGCCCGCTCCTTTAAGAGTCAAAGGTTTAGCAAGTAAAACTTCGTAGTTCAGCTGGCTTGGTCGTTGTTAAAGAAACTCGTAGGTCTTGTGTTCGAAACTCGTCTCTTACTTTTATTAATTAAGATCCTAGTTTCCAAAATTAACAAGTATTTGACTGATTTTTCAACCGGTTATTTTTGGAAATGTCCTAAATGCATTATAGATAGTAGATTAATTAAAATCCTAGTTTCCAAAATTAGCAAGTATTTGACTGAATTTTCAGCCGGCTATTTTTGAAAATGTCTTAAATACATTATAGATAGTAGAGATATTTGCGGTTAAAAGAGAAACATATCAATCATATTAGTGGTTGATGACGAAACTTTGATTTTTTATGACTTTTAAATAATTTGGGTAAATGATTGATAGAAAACTTTTACAAGTAAACTGTTAATCTGTTGGTCTGTCTTTTAGTAAATTTGTCATTTTGTTTTTGACAGGAGTACAATAAAACAGATTGGACACGTACGCCTTATCTTTTCTTAGAAAAAAATATTATTTTAATACAAAATCGTTATCGTTAAATAAGCAAATCTTTCTTAATATACCGTGTCATGCACGTGCAACAGTTTTCAGGAGAAGTGCAAATAAATAGTTTTTTGGTTTAAAACTATAATACACTCTCTCCGTTACACAAAAAAACTTTTAAATTATCTTTTGTACAAGTTTTTAGGTGATAATTAATGATGTGGTTATTGATAATACTTTTGATTAAAATATAAGGTTAGGTGGGAGAGAGAAAGATAGTTAGTGGATATTAGTGGTGGGTCTTTAATAATAATAATTTTTTATTGCGTAGAGCCCATTAAATGTGAGAAATGATAAGTTTTTTGTAGGACAAAAATTTAGAAACAAATGAAAAGTTTTTTGTGGAACGGAGGGAGTACTTCATATCTTATTTATAAGAATTCATTTTAATTATTTATTAATATAGTAGGTTACGTGCGCAATGAGACGGAAGATAGCTTATGCAACTATATTTTGCGACGAGTAAAGTTGTTTGATTACACATTATTTTAACAATAGTAGGGTACTCACGCTATGAGTCAGTAACGAGATGAATAAGATGGTGGTGGTGAGCGGTATCGTGGTTGTAGTAGATATAACTTAATGTGGGTTAAAAATAATGTATTTGCATCATTCTTGACGGTAAACACCAGTTTGACCTTTAAAGACAACCATGTGCGGAATTAGAAATTTCTGCCAACAGTAGCACTCTTGTCGGGATAAAAAAGCGAAGATCAAGAGAGATGCGCCTCTTGCTGGGATCTCGCTGATCGGGCGATGTCGGTGGGGGACGCCCTTGAGGAGCTCGAGGTAGCATCCCCAATAAAAACAAGGGACTTTATTATAGAAACATTATGTTTGATTATATACAACAATAAGACTTCATGAACTAATTTAATCCTATAAAACAACTATACATTTCATAAAAAGTAAATGTTAAAAACCCTACAAGAAAACTATAAATTTCATAAATATAAATATTAAAAACCGTATAAGATACATAATGATTTTTTTATAGGTTTGGACTATTGTTAAGACTTGATTTTTGTTAATACGGAGTATTATTTTGTATGAAAATATTTATTTTGAAGGTTCCAAGTTTAAGTCTTTGGAACATACAAGAGGAAATTACCGAAATTGTTCATGTGGTCTTGCATTTTCAGTTTTTTTTTGTCCCTAAACTTTTTTTTTGAAATTTTAGTCCCCGTGCTCTTTAAAATTCTGTTTTTCAGTCATTCCGTCCAAATTTGACTGTTAACTAATGGAATACGCCAAAAAAGTGAGGGTAATTTCGTCCTTTTCCTTTTTCCTTTTAAATTTTTTCTTTTCTAGTCTCTTCTTTCTTTTTTTCATCTTATTCCCCAAAAGAAAACCCTAAAAGGTGCGAATAGTGTGTGTTATGTAGTAGTGGTGGGATTCCGGCCAATCTGGCCGGAGAAGCACTCATTTCTTCTCATCTTGCTCGGAATCATCTTCTACACATGTATATGAAAGGCAGAAGGTTGAATCGTGGCCGGAAGCCACTAGAAATGTTCGTTTCTTCTTGGCTGGAAAAATAAAATCGGGGGGCGGCGCAAGTTGC
Organism: Calendula officinalis; assembly: GCA_963853835.1. Lineage (NCBI taxonomy): Eukaryota > Viridiplantae > Streptophyta > Magnoliopsida > Asterales > Asteraceae > Calendula > Calendula officinalis. The sequence continues at coordinate 36,875,884 of OY970830.1, read as the reverse complement.
CGGCGTTTCCAGCTCGTCGGACCACAGGCATTCAACTCGGAATGTCCAGATTAGTGGGGATCTACCTTCGATTCAACAAAATTGATCATCTGAGTCGCCGGGTCTGAAAAGCGCGATTCCGGCTGTATCTTCGTCTCCGGCCGCTAACTCTCTTGCATACCAAATTGGTTCACCGGAATACATCCAGAGGCTGCGGGAGCTTGAAGAAAGGTTGGGGTATACCCCCATTGCCCGCAACATTCCGAAGTCGGAAACCCCCAACTCCGAAGGTACTCAGAAGGTCGTGTTGCAACCCTCTGATCTGGTGCAATTACTTTACTAATTTTATGTAATACAAAAGGTGGATCGAGAGTTGAATCGAACTTTTACATGAAGATGTGAATGTAGAATAAGAGATCTAGGGTTTAGTTTATTTTAATCAGTAGAAATTGGAACCCTAGGAAGAATAGAATCCTGATGTTGGAGTGAGATTAATTAAAAGGGTTTAATCAAGCGAGGTATTTTAGTCATGGTGATGTTCTAAAGAAGTTTGAAGCATTCTTGCTGGAGATGATGAAGTTGTGGTACAATTCTAAAGCTTGAGGTACAATTAAATGGTGGAAAATGACAAAATAACCTCGTATGCTTGGCGAGTGGGGTTAGTTAACAGTCAAATTTGTACGGAATAACTGAAAAACAGAATTTTAAAGAGGACGAAGACAAAAATCTCGAAAAAAAAGTTTACGGATAAAAAAACTGAAAATACAAGACCACATAGACAATTTCAGTAATTTACTCAACATACAAAATATACTTTACTCATTAACGAAGACAAAAATATCGAAAAAAAAATTTACGGACAAAAAAACTGAAAATACAAGACCACATAGACAATTTCAGTAAATTACTCAACATACAAAGTAAACTTTACTCATTAACGGATGAGAATCTTCTCGAAACTCCCTAAGCTCATCAATAGACTTATGCCTCCAAATTCCTTTGTGGTGATTCATCGGACGCCGCCTCAGCATCAATAATTGACTCGAGTATTGGCTTAATCAACTTGAGTTCTTCAATCTTGAAGTAGTACTTTTCAACAATTTCAAAACATTTGTATTTTAGGGGATGACAGATGAAGAAAAATGGAAATGTTTTTGAGAAACACTTTTAATGGTGATATCTTTATCGCACCTGTGTGAATGAGTAACTAAATATTCTTTAAACACGGTTATATTGATAATTAATATGAAATGAAAGGTCATTAAACTGTTAACCAGATTGAAAGTATACAAAACCACTAACCTTAATTTGCAAAATCGCGATCTGTAAATAGATAGGTAAACAATGAAATTAGCCATCAATCTGTACATACCTCGAGTAGATCAAATCGTGTTAGCGCTTATGATTTCAGTCCACAAAATTCAACTCTAAATGAAATTCAAGGTGTTAATGCTTGAATTCGAGTATCAGACTGCACAAACACGCCTTGAATAACGGAACTTTCAATAAAAGTTTTTTACTTGACCAAAACTTCAATTCAAAACGCATAGTTACACCTATTTAATTAGTCCAACGGTGATTGAAGAACAATACAAAAATGAAACCCTAGAAACATTAAATTGAAGCTCCTTTAAGTATTTGGATCGAACGAGCTAATCGAGTTAAACGAGCTGAGCGAGCCTAGTTTATATAAGTATTTGTGTTCTTTACAGGGTGGATCTAGTATGGTGCACGGGGTTGCCAGTGCAAACCCTGGAATTTATCTGAATAATGTTAAAATAGTGTTATATTTAAAAAATAAAAAATTATTAGTATAGGTGACACCCCATGAGAAAAAAATGTACAATCTGGGACACCCCTCGATTTTTATCATGGGTCCGCCACTGGTTCTTTAGCTTGAAATATATGTTGGTAATGAGATTTGAATTTAAGATTTCATAAACAAGCTATTCAAGTTCGTAAATTAGTTCATATAAATATATTAAATAATAAATGAGTATCTAGTCCGGGCTCAAACAATATATAAATATTTGAGCTCGAGCTCAATACATTTTTAAAAAGTTAATCGAGCTCTCGAGCTCTCGAGCTCGCACGATACGAGTAATTATTAAACAAATCGACCCCAAATTACATAATATTCAGCTCGACTCAGATCATTAACACTCTTAAATACAACCATAATTTCAACCACACTAAGCATTTTTTTAAAAAGCAGAAATTTATTGCAAACTAATATAAAACCATATAAGAATGAAGACATTGAAAAACACACACAAAGAACCAAGCCTATAAGACGGGTGCCAACGACATTAAAGTGACGCCGTCGGTTGGAAGAATCTTTGGACTCACCGTTGGCACCGTTCGTTCTTTGGAGCCGCTGGTTGGATGCCACCGCTTTGGAGACGGGAGGGAAGGTAAGCGTGAGTTGGTGGGTGGGGCCCAATGGAGTATTTTGTGTGTTTGTATTTTGTAATTGTGGGTCCCAAAAAATTGAAGGGAAGAGGTATTGTTAGCATGGGTACGTCAGTTTAGTGTCGATTGGAGGGTGAGCTGACGTAGCGCTGATTTGGCCACAACTGATCGCGTCAGTTTCCACCACTGTTGGGAGCGGTCTAAGGTTAGTAATTTGTATCACCAATATGATTTAAGTGTAATGTGATAAATTTGTTAACTAAATGTAATCTTAATAAATATAGAACAAGTAAGGGTGGTGCGGACTGCGGAGTGTATACTAGCTTGATATTATATTATTATTATTATGGTTATGATTAAAATATACTAACTCAAACAGGGTCTGAGGGCAGCGCCCCTGATAACGGGGTCTAAGGTCAAGAGCCTGGCTGGGGCAGAAAATCTGAATTTAAGAATCAAACCCGGATTTTTGACCAGAAGGATCTGACCCGAACCCGACCTGGTGTTTGGCGGTTTTAATAAGTTTGAAAATTGCCTCAGGGCATCTAGTGGTTTTTTCGCAAGTTTTAAGGAGTAGTGGATGTCACCATTTTTATCATCTTCTCATTGTACGAAAATTATAACAAAAATCATTCTCTGGTTCAGAACCCTGATTTTATGCGACTGAAAATTTCGAGAGTACAATCGAAATATTATAATCTGAAAGTGATCATACACGAAGTTTTCCAAGTAATAGAAATCAATACGAAGATCTTACACATAACTGCATAGTGCATACCATACATCGAAAGGAAATCGGGCCGAAGCGAACAAAACGAAATGAAACAGATATTGGCCATAAAAAGCAGCCAGAAACGAGGTGCAACAGGAGCAATGAGAGCCGGAAAAAAAAAGAGAAGAATATGTACTTTCTCAGGTTTTCTACTCAGCATTTACAAATAATGGAAAATACGAAATTGACATCATTAATGTCAATATACAGATTTCAGTTGTAGCTGAATTGAACGACACATCAGCACACGTTGTGTGTGTGTGTGTGTTTTTTTTTTTTACGGGCAAGTTAGTAAGTTAATGTATCGACATATGCAGTGACATATATTCAAGCGGATAGTATGCTCTCAGCAGGTCTTGAACCTAAGACCTTTTGAAAGCAAATCTTAAAGGCAACTTTTGATGGTCAATTAACGTTAGTAACAGTCTTCTTTTTATAAATAATCTAAATGTTATTAAAATGAATACGAACGAGGATTAAATAATAAACACTTTTCAACCAAAATATCATCACCAGTAAACACCGACCGATGATCTTGTCACCATCTAGAGACCTCTCTTGGTAGATACAGTCTCTGCCAATTAGGTTACGGTCATGTAGTTTTAGTAGGTGAAGTTATTTATTTTTATATTGATCTTTTAGTTTAAAATTATATGAATTGCTAGTCAGTAAAAATGACAGAATATTTAATTAAGTACAGTTTTTACGTAATGATTTAAATAATAAGCATTTTTAATTAACACTAGTACAGAAAAGGTTTGAAGGTGCGCGCCCAAAAACATTTATACTGCGGTGGCCGCAGTAACAAATGATATTCGCACAATAAGATGAACAGCCGCCCCAACAAACAGATTAGTTGGAGCGGTCCCTTAGAAACCGCTGTAAAATAAACATTTGTTGGGGCGGTTGTTCTAGCACCGCCGTAACATAACTTTTTGATAGGGCGGTTGACGAAACCCCGCACCTATATTATAACTATTAGTGCGGACATATGAACCCCGCAGTAACAAAACCATTTGGTGGTGCGGACTTCGCATCTTCATCTAAACTATTTTATTCAGAAAATAAAGTCCTTCAATTCACAAACGTTGTTCAAGTTATATATAGTAATTAAACATTTTCAATCTTGTGTGCAAGTAACTAAACGTTTGCATTAAATAGTAATTAATGCCGGTTCAATACGAATTAAGAAGAAATAAAACGTTTTCATTCCCATGTATGATCAGTTACAACCTAACGACAAACAATACCAAACCAAATCTAACATACATGGCAATCAAAGAAAAGAAACAGTGAACGTAAGCCCATTACCATTGTTTTTTTCCACAACATCAAGGGTGAACTTCACATTTTGGTTCCTTTGGATGCCATTCCTCCTTCTGAACTCAACAAAATCACCACATATAGTCATATGGTCCATAAAACCAACACTCCTTCTTCGATTACCGTGGATTTTCAAATCATAAATCCTAATGAATGGGACATCAGGATTTTCTAGAAAAACAAGAGGAGACTCATTCCAAAGGCGGTGATCCCGGATAAATTTTGCTTGAATAGTCTGAAATAAAAATAAATTAATTACTTTATACAATTAAATATACTTATTAACAAGATACATACAATTCTTTTTTTCATGGAGGAACGCCATTCTATAACGAAGAAATCGGGTGGGACTTCATCATGTGGAACTGCATGTGGGACTTCTTCATACGCGTAATATACAAATTCATGTGGAACTTCATCGTGTGGGACATCATCATCGTGTGGGACATCATCATCGTGTGGAACTTCCTGTGGTAATTCTTGATCAACACTAAAATCACTCATGTTGTAAAAGCACGTATCTAAAACCAATGCTAACTGCATGCGTTATCTAAAACCAATTGTCATTTTGATAACTGCTGCAGCATCATCAAGATTCACTTACGTACACGAACTATATTTGTTCTAGTTGGCATGTGAATCTTGATGATGCCCCAACAGTTAGCAATGACATTTAACATCTTCATATTTGGAAAAGTATACTTGAGAAATGGTAATTACAATCAAATTTATATAGCGGAAAATTAATTACGATTGTAACTTTTTTCAACCAAAACAATCATAACGTATATTGGAGAATCTCAAGGTCGCAGTCTAATCTAGCTACTGCATGGATAAACATCTATTTTTTGGTGTGGTTTATCTATTTTTTGGAGCGGTTATCTAGGGATTTAATTCAATATCAACTACAAACTAACTAATATTTATTCCATGCATTACGCGCCAAATTTATTACACGACATTTCGTTTCCTCATTTAGTTATTATATAAAGAGATTAACCATGAGTTATAATCAATTACTATATCTCCCACCGTGATAAGAAATCACTTACTTTTGATCACGATGAGTTCATCAAATCAAGAAACGCATGTTATTGTGTCCAGTGACGATGAGATTGACGATTTTCAAAGTGATGATCCACTATTAGTGAGTCATTACTTCGCAGTTAAATAGAAGGAAGAAATAACAAACACAATTGTATGTAGAAATTTTGATTTTTTCTTGTATATTATTGATAACAAAATATTATATAACAAAATTGCATGTTAATCTTGATGAAATTTTAATTTGTTGATCTTTTCAGACAGTACCGGCAAAGCTCGTGAAGGATCACGATCTTTACCGTTATAAAAAATGTTGCTTGGATAATGGAGATCGATTTTATAAACGCTTTGACATGACGAACCTTGGTGATCGATACAGGGCCATAGTGGAAAAACCTTTAGAACCTATGACCATTCATGGGGATTTTGTGGATTTCAAGCAGAGTTTGGGAATAAGAAACAACCAATGGGTTTGTTTCACGATTGATCTGGAGAAGAAGAACGGTCGTCTAGGGTTGTGGTTCAACGTGCGTCTGTTTTAAGTGTTGGTTTTCATTGTTTTCTAATATTTCTTGTCTGTAATCGTCGTGTTAATTTCCTTTTAACTGGAATGAAATATTTGGTTTCTCTTTAATTTGTTTATTTTCATGAACATATATATGCATGGCCTGTTTCAACAAATTAATTATATTCATGCCATTTTATTTCATTTTCTTTTCAGTTTAATTAATTAATTGGCAAACAAAACACAAATTTCATAAAAATACAACGATGCATTTTCTCGAGTTTCAGGAAGATGACGATTGAGTTTGACGGAACAGTAGAGGTCAGAACAATGAGGACACGACTTGATGCATTTTCTCAAGTTGAAAATATTAAAGTTGTGTTGGGTAAGAGATTTCGTATTGATAATGATGCCATATGGAAAAAAAAGTCAATCTTTTTTCAATTGCCTTACTGGAGACATTTAGATGTTAGACATTGCCTAGATGTTATGCACATTGAAAAAAACGTATGCGAGAGCTTGATAGGCTTATTATTGGATATTAAGTATAAAACTAAAGATGGAGTTAAGGTTCGTAATGACATGGTCGAGATGGGAATACGTAAAGATCTTGCTCCCGAACAACGCGACAATCGTACTTATCTGCCACCTGCATGTTATAATACATCGAAGGAAGAAAAAAGAAAGTTTTGTCAATGTTTGCATGATATTAAGGCTCCATCAACTTATTCAGCAAACATTAAAAGATTTGTGTCGATGAAAGACTATAAATTGCTTGGGATGAAGTCTCATGATTGTCATGTTTTGATGACACATATGATTCCTATCGCAATTCGTGGAATTTTACAAGTTGATATCCGTCATACAATCACAAAACTTTGTTTTTTTTAATAAGATTCACTCAAAAGTTATTAATGTGGAAGATCTAGGCAAATGGGAGAAAGACATTTATGTTATCCTTTGTGAATTAGAGATGCACTTCCCACCTTCATTTTTTGATGTAATGGTTCACTAGTCTCTCATATCGTACAAGAGATTAAGGCTTGTGGTCCTGTATTTCTACGATACATGTACCCTTTTGAAAGATACATGGGTATAATAAAAGGTTATGTAAGAAATCGTAATAGACCTGAGGGCAGTATTATTGAAGGATATACTTCTGAAGAAGTGGTCGAGTTCTGTCAAGGTATTCTAAGATATTATAGTATAAACATATTAATATATTATATAATATATGTATAAACATATTATAGTTGACTAATTGTTACGTTACACATATTTTTGGGTCACGTGCAGGATATATGGAAGGTGTTGAAAGTGTTGGCGTTCCAAAAACTCGTCATTCGGGTCGACTTGACGGAAAGGGAGGAGTTGGTTTCAAAATAAAAATTCCACCTCGTGAAGAATTACAACTTGCTCATTTAGTAGTATTAAAACACATGACATGCCTTACTCCATTTCTTGATGAACATATGGATATGTTAAAGTCGACCTTCCCCGATAAAGATGAAATGTGGTATATATAGAATCAGAACAAGGAATTAGCAAGGTGGTTGAGAGAGAGGGTAACAAGGGACGACGTTGAATACAGTACGGAGATTGGGAGTAGGAGCAGATGTTAGAGTAAAATCTTACCAAGGATACAACATTAAACGCTATACATTTTACACCATCGATCAAGATAGAAAAAGTACAATGCAGAACAGTGGAGTCACAATGATAGCATCAACGACCGAATTCGATAGACGTGATCATGATACATTGATAAGAATAGCAAAAGATTCTTATTACGGTGTGATACAAGAAATATGGGAATTGAAGTATGGTGATTTCATAATTTCAGTATTCAAGTGTAAATGGGTGAATAACCGTGGTGTTCTAGTTGATGAATATGGTTTCACACTTGTGGACCTTGAAACTAATGGATATAAATCCGAACCATTCGTTCTCGCAAAACATGTTTCACAAGTTTTTTTCGTTCAAGATCCGAGCAAAGCAAAATACCACATTGTTTTACAGGTTAAAAGACGCTTTCTCGGGGTTGATGATGTTGTAGACGAAGAAGAATACGATTACTTTGATGACCTACCACCAATTTCCGTTGGTATCGATCCCGGTAATTTTGAAGACATGAATAGAGCGACATATGTTAGAAATGATTTAGAAGGAACATATGTTTAATACATTTATTGTCTAACTTAAGATATAATTTTATAATATTGTTTATGAGTTATATTTTTTATCACACGTATCATTGTCTTGTAACACAATGATGTTTATTGTAATGCACATTTTATTCAGTGCTAAAAAAGAAACTGAAAATAATCCGCCAAAATCATATTAATTATTTGAAAATTTTCAACCCAACCGCTCCAACAAAAAGAACCAAAACCGCCTTATCTAAACGAAACCGCTCCAACAAAAAACAATTACCCGCCCTATTAAAAGAAACCGCACCAACAAATCACAAAAACCGCCCTAACTAATATGCACCGCTCTAACTAATCGGCACCGCACCTCAGTAGAAACCCGCTAAATGAAATATTTTATTCGAATCTATTCATCTCCCAGGAAACTTCTCCAAACCACGAATCCTTAATCACTTTCTTCACGAAACCCTTGCTGCATCTTCATCGGCGATTTTTTTGTCCTCTGCTAAACTCTTTGAAAATCTCATATTATCCCGTCTTTGGTTCATAGTTTACACAGCCCGACCTTCGAACAAGGTAAATTTCATACATTTCTGTTGTAATAGCTCATAGTTTACTCAATCCTTTACATTTCATTATTTTCTGTTGCATTGTAGTTTAGAAATGGAAGAACAACCGAACCGTAGAAGACGCAGAGGGGAACGTGGTGCTGCATCGTTTTCCAAGAAGTACCCCGAATAGGTATTTAAAGTTGAGTTTGATGAGAACAACATCCCGCAGAATAGCAAGTTGATGTCGTGGTAGGGATGGAGGTTTGCCATAGAGTTAACATTATAACGCCTATGTCTAAATTTAGAAAAGATTTTTTTTAAAGAACTGTGGTTGGAAGCCAAGGTACGGAATGAATTTAGTTGTGTTGTTCGTAAATTTTAGTTATTTTATTACAAATATTATATGCATTTCTGTTGTATCGAGTTGTAGAGGATGTGGAACATCGAAAACGATAATGCAGAAGAATTTATGCGGAAGAAAGCAATGAAACTTGGAACAAATTTTAGGTCTAGACTAGCAAAAGATTAAGTTCTTACACAACAGAATTCTTGTGGAAAGTATTCATTTATTGAGCCAGAGGATTGGGATGCATTTGTTTTACAGAAAACCACCCCAGAATTTATGGTAGGTTTGCACTTATTTACCTTGAGTTTGATATACATGTTATGATTAACAATTTACTAATTTGTGAAGCAAAAAAGGGAGAAAGCACAAGCAAGCAATTCTAAGAGGAAATCTATAACCCGCTTGGGTCGAAGCGGCTGGGGCGGTTTAAAAAAAGAAAGAAATGACCGTTTGGGCTCAACTTTTAGAAAAACACAATTTTCTTGGTGAGATTCAAAATGATCGTTCAAGGCGATTTTTGATGGGTTGTTCCATAAAGGATAAAGAAGGAAAGCCTGTACTTCCAAAGGAAGCGATTGTTGCTTTCGGACGTTTGGTAAACTAAATATTAATTTAATTGAGGAATTATATCTTATTGGTAACAAATATTGTTTGTAGCTTGAGGAGGAGAAAAAGATGATCAAGGATGAGACTTATTTTGAGAATAAAGAAGATCCTTTAATTCGGGTTTTTGGACGTGAGCACGGGGGACGATCCCGTACGGTATCCGAGATAATTGGATATACTAAGGTTAACGGAGGTTTAATAAGAAATGTGGACCCCGTACAAAGGCTTACAAGCTCAGTCAACCATGCATCATCATGTGGGTCTCGTGGAACGGCTACCCACTATCCACCAATTGAGGTAATGGTAATGATCGTACTATTTATTGTTTTACCTTATAATTTTATCTGGTTTGCAGGGCATCACACCATGTGAGATACAAATTAGGGTGGCTGATAGTGATTTTGTCACAGTTGGTTCGACAACTGCATGGCCAGCTTCCGAACAAGACAAGGAAGGTTTTTCCAGAGTCCAAGTAGAGGTGGTCGTTACATCATTCTTGGATTTGCCCGTTCATCCTTTAACAAGAACAGATTCAATTGATACGGTCGATAAGGCTTATTTTAATTTTGTACAGTGGCCACGATATGCATTAAAGGTATATTTTAGTATTAGATTATAATATATATTTTTGTATGTTTTTAACAAGAATAAATGTTTTATCTTATACCGGGTAACCAACATGTTGTTGAAAACCAACATGTTGAAAACCCATATATCCCTGAAATGGCCTCGAGAGAATCCTCTCCGCTGATGGACTCGACGAATTCATATCATCCGAATTGTGATTTTTTTGAGGAAAATCTTCCCGACCAAAATTTAGTTGATCCTCCCCCTGGATCTTTTACACATATGGTTAGTCTTCTAAACTTTTACACATAATGATTTTTAATTACTAATGTTTTTACCATGGCTCTGTTTTTAGCTAACAGCTATGGGAGGGCCACTTTTATTCCCAGCCGACAATGCAGCCCCAACCACACACATCCCGGTCACTGCAACCGTCACTGCAGCCCCAACCGTTAATGATCCGGTCAATGCAGCCCGAACCATTAATGATCCGGTCAATGCAGCCCGAACCATTAATGATCCGGTCACTGCAGCCGTCAGTGCAGCCTCAACGAGTAAAGTAGCAGAAGATCCCATTCCGGATTTTGTTGAGCCTGGAGATGTGGAGATGATAGCAGAAGAAGATGATCCCATTCCAGATTTTGTTGATCCTGAAGATACCGAGATGATGGCTAAAGTAGCAGAAGAATATCCCGCTTTTCACGAAATGATCCAGAGATTCCTCAAAAAAAGAACTTATGTTCAGTTTTCTTCACCTCAAACTATGTATCCAGAGATTTATATAGAAGCCCTCACGATACCTGAGCTTTGCAACGTAGCATGTTTGGGTGAAGCTGACGCCTGCATGTTACATATTGCTTCAATGTAAGTTGATATTATTTGTTTAATACTTTGGATATAATTTAATTTACTAACCATTTCTGTGCTAATATTTTTAAGGTATTTCTATGATAATCCGGCTAATTATGAATGCGATTTTTTAAATCCTCGGTTAATTGGTGAGTCCGAATGTCAAAAGCCCGAAATGAAGAGACATATCACAGAAGTTTTCAGGCATCAACAACACCGAACATACATTCTTGCACCTTATATACAAAAGTAATTTTTAATATTCAATTATAAATCTCTACAATATTAACTGTATTTTTAAGTCTTTGTGTATATTTGCAGTCGTCACTGGGTCCTCTTTATCATTTGTCCTAAAACCAATGAAATCTACATTATCGATTCTTTGCCCCGACCTGTTAAAAAAGATTACTACCGGTTCGTTAGAGTAATCGAACAAATGTTCCCTCGTAGATTTCAGTGGAAAGCTGCAAAGGTATGTATTCAATTACCACTATTGATAAACTTAGTTTTAAAATAATTAATTGTATATTAATTACAATGCAACAAACAAAAGGGGAGTTTGGAATGTGGTTATATTGTGATTCAGCATATTCAGGATTTTGTCGAGTATATTCATCATAATGTTTCTGATTTCGTAAGTACTGTTTATTAATATAGTTCTATTATAATTTTTGCAATGGTAACAAACTGACTAATTATCTGTATTTTTAGATTTGGTGAGAGGATAAAGTTGAAACAAAATAAGAAATTGAGGGACAAATGGCAAAGTTGATTCCAAGATTATTTAATTGGCGTAAGGTTAGATCATGATTTGAAATTGCAAATTAACTCAAACACTTTGTAAAGTTTTGGCTGTAAATTTTTTGGGCTACTTTTATACAGTGAGAATGTCAAAGATGACTCTCACAAACAAAACAGTTTTATTCCAGTTTTATGTCAGTTTTTGGGTATATTGTGTTGTTATATATATATATATATATATATATATATATATATATATATATATATATATATATATATATATATATATATATATATATATATATATATATATATATATATATATATACTAGCTTCATAGCCCGCCCGGATGTACGGGCATGCTTCGAGAAATAAAAAAAGGAATATACCAATAAAAAATACTTGAGAAATAAATATAGTAATCTATTATTGAAATGAAGTTAAGCGCGTTTTGATACATATCACACATAATACACATAATTTATGATCAATGGTGAAAGCATTTTCAAGCTTGAGATCTGGACATATCCATTAATGACTTGGAGCATATTTTCACAAGAGATTGGAAAATATAAAAAAAATGCCAAATTTAGTAGAAATATATAAGATATATAAAAATTTTTGTTAAGAATATACAAGATTTATATATTAAAAGCAGAAAATGATTTTTATTAAAATCAAATAGCATGTAAATAGTTAATGGTACCTTGTGCTAAGAAATCATTTTGTACGTCACCATCATAGTTTTTGCATGTCGATACATAACTACCATCACTCTTGAGAGCATAATAACCATATTATCAATAAGACGGTGCCTACAATAAATTTTACAATTTTAAAAATGTCATGTTAACTAATTATATTTAAAAATATGCATAAATTCTTAATAACCGCTTAGACCCATTAAAAGGACCCATTTTGACCCATATTAAAAAGTGGCTGTTTTGACCCACATTAAAATGTAAATATTTTGACCCAAAGGCGCACATTATAAAGTACCCATTTTGACCCTACTAAATTTCCCTAGGTTGACCAACATTAAAGTAGCCAGTTTGAACCACATTAGAAAGCACGCACTTTGACCCGACCCGTTTTGACCAATTACTTAAAGGGTCTTACCCACCATTTTGCACCTATAAGATACAAAATTGATCTTACCACAACATCATCAACATATTTGTACACATCATCAATAAGTGACAGCAAGCGGGTCAAACGGCTTCGGGTCAAAATTATAGTTTTCTAAATCGATTTGTGAGGTTGTATGGATTGAAAATACCACCTTTTTTTTGTGCATCTCGGGTGACTTTTTGACATGTTTGAGAGAAAGAAAAAAACCCCAATTCAATCCATTTATAAGTACATGGGTTAAAATCGACCCTTATAGTTTAAATATAAAAACGAAGTTTAAAAAATTAGACTAAAATTAACGGGTTTTAAAACGTCATTTCTTGCTATTAGTCTCAAGATTGATGCCAATGAAAGGTTCATAATAAGAAGAGAACAGCCGACACGTAATTTCTATGCCGTGTGCGGGTACCCTGCTACCCCTAAAATTGTACAGTTGATAAAAACTTACATACCAAATCAATTGCATATCCTCCACCTCAGAACCTTCAACTACACAATAGAAAGAGTTAAGTATTTATGCAAAACTGAATATGATCGATTTACCAAAAGTTTGCGGTTCTGTCATTACCAAAATATATAAATTTAAAATGTTCGAAGAACAATACAAAGTGATTGACATACCTCAGCCCAATTAGTGTCCCAACAAATAGTGTGATTATCTTTTCCACAAGTAAGCAAATATGAGCTGTCATTAGGACACCAAGACATCGCGACAACACCTGATTTATTTAATTTGTTAGAATATAATATATAAGTAAATAGAAAAATAAAAAATGATTACTTTAATGTGACCTACCAACTCCCGCAGAGGGGACATTAAGTTCCTCATGTCCCATATCTGCATAAAAAACTCGGTAAATTACATAAATAACGTATTTCCGTATGTATAAAAAAATAATAAATAAATAAATAAATGAGTACCCTCAAAGAAGGTGAACTATCATCATTTGAAGCAACAATAAGTTGTGTGGCAAAATGTGGATGCCACTGCAAAACAGAGCATAATCTTCTAATTGAATCTGAGAAACTACTTACAAAATTATTTATTCAAATTCAGTTCTAATTGCTGCAATTATATATTCAGTTTCGGGTTTCTAATTTCTATTTATTTAATCAATAACAATAAGATACACAAATAGAAAACTGAAGTGCCATAACTTTCCTAGATCCAATTTGATCATTGTACATAATTCAATTTCCTTTCACTATTAGAATCTAAAATTGGTGGAGGGATGACTCATCCTAGTCAAAATCCTTAATCTTCAGATCAGCATGTTCCCCCTATTGAATGTAGTTGTTGATTTGTGAATGAACATATTGTATTGTATGCTGTAAATAAATATAGCCCAAACTTACTCATTGTCACAAACCTAGGAGTCAAGCAAGTAGACAACGCAAACATATAAATTCTTACATTGAAAATATTCTACAAAGTTCTTAAGAACTGGAACATGAGACATTTGTTGTACATTAAGATACTCCATCTGCCCATCATCACTCCTAAAAAAATTAAAAAGGTTAGAGCCTTAACTTTCATATAACCAAAAGTGCAAAAATAAAAAAAAAATTAGAAAAAGAAAGATTTTGACCGTTTCCTACAGCTTGTAAAATAAATGTGAGCAAACTTATTGTATGTCAACCACACCATTTCTGTTGTAAGCAAGAAAAAAAAGTTCATTTGTAAACATTGTTAGAAATTATAAACGATATTAATTGTACATATTAATTGACGTTTGGAAATTGTAATTTAAATGTTAGGGTTTTTAGACGATCTTTGTAATTTAAATGTTAGGGTTTTTAGACGATCTTCTGCAGTACAAAGTCAAAATTAATTAAAAAAAGAACACAACTGAAAATCCGATTAACAAATAATTTGAACTGGACGCTAACCTAGTCAGAGGATTCGTTGTGTAGCTTGTCAGTCACGATGGTTGTGAAGTCTGTGAGAAAGTAGCGATTAAGCAAAGTAGGTAACCGAATAGGGAGAAAAAGGTTAAGTAAAGTGAGATCGAACATGAATAAAAAAGTAGTACCGATGCGATTAAGGGCAGCGAGGGTGGGTCTGGTGGCCGGAGAAGAGGATGTAGGCGGCAATTGTGAAGGGGTGATTCACGGCGATGGTTGAGCAGAACATTAATGATTTTGATTACTTCCCGTAAAATATGCATATGTTTAACTGCTAAGATCATTTTGGTTGACCAATGGTATAATTCCACGTGGCATATTGGACCAATGGCAGAGCTTTAAACTGATGAGTTGGCATGTAAAAATCAAATGTAGGCTCATATATAGGAGAAGATATAGGGTCGAGCTATATTGATAATCCTGATTTCAAAAAGAATTCTGAGAACTATTATTAACCAATCAGAATTTAGTAAATTAATTTTGCTTTATTTCATTCATATTAATTATTTAGGGGCATTTACGACATTTTACACAAAAAAAAATTATTTCCTTTTTTTGAAAATTCCTAAAATTTAGAAATTATTTTTGAAAATTTATTGTTACTTTGTAATTTTTTCAAGCCGGTGGTGCACATATGTTTTTTTATTTCTTTTTTTTATTTGTGATTAGTGATAAATTTAAATTGTGCATATATGTCAAGATGATTTTGCATATATATTATTTAGCAGGTTAACATATATACTGAACATATATGTAACATAAAAAAAACATGATTAACAAACGAAATCAATATCCAAATGATAGAAAATTGATAGAGCAAACATAATACATACATAATGAACTTATTCATACAAAAAAAGTCAAAAGTTTTAAAAAAAAATATATATGTATTGAAAAGGTTGATAACGTGCAATTGAGTCCCCTTTTGAAGCAACTTTCTTCTTTATATATACTCTAATACGAAATACTCATTTCCTCTTTTCTCACTTGTATAAATTGTCAATTTTCCTTGTACCTTTCACTGCAGCACATAAAAAACATATATGTTAATCAAGAATACATATACAAACTAATCAAGAACATATATACAAACTTATCAAGAACATTAATGTTACACATTCAATAATTGCAAGAATCCAAATACATGATCTAATTACACATAAACACCTTTTTATATATAATTCCTTCATCTTCAATAGTTCATTACTCGAGTTTTACATTGAAAATTTATTCAAATTATTAATAAAAAAGAAACAAAAAGTTTTTCCCTCAGAACGTATACCTTCAAGACCCAAATCAATTAGTTAAGGTATCCAAATCAATTATGAGGCCCATACACAAAATCATCAATTTCATCTTATAATTAAATCAAGTTCTGATTCATTCACTTGGAATTCCTCAAATCATGAAATCTACACAAACACCCAATTAGAAATCCAAACTTATATGAATGTAAAATTTAAAAAAAACAAACCTGAGTTCTTCGTCGATTGCTTGCAATTGGTGGCCGATACATTCTTTGCATCGACAACTGATTCACGTCCGGAACATCACCGTCTGAATCGACTCATTGACGATTGCTTGCGATCGACGTCCAATACATTCTTCGCCGATCTAAAAGTCGTCGACACATTCTTCGATGGAACCCTTCACATAAACATCGAATACATGCTTCGATCGACGGAAAGTGACCGGAAGCACTAAGTGACCAGACTTCTGTTTTACACCATGACAATTGACCGGAAACACCAAGGCGGCAAGTGGTCGGAGGGCCGGCGGTTTTGCATTAGGGTTTTGCTTTACGTTTATTCTTTTGGAAACGACTTCTGATGGAATACGAAATAAATTGGGAAGATTCCTAAGACTATGGGGTATGGGTCATGTGGTGGTGTGGTATCCATGTGACAACCACCACCCCGTTAAAAGAAAGGGAACACCACCCCCCTCACAAGTGGTGGTGTGCTGTGTTGATGGGTCCCACCTTTTGTCTCTCAATGCTCACCCCCCGCTCGTTACCACTCGTTCCCGTGGCCACCGTCGAGCACCACACACCCCCACACCATGTAGGGGGCGGTGTGCCCCTCTCCTCCACACCGTTTCCCTCCTTCCACCTCAGCTCCCCCCCACGCCACACAGGCCCATACCGCACAGTCTAATTTGAAGGTGAAATGGGGGACTGGAGAGAGAACGTGAGAAGCAAGATATTTATTTAATTTTATTTTATTTGCCACAAAATTACTATCTTACCCTTTTCAATTAATTGTTATAAAAAATAAGATTATTATTATTTACGAAAATACCCTAATAGATCTTAACCGTCAATCTTAAATCTAATGGTTTAGATTGCTTAATTAAAAGTTCTCAGTGTTATTTTTAAAATCAGGGTTCTCAATATAATCTTTCACTATATATATATATATATATATCGAGTTATATTGAGAACCCTGATTTCATAAAGAACCCTGAGAACCATTTAATTTCAATCCTAGCCATAGAATAATCAATCTAATGGTTTAGAAAACGGAATGGCATATTTGTAATTAATAGTTCAATTTTGGTCAGATTTTTTAGATACAAAAGGGTATTTTAGTAAAACAATATAAATAAATTAATTTAATTAATCAAAACTAAAAGAAATACCATGCCCGTTTATCGAAATTTGTAACCTCCCCCTATTATCACGTACATTACACCCACCTTCTAAAATCATGATCAGGTATTTCAAAAAGAAGAAACGAACGGCGACGGTTTTTCCTCTCTAAAATCGGAGAAAATTGGTACATGATTCTCTCCTTTTTTAACTGATCGTTGCACATTTGCACTATATTAAAAAGATATGTGAGATTTGTTTCTGATTTTAGCTTGCTTTTAGGTTTTCCGGCGCTGTTGACGTCGACGGTTCAATAGGTTACAGTCTGCGAACAATGTCAGGTGAATGTTCGATTAATACTCATAAATAGACTCGCATATGTGTTTTTTAACTTCAATCAAAACGTATTTATGTGAAAAACGATTATAGCGGTAAGAATATGTGATGGAAATTGGGTAAACGGGATATGTCTTTAAAGAGACATACATGCATTTTTTTTAAAATTGTTGTAGACAAATAAGGTATTTGGAAGGGATTATAGCTGTAATTTGTTATAAACATGTATAAAGTAGCACATTAAGGTGTTTATAATATGGGTTTTAAACATCCAAACACCATTCAAGAAACATATTTTGGGGGCGGATGGATTCTTTAATTGCATAAAATGATAAGATTTTTGGGGGTATCAATATGTAAATTCGAATGTTATTATAAGTTTAACACCAAATAAACATATATGCAAGTGTAATTGTGTTTAAATACACAAAAAGAAACACTCAAAAATCGCAAAAAAATGTTGTTTCCATTTTGAGGGAAACAGTTGTTTTTTTATTCTAACATGACTGATTTTTCTTTGCGTGAAGGTTCTACGAGAAGTGGAGAAAAGAGGGAAAGACCGAAAAAGTGATTGAAACGGATGAGGATATACAGACTAGTTTGTCAAAAAAAGAAAGGTAACTATAATATATCATATATGCAAATTTAGTAATATGACAGATTTTTTCAAGAATTTATGTTGTGTTTGAATTGAGCTAATGCATATAACTATAGTGTGACATATAGCATGACTGTTTTCAAATTTTTAATGTAGTTGTTACGAGAAGTGGGAAATGAATAAAAACAGTGGAATAGAGGATGATGTGGGGGCCGGTTCCTCGAAAAAAAAGGTATTCATAAGAAAAAACTATTGGGTCAGTTTAATAAAACTATTTGTATATTGTTTTGATCTGCAATTTTGTATTATTTCGTATGTATTTTTTATTAATTTTTATTTTAATTTCATACAGTTGATACTGAGAGTGCAAAAAAAAAAAAAAGAACACAAATCCCCAAAAAAACCGATGATGTAGAATCTAGTTCTTCAAGTAAGAAAGGTAAACATATTAAAACATATATGTAACTTTATTAAAACTTATTAAAACATACATGTTTATAACAAAACATGTTTGTAAACAGGTAAGACACGTATGTTTTTATATGCAATTACGGTACTTACCAGTATGTGATTAAAGATATGCAACTTGCTATTATTTTTAAATGTCAGATATTTATTCCTCTTGACAACGAGGAACAACAATTTCTAGTGATCTTCGACATCGATCGGGTAGGGCAATCATGTTTGATCAGAAAAAAAAATACAAAAATGAAGTTGGGGATTTAAAAATATCAAGGGGTCCGAAAGCTTGCAATATCACCGCCGCACAACTAATAGTAAGTTTAATAAAGTCATAAATATTTTAGACATAAATATGTATGTTGCATTAATGTACTGACTATCATTCATGTATGAAACAGAAAAAACTATTTGCCCGATATGCGATTTACATTGGGCATCTTAAGGCGGATTCTTTTTACAATTCTGAGATTTACATTGGGCATCTTAAGGCGGATTCCTTTTACAATTCTGAGTTGATCATTGATGACTTTAAATGGCAAACTGGAAGATACAAGAAGACATGTGGAATATATGTTATGATGTGGATGGAAACTTTTTTTGGACAAGATCTGAGGAAATGAGATTGTGGTTTAGATGGTGACCATCTTTATGGCATCGTTTTTTGCTTAGATTTTTAATGATCGGTTGTTTAGTATTTTGTAATTGATGGTTATTAATTTTGATGCTTGGTTAGTATTCTGTAACTGATGGTTGTTAATTTAGTAAATAGCATACATGATTTATTAGTAACAATTGTGTTAAAGTAAGCAAATGTATTCATTAATTGAATTTGACCACTTATATCACACTACCTGTATGTAAGTCAAATTCTTGAATTATAAACATCATACTATAGCACATTGTATTGAGAACGATTCTAGTTAGAAAAAACGTATATGGATGTTTATAAAAAGCACATAGATAATTGAATGTTTTAATAGCAGATCATGCATGTTTTATTCATACAAAAAGCATATATGTTTTCCAAACACCAAAGTTAAAAGAGTAGAATAGTAGTTTCTGCAAAAAGGGTAGTGAATTTCTGCAAAATAATAACCATATATTCAATTGAAAACAGAATCATAGAATAGTAGTTTTTTCATTAAAAAATAAATGCAAAAGTCATAACACATTACTAAAAAATATTGTCTTAATTAAAAAAAAAAATTCATTCTTTATTCCTCATCAGAATCCCATTCTCCATCACTTGAATACTCGTTGGAAGAATCATCTGTGTCATCAACATAATCGATTTTTTTCAGCAGCATGGATGACTTTTGGAGAGGTATAAACATCGTCATCACTCGTATCCGCATCAACACATGATTGATCTATGAAAACAAGGTAAAATATTTAGTGGAACATGAAAAACGAATTCAAAATAAACATATTATAAAAATCCATATTGCACCTTAACGAATTTAGTAAAATATTTAGATAACACATATGCACGATGAAAATAAATTTATATTACGATTAAATCAACATTGGGTATAAAAACCCATATTGCACCTTACAGCAAACAAATGAGAAAACAAAAAAATAAATTTACAATTGAATCAGTAAAAAAAATATGATAAATTAAATCAGTAAAAAAAAAAAATACCCGAATCAATGGACTGTTCTTCAACAGTATTATCTTGTAACATAATATCCATCACGTAGTGTCGACTACCTGCATAGTTATAAGTTGTTCATCGATTACAACATCGCTTGAAGAACCTAGCTCTTCTACTGTAACCATTAAGGATTATGATGATAACTCGGACGAAATTGTGTATAAAAACGTCACAGTCGGTCGCCTTAGACCACCGCCGGTGATAACTCAGGCGAATAACTGCAGGATTTTGGACGATTAGAGAATTATGGACGTTTAAAATCAGGGTACGTAATGATAAGATATGCAGTTACAATGAATATCAAATAATCGTCCAAATCTGTTCCATGATTATAGGGATATTTTAGATAACTTCCAATCATGCTAAAATCGGTTTTGTATATTGAATGCCTAAAATACCCCTAACGAATTAACTTTTATAAAATAATTGAAAAAGATATTACTAAATTGTGATTGGTTAATCAAGAGTTCTCAAAGTTCTTTTTAAAATCAGGGTTCTCAATATAATCCTTCACTAAATATATATATATATATATATATATATA
Organism: Calendula officinalis; assembly: GCA_963853835.1. NCBI lineage: Eukaryota > Viridiplantae > Streptophyta > Magnoliopsida > Asterales > Asteraceae > Calendula > Calendula officinalis. Next base: position 36,854,815 of record OY970830.1, on the reverse strand, counting down.
TATATATATATATATATATATATATATATATATATATATATATATATATATATATATATATATATATATATATATATATATATATATATATATAGGGTGCGATTCAGCGCAGAACCGATTTAAGCGACAGAACCGCAGAACTATATTCTAGCAATCAAATTGCAGGAAAAGTTAATTAATTTTTGTTAATTATACAATTTCGAAAAGGGTAATTAAGGAATTTTAACAAAATCCATTTTGTATGGAAACCATATTAGAGTTTAATAGTTGCCTAAAAAAAAGGAGAATTTGTTCTACTGCATCATCACGTAATCAACCCAAATCACACATGTTATTTTAATCAATTTTTTTTGTATTTCTTTGGTTTCTCTTGTAAGACTTGTAATATTTAGATTTAACAGTGAATGTTAGTTAAAAACAGTAGATGTTTTGAATATGTATTTTTTTCATAAATATTTGGAGTTGGCTAAACATTGCATGTTTCTGACATTAAGTGTACATGAATGTACGTATATCATAATATCAAAAATAGGAGATGTTTATAACGTTTCTGTAAACATGCGACAAACTAAAACATTGGATGTAAAAACAATAAAACGTTGGATATAAAAAACATTGGATGTAAAAACTATAAAACATTGGATGTGTAAATGTGTTACAACATGGATGGAAATGTACAAATGATGTATACGTAAAACATTTTATGTTTATGAGATAACTATTCTTCCATCATACGCTCATCCTTCTGAACAACCAAATCACTAATGTTCCACCCAATGTTTATGAGATGCCTCTTCTGTTGCTCAATTGCATAATCATGTTGCCCTCTTATAATGTCATCTTCTAAGATCCGTTTAAGAAAATTGAAAGTAGCAAGCATGTACATAATTGTTCCACCAAATTACTTTCTGGAAAATGAATTAAACAACTTCAATAAAATAAAATAATACAATATAATATAATAAAATAATCAATTAACGAAAAAACACAATTTCAAACCTTGCGTTTAGAATCAGGAAATTGATTGTAAAATTGTAGTACAAGTTATAGTACAAATTAATATTCAACTTGTAAACAACAAATGTCAAACAGATCATCTACTCGACAATATTACAACGAACTGAAAGAATTCAAAAAACCCAGATCGATGAATATAGAGAATTAGACAATTTAAAGTTTTTTCCCTTTTACAATGATGATATAAAGAAATAGAAGATTCATACCTTCTGAAAACGAACTTTTAACATCAAGCGGTCAAGGAGATCGACAACGTCACTCCCCCGCCGACAGCTCTAACGGCAATAGTGCTGATAGTATCATGTTGATTGTACAACATTGAAGGACCTTTGTGCTAATAGACGAACAGTTTGTACACATTTCTAGGGTATAATGGATCTGCAGGCACAAATTGATCGATGAGAGATGTGGATGCAAAGACGTTTAACTATCACAATCAAACCCTAGAAAGATGTGAAAAAGAAAATGTGGTGAAAAAGGATACGTTTTTTTTAATTAAATATGGAGAGAGAGGGGACGGTTTTCAAGGGATAATATTTGTTTTTTGTTTATTATTTTTTTGGCCAAATTACTATCTTACCCTTCTTATTTAATTTTTACTAAAAATATAATTTAGTTTACTTATCCATATACTCAATCAATCTTAACCATTGATTTTAAAATTCAATGGTCTAGATTTGGTTCTGTGGTTCTGTAGCTTAAATTGGTTCTGCGCTGAATCGGACACTATATATATATATATATATATATATATATATATATATATATATATATATATATATATATATATATATATATATATATATATATATATATATATAGAAGTGGGATCCGGTGAGGACTCCAAAAATGGTGAGGACTCGTGAGGACACCTCAAAAAAAATTCAAAAAATTCCGAAAAAAAATATACAACTCCCCATGATAATTACTACATTTGACAAAAAAAAATTTGAAAAAAAAAATTATGATCCACTTTTTTTTGCGGATCATAGCAATGATCCATATTTTTTTGTGGATCATTATTATGATCCATATTTTTTTTTTGGGATCATTTTTGAAAAACTTTTTTTTTATCTTATAGGTTGCGATTTAGATATTTAAAAAAAATGTTTTTGAAAAAAGTTTGTTTTGGATCATTTTTAGTGTTTTTTTGGAGTCCTCGCAGTCCTCACCGGGAAAAGAGTCCTCACCGGATCCGGACCCTATATATATATATATATATATATATATATATATATATATATATATATATATATATATATATATATATATATATATATATATATATATGTATATATATATATATATACTTCCTCCGTATCAAAATAAGTGACACACTTTCCATTTTGGGGTGTATCAAAATAAGTGACACACTTTTAAAACTTTCCTTATTTAGTAAAAATAGTGGGACCCAAAACCCACTAACTATCTACTTTAATAAAATGAAATTACCCTTATATCCTTACTTTTACTTTTAAAACTCATTAATTTCACTTTATTCAAGAAAAGTGGGACCCATTCTCCACTAACTATGTACTTTAATGTATTTTAACTACTACTTTAATCTTTTACCTCAAAAAACGTGTAAGTTAATTTGTGTCACTTATTTTGATACGGAGGAAGTATATATATATATATATATATATATATATATATATATATATATATATATATATATATATATATATATATAATATTATTATATAGATACAGATATTGTGGATTATTTTTTTTATTAATATTGAAATGGAATAGAGCGGTTCCATAATATTTGTTCGATATATAAATAGGGCGGTGGAAACACTAGAGTGCGATATACTAATAGAGTGGTGTATATATTAGGGTGCGATATACTAATAGAGCGGTGGAAATGTTAGAGTGCGTTTTATAAAAAGGGCGGTGAATATATTAGGGTGCGATATATTAATAGGGCGGTGTTCCTTTTTATAGGGCGGTGTGTTTAATAGGGCGGTGTTCCTTTTTATAGGGCGGTGTGTTTAATAGAACGTGTCTTTTATTTGATAATGCGCACTTATTCGGTGCGGTTTAAAAACTGTAGCTTCTTATGTATTTACCTGCACCTTCAGACCTTTTCTGTACTAGTGTAATATCCAGGTTAGGATTTCTTAGTGACGTTATTATACACTTATTTGTCATATTAATCAAGAGTGGTTGAAGTTGTGATTTGCAGATTATTTGTATAACATTGTTGCAAAACAATGAGACATTTTGTGAATCGAGATTTTTTTTTTTTCACACTAGCTAGGTTAATAGTTAATGAATAACCGGAAAATTTTAATTGAGTATTGAATGTTCTATTATGTTTGATTCCTCAACGTTGATAGTTTGTGTTAGGAATAATCCTATCAAGTGTAAATCTGATTAACAAAATAGTATACTACTACGTCTAATTAATTTAAGTAATTGTAGTTATAAACATAGTGAAACTCGGCTCAAAACCGTGTAGTTGGCATAGACCGAGCAATTGGCTTAGGTTGACTATTCATATTGAGATTTAGTCGGTCCGAGCAGTTCGAACTCTGTTTCGGATATTCAATGTCTGAAAAATTATCCGAAATATCAAAAATATCCGGAAAATATCTGAATTTGTTTTTTTATATAATTTGTTTTCTTCACATACCAGAATCAGGATTTCGTATATCTAGATTTTGGATATCAGAATTTCAAATACTGAATTCGGATATTAAAATTGATATCCCAAAATTCAGAAACCCACCCGGTTTTAAACACCCCTAATGGAATGTGTTATCCTCATTTTATTACTTAGTTTCAAATAATATCTCATTCCGTTATAAACTATCAAACCATTTTATTATTTGTACTGTTGCACAATCCTGGGTTAAAGTTATCCACTTTCCGGCAACCATATCTTTGTTACGGCGAAACAATGCATGCCCGTTGTACTCATCAACAACTTTTTCTCATAACGTATTCAAATCTAGGTTTTGACCACGATGTGGATCCTCCGCAATGGCTATCCAACTTTCCGCCAAAAGCAATTCTTCGTCTTGAGTCCACATTGTTCGTGTGACTCTCTCCACCAACTTGTCTTTGGCCTTGGCCTTTCCCTTTCCCTTTCCCTTCCTCTTAAAGGACGAAGGTTCCTCGATTGTGTTTCCACAATCACTTCGTTTGATGACGTAAATTGTTCGTTGAGGGTGGCGGGTAGTTGAAACATTTGTTGGTATAATTGCATGAACACTAATTGTTCTTGGGTTAGGGGTTGTTGAAACAGATTAATGAACGGTATACTAAAGGGTGCAGGTTAGGTGAGAGTGGACGATTGTGGAGCCGAACTAGATGTAGCCCACATGCATTGAAAAGCAAGCATTTGATTCAAGAAATCATTATTTGGGTTAAACATTGTGGGTGGTTTGAGAGAGTAAATTTGTTGATTTGAGAAAGTAATTTGTTGGATGTATTAAAATGAATGTATGGTTAGAGTTATTTATAGATGAATTCGATGTAATTAAAATAAATATATAAAATTCAAAAAAAAAAAAAAATTGTCCCGTTGACCGCTCCCCACCATTGGCAGTCCGCCAATCCCATGGTGATCGAAGATTGGCGAGCAAGTGGCGTGCGAGGCGGTGTGGTATAGCGCTCGCCAAAAGGGTTTGTCGAGCCCTTTGGAGAGGCGTACCGCATCCTCTTACATTACTCATTTCCTATACTTTATTTTCATTACCCAAACAAAACATACTCTTATTCATTTATATATGGGAATTGATTCTTACAGAATTTTTTATCTATATAAAGTAATTTCATGTCAAATGATAATCATGTCTTTCCTTTATTTTTACCATACTTTACATTTCACCCCTCCTACTAAATAATTTATCTATATATAGAATTGTTCTTTGATATGAATTTTTTTTGTATAAATAATTTATTCTGTAAGAATTATATCCTTTTATATTTATATATGATACATGAGATAAAAATAATAATTAAGAATACTTGTCTTTATATGCCATTTAAATCTACCTGAAAAATACATAAATAGATAAGGATATCTATTTTGGAACAAAAATTCATTATTAGTAACTCTTTCTCTCGAAATGATTGTAGGTGGCAATAAAATTTCATTTTGGTATGATTCATCATTCATCGATCGATTTTGGTCCACCTCTCTGAGTCCAGTACCCTCGGTTATTTGCCCTCGAGACTAACACAAAATAAGAAATTGCGGGAGGATTGATAGATGGATTCGAAATGATTTTGGTTGGGCCCATAATTGGGCTTGGTGTGTTCCACTTAAGGCCACGGATTGCTAATGTTTTTTTTGTGTGTGGTTAATTTAGTATTATTATTTAAGGTGGTGATTTGTACACTATATATTTTAACCTATACGTCATAATAATTGTTTTATATGTTTGTACAGTATGCACTAATATTTATACAATGTGGTACAAATCTTAAAACTTGTGGTGTAGAAATTAATTCTCTATTATTTATATTATTATGTAATTGTGATTTACTTTTAAATTGAGGGCTTAACCAGGTTTAGTTTTTAGTCTAGTCGGGAGGTGCGGAATGCACACTTGTTAAGCTAGCTTAAATACACCAAAACGATGTGCGGGTCAAAATTAACTATACGTTTTTTGCTCCAACCGATTTTCCCTCCAAACGACGTCTTTCCTAACAGGTGTCTCTTCTCGCCAACTATTTTCAATCGCAATTAACTAAGTTTCGGTTATGATATATACACACTTCCTCCCATTTATTCTCAATCAACCAAAAGATCCTTGCGATAACTCATTTATACAACCCGATTCATCATCTTATCACCACGCTAAAGGTGGTTTCTAAGGAAACAATCATTTCCTCCAATTTGATGAGTGTTTTAATTGTCTTATTCTCGTGTCAAAATCGCTTGAACCCTTTAAGCGAAGCTCCGGTGATCCTCGAAGATTATCATGCTAGCAGAACGGCTAAGGAATATTCCAGAAACAGCAACTAGAATACATGTTATGTCGCATAAATCATAGCTAATAGCTCGGATTCTCCCGAATAGCTTAGACATGGATCCCTCTCTATTTATTCGTATGCTATACAAACACTAAGATCCGTATGGAAAAATGCAAATTATAGTTTCTAATAAGGACTAACATGCAAATCTTTCAATTAATGTAGGGTCGACTTTTGTTATCATAATCAAGTTGAATAGGCCTTTGAATTTAGACTCTCTAGATGATAACTTGTTGGCATGAAGTGCCTTTGTCCTATCGCATTTGTTGATGTAGTCAAAGGAATTTGAGTATGTTGATGTAGTCAAAGGATTTTGTATGATACTCATTGTGGGTTTCTTTCTTTATTTACTTGCTTGTGGTGTTTTGAAACAACATGAATATATGATTCTTTTAACAGCATAATATATATTCTCTAAATTATTTATAAACTTACATCATTTTATCTATATTAGGATTTAAACATAACACCACATATCAATGACCACATATCAATGGAAAGCACTTGTTCATCATATTAAATTATAATTATATACTGTCAGGATCGATTAACTATAGACAAGTTAATAAACACCTTAGATCTAATTGAATATAGAAGTTGCAGCGGATCAACACTATATCAATGTAATTAAGAACAATGAACTGTAAATAACATGCAAAGTATTACGAACACAGTTTCACAAAAAGCTTCAATGTATATTATCAAGTTAACAATACACACGTACGTTTACAATTCGTAAGGAACTATTTATAATAGTCCTTGAAGCTAAACTATTTACCCTAGTTATTCTAGGATTTGATTTACATCGAATAATAAAAGATATACATTTAATTACATTCTATAACTATCTCTGCGAAGATCTCGGACTTGATATTCTTCAATAACGCGTATCAGTAGTAAAACTCATCACCAGTAGTAAATATGTAACATCAGTAGTAAACTTGGTGATCAGTAGTAAGTCTAGAAACCATCGTCAGTAGTAACTACTAAGATCAGTAGTATCTTCAGTCTTTGCATGATCAGTAGTAACTAAGTTATAGTATACACCAGCATCAACTTCATCAGTAGTAATATGTTCTGCCCCATCAGTACTAATTATTGTCAGTACTAACTGCAGCATCAGTATCAAGTTGATCTGTGTTTTACTCCAACAATCTCCCCCTAAACTTATTGATTTTCTTTTAATCAATTAAGTTTCTTTTTACTTATTCTTTTTCTTTTCTTCCAACAGCTTTGCTCTTTTCTGATCACCTTCTAAAGTCTGTTGGTTCCTTTTATTTCTTTGTGCAATAATATATTTGCTGATTCTTTTAACAAATTCATTCAATTTGTTTTGGAGCATCACAGCATCATGTGGTTTAATAAAGTTCATGCACCAAAGTTGATAAAGAGTTTTCTCAGAATGAGGATACTCTTTCTCATAAAGGAATAGATCACATTTCTTACTTGTATATTCAAAGAAGTACATATTGACAGTTGGCAGCACATTCCAGGCTTGAACATTCTCTGGATTTGTAAACTTCTCTGAATAATTTTCTGGATAGAAAGCAGCATCAATCATTTCAGTAAGATAGCCTGCAGCTGAATTCTTCCAGTTCTTCTTAGTCATTCTTGGTTTACCAATGATCAACATCTTTATAATGTCACTTCTGGTTAGGGACATGACCAAAGGTTTCCAAGCTCTGAATCTTTGTATGACCTTATCTTCTCTGATAATCTCAATCATATCATCTATATATCTCCAGTTGATGATTGGATTATTTTGTAGGGGAGCAACAGGAAGATCATAAACTTGAACCATTTGTAATTTCTTCTTTGGTTGTTCAAGTTCAGTAGAAATTGTCTTTCTTTTCTTTGAAATTTGAGAAATACACCAGATGATTCTCCAGTTATTGTTTTTCTTTCTTTCATTTCTTTGGAGTCTATCTGTTCAAGTTTAGTAGTGTACTTCTCATTAATATCTTGCTCAGTAAGATCCTTCTTCTTCTCTACACAGTACTTTTCAATTAAGTTGATCAACTTCATTCTTCCAAAGGCCTTTGTGTTGTGACCTCTTGATTTCAAGAATGTGATCATTTCTTTCTTTTTCTCTGCAAACTGTTCTGGCATATCAGCCTTCTGCTCTTTGCATTCTTGTACTTGTGCTTCAAGAAGTTCTAATGTTTCATATTCAAGTTGCCTAAATTTTTCTAGTTCTTTTCTTTGTAGTTCTTTTCTTGTTTCAGCAACTTGTTTAGTTTTGACCTTTTGTTTAAATTGTGGCAGTTTTGATATATCTGCTATATCTGCCAATTTGATTTCTGTGAATGGTTGTCTTAGTATTCTAGCCCTTTCTCCTAATCTTCTTGTTTTCATTGGCTAGAGATACTTCAACCTTCTTTAAGTATATTGCTCTTTTAACCTTCCACCTATCCTGTTTGGCTGATTTGGCATAGTTGATTTTGTTGACCATTTCATGACCTTGTGCTCTGTTAGGATGGTCTTCATCAGCAACTTCCTTTCCCTTTCCTATGTAATTGTCTTTCTTCATATTTGGTTCAGATTCAATAACAAATTTGGGACCATAGTAGTGTATCTGTGATATGGGAAGTATTTTAGGATGTGGAGGTAGTGAGCATTCATCAACTTCTAACCAATTTACATCATCATCAATATCTTTCACCACCATTTGTGTAGTTTTTCTTTTTGGAGATGGTGGAAGTATCACTTTTGGTTCTAATAGAGGTGGCAGCTCAATAATGTCATCAGTAGTAACTAAGGTAGTTACTGCTGGTATGTCTTCAGAGATTACTACTGATAGGGCATCAGTAGTGTTTGCTGCTTTTACTTCCTCTTCTTGATTTACTACTGCTATTATATCAGTAGTAGGAGTTACTACTAGTATTTCCTTTTCAACTTGTTCTTCCATTGTAGCAGTAGTAACAGGCTCATATTCAGTATCCATCATTTGTGGGCCTTCATCAACTTCTGTTTCTTTTAAATTTAGAAGAGAAGATGCTGCTGCTGCAATTGATTCATCAATCACAGTTTGTATGTTGTCCTTCTCCCCCTTAGTGAGCTCAACTGGTGGAGCCTCACTATCATCAAGTTTCTTCTTCAATTTTCTGATGATTTTGGTTTGTTGATGAAGCCTTTGCTCATAGAACCTCATTCGCTTGTTGATGGTATTGACATGCCTTTTCATAGCAGCCATTGTTTTCCCTTGGTTTGTTAAATATTCAAGACAATTTTGTACTGTGGATTCAAGAGAATCCACTTTTTCCGACAATTTTTGGATTTTAATACTGCCCTCACTCCATCTAGCAAGATCATCGGGCTCGCTAACAGGTACATTGGCTTTGAGGTTTTCCATCCTTTCCATCAATTCAGAAGATCTGCCCTCATCACTTCTTGGTGATTCATTGGGTCTTTTAGACATCCTCTTCTTCCTAGAAGAAGCAGAGATGCCCCCCCTTGTGGTTTCTTGGCACCGGGGTCCTTTGAGTAACTCCTCAAATGAGTCATCACTCAAAGTTGCCGAGGTCTGGGTCCTAATTATGTTTTCACTGTCCTGTGCACCCACCTTTGGGGCATCAGTAGTGAAAGCCCTCGCCTCATGTCCTCTCTCCTCCTTGGAGGACAACTCTTGGAGCCTGGGGTTTGACTCAATGTGTCCCCTGGTGTCCTTGAAAGATTTCTTTCTTTTATAAAGTGTGGAAATGTTTTTGGTTTTATCTGGCAGGTCTTCCACAGAGTGAAGAGTAGCACTCTGCAGATTTAAATCAAGTTCCTGGGACACATTCAGGACTTCTGTGTGGGCTGGTGATTGAGTGGCTAGATGGGGTGGTGTTTGGGCTGTTTTTGGGGGTGATGGAGTGGTTGAGGTTCAACTTGGGTTGTAGCAATGGTTGAACCTTCTCCAGTAAGGGGATGATCTTTGATCATATTAGGAAACAAAGGGGTTTCCTTACCCGAAAATTTAAATTGTTTTCTCATATTTGAGAAAACTTTCTTGTTCAACTCTGGTAGTATGAAAATATTTTTAGGAGTTGACAAGTTTTGTAATTCACAATTTATGATATGTTGTAGAAATCTGGGATACATTAAAAATTTGGTAGAACTTAGATTTCCCAACATACCTTCAAAGATCATTTGAGAAAAATTAAAGACTTGGTCTGTGCATAAGCAGACAACAGCAGATGCTATTGCCTTATTAAACTCATTCCAAGTACTTCTTTTTGGAGAAATACAATGCTGAATAGTATGAACTAAGAATTTCCATTGTGGGGAGAGAAGACCCTTTTGAAAGGTTACTATATTGAGTCTTCCCTCATAACCCATTTTTTGTAAAGTTTCAGCAATGTATTCCTTAGGAAGAGTAGACATACCTGAATCATCGTGAAGTTGTAGATGGTGTCTGATTGATTGTTCTGTTACTGTGATATGCTTTCCATCTACTTGTGATTTGATTATTGATACAGTTGTTCCTTCCGTTTGCTCAGCATTGGTCCAGAAATCCACCAAGTGCTGTTGATATGATTTTGGTTTTACCGTTAATGCAAACTGTATATAGGAATTTCTCAAGAATTTTACGATCGGTCGAAAATCTTTTGTGCCGTCGGGATTCTTTAGAAAGGCACACATGTTGTGAAATTCTGAGTATTTAAGATCGGTTTGCACATCCAGTGATTGTAGAGTTGCCATTTGATGTTGATTTTGAGAAAAAGATGAATGAATTTTGTTACTGACGAAGGGTTTTTGATCGTAAACTAGGGTTTATCGAGAGAATTTAGAGAATCGAAGTGAAGATAATGCTAAACTAATCGACTGCCGCCTTTTATATCTTTCGATTTATCCTGCAAAACTACTAAAGTGTCCTTCGAATCATAACATAACGGTTATTTTCATGGGGTTAGTTTGGTAATTGTGTTTCTGAAAGACCAGTAGTAAATAAGATATCAGTAGTAAAATGTCAGTAGTATCTACTAACATCAGTAGTGACTAAGGATTTTGACATCATTAGTAACTATAGACATCAGTAGTAACCATTAACACACAAGACCAGTAGTATATGTGAACACCAGTAGTACTGACTTACCAGTAGTATTGGTGTAGACCTAATACACATCAGTAGTATTTAACTACCACTAGTATTTTGTGCACATGCCTACATACCAGTAGTACAGATATACCAGTAGTAAAACACTTAAGTAAATAAATAATATTTTACAACAATAACTTTACACATGATTTTAAGAGAGATTTTAAGTTATCAAAATCATTCCAATACTGCTAACCAAGAAGTTGAATCTTCCTACATCAAATGCTTTTGTAAAAAGATCTGCTAATTGATCATCAGTATGGATTTTAACTACTTTGATTAATTTCTTTTCATTACAATCTCTTATAAAATGAAATCTTATTTCAATGTGTTTAGTTTTTGAGTGTTTTACTGGATTGTTCACAATACTAATAGCACTTTGATTATCAATAAAAATTGGAGTTTTAAGGATAGAGATACCAAAGTCTAGAAGCTGGTTTTGAATCCATAGTACTTGAGCACAGCAAGCAGATGCAGCTACATATTCTGCTTCAGCAGTTGATGTTGATACATTTGTTTGCTTCTTACATTGCCATGACACCAGTCTTGATCCAAAGAATTGACATCCACTAGTAGTGGACTTTCTATCTTGACATTCTCCTCCATAGTCACTATCTGTGTAGGCTATGAGTTCAAAGGGTGAATCATGTGGATACCATAGACCTAGTGATGGTTTGCCTTTCAAGTATCTGAATATTCTTTTAACAGCCTGCAAGTGTAGTTCTTTGGGTCTTGCTTGATATCTTGCACACACACAAACACTATACATAATGTCAGGTCTTTATGCAGTTAAGTACATCAAAGAGCCTATCATTGATCTATATAAGTGTTCATCTACATCCTCCCCCTCAACATCAGGATGTAGGTGTTTGTGTGTTTCCATTGGTGTACTAGCACTTTTACTGTCTTTCAAATCAAACTTTTCCAAGATGTCTTTGACATATTTTGATTGATTTATCAAGATGCCATCTGTTCTTTGATTGACTTGGAGTCCAAGGAAGAAGTTCATTGGACCCATAGAGCTCATCTTGAATTTAATTTGCATTAGTTCTTCAAATTCTTTGCATAGTAAATCATTGGTTGAACCAAAGATGATATCATCTACATAGATTTGTACCAGTAGAATATCATCTTTGACTTTCTTTGTAAACAAAGTTTTATCAATGGCTCCTCTTTTAAAGTTGTTCTTCAATAGGTATGATGATAATGTGTCATACCATGCTCTTGGTGCCTGATGTAGGCCATATAGAGCTTTATCCAATTTGAACACATAATCACCATGTTTTGGATCTTCAAAACCTGGAGGTTGGCATACATAGACCTCTTCTTCAATCTTCCCATACAGAAATGCACTCTTCACATCCATTTGATAGACTTTGAATTTCTTGAATGAAGCATATGCTAGAAATATCCTTATGGCTTCAATTCTAGCAACAGGAGCATATACTTCATCATAGTCTATTCCTTCTTCTTGAGTGTATCCTTGGGCTACAAGTCTGGCTTTGTTCTTGATCACTATACCTCTTTCATCTTTCTTGTTTCTGAAGATCCATCTTGTTCCAATGGCTCTTTTTCCTTTGGGTAGAGGTACAAGTGTCCAAACAGCTTGTAACTTAAATTGAAGGAGTTCTTCTTGCATTGCCTCAATCCAGTTTGAGTCCTTCATTGCTTGTTGGATCTTCTTTGGTTCATCCTGAGACAGAAAGCATTCAAACATACATTCATTAGCAATTAAACTTATATTACACATATTTGCAGTTAAGCTTTTGTTTAATTTGCTTCTTGTTTGTAGTGGTGAGTTGACATCACTTAGAACAAGGTCTAATGGATGGTTCTTTTGAGTCCTTGTAGTTGTAGCTTTATCAACCACTAGTTGATTTTCAAGATTGGACTCATTTGTCTCAGGTAGTTGTTCTTCTAGAGATCCTTCATAGTCATTGATATTTGGTTCATCATCATCTTGGTCAGAGTTACTACTGCTATTATCTTCATTTAGGTCAGAGGTGTTGCTGTTGTTACTGGTATCAGTAGTATTTTGAGAATCTTGGTTAATGTTGGGACCAGTAGTATTTTGAGTACTATTACTGGTATCAGTAGTATTTGAATTACTACTGTCCTCATTCTCAGAGTTACTACTGGTTCCAGAACTTGAGTTATTACTGACATCAGTATTAACTTTTGGAGCAGTATTAACTACAATGTATCTCATTTCCTCTTGACCAGTATTAACTGATGATGTTCCTTCCTTTTGATTGGGACAATTTGAATTACCTGCATTGAAATTCATGTTAGAATTAAAGGATTTGGTTAGATTGTCTATGTCAAATAGCCAATCTGGACCATTTCCTTGTTCATTAGGTACATTTTCATTAAAGGATACATTGATGCTTTCTTCAATTATCCTTAGTCTTTTGTTGAATACTCTGTATGATTTGCTTTGAGTAGAGTATCCCACAAAGATTCCATCATTAGATTTGCAGTCAAACTTACCAATTTGTTCTCTTGTAATTAAAATAGTACAAGGACAACCAAATGATTTTAGGAAACTTATGGAAGGTTTTCTTTTATTAAAAAGTTCATATGGTGTTTTAAAATGTGGCTTCACTATTAATACTCTGTTTTGAACATAACAAGCAGTATTAACAGCTTCTGCCCAAAAAGTAATTGGTAATTTTGAGTCTGCAAGCATTGACCTTGCAGCTTCAATGATGGTTCTATTTCTTCTTTCAGCTACACCATTTTGTTGTGGAGTTCTAGGTGAGCTGTATTGCCTGTCAATACCTTTAAGATCACAAAAGTTAATTAAGTTAGCATTTTTAAATTCTGTGCCATTATCACATCTTATGGCTTTAACTTTTGATCAGATGTGTTCTCCAGTTTGACAATTAAATTCTTTATGAGTTCACTTGTTTCATCATTTGTCCTGAGAAAGAAAACCCATGTATATCTGGAAAAGTCATCAGTAATAACAAGACAATATTGTTTCTTTCCAATACTCATTACATTTGTAGGTCCGAAAAGGTCCATATGTAAGAGCTGTAAAGGAACAGAAATAGAGTTCACAGTTTTGGACTTATGAGAAGTCTTGTGTTGTTTACCTTTTAGGCATGCAACACAATGATGATCACACATGAATTGTTTTTGAGGTAGTCCAATGACCAGATTTCTTTTTACTAAATTATTCATGTTTTTAAAATTTGTGTGACACATCCTTCTGTGCCATAGTTCTGATTCAGTAGTGTTTGCCTTGGATATAAAACAACTGACCTCATTTGTAGAAATGAGTTCTCCCCCTATATCTAGGCAATACACATTGTTTCTCCTTGGAGTTCTTAAAACAACATATTTTTCATCTAAAACAAAGTCAGGAGAAAGAATGATGCACTCAATGTCTGTGAAAAGAATTTTGTTCTTTTTATCACAAACTTGAGACACACTGACAAGATTGTATTTTAGTTCAGCTACATAAAATACATCATCAAAGGTAATTTTCCCATTAGTAACAGTACCTTTACCTGTAATCTTACCTCCTTGGGGATTCTCACCAAAAGCCACATATCCTCCATCAAATGACTTGAAATCTTTAAGAATTTGCAGATTTCCAGTCATGTGCCTTGAGCATCCACTATCAATATGCCATGTTCTTCCTTCTTCTGGGATCTGAATGCTCTGCACAAGAGAGTAAAGGATTAGTTAAGTTTGGGAACCCAAGCTTTATATGTCTTGGGTTCATCCTTTGAGAAATAAGCTTTGGGAGATTTAACTTTAAACACTTTTGGTACCCATACTTGTTTAGTACTGGTGTTTTGTTTTACTACTGCCCTTTTGAAAGTATTACTGGTGGGAGAATTTCCTACTGATCTTGGTTTATACCCGTGATTTTTTTGCTTTTGAATACTTTACTACTGATGGATCAGTAGTATTTGGGTACTTACCATGTTTGGAATGACCAGTAGTGTTTTTAGGGTTAACACCAGTAGTATATTTGAAAGTTGTTTTGGGAGCAGTAGTATCTTTGTAATTAGGGTTTTTACCAGTAGTATTCTTGTACTGGTACCATACAGCATTATAATGAGGGTTAACACCAGTAGTAAAGTTGTTAAAGTTTCTACTGGTGTTGGAAAATTTAAAATATTGTTTATTTTGAGTGGATTTTCCATTGTTCTTGAAGTAATTGCTGTTCTTTGGGCTTCCAACTCTTCTGTTTTGCACAAATCTTGGTGCACTTCTTCCAAATTTTGGAGTTTCAGCAATTGGAGTTTTGATTTTATTTACTACTGAAGGACCAGCAGTATCTTTTAACTTTTGAGTTTTTGCTTTTTCTTTAAAAATTTTAAATTCTTTTAATTCTTTGCAGTTTATTGGATTGAAGTGACAATCCTTTGCTAAATGGTTTACTTTGTTGCAAATAATACATTTTAATTTATTATCTTTAGCCTTGATAGTTTTTCTTTGTTCTAAAAGTTGATTTCTGTTTCTTTGATTTCCCCTTTTTAGAATTTTAGGTATATTTTCTGCATCATATTTGGGAGAGTCATTTGGACTTTGAGCTGTGTGAAAACTTGTATCAATTGATTTTGGTGATTCAGTTTGAGATATTGTAAATTCAATTGATTGCTCATCATCAGAAGAATCATTTGATTCAGATGTTTCAGTATTAGATTCAGTTTGATTGTCAGTTTTTAATTCATTAATGATTCTTTCTGAACTGTTTTTCAGTGGAGGAATGAATTTATGTGGAGGTGGTACAGCATGATATCCCACCCCATGAACAACCTTTTCTGTAGTTTGATTATTAGTTAATTCATCAAGAATTTTAGTGCTTCTTTCAAACTTTTTAATTGTTAATTTATTTTGTTCAATTTCAAGCTGACATTCTTCTAATTTACTTGTTAATTCTTTATTTTTTGTTTCATAAAACTCTTTCTCATCCACAGCTTGAAGCAATTCTTCCTTGATCCGTTGATCAATCATCTTGTACACCTTTATTTGATGTTCTTGATCAGCAATCACACTATCAAACTCATGATTTCTTCTGACTGCTTTTGCTAAATCTTCATTTAATTTAGTGTTTTCTTTTTCTAAGTTTTTAACAATTTTAGCACATTCAGAAGTACAAGGTTTAGGTTTTACCTCAGTTTTGTTGTCAGTAAAGGCCATGAGAGCTTGATTTTGAGCATGCTCTTCTGCTTGGAAGCTCCAGTCATAGCCTTGTCCTTGTTGTGAAACAAGGGCAGTTGATTTTGATCTTTTGTCTGGCTGAGGACATTCTTTTGCAAAGTGACCAAGGTTGTTACAGTTGTAACATTTGACTTTAGTTTTGTCAAATCCAGCTTTGTCACCTTTGTTGAAGTTGAGGCTTGTCCTACCAGTTTTTTTTAAGAATCTTTTTGTCCTTAGGCTCAGCATAGCCATCTGCCATTTAAGATCCATCTCCTCAAGATCATCTGGATTCAATTGTTCCAAGTCATCACTAATCAATGCAGTATGCACATGACTAGTGAAGAAGGATTCTCTTGCAGCATCCTCAGAATCTGCAGCCTTTCCTGTGAAGGTTTCCTGACCTTGACCTGTACTAGAGACAAATGCAGCATTATTAGAAGAAATAGAAGGGTTCTTTTGATTTACCTCAGTTTCAAATACTCTGAGATCATTGTAGAGTTCATCCAACTCTTTTTCTTCTAGTGCATCTCTTTGTCTATATACCACTGTATACATGGCCCATTCTTCACTAAGAGATCTTAGGAACTTCATGTTGACATCTTCTTGATCCATCTTAACACCAACCTGGTTAAGTTCACCAATTAACTTGTTGAATCTGTCAAACACTTGAGTGAGTGTTTCATTAGGTTTTCCTTTGAAGTTTTCAAAGTCTTGTTTGAGAACAGACTTCATATTCCTCTTGGTGCTCTTGGTTCCAACGAATCTCTTCTCCAGTGCTTCCCATAGTATCTTTGCATCATCATACTCAACAAAGAGATGTTGATAGTCATTAGGAATGGCCAGTAGGAGAGTGCTTAGAGTTTTGAGTTCGATTCCCTTGTCCTTCTTTTCCTTCTCACACTTAAGTTTGTCTGCCTCATTTGCAGAGCTGCTTGCTTGACCAGGACCAGTTTTGTTTCCTTCAAGGACAACTTCCCATATAGAATAATCTGTAATAAGCATGTATTGCTTAATACAATTCTTCCACATCCCAAAGTTATTAGGAGTGAGAATAGGGATTTTGTTGGCCTGAGTGCTTTCATTGTTATCCGACATGATTAACAATGTGTGTGTTTTTAAAGATTAAAACTTTTTGTTGTTCTTAACAAATAGTAGATCTAGAACCAATAAGCTCTGATACCACTTGTCAGGATCGATTAACTATAGACAAGTTAATAAACACCTTAGATCTAATTGAATATAGAAGTTGCAGCGGATCAACACTATATCAATGTAATTAAGAACAATGAACTGTAAATAACATGCAAAGTATTACGAACACAGTTTCACAAAAAGCTTCAATGTATATTATCAAGTTAACAATACACACGTACGTTTACAATTCGTAAGGAACTATTTATAATAGTCCTTGAAGCTAAACTATTTACCCTAGTTATTCTAGGATTTGATTTACATCGAATAATAAAAGATATACATTTAATTACATTCTATAACTATCTCTGCGAAGATCTCGGACTTGATATTCTTCAATAACGCGTATCAGTAGTAAAACTCATCACCAGTAGTAAATATGTAACATCAGTAGTAAACTTGGTGATCAGTAGTAAGTCCAGAAACCATCGTCAGTAGTAACTACTAAGATCAGTAGTATCTTCAGTCTTTGCATGATCAGTAGTAACTAAGTTATAGTATACACCAGCATCAACTTCATCAGTAGTAATATGTTCTGCCCCATCAGTACTAATTATTGTCAGTACTAACTGCAGCATCAGTATCAAGTTGATCTGTGTTTTACTCCAACATATACAATTCTTATGATCGTTTGATTTTGATATACCCAACAAGTAACAAAACGTCGATGTGCTAAGTTAAAATGTTTCCCAAGATATGATAAATTGTTTGTGGCATTTAGATTAGAATCTAGTTGATGGATAAAAAATGTTTCATAATTTATACTTTCATTTATTATTATATACTACCCGAATTTGGTGATCAAATTTCTATGAAGTAAATAAAAAAGCAAATAGCATAATCACTGAAAAAAGAAAAATTAACACAAGTTAATACTAATATTTATGTTCACTTCACTTCATAGATTTTTGCATATTTTCGATTTTGTTAGTTTTAGAGAAATAGTATAGGTGATTACTATTTGTATATACAGGCCCGGTCCAATCAATCTGTGGGCCATGAGCAAAATCTTAAAAATGTGCCCTCGAAATTAACTATTTTCCAAATAAATAAAAAATTTCCGCCAAATTAAAACTGTCACCTCAATCACCAAGTAAAATGTCTAGATTGGATCCCGTAGTTCGTCTATTTTCAATATTTCTTTGCACTTACCTTTATTCAAATGAGTTCACACACATGTACACATGGGCTATTTTTTTGAAAGTTGACCCCTAAATTTTGTGGGCCCTGAGCGGCCGCCCTTGTCGCCCATGCCCAGGGACGGCACTGTGTATATACTTATATATGTCTACGTGTTGGGTACTATTTTGTTGTAAATAATAGTCTAAGGGGTAGTTTGTAACATTGTATATTAGTTTAGTTAGTCTTAGGATTAGTTTTAAGCTAATTAAGGGAATTAAGGTCATGGTATATAAACCAAAGTGTAAACCTTAATTCCCTATCTTTCACATTTTTATCAATCTTATCTTCTTGAAAGTTCTCTTCCTTCTCTCTACATTCTCTCTCTAAAACCCTCTTTTCTTCTCTACCAAGTTTGATCTAAATCTTCACTTTGGAAGCAAATCATGGATTGAAAGCTTAATCTAATAACTACAATTGGTATCAGAGCATAATTTCACTCTGAAAACGATCCAAAATCCATTGGTTTCTGTCCAGATTTGAAGATTGTTGGGTTTTTGAAGTTTTGAAGAAAAAGGGTCTCAAAATCAAAATATGGATTTAAGGTATTATTGTTAGTTTTTATGAGTTAAATATGTTCCTTTCTTCATTTCATTAAGCTTAGAATTAGATTTCGTTCAATTCCAATACATATTGACAATGAAATCTTGATTTTAAGAAAACTCAATTAAAGCTTGAAAAACCTTGAAAATTCAAATTTTAGATTAGATTTAAGTTGTTTTTAGTCAATATTATTGAAATGGATTGAATGAAAACGTATTTGGGTCAGTTTGCAAAAAGAATCATCGATTTTGGTTAAGAAACAAGTGTTCTAGGATCAATTTAGTGAAATTTGTTGGCTGTTCGGAACTGTTCTGCTCAAGAACGACGCAACTGTTCTCGGCCCGAGAACAGTAAAATATTCGGCCCGAACTCATCCTTCAGTTCGGCCCGAACATCTTGAACACTGTTCGGCCCGAACACATTCTTCGGCCCGAACTTCTCACAATCTTTGGCCCGAAAATCTCACAACTATTCGACCCGAACACTTAACAACTCTTCGGCCCGAACTTCTTCCAAAGTCTTCGACCCGAACACCATAAATTCTTCGGCCCGAACACTTTAAACTTTTCGACCCGAACACCACAAAGTCTTCGGCCTGAACACATTCAATCTCTTAGACCCGAACACTTCAGACACCTCGGCCCGAACTCTCCCAACTGTTCGGCCCGAACTCTTTCTCCACACTTAAAATTCTTCCCTATCGTTTTTCTTAACCTTACCACTACGAAATGACTTCCAAGGACGCCTTGTCCATTGGATCAGACACAAAACCACCCGTTCTCTACCGAGGAGAATATGGTCCATGGAAGCAACGCTTTCTCCATTTCATCCTAAGTCAGCCGGCCGGTCCACTAATCCTCGAATCCCTGCAAAAAGGACCAGCTAAATTTTTCAAAACTATAGTCGGTAACCCGAACGCTACACCACCGGTGATAGGAGGTATGTTCCCACTTTCCCCTGAAGAGTACGATCCACAACAGAAAGAAAGGGCAAGGGCCGACGTGTATGCACACTCGTACATGTTATAAGGTCTTCCAAATGAAATTTACAGTAGTCTCGACAGTTTTGGGACTGGCAAAGAACTCTGGGACGAAATCCGCAAACAAATGGAGGGAACACACCTTGGCCACAAAGCAAAGATAGTATCAACTCTCAATGCTTACGGTCAGTTTAAAGCAATACCAAGAGAAGACCTGCAAACCACCTACCACAGGTTCTGCAACATGCTGAATGAACTTCGCAAGAACGACCTCGTGAAGGGAAACCTCAAAATCAACATCAAATTAATCCAGTCTCTTCTGCTAAAGTGGGCAATCTTCGGAAACAGTGCAATGTAGCACAAATATATGGGTGTAATTGATGTTCATGAACTGTATGAATGTCTACATCAAAGTGAGCCAATGGTCAAAGGAATTACCCAGTCAAAGCAAGAAAACATTGATGCTCTTGCCCTGTTAACCACACAAAGTCTAGCGTTAACCAAAGGTGTCAATGAAGCTTTAATGGCCAGTCACTCAAAAGAGTTTGTTAAAGAAGAACCGGAAACTCTTATTCCTAAAGGGACAAACGAAGAAATGGAGATGTACCACCAAGCTATGGCTTTCATCTCAGGCTACAACAACAAATACCATAACAAGCCAACCAACAACAACCTCAGATCATAATCAAACTTCAAATTTAACTCAACTTCCTTCACCCTGAACAACAAGACATCATATTCCACTATTGAGCCACCTAAGAAGTGTTACAACTGTGGCATGACTAGCCACTTCGCCAAAGAATGTAGGAAGCCAAAGGTCAAAGATTCGGAATACTTTAAAAGGAAAATGCTGCTCGCCAAGCAAATTGAGACTGGCAAAGTCCTTCTGGCTGAGGACCTGCACTGGCTGGAAGATTCAGATGATCAGGAGGAAGAACAATGCACTGCAAGTTTGGCCCTAATGGCAAGGTCAAATGAATTAAGGGCTGAGCTCGGCATTCCCGAGAACGATGAGAATGAGGTACACTCTCATTTCCCTGACTCCTCACTATCTGACTCAGACACTGATTCACCAGAAAATTCCTTATTTAATAAAAAAAATTTAAATGAAATTGATGAAAAAAACCTGTTAACAAAACAAATAACAAATTTAGAAACTGAAAAATCACAATTTTTAAAAGATTTATCTAACTGCTCACTTCAATTAATAAAAATGCAAACTCTTGAACAATTAAACAAGGAATTACAGAATCTGCTGTCTACGTCAAAATCTACCTTTCAACTCAAAATATATGAATTACAAGAAAGTCTTGACAAACAAGTAAACACAAACAATACTTCAAATGCACAAATCCAACACCTAAAAGCAGAAAATGCAACATTTCGTAATCAACTTGAATCAATTCTTCACCAAGTCACTCAAAATAACTCTTTTCAAAAACAAACTGAAGAGCTACAAAATCAGTTGTCAACCTTTTATGTTGCTCACACCAGTGAGGTAACCCAATTACATAAAATGATCTATGACAAAGATGCTGAAATTTCAAATCTTAAAAACATGAAAATAACATCAAGTGAGAAAGACGAATATCATAAGACGTTCCAGTATTTATCCACTGAATTACAAAGAGAACGAGACTGGTCAAAGGCCACTAAAGCTAACCTGAAAGATCATCAGGAGAAATTAAAGATTGCTGACACTGAAATTCAAAATTTAAATGAAAAAATCTCCAATATTACCAAAACTCTCAAAAAGGAAATCGATGATCAATCAGCAACTATATACAGTCTCACAATCAAGAAGGAAAATGCCGAAGAACATAGTAAAAAACTGGAGCAGACAATTGTCAAAGCCGGTCATACAGAACAAACAATCAAGTTCAATGAACCAAAAGAGTTGAGATACTACAAATCAAAGGTGGGTCTTGGAGCTGAAAATCCTCGGTATTTGGAAAGAGCTGCTGATGTGCTCCCTACACTGTACAACTACGAAAACACGAAAATGGGAATCTGGCAAAGCTTTCTTCATATACCAGACGAAGAAGCAGAAACTGAGAAGTTCAACAGAGAAAAACAAGAATATGCTCAAATCAGCTTCAACTATTCTGCACTAAACTCCACACATGCAAAGAAGAAAACTCAATTTGAACATGATGAATATTTTCCAATTATCACTCCATCAGAATTCTCCATTTCAGATAATGAAATCTTAAAACAAGTCAAAGAACCAAAACTTTATGTTCCACCATTGATTTTTGAAAGGAAAATTGTCCAACTTGAGTCTGAAATTGATGAAACCCACAAAGCCTTTGACAAAGAAAAGGAAAATCTTCAATTAAAAATACATAAATTAGAAGACACGATTTTAAAATTAAAATCAAACACTGATAAACATGTTTTTCAAAATTCTAAATCTTCCTTAATAGGACGGGCACCAGTTAATCCTGTGCCAATCATCTTGAGGCGAAGCCCTAACCCACATGTTTTGACTGTTGCAGATCACACATTAGAGTCCCAGAGGAAGAAGTCTAGGAAGCCCGATGGAGCCACAAGAGCCACTCAGACCAAGAAGTCTATTCAGACTGGACCTAGTATGCATTAGAAGTCTAACCTGCTTAAGAAGTCTAGCCCATTTACGTCTGTAGTTTCTTCTTTTTCTATTTCAAATAAATGTAATAACTCTAAATATGTGAAAACTCCTGTAATGGCTTTCAGAACTAATTATGATGCTTCTATTTATCGTCCTGTTAATTATTCTCCTGACTTTGATGTTGTGCTTACTAAAAAGGATAAATTTGGAACAAAGCGGATGTTTAATATACTAACAAAGAAAGAAATTACTCAAACTGATAAAAGATTTTTTGTTAGATTAGATGCTCCATTTGATTTGAGAATCAATGTTTTCCATAAATCTGGTGAAATTATAAAATCATGCAAAACATGTTTTCCACAACCATGCAAAAAAATTGTCTCTCGTCCAGCAAAACCTGCTAAAAGAGATTCCTCTTCAACAGTTTCCAAACAAACGACGAAATCTCTCAAACACCCACCATCCTCTGATACTCACTCGTCTTATCGTCGCAAGTCTCATCGAGGAAATTTCGCACCTAAGCCAAAATCTTCAGGTTCCTCACAATGCGACAACAAAACCTCTATCAAATCGTCTATATTCGTCAAACATAATTGGATTAAAAATGAGAAATCTTTTAGGATTGTTCAAACTTCTGAAAAATCATTAAAATGGGTTTTCAAATCCACATCTTCTGAACTGCCTCCTAGCAGTTCAACCAATGCTCTACATTGATCAAAACATGTTTCTACATAACACATCTGTCACTAATCGTTATGGACCCATACATGATTGGGTACCTAAAATGTTTTATTTGTCTTATGTATAATGTGTGGTACCTTTACTCGGGCTACTCAAGGCACACGACTGGAAATAAAAATCTTCTAACCAACTTCCGTGAAAAATATTTGGGCACGGTCAAATTTGGAAATGACCACTTAGCTGCTATCTTAGGGATATGTGACATCATTCGTCCTCACCTCATTATTAGAAATCTTGCTTATGTTGAAGATCTCTCACATAATCTGTTCAGTATTGGAAAATTCTGTGACAAAACACTGGAAGTCAACTTTCGTACAAAACGATGTGCTGCCCGGACATATGATGGTGTAGAACTCCTAACCGGAACCCGTGATACAAACATGTTTACCATTGATCTGAATGATGTGACTCCAATTGAAGATGTATGCCTAGTGTCCAAGGCAACATCTAATGAATCATGGTTGTGGCATCGACGTCTGTCCCATCTTAACTTCAAAACCATGAACAGACTTGTTAAAGGAGGATATGTCTCTGGATTACCTGATGTTGCTTTTGAAAAATATCATAAATGTTCCTCGTGTGAAATGGGAAAAATGACCAAAAGGTCACACAAACCAAAACCTGCACCAAGTACTTCTAAACCTCTTGGACTACTACACATGGACCTATGTGGCCCAATGAGTGTTCAAAGTCTTGCTGGTAAACGATATGTACTTGTTATTGTTGATGACTACTCTCGATACACATGGGCTCATTTTCTTCGATCAAAGGATGAAGCTGCAGAAATCATCATCTTGTTCATCAAGAAAACTCAAGTGAACCTAGCACATAAAAGTTTAAACAATTCATACAGACAATGGTACTGAGTTTAAAAATCGAACTCTGTATTCTTTTCTTGAATCTGCAGGCATCACTCACCAGTTTTCCGCTGCAAGAACTCCACAACAAAATGGTGTAGTTGAAAGACGAAACCATACGTTCGTTGAAACTGCACGTACAATGCTGTCATTTTCAAAACGTCCACTGTCCCTATGGGCAGAAGCTATAAGCACTGCATGTTTCACTCAAAACCGATCCATCATTAACAAAACATACAACAAAAATCCATATGAACTTATCAACAATCGTCTACCAAATGTCAATTACTTCCATATTTTTGGTAGTAGATGCTTCATTCTAAATGACAAAGACAAACTCAACAAGTTTGAAGCCAAAGCAAATGAAGGTGTGTTTATTGGATATTCGAAGGAATCAGCTTCTTTCAGGGTGTACAACCGCTACAACAGAACTATCAGAGAAAGTGTAAACGTTTCATTTGATGAAACATTTCCTATTGATTCATTCGACTTAGGTATCGAAAGACTCTCACCTACCTCGCCAACATATCCTTCAGTATCTCAGAATGATCTCGAAATATTATTTGAATATTTTTACGATGAATACAACAACATCAATCATCCATCACCCCCACCCCCACCGCCACCCCCACCTCCTGCTGATGTTCAATCCATCACTGCTCCTGAAATAAACACTCGTACCACAAATGAATCTCCATCTCCCACATCACCTGCTCCGACATCACCAGTACCTGCAACAAATGCCAGTACCTCAACTTCATCACTAGAAACTCAATCTACACTAGATGATCTCCAGCCTCAGACAAATAATTTTGCTCCTCTGTTGATTGACTTTTCTAAATTTAATCTTATTAGTGACGTACCTCTTCCAACCATCCCAACCGAGAATCCTCAAACTGCTATCATCCCACATCCAGCATTCACAGATAATTCAAATATCAATCCTGGTCAACTGCCGCTTCCTCATTCAACGAAATGGACCAAGAACACCCCTTGGATCTTATTATCGGGAACCCAGAGTCCTCGGTCCAAACACGTCGACCAACCGCAGATGAATGTCAATATGCTTCATTTTTAAGCTCCACTGAGCCTAAGAAAGTCAGTGAAGCTCTTTCTGATCCAGACTTGATTATTGCCATGCAAGAAGAAATTAATCAGTTTGAGCGTTTAAAAGTTTGGCGCTTAGTTCCCAAACCACCTGGATCATCTGTAATTGGAACTAAGTGAATCTTCAAGAAAAAGAAAGATGAAAATGGCATCGTCATTCGCAACAAAGCACGATTGGTTGCTAAAGGCTATGCTCAACAGGAAGGCATTGATTACGAAGAAACATTTGCTCATGTTGCAAGGATTGAGGCCATTCACATTTTCTTGGCATATGCAGCGCACATAAACTTTGCAATCTACCAGATGGATGTCAAAACTGCATTTTTAAATGGCATCTTAAAAGAAGAAGTGTTTGTCAACCAGCCTGACGGTTTTGTTGATCCCAAATTTCCAAATCACGTGTATATTCTCGACAAAGCTCTGTATGATTTAAAACTGGCCCCTAGGGCATGGTATGATGTTCTCTCCAATTTCTTGGTAGACACCGGCTTCTCAAAAGGGAAGGTCGATACCAGACTTTTCATCAAACGTCACGGAGGTGATATCATATTGATTCAGATTTATGTCGACGATATAATTTTTGGGTCCACAAATTCAAAATACTGCAAACGTTTTTCCGACCTCATGACAAAACGATTTGAAATGAGTATGATGGGAGAGATGAACTGTTTCTTGGGTCTTCAAGTTCGTCAACTTCCGACTGGCATCTTCATCAATCAGTAAAAGTATATCTCTGATTTGCTGACGAAGTATCTCATGGACGACTGTAAACCTATCGCAACACCAATGTCTACTGGCACCAAACTTAATGTCGATTCTGATGGTAAACCGGTAGATGTCACGAACTATCGGGTATGATTGGATCGCTACTTTATTTGACTGCAAGCCGTCCGGATATTATGTTCTCCACATGCATCTGTGCACGGTATCAGGCTGCTCCCAAAGAGTCTCATCTTCTGGCAGTCAAACGAATCTTCCGTTACCTCAAAGGCACCAGAGATCTTGGCCTTTGGTACCCCAAGGAGACCTCGTTTGATCTTTCTGCCTTCTCTGATGCTGATCATGCGGGTGTATGCTGGACCGGAAGAGTACATCAGCGGGAGTTCAATTTTTGGGAGATAAGCTAGTCAGCTGGTCATCACGAAAGCAAAACTGTGTTTCACTATCAACTGCTGAAGCAGAATATGTTGCGGACGCTAGCTGTCTGTCCCAGGTGATATGGATGTAATCACAATTAAAGGACTATGGCTTTTCATATAGCCGCATTCCTTTATATTGTGATTCCAGAAGTGCAATTGCAATATCTTGCAATCCAGTTCAACATTCCAAAACTAAACATATCGATCTCCGATATCATTTTATCAAAGATCACGTTGAACTGGGTAATGTTGAATTGTACTTCGTATCCACCGAGTTTCAATTAGCTGATTTGTTTACCAAGGCTTTGGACGAAAAACGTTTTAATTATCTGGTCTCAAAGCTTGGTATGCTAAATCTCAAAACTTAATTGACTTCAATTCTTATTTTTCAATCTGATAAGTCGTTGCATTCTTCGTATCATCGTAAGCTTTCAAGAACCTCGTCTTGAAACCCGGTCGTCAAAAGTACTCATCAGTCAAGGGGGAGCTGATACTACAAATTTTCCTAAATTTTAATTTCCTTTTAATTTTTATTTTTATTTAGTTTATTTTTTTTTAATTTTTCCTTTAAATTTAAAATCAAAATTTTAACAAAAAAATAATAATAATAATAAAAAAAAAACTCTTCGGGCCTAACAAATTACTGTTCCCGGCCCGAGGACTTAAGTCGGTTCATTGAGTTCGGCTAGGCTAAGTCTTCAGCCCGAACTATTTACCCTATAAATACGCCCCTCCGTACAACTTTGTTCTTTTTCAAAAATTCTCGGTCACACATTCGAATACACCGTGCGACACACAGTTCACAAACTTCATCTAATTCTCAATCTAATCAGCTTGATTCGTTTGCTTACCTCTCCCAATCTTTTACATACCTAATTTCGGTAAGCTTTCGCCCTTAATTTCACATATTTGAAGTCCGATTATATGATGTTCGTATTTTTGGTTTGTTCGGTCGTCGCCTAGGGTTCTCGGTCACCTTATTGTTCGATCTAGGGTTCCTTAGAAAGAATTTAGTTGTCTAGGTTGTTCGTTTAGGTGAATCGATCCCCCATTGGCCAGTTTTATCATGTTTTATCGATCTGGGATTGCACAAAATCGACGGATAGTTAAAAACCCCAAAATCGCCAAAGTGTTCGGCCCGAACTCTTTCAAAGAGAGTTCGGCCCGAACTCTTGCACTGTCTTCGGCCCGAAGACCCTTCCTGTTCTCGGCCCGAACTCACCAACGTCTTCGGCCCGAACTTTTTCAAAGAGTCCGGCCCGAAGTCTTTCACTATTCCCGACCCGAATTTTTTTTTTCCACTGTTCTCGGGCCGAACACTCTTCACATTTCTTTTTCCTCTAAGTTTTTTCTTTTTATATAAGTATATTATATGTAATTATAATTTATA
Organism: Calendula officinalis; assembly: GCA_963853835.1. Taxonomy (NCBI): domain Eukaryota; kingdom Viridiplantae; phylum Streptophyta; class Magnoliopsida; order Asterales; family Asteraceae; genus Calendula; species Calendula officinalis. The sequence continues at coordinate 36,826,847 of OY970830.1, read as the reverse complement.
AATTTCTTTTATTAATTTTTTTTAATAAAATTAAAATTTTTATATTATTCATATATCTTTATATATCTATATATTATTAAACGTACTTAGCCGTGTTTCGTCTCGGTCAGTGAATTATCATCATAACATTTTCCCAAACACTGTGTACTAACTTTGCTTGTTGTTTTTGTGCCATCTTGTTGTTTAGTGTACAATTCTCAGATGGCCGCAGAACAAATCTTAGACGAGAACACTCTGGTTCCACTCTATAGGATCAAGCCACTAGCAGAAAACAACTCGTACTGGGCCCCAGAGGAGGAGGTCACCTTCATCATTGATTATCCGGTCATATCTCACATTTTTCAACGTCATCCATTATTCTACATGATCAATGCTAGGCCAGCGGTTCCAGCAGTATATGTTCAACAATTTTTTAGCAACCTCACTCTGGTGACAACAACTGATCCACATCAATTCGAAACTATGATTGACGAACAACCAATACAATTCACAAAATATGATCTGTATGACATCTTCAGGCTACCTAGAGGCGATTCAAGACCACCATTCCCTACATTTGAACCTCAACTAACATTCAAGGAAGTGTATGAAGGTATCCATGACCTTGGTCTTGATCTCCCTCGGGATACAATCAATCTACGAGAATTCAAAAAGAAACATATGGCAAGGAGCTGGTCCCACGTCTTCACGATTTTCAACCGATGTTTAACAGGAAAGTCATCTGGGCATGACAGGGGCTCTATAAATGTTCACCACGCATATCATGCCTTATGCTATAACAGACATTTTGACTTTGCTGCTTATCTGTGGGAAGAATTCAAGCTTGCCAAAGAAAAGGAACCCAAATATCTGATATACCCGCAGTTCTGGTCGATACTAATTGCACACTTCATGCAGCGATACCCAAACATCCACATCAGAGATGCTGCAAATCAATTCAAACAAGCTAGTGTTGCGTTCCTTCGAAGAGATAGTGGTACAATTGCCGTTGACGCAGCACCGGTGCCTCTCCCACTACTTAAATTTGCTAATACAAATCTTGATGTCATCCAACAATACCGGGACGAGCACTATCCCGAATGGAAACCAGAGGACGCACAACCGCAACCACAACAACCAGCAGCTCAACCTCATCAACCTGCAGCTCCACAACCACAACCTCAACAACCAGCAGCTCCTCAACAACCTCCACGACAACCATCTACCCGAGCTACTCCACGACAACCACTGGCCTCTCAACAACCAAAACGAATTCGCCTCAGAAACACAGGAGCGTCTGGAAGTAGCTCAGCTGTGCCTCCACCCACTCAACCCATCATAACTCCACCCACTCAACAAATCATACCTCAACCAACCCATTCAATTCCAACACCACCTACTCGACCCATTCCACAATCCTCCTCTTCCTCATCATCAGATTCTGCTGCCACCGTGTCCGATCGACCAAATTCACCACCATCACCACAAGGTCTACCTTCACCACCATCACCACAAGGTCCACCTTCACCACCATCACCAGCAGCGGCTCCACATTCACCACAACCACAAGGATCCCCGAATCCCTTCGATGATCCATTTTTCTTGGATCTACCATCTCCGCAACACACACAACCACCTCCCACAACAGTATCTCAAATTCCATCACCTTCCACGTTGAGTGCATCCACCTATACACCACTCACAACTGCCTCACCACAACCAACCATAACCATCATCTCATCAACAACACCTGCCACACAATCCACCATACTACCAACCACGTCTATCATCCCCCCCCCCAACAACAACTACCCTACCACCCACGATAACCACCATACCACCTCTTACACCTACCATCCCAACAACCACCTCTACCTTACCACCCACAACAACAACCATGACCACCATTCCTACAACCATGATAACCACCTTACCACCAATCACAACAACCATACCACAACCAACCATTACCACCGTCCCGCCAACAACAACTACCACACCACCCACCATAACTACCATTCCACAACTCACAACTACCATCCCACCAACTATCGTCTTCATTCCTCATACCATCTCCATCACCACCGGTAGTGCCTCGAGGGTCACTGTAACTCCACCGTCTACAATTGAAATGACCCTCCCTCAACAAACCACAGTATCAGAGGCGACCACAACCACAACCACCCCAGTCCCAACTCCAGACCTACAAATCATTCCTCACATCGCTTCCGTCTTAGAACGGGTTAACATGCGACTAGAACAAATCGAGAGCCGTCTAGACACTGCTCCTCCTCCTCCTTCGGCTCCTGCTACTCGCGATCCAGAGTGGCTATTGCAGGCATCCAGACAATTCACTCTGGAAGAACTAAAAGCGATGCTCTTGCTACGCATGCAAGAATTTCAAGAATCCTGCTCTCAGGCTGCTGCATTTCACTGGAGGCCAGAAGACCCTGAAGATGATCCTCAGGGAGGAGGGAACAAAAGAAGACTGGAGCAAGGCGGATCCAGTTCTCAACACGCAGCTGGGGGGAGTCAATCACAACAACAACCCAGCTCCTCTCATCAAGGACATGGAGGAGGCCCACAAGATGATGACTATACCGATGATTGGGCAGTTGTTGAATTCGATTATTCCCAGGTGTTGAACGTTGAACCACTCAACTAGTGGCGAGTGGCCGAAAGTGAAGACATATTACCAATCAACAGCATTCCGTCTGCACAGATGACCGACGAACAACGACTACAATCTATGAATCATCTACAATCCATAAAAGCTGAGGTTGAAAATAACCACTCACACAACGTCCATAAGGTTCTGAGGAAGGGAGTTGATAAAGTGATTGACCTACAAAGCGATTCGGAAGAAGACAATGTAGTGAATGAGGCTTTCACCGAACCACCTCCAGATGACAACTCTGACAGTGAAGCATCAGTGGCGGAGGAACGAATGGAGGAGGAACGAATCCCATTCACTCGAGAAAACTACCATAAATTCTACAAAGACTACGAATCACTGATTGCCTCAAGAACCAAAGCACCAGAACAACCAACTACTTCTCCTCAACACGATGTACCGGTCTTAACAGAAAGCGAAAAGAGGGCGGCGAATAGAGCTAACAGACGTCGATTAAAAATCTCAAAGAAGCTCTTATTCTGCCTCATCAATATGCCATATCTTGAATACCTCTTCACCGCTATTTTCCAGGAGACAGTGCTGCCAATAGTGTATCAGGATCTGTACAAAGAGGTGGTTTTGCCACAACGCGAAAAGAAAATGTATTATCTAACTATGTGGTATTTAAGAAACAAAACCAGTCGATACAACAGATCACCAATAAAACAGCTCCTGGAAATAACGACCAACCAGTACTCTGGCTATTACTGGTATACCATCTTCAAGATTCGCAGAGAAGATGATCAAGAATACATCATTGATGAAGGAGACTTCTACATTCTCGAACCCCGGGATATAGAATGTCTATACAATGAAGTACGTGTCCTTCGAGACAGTCTTGACTCAATGAAAAATATTGCAAGAAATTTGGCTCAGGCTGCCTTGAAACGGTTCATGTTTGTAAAAACTCTTGCTGCACGCATTGGAGATGTCCAAATGGCTTTTGAAAGTGGCACAAAAAAGGTTTACTTGGCAGCACCATACAGATCACTTCCTTCCGAAATTCAAACTAGGAAGACTGTTATTCTGGGTGAACCTAACTTGGGAATGAGCTACAAAAACAAATTCAATGAAACACAATTCTTCCATGCTTCAGAAATTGCCAAGTTCTGTGATGGTACACTTACAATCCTGAAGAAAAAATTGAACAAAAAGGGGAGACACTTGAACAGGCTTCCCAGCAACCCATATCAAATCACTTTACAAGGCAACATCGACAAACTAATCACTGCCATTGATGAAAGATTAATGTGGCGAACTGTGATTAGACATTTTGAAGTTTATTTGGGGATACGAGACCGAAGTAAAACGCCCACCTTCTCAACCGCAGTTCGCAATCCACCTGATACATTTGGTCAATATCATGGTCTCAGATGGCAAGGCGAACCTGTTCCTCTTAGACGCAGAAATCAGAGAGGTGTCCCGCGTTAGGGCTTACATGCTGGGTAGCACTCCATTAAAGACAAAGTCGTGAAGAGTTTGGACAATGGCTTCTGATCAACTCAGATTCAGAACCCGCTCATAACCAAAAAGCACAAAGCTCAATCAACATAACTGCAAAACCTCTTCTCCACCCCTCCGATGATGTTTAAGGTACATCTCTAATCGAATAAACTTTTAGATACCTTTGTATTGTTGAGGGAGAGAAATACTAATTATAGGGGGAGAATTATTATTTCTAAGGGGAGAAAATATAGAAAAACAAAACAAAATACCCAAATCAAAAATGTTTTATGTTTGTAACGTTAATTATAAGTCGTTGTAATATCCGTAAACGATCTCTTTACTAGTTACCTAGTAAAGATAACATCTGTTTATTACAAATTCTTTTAATTCTCGTTACTTACTACCTCAAAAGACATACCTTCCCATGGTCTGCCAGATCCGGCCTTACCTTCCCAGGGAAATATTTCTACCAACTGGTAAATGTGAGGGTATACGTCTAGGGTATATAACTAGGTGAGTGCAAGGTGATGTGAAAACATGATAAATTTAAGAAAACACACCTTTGAGTGCATCCAAACCGGGCAACCATACAAATAGGTGATCATTCATGCGTTGAATGTTTCACTAGACTTTACTGGCCCAGTAAAGCAAATGCACGCCACCACCAACTACTCAAATTCCTCTCAACAGGAATTTGTTTCATTTCAATAGGGGACGTAGTACAAAAACTACTGACTACTCATTCGGAGTATGTCGGTATTGAAACAAAATAACCTCCTGCCCCGGGTTAAGTCTCTTTGTATGCACACTGTGTCTAGTTTTCACCCCCAATAATCTTTCCAATATAGCACACTTGCACTACAAAAATGGATCTTCGTGAATCCATCGGAACACTCGTAGTGGCATCACAATCTGATGTTTCACGAGGATCGAGTGGAAATCCTGCTAGAGCTAAAATCATGCCAACTCTAAACGCAGGTCACACATTTGAATCAACGGTTGTGCAAACGACTACCGATTCATACCGTGTGCTAACGGATACTGTAAGTGAGTCCTGTGTTACCAAAAAATCCATGTGAAAACTCCTAAAACGAAACATCTTTTAAAAAGCTGATTATAATGAACATGAGCGTAATAGTCCACTCTCAAATTACTCCTATGATCTGCTATATCCAGCATGATCTTCCCCGGAGCCACCGACAATATAGGAACCAAAAAGTGAGGGTCCTAGGTCTAGGTGATCAGAATCAAGTATCATGAGATCTTGATTGGGGTGTGCTGAGGTAAAAACTGAGAGGGGGTATGAAGTATGGGGTGCAAATCAGCTTATCACATGGTAAAACCAAAAATGAGGGTGTGGTTGAAAATGAAAAAGTGAGTTGAGTGAGGAGCGTGTGTGAAAGGGTTAAAGAAAACATAAAACACTCCCTAAACCGAACAAATGACCGGGTAGCCACATCTATATCAGACTGCATAAGTTGCTTTCTGATTCAGACATAATGGACCCAGCGATGCAATGCACAACCCCCACTGACCACTCAAGTACAAAAAGTACTTGTTTCAAAATCACGGAGATAACCACATCCACTATCGACATCTCATTTGGATATTGTTGATATCGAAAAAGAGGACCCACCTCCAGTCCTCGCCTTTGTTTGTCCACATATAGAGTCTAGAACCGAATTAAATTTCTCTAGGACACATGCATTCTACCAAGCATATCTTTGTGATATTGCCGGCACATTTATAGTGATACCAAAAATATTGGTATTCCACGATTATTGAATGGAAATCCTACCAGTGCTAATATCAATGCCAACACTGAACGTAGGTCACACAATTTCTGTAACTGTTGTGCTAACAGGCAATCTATGTGATCCTGAGTTACCCTGATACCCTCTCGTGCGAAGATTAGACGACTGTACTCCATTCTTATCAACAACAGTCACTATGTCAGATAAGGGATTCTATGACCGTACTCCAACATCATCAACAACGGTCAGAAAATCTAAATCAAATCAATATTCCGCAGTTCTACGTCTTCAACAAATATCAGGAACCGAGGATCAGTAGCAAATCGACAAACGCCACAACTTCAAGAAAGGACTTCCGCTGCTAACCGCTCTATCTATGGGTCTACATTTCGTTGATTTGCCTGAAGTCTCCTGGAATACTTTATATTGGTTGAAAAGCCAATTAAAAGTATGTCTGTCACCGATTATCAAAAGTTGATGTTGATTTTTCAAACAGAACTGCACAACGGTTTAACACTCAGCTCCAGCTCTACAAACAAGGAAGACTACAAAGATATGCAACCTAGACTATTGTTACAAAGGGCGAGATTGTTGGGTACTATTTTGTTGTAAATAATAGTCTAGGGGGTAGTTTGTAACATTGTATATTAGTTTAGTTAGTCTTAGGATTAGTCTTAAGCTAATTAAGGGAATTAAGGTCATGCTATATAAACCAACGTGTAAACCTTAATTCCCTAACTTTTACATTTTAATCAATCTTATCTTCTTGAAAGTTCTCTTCCTTCTCTCTACATTCTCTCTCTAAAACCCTCTTTTCTTCTCTACCAAGTTTGAGCTAAATCTTCACTTTGGAAGCAAATCATGGATTGAAAGCTTAATCTAATAACTACACTACGCACTTGATCAAAACAAATATCATAATCAATGGATGAGATAAAAAAAAGAATTACTGGATTACACATATAATCTTGTAGTGAGTAGCAACATAAAGTATATATACAAATAGTAAACATAAATATCATTTATCTTATTCTTAATATATATAGAATTTAATAATGACAGTCTTTAAGGCTTTGAATAAGAATAAATAATTTGGTTTTAAAAAACTAGATTTCATATAATAAGTCTTGTTTATTTACATGGAGTTTCTTTTCCTTCTGTTTAGGGCATTTTCCTTCTGTTTAGGGCTAATCGTTTATAATATAACTTACCATGAAGTTAAATATGTATAATTAATTTGTATTTTTTTTTAGAAATCATCCATTGTTATTGATAGTTTAAGGCTGTTAATTAATATAAAAACTCATATATAAAGTAGGATTATCTACTAATTAATTTCAATTACTAGGAAATTCTTCACTTTTGGAATCATCGAATTTCCACGTCAACGGTCAAAGTCACTACGAGAATCATTGGTACAAATAAGTCCCACCCCACCCATGTCCCAGCCAAATCAAAACTTCATATGGCTCCGGCGGACCACGATCAAGAAAAGCCTCTAACTCCGGCAACCATGATCCACCCAATCACCTTCGACGAAGCTTTATCCACCGAATTAAGAAAACAACGTCAAGGCTTCCGACAATGCACCGTCTGTTGCGGCATCATCACCGCCGTGATTCTCATAATCGCGGTGGTCATGTTAGTCTTAGGCTTCACCGTTCTCCATGTTAAAAACCCTAAAATCGACATGAACTCGGTAACCATCACCGGACTCGACCGAGTCAACTCAACGGGTCAACTCGCTAATTTGACAGTGGTGGCAGATGTTTCCGTTAAGAACACTAACGTGGCGGCATTCAAGTTTGAAAAATCTAATTCAAGTCTTTTGTACCACGATACGGTGGTCGGAGTGGCGGATGTTCCCGGCGGGGTGGCGAAGGCTCGGAGGACGATGAGATTGAACGTGACATTTGAGGTGGTGGTAGCGGAGATAATCGGGAACCCACAGTTTGGGAGTGATTTAACGGCGGGGATTTTGCCGGTGGAAAGTTATACTAGGATTAACGGCAGGGTGAAAGTATTGAACATTATAAAGAGAAAAGTAACGGTAACTTTGAACTGTTCCATCGCCGTTAACATAACCAGCCGGGGGATCGTTAACCAAGATTGCAAGAGGCATGTTTCCATTTAGGATATGTTTTCGATGATTTTCATGTTTTACAATGAATTTTCTTTGTTTTGAATATCAATATTTGTAAAAAGTCTTGTTTATTTAGAAAAAAAAAGGATAATAGTTGTACGATATATATATATGAAGGACTTTAACTTCTTGTATGTAAGTTGATATTTAGTGGATAAATATTTACTAGATAGCTAAGCATGCGAATATCCAGAACCAACCACAAAAATAATTAAATCGCGTACGAGTAAAACTCGCCACTTTGAAAGAGCCCATTATAACTCGGAATACCATTTTAATTAAAGAATTAATTTAATGATTTTAAAAAGTCAAGAAACTAAAGTTTAATAGACTAGATGACGAAAACTTCGATTATTCCTCTATTAGCAAGCACGTCTCTAGTAAGTAATAAAACAATACAAATGCAAGAATCTTGGCATGAGAAAGGTAGTAATAATAGCTGGCTGTAATGACAAATTAAAATGGATTTTTCATGATTAAAGATCATCAAAACTGAAGAAAAAAATAAATTAAGTTCCAATTATTCAATTCCATCGTTACAAAATTCAATAATTTTGAGTTATTCCCAAGAGATCCACCACTCAATCGTCACCAAAATCATTTATATTATTATTAAGTTTGTTTTTATTGATTTAACGGACTGATTTGTTGCCTTATTGTACGAGCACAATCAGCATGATTCTTGACCAAAGTACTGCATTTTAATGGATCCTTTGTGTTCTCTTTGTAGCAATCCAAACAGGCGGTTAAATCAGCCAAACAAGGCACAGGTTTTGGTTGTGGGATTTTAAACTCTTTTTCATGAAGTTGTTTTGCCTTTTCTGTTACTTCAACCGCCATTTCAGATTCTTGTTTTTGTAGTTTTTCCAACACTTTTTCACTGTCTTCAAGGACGGAACGGATGGCGTCCACCTCAGCAATGGCAGGTGGTGGTTCAGATGGGAGGTACATTGGTGGCCAGGTGGCGGTTGGGTGGTGGGGTCCGGTTTGAGAGTCTTCATTTTGAAGGTGGGTTTGTTGTGGGAGTTTTGGTTTTGGTTTTGGTTTTCTTGTTTTTGTTTTCTTTTTCACTTTGTTGGTGTCATCGGCTAGCTGTTTGACTAAGTTGCCACTTATTTGAATGGTGAATGTATCATCCATGGTTTTGAAAATTACTTTCTGAAAATTAGAAATGTATAACGATAAATAAATAAATAATAATGGAATATATAGATAAAGAACAGAGAAGATCCAACAAACATCAGCAACAAAACACACACTTGCAACAACAAAATATGAAGAAAAAAAACAAATATGTGAATTAAAATCAGAAACACAAAATGACACAATGCATACATGATGTTTTATTTATAGAAATAACAGAATCAAATCCAAACATTATCTCACACATTGTGTTTTGATACACCTATAAACTAATAAACACTTATGTAAAAAAAGCAAAAGTTTTCTTAATAAGCAATCCTAAACAATCCCTTTGAACTAGATTATATATACTAGTATCAATAATCAATAATCACACCACCATATCGTCTTGCTAACTAAATTCATAAATTGTATCATCAAAAATCACATTCTGGAAATATGATATATGAATTAACTAAAATTGCAGCAATATGCATGCAAAACTGTAATTTTATCTAGTCGAACCACCTGAAGCCAAAAAAAATAGATACCTGAATAAATCAAAACATTGATCAGGAAATAACACAACAATAATTCGCCAAATGGAAATCAAAATTAACTATTATCATTATTTCTCCCTGTCAATACATTCCTAAACCTAAATTCCAAAATTACCAACGTAGATTCAATTACAATTCTAAGATAAAAGCTCGCATCTAACAAATCAAAAGCTGAGAAGCTCAATAACTATTCAATAGTAATAAAATACATCGTATAACCTGGCATTGCAATTACGAGCAAAGAAACAAAGAAAAATTACTCAAATCAATTAGTGAAACCCTAACTTCAATCCTCAATTTTAACTTCAAGTTCAATCGATCATATAAAAATTCAAAAACTGAAACATAATCACTAGTACGCATACAAATTTTAGGTATAGGATGTTACCTGAAAGCTTGAACACGACGATTATCAAAGATATCGTAGCAAAGAGCGAGAGGGGAAATTTCAGATGTAAAACGTTTGCAATTTTTGGGTACGATTTGAAGAATTGTCATATTTCACCATCTACTATTGAGTATGTTCACTAGAATCCCCTATTGTTAATAACTAGTCATTTATACCCCTAAAATAACCCTTGAGCGTTATGCCCACCAAACTTCTTCTCTTCACATCGTTAAACCAACACCTGCAACATTTTCTCTACAACTGACAGTACTGAGCCATCGGTTGGAGCAAACCGAAGTCTTCACTTTTGCAAACCGATACCACACTGTGAGGAGTCTAAACCTAACAACATCGGTCCAGAAAAACATAACTACCGCCAGGGGCGGGCGAATCCATGTGTACTCGAGAGGGGTCCTTAGCCCCCACTTGCCATGTGTAAAAAATTTAATATAAAAAATTTTGTGGAAAATTAGTATGTGAACCACTTAAATCTTTTAAAATCCATTGTTGAATCTTTACTTTCGTCTTGTCAACATCTACTGTAAGTGTTCTAGACTTCTATCCTACTTGAATAGATTTTTCTTGCGTATCTTCACAGCAAACTAGAAACAAATTAGAGTTGTGTGTTATTTTTTGTTAGAGTTAATTACACATTTGGTCCTTTAAGATGATACCAGATTGCAAGTTTGGTCCTAAACTTTTAATTTCGACAAGTGTAGTCCTTTATGTTTACCAATTATGCACGTTTGGTCCTTTAGGCCAAATGGTGTTAAACTTTTCTGTTAAGTGACCTCATGTGCAATGCATATAAGGGTATTTTTGTCTTTTACCATTCTCTTCTCCATATATGAACACAAAAACCCCAATATCAAGGTTAAAACAAATTCCAATCTAAATCACTAGATCTATCAATCATCGCCTCCCGCTATCGGAACCTGTTATGGAGACCCACTCGATCAAGAATGGGTTCGAGGGGCACCACCGCCGACCACCAAAAGCTTCCAGCCACCACCGTCACCACCAACAAAACCAACAAATCGACCGTCAAAGTTCTGCACCACTGATGGAACCAACCCTAAGCATCGAATCTGATGATGGCGTTTTAAAAACCTGCAAATCGATCAAAAGCCCAATTGGCTTCCAGATCTTGGGCTTTGCTTCCGGATCTGAGTTTGTGGCATTGCGCATGTGTAACGACCCGAAATTTGAATAAAACAAAATGTGGGAAAAATATGACAAATAAGGATAATTCATTTCAGAACCGTAGGAATTGGTTTCGTGTCGTTTGGACACCGTATGAGAAAGTTATGGACGAAACCGGGTCGAGGCGAAGACCGAAAAGTGCAGCCCTGCTGGCTGCTAGAGTTCGCGACGCGAACTAGGTGTTCCCGATCGGGAACATCAAACAGAGAATTGGGGTATCTGACGACCAGAGTTCACGACCAGTTAGCGATCGCGAAGGGGTCACGACTCGGGAACTTCGCGACGCGAAGTTATGTTCGCGACGCGAACTTGGGGCGAGCAGAATAAAATCGGGTTTGAGCTAGGGTTTGCTCATTTTCACCTCCAAAACACTTGCAGCCGATTCTAGAGAGAGAAGTGGCGATTTTGGTGATTCCAAGCTCAAATCTTCACCATCTTGAAGGATCTAAACATCAAAGGTAAGATTTCTTGATTGTTGATGTTATCTAGCTAGTTATGAACTTTGTATGGGTAGAAATGGTGGTTTGGGGGAACCATCCATGTCATCTTTGGGGAAGATGACTAATTATGGGTGTAGAACACTCATTGTAAACTTGTAATCGATGTGTACAAGTTGGATTTGGGATTATTGATGGAAATCTTGAGCTAGGGTTTGAGATTTCACCAAGTTGGATGAACTTGGTGGTTAAGAATGTTGTTATGGGTTTATTGGTAACTAGTTATGGATAATAACTAGATTTTATGATGATATGGATGATAGGTCAAGAAGGCCTAAAGATTGGTAATATTTCACAAGTTGGAAAGCAAGGATTCGTGTTGTTGGACACGATTTGGAGTTAGCTTGGCTAAGGTGAGTACATGAGACTTTTACTGGGTACATAGCAAATGATTTTGAAAACTATGATGTTCTAAGAGTCTTTATTAATAAATGTTTTTAATAAAGATATGATTGATATGATGAGAAAATGCTAGTATTAGACTGTTTTAGTATATCTAAACAATTGTTGATTTTGAAAGAGATTATAATAATGAAAAGTAATCAATGAGTTTTCATAAATAAGATGTATGAATAAAGATGATGGTTTAAAAGAGATTGATAATCGGTTTATTTATAATATAAATTAATAAAGCTTGAGACAATGATTTTTAAGTAATAAGAATTGATTAGTATATTATACTAATGAGAGTAATTATTGAATTACTAAGAGAATAAGTATAAAGTGACTAGTAATAGACGTGTATTCTAGTCAAAGAAGAGTTAAAGTAATATGATTTTTGATAAAAGATAAATATGTTTTAAATTAGTAAAGGACTTGGTAAAGTCAAGATTTAAAATGAAATAATAAAGAGAATAGTATGATAAATTAGAATAGATGTATTCTAATAAGTGATGAAAGGAGCTGATGCTCATATTTGATGAAAGGAGCTGAGGCTCATATGTGAAATGAACAATCCGGAATAAGACCGCCCAGAAATGGGGGAGCATGAGACGTCTACTTGGGGTGGTACCTCCCTGCGCAAAGAGTAGAATGTCACAGTTTACGACACTCAATGATGAGTGAGCATGACGGCCCGGGAACGGGAGAGCTTATGAATCTCGGTAAGATGGGGGTTCCCAATTACCTTGATAGTTACCTATGACGTCCCATATCGGGAGAGTTGGCTTCGGAGAGGTCCGTTGCATATGTGATAAAGAAAGTGTAAGCTTGGAGATAGCTTACAAGTATGTGATTAGATGATAAGTAAGCTTATGGTAAGCTTATTAGTTTAAACGGTTAAATGAATAGAAAATGATTTATGAATTAATAAGAAATGATAAGGATAAGTATTTATAATGTTATAAATATTATTTTATAAATCTTTTGAGAACGGGTCGAAAACCCATGTATCTCACGAGACTATTTTGTCTCACGTACTACTTTGTTTTTGGCTATGTACTCAGGTTCAGGATCGATGGATTAGAGGGTCGCGTTAGAAGTGGCCTAGTGTTGGTTAGCTCGGGAGCTCGTAGGTAGTTCTCGTTTATCCTATGGTTATGATATTATCTTTGTAACACCGGATTTTATAACTCTGATAAATGTTTTAATGTTTTTTGGTTAAACCGTATTTTGGGAACATTGGACATTGCATTATTTTTATTTAAAAATATGTTTAAAAGGCGTTTTGAAAAATGAGGTGTTACAACTTGGTATCAGAGCTATAGTTTAAGTGAATTAGGTAGGTTTGACCTTCCTAGTCTTAAGCTATGCTAAGTAGGACCATATGTTTTCCATAGGATGTCCATGATCAGTCCGCTGAGACAATAAAGTATGGGTATATTAGGGTCGATCCCTAAGTGAAGAGATAATGTTTTGGGTGTTATGGGTTATGTTTGACTAATAAGTCAATCTTTGAATTTTAACGGTTTAACATGTTGATATAGAAAATGGTGAACCCAAGAAGTGGAGAGATTCCACGAGATCATGAGACGGATTCAAATCGAATCCCGACTCATCCCGGTAATATTGGAGAAGGTTCCGGTTTGGATGCAAACCAAACCCCGGTAACTATGGAAGCGATCAGAAATTTGTTTCATCAGATGAGGGATGAGGTGAATGTGGATATGAACCGGATTATCGATAACCGTTTGAATGTGGATAGGCGAGATGATTCTAAATCTCGCGGTGGAAGTAAGTCTTCGGGTAGCAAGACCCGTACAGAGAAGTCATTGACTGAAGAGACCGACGATTCGGATTCTGAGGAAAGAGAAGGATGCACCTACAAGACATTCATGTCGTGCAACCCCGGTGTGTATTATGGAAGTTCGGAACCGAAGGTGACGATGCGTTGGATTCGGGAAACCGAGCAAGTGCTAGAAAGTAGCAAGTGTTTAAAGAAAGACATGGTCATTTATGCATCCCGACAGTTGAAGGATGAAGCGTTGACATGGTGGGATACCATGTATGAGACTATGGGAAAGAAAGTGTACAAGATGTCGTGGGAGGAGTTCACGAGAAGGTTGAAGGAAAAGTTTTGTCCCGAGAGAGACCTAGAAGAGTTGCAAGAAGAGTTCATGTTCATCAAGAAGGGAGATATGTCGGTGGAAGAATACACCAAAAAGTTTACGGGATTACTCCCGTTTGTAATCAAGTCCTATCCGACGGAGCGTATGAAGGTGGTTCGGTATGCGAATGGACTACCACCGGAGTTTGAATTGGAAGTCAAGCGAGCGACCACGTTGGATGAGGCCATTTGTACCGCTCGAAGTGTGGAAAGGGTGTTTCGGCGAAGGGCACAAGAGTCGGCATCGGGAAAAGAAAAGAAGAAGCTTGATAGTAGCTGGGGATTGACAAAGAAAGAAGGATTGGGGTCGAGTTCGTCAAAGCATAGTGGTATTGGAAGTTGCCAAAGTTGTGGAAAGAATCACCGTGGGGAATGTAAGGCAAATTCGGCTATATGCTTCAAGTGTGGTCGAGTAGGACACCGAGCAAAGGATTGCAAAGTAAGGAACCTCGATGAAGTGGAATGCTACACTTGTCACGAGGTGGGGCACTTTAGTAGTGCGTGTCCAAGGAAGAGAACCGACACGTCGGCATCAACCGCCAACAGGAATCGGGTGAAGGGAACTCGTGGGGCCGCTTCAGGTAATTCGTTTATGAAATTTTGATAGATAATCGGAATTTAATTGCTTTCATGTCGCACAAATTGGTGCTTATGTGATATAAGTATGGAAATGATTATAGATGGAATATATGATGTGAAAAATAAGTTTGGGAGATAACCTCCCCGGATTATTATGTGTATAGTAGAATGGGTTGGCGACCGGTATGTCGCGAGAAATAAGAATAGGAAGGATTATGTTGTCTTAGAATATTTAAAGTTAGATCATGAAAATGGTAGTACAATGAAGTACGAGGTATTGGTGAAAATCGTGAAGTACAAAAATATGTATGTATGAAATGGAACCTTAGTCATTGGATATGATTGATGGAGTGTTGGTAGGTAGCCATGGCAAATGGTTTTGTCGGAGATGTCGGGTGTGACATCAATAGTGGATAATTTATTTTTGGTAAGGGTTTATAGGAGAAGTATGATAGCGTATGTATGGGTACCAATCAGAGTCAATGGGTTGACTCATAAAGACCGGGTGAATCGGTAAAGTATGGATAATTTAAAAAATATTAGTGGTTACCTCGGTGGTAAAGGAAAGATTGGAAAATATGAATGTTGGGAAAGCATGTTTAGTAAAGGTCGATTGATAAATAAATTGGTTAGTAAATTTGTGCATACCGTGTGGTATTGTGTGTAAGTAGAAATAATGGCCTTGGATGGCATGGTGTTTTAGAGAGATAATGTTATGTGGAAAGTGGAAAAGTGAAAATTTGGATAGAAAATGTGATTGATTGTGAAAGAAAATGATAGCATGATGCTAAGTGTAATGATGTATACATGGATTGCATGCAAGATGGAATAGTTTTGTATGAGTCACTTTGGATTGGAGGCTTTCCGATCATGGTGACAGTTTGGAGTCGAGATGGATTGGAGGCTTTCCGATCATCTCGATAAGATAGTTGAAGTATGGATTGTTATATAAGGAATGTGATGTTTGTATCTGACGAATGTAGAACTGCATGGTTAAGTAATTATTATAATTACATGGTAAGTGAGAAAATTGGATTGAAAACACAGGTTGTGTTTAAAGTGTAGGTGTAGATGATGCCTACAAGTTTATAGATTATGAAAATGGATGCTTCTAGAAAGCAAGAATTTATTTGCAGCCGATGAGTAGTGAAAGATATAATGGGTGGCTAGACCACAATTGGATATGATTGAGACTCTAGAGCCTGTAGTCGGGAAATTCAAGTATGGTATAAGGATGTTTGAAGGAAATTATAAAAGGTATAAGTAATTGGATGAAAGTTAAAAAGTAATAGAGATTTGGTATTGATTCAAGTGGAAATGGTTAATCGATTGGGGAAATAGAAATCGAAGGAAAAAAGGGAACAATTGAGAAAGGAAATGTAAATATGAAAACGGAAATGTAGAGCTTGAGAAGCGATGCCTTAGTAATAAAGAATATGTGGAATTTAGCAAGGTAAGTTGACTTTATTCATAAGTCAAGGTTAGTCAACTTGTAGATTGTTGACTTTGGTCAAAAATTGGATTTTTGACTTTCGTTTAAAATTGGTTAGTCAAGTATAAGGGCATAATGTATCATCTTCATGTGTAATATAGTGGGTAATGGATTTATGGAAATAATGGTAGTCAAAGGGTACGACTTTGACCGTTGAGTTTCAAGTTGGATCTAAGAATCGAATGTGATTGTTGTTGGACCATGAATGTAAAGTTGACTGTTAAGGAATTAAGGATTGGTAGAACCACTAATGGGTAATGAAATATTTGAGATATGGTTGACTTTATGTTTAAGTCAAAGATGGGTCAATGTTGACAATTTGGTCAAGGTTAGAGGTTGACTATCATTTTGGTCAAATGGTTATTACTAATGATCGAGTCATATCATCCCAACGGGGATATAGAGTTTGGGTAGATGATGGGAAATGCTAAGGTCAAATTGCGAAATTTTGACCCGTTCGGGTATTGGAAACCGAGATGGACCTTTGACCCAATTGGGGTATAACGGAAACAAGTGGACAATTAAAATGTATAAGTATTATTGGATGATAAATGGTAAGCGGAATGAGGATGGGAAATCTTTGAGTTGATTCCGAGGACGGAATCCTTTTAAGGGGTGGATAGTTGTAACGACCCGAAATTTGAATAAAACAAAATGTGGGAAAAATATGACAAATAAGGATAATTCATTTCAGAACCGTAGGAATTGGTTTCGTGTCGTTTGGACACCGTATGAGAAAGTTATGGACGAAACCGGGTCGAGGCGAAGACCGAAAAGTGCAGCCCTGCTGGCTGCTAGAGTTCGCGACGCGAACTAGGTGTTCCCGATCGGGAACATCAAACAGAGAATTGGGGTATCTGACGACCAGAGTTCACGACCAGTTAGCGATCGCGAAGGGGTCACGACTCGGGAACTTCGCGACGCGAAGTTATGTTCGCGACGCGAACTTGGGGCGAGCAGAATAAAATCGGGTTTGAGCTAGGGTTTGCTCATTTTCACCTCCAAAACACTTGCAGCCGATTCTAGAGAGAGAAGTGGCGATTTTGGTGATTCCAAGCTCAAATCTTCACCATCTTGAAGGATCTAAACATCAAAGGTAAGATTTCTTGATTGTTGATGTTATCTAGCTAGTTATGAACTTTGTATGGGTAGAAATGGTGGTTTGGGGGAACCATCCATGTCATCTTTGGGGAAGATGACTAATTATGGGTGTAGAACACTCATTGTAAACTTGTAATCGATGTGTACAAGTTGGATTTGGGATTATTGATGGAAATCTTGAGCTAGGGTTTGAGATTTCACCAAGTTGGATGAACTTGGTGGTTAAGAATGTTGTTATGGGTTTATTGGTAACTAGTTATGGATAATAACTAGATTTTATGATGATATGGATGATAGGTCAAGAAGGCCTAAAGATTGGTAATATTTCACAAGTTGGAAAGCAAGGATTCGTGTTGTTGGACACGATTTGGAGTTAGCTTGGCTAAGGTGAGTACATGAGACTTTTACTGGGTACATAGCAAATGATTTTGAAAACTATGATGTTCTAAGAGTCTTTATTAATAAATGTTTTTAATAAAGATATGATTGATATGATGAGAAAATGCTAGTATTAGACTGTTTTAGTATATCTAAACAATTGTTGATTTTGAAAGAGATTATAATAATGAAAAGTAATCAATGAGTTTTCATAAATAAGATGTATGAATAAAGATGATGGTTTAAAAGAGATTGATAATCGGTTTATTTATAATATAAATTAATAAAGCTTGAGACAATGATTTTTAAGTAATAAGAATTGATTAGTATATTATACTAATGAGAGTAATTATTGAATTACTAAGAGAATAAGTATAAAGTGACTAGTAATAGACGTGTATTCTAGTCAAAGAAGAGTTAAAGTAATATGATTTTTGATAAAAGATAAATATGTTTTAAATTAGTAAAGGACTTGGTAAAGTCAAGATTTAAAATGAAATAATAAAGAGAATAGTATGATAAATTAGAATAGATGTATTCTAATAAGTGATGAAAGGAGCTGATGCTCATATTTGATGAAAGGAGCTGAGGCTCATATGTGAAATGAACAATCCGGAATAAGACCGCCCAGAAATGGGGGAGCATGAGACGTCTACTTGGGGTGGTACCTCCCTGCGCAAAGAGTAGAATGTCACAGTTTACGACACTCAATGATGAGTGAGCATGACGGCCCGGGAACGGGAGAGCTTATGAATCTCGGTAAGATGGGGGTTCCCAATTACCTTGATAGTTACCTATGACGTCCCATATCGGGAGAGTTGGCTTCGGAGAGGTCCGTTGCATATGTGATAAAGAAAGTGTAAGCTTGGAGATAGCTTACAAGTATGTGATTAGATGATAAGTAAGCTTATGGTAAGCTTATTAGTTTAAACGGTTAAATGAATAGAAAATGATTTATGAATTAATAAGAAATGATAAGGATAAGTATTTATAATGTTATAAATATTATTTTATAAATCTTTTGAGAACGGGTCGAAAACCCATGTATCTCACGAGACTATTTTGTCTCACGTACTACTTTGTTTTTGGCTATGTACTCAGGTTCAGGATCGATGGATTAGAGGGTCGCGTTAGAAGTGGCCTAGTGTTGGTTAGCTCGGGAGCTCGTAGGTAGTTCTCGTTTATCCTATGGTTATGATATTATCTTTGTAACACCGGATTTTATAACTCTGATAAATGTTTTAATGTTTTTTGGTTAAACCGTATTTTGGGAACATTGGACATTGCATTATTTTTATTTAAAAATATGTTTAAAAGGCGTTTTGAAAAATGAGGTGTTACAGCATGGGCTGTAGCAGCATCGAGTTTTGATTTGCAAGTCGACTAGCACTCGGGCTACTATAAGGTATTTTAATTTTATTCATATTGATTGAACCTGAAATTCCTAGATCGCCAAAACGTTTCTAGTTCTCTTTCAAGAACCTTGAGCTTCGCTAGCTCACCAAAACGTCCGGATCTGCATCAGAAGCCACGTTTGCCAATGACGGTGAAATCATCGGGGGATGATTCTAACAGGA
Organism: Calendula officinalis; assembly: GCA_963853835.1. Taxonomy (NCBI): domain Eukaryota; kingdom Viridiplantae; phylum Streptophyta; class Magnoliopsida; order Asterales; family Asteraceae; genus Calendula; species Calendula officinalis. The sequence goes on along the minus strand of OY970830.1, from coordinate 36,807,409 downwards.
ATAAGAAGCTCGGAGTGCATCGCTGCTCAGGTTGCCGTAAAAAGGTCGGATTGATGGGATTCAGGTGCTGGTTTCTTGATTTTCCGGTGTTGGTGCATGGTTATTTTGGAGAAAATTCGAGAGGCAATTTCAAAATTTTGAGTTATGGTGATAGTGATTTGAGGGTTGTTGATGGAGCATTTTAGGATTTCAAATTAGGGTTTTGATCTTGGGGGAAAAAGATGAAGTGGGGAAAGAAGATGGAGTGCGAAAAGACAAAAATACATTTATGTGCATTACATATGAGGTCACTTAACAGAAAATTTTAACACCGTTTGGCCTAAAGGACCAAACGTGCAAAATTGGTAAACATAAAAGACTACACTTGTCGAAATTAAAAGTTTAGGACCAAACTTGCAATCTAGTATCATCTTAAAGGACCATTTGTGTAATTAACTCTTTTTGTTAACTTTAGAAATATGTTTATTTATTAAAGTAAACTATTACATTAACCAGGAATGTGTTTGTCGAATATGTTTGCAAATTGCAATAGTTTTTCTGTTTATAAATTTAATAATGTAACACCTCAATTTTTTTTCAAAAACAATTTAAACTTTTAAATAATCCAAGTTTAATACAAAAACCAAAGTATCAAAAAGTAATTCAAACCAAACATTCGGTATGATTAACAATGTGCCAAAACCGGTGTTACAAATATATCGAGACTAAAGTCTAAGGAAATTAAAATTGTACACCGAGCTTAATCATCCAACGTCATATCTACGGGTCGCCTAATCCTTAGCTCCCGAACCTGAGTACATAGACATAAAAGAAAACGTAGTACGTGAGACAAGAATGTCTCGTGAGTAACATGGGTTTTGGACCCGCTTATGAACATTTGCAATTAAATACTCCCTCCGTCCCACAAAAAAGTTCCCATTTCTCCTAAAGCTTTTGTCCCACAAAAAAGTTCCCATTTCTCACATGTGGTGGGCTCCACACAATAAAATACTATTATTATTAAGAACCCCATCAATAATATCCACTAATTATCTTTCTCTCTCCAAACCAACCTTATATTTTAATCAAAATAATACCAATGACCCCACCACTAACTATCACCTAAAATCTTGTGACAAAGGGAAATGGGAACTTTTTTGTGGGACGGAGGGAGTAATATTTAAGTAAATATCACATTGCACATAAGTCAAACATAGTCCCGAGCTTATCCAAAGCTCACACATACGCAACGGGTCATCCCGAAGCAAACTCCCCCGATGTGGGTTATCATCAAAAGATCTCATGGTAATTGGGGTTCTCCCAAACTTTCCGAGATCGTCACTCCCCCGTCTCGCGGGTTATCGTAATCCCCCTTTTTATCGGGTTATCATAGTCCCTCTAATGTCGGGTTATCGTTCTCATAGATATACTACCCTTGCGCAGGGAGGTACCGCCCCAAGTAGTAATCTCAACTCCCCCACGAATGGATTATCGTTTCCGGAATTTGACTAGCATATAATTGGTCAACAAATATGGGCCATTGCCCCATTTCAATCACCATTTCATCATATCAAGATCACATTCCATTTCATAACAAGTAAGCATATCAATCAATTTCTTTATCAATTCATACACTAAATAAAAACTCTTTTAATCATTTTAATCCTTTAAAAATCGTTTACTATGTACTCAGAAAGGATCACATATACTCACCTTAGCAATGCTATCCCAAAATTGTGTTAGCAAACACAAATCCTTACTTCTTAATCAAGAAGTACTTCCAATCACAAGGTCTTCTTGACCTAACATCAATACCATCACAAAACCTAGTTAAAATCCATAACTAGCTACTAATTAACCCATACTAACATTCCCAATCACCAAGTTCATACAATTTGGTGAAATCTCAAACCCTAGTTCAAGAGTTTTATCCATAAATCCCAAATCCAACTTGTACACATTGATTACAAGTCTACAATGAGTGTTTTACACTCATGTTTAGTCATCTTCCCCAAAGATGACATGATGAGTTATCCAAACCACCATTGATGCCCAAGTAAAGCTTGAAATATCAAAGAGATGCATAAACTAACAAAGATTCTTACCTTAGATCAACAATCTCCAAGAAATATGAAGATTTGAGCTCAAGAACACCAAAAACCGAGCACTTCCTCCAAAATAACGGCTGGTAGGGTATAGGGGTGTAGGTGTCCAAACCCTAGCCCCAAAACCCGTTTTTATACAACTGACAGGGTTCGCGTTTGCGAACTCGAGTTCGCGTCGCGAACTTCCCGCGTCGGGAACTCCTCGCGATCGGGACGAGCCGCGAACACCATGCCTCAAAAACTTGAACTCACTGTCCCATCCTCGCGATCGCGAACACCGAGTTCGCGCCGCGAACTCCCCCAGGCAGCTAGGCTGCAACTTTTTGTTGTCTAACTCAGCCCGTTTCCGTCATTAACCATATCAAACGGTGTCCAAATGACACGAAACCAATTCCTACGTTCTTTAAACGATTTATCCTTATTTATCATATGTTTGTACAATTTATTAATTTACAAATTTCGGGTCGTTACAAATAATGTGTTTGAAATTCTTCACAAGTATTTGATTTGTTTTTGTGTTATTGTATCTTCACATAAAATAGACTGAGAGGATAATTGTAATATTTAATTTTGTTTTAGTGCTTTATGATATTTAATTTTTAATCTTTTGTTTTAATTTTAATTTGTCAATTATTAGTAGATCTCGATTGATTTTGGTCCTGGATTCGCCACTGACTACCACAAGTTAAATAAAATAATGCAAGATCTCGACATAAACCCGAAAAGATATAGAAAAGGCCAACATAAATATCAACCATTCTCAAGGTTACATTCTACTCCGAAGGTTAGGGGTGTTCACTATTCAAATTAACCGTATTGTCCAATAGGAAAATTTGGATTGGATTGTTTGAATTGCTTTTTTGGTTTTTGGATCGGTCTGGACTTAAATCAAATTATTAGTTTGGTTTCCGGATTGAATTTGATTTCATTGTAAAAACCGGATTGTCATTGTATTAGTGGTTAAAAATTAATATTATCAAAATGTAACATTAATATTATCGGGTGGAATTGGTTTCCATCTTCAATATTTGGTTTCCATTTGGTTCAACAATTCCAGATAATATTAATGTTTACCAACTAACACTTAACATGCAATTACAAAATACGCATTTTTATATAACAAAATTATCTCATTACAAAGTAAGATTTATATTACTAAATTTTTTACAAAAAATTATTGTGAAGTACTCTTGTTTGTTCAGTGTAATACTTTAGGTCACCAAACTTTTTGAAAATCCATTCATCTTTTTTCTCTTTAACGTCATTTTTTAAATAATTGATGATCAACTTATAAAACCAGTTGGTTGGATCCGTAATGTGTTTTAAACATAACATTATTTTTTTTGTTTTTAAGTGAAAGAATTTGCAATTGTTAATTAAGTAGAACCATTTCAATCACATAAATCTTTGACAACATTATTTACAAATGAGTCAAGACTCCACTAAAACGAGTCTCATAGGTCCACTTACGAACAAGAAAATATGCCCTTTTTTTCCTTTTTGCACACTCTGGCTGTCTAATCATTTCATATTAAAAAAAGGCTATCGTATCGAATAAATTACACAATTGGTTTTTATGATTCGACAAAATTTCGAATTTCAATTCTTATTGTTGTGAATTCACATATATAATTCTTTATTCGAAAACTTTAACATAGTCATTTGAATAGTGATGTTAACCTTTTTCGTTAAGACCCTCATATAATAGCAAAAATGTCATTTTTCACTTAATATAACCAATTCTGTTATTTTGTCGAATCATAAGTACCAACCAACCGTATAATTTACTCCAAATATAGTAACAACTATTATAGTATATCTATTTAAAGTTGTATTCAAGGTAGTCCTTAATTTTTATATAAACTTAAGGGATAAATTTTAACCAGTAGATTAAAAAATCATTTAATCACTATCATCATCAAATCACATGTGATTCAATATACAACCACCACCGCCAGCCACTGCCGCCGCCGGCCACCGCCGGCCACCACCCGCTGCCCGTCTCCGCCGCCACAATCATATGTAATTGGATACACAATCACATGTGACTGAAAGCAGCCGACTGTGGCGATGGGTTGCTGGTGGTGGAGACGGTAGCCGGCAGAGGATGGTGGTGGTGGTCGGCGGTGTGTAATCACATGTGATTTAATACACATGGGGTGGTGGTGGTGGTCGACAGTGTGCAATCACATGTGATTTAATACACATGGGATGATGGTGGTGTTGATGTATTGAATCATACGTGATAGTGGTGGTGATTTGATGATTGATTGATCCAAAGGCTGAAATTTATCCCTTATAATTACATAAAAATAAAAAAATACGTTGAACATTTCTCTAATTATTTATAATAATGATGGTTTTATGATTAAAGTTACAAACATGTTTTTCAATTTGCCATTATTTTAAAACTATACAAATTTTTGCTCATTTCGACCACTAAATTATTCTTGTTTGTATTGTTAAAAATATTAAGGGTTTTTTTATATTGACAGCCTAAGGGTTCTCTCTAAATGCATTAAAAATAGTTCGAAATATTAATTCATAAAATTCAGGAGTCGGTTATAGATGGATGTACAACTTTTTATAAATGTCTTTTGACAGCCCTTAAGGCTATCATTATCAAAACCCAAATATAATCATAAAAAGTAATTTTTTTTTACATCCTGTTAATAAGTTAGTAATTCGAGTATAGACAGTGACATCTACAAAGGGCAGTATATCTTCACTCAAACCATTCACCTATGGGGAATAAACCCCAACACCTATTCGCCTGAGAAAAAACTTTCAACAAAACTCGAACCCGAGACCTTACGAAGGAAAATATTCTAAAATTTCCCTTGATAGTCAGTTTGATTTAGATTAATCATAATAAAGTAATTGATAGTTTCATATGTGCACCCTAAAAGACAGATTAAGTAAAAAGTTGTCCCGCCGTTAAAAAAAAAAAAAAAGTAAAAAGTTGTCCCTATTGAAGATGCTAAAATCCCAAATTGTTCACATGTGCACATCTTAAAACCTGAACAAAGCAAAAGTCACCATTAAATGAGAATGATGAAAACCAAAATTATGCATACACATTAGAACATCAAAAAAATTTCTCAAAACCGACAATTTTCAGATGTGCACGACTTAAAACCAAAGCAAAAATTGCTTCACCGATGATGAATAAAAAAAAAGTTAATTGGTCATATATGATAAATAAAAATTTCTCAAAACCGACAATCTTTTATACTCTCTATTACCATTAAAATTGTTTTAATCGAGAACCTACGTTTTTAACATAACTTTCATATATCACCAATTTAGATGTTTCATAACATCATAGTCTTGATCTCTTTCAAATCAAAAGATCAATCGGGTCTGATTCGCTGATATATATGCTTAAAATTCAGCATGATTATTTGTGAAGTCGGGTGATGAAAATTAAGGTTTTCTATTTGGAAAAATGTCTTAAATGCTTTAAAAATAACCTATTTGGGTTTGTTGATTTATCAATGTGGGACACGTTCACATCTATTTAATTCGTTTGATTTTTTGTTATAATCATCTAATTTTGAAAGTCGATCTCATTCACCACAATTCTATTTTGGATATTCTTTAACTTGTTGTGTAGCTTTAAAAAATGTGAACGCAAAGCTATCAACCGTTAATTTTATATAAAATATATATATATATATATATATATATATATATATATATATATATATATATATATATATATATATATATATAGTCAAGAGTTATATTGAGAACTCTGATTTCAAAAAGAACTTTGAGAACTTTTTAATAATCAATCTAGACCATTGAATTTTATATCTAATGGTTAAGATTGATAATGACATTTTCCTGAATAATTTAATCACTTTTTTATTCAGGTTTAAATAGAAAGGGCATGTTAGTAATTTTGCAAAAAAGAAATTAAAAGAAAAAGAATTATTTAAACGGTTTCCAAAACCGTTTCCTGTAAAAAAAAAAAGGAAACTCTCTTTATTTCCACATTATCTCTCACCTAATAACCCTACAAAATTCTCTCTCAATCCCCTCATTTTAATTTGTATGCTCCTCGCCGGCAAAACTGATTTCCGGCCAAACCCCTGTATCACAGCCGTCGTGCACCACCTCTTGTACTCGAAACCCACGAACGCTCTTCAATTCGGACATATATGTAAGACTATAATAATGACTCTCACGAAAGACGATGACAGCGGATCTGGCGTTCGGGTTTTCGGCAATCACGAATCCGGCGGATGCTACGTTCGGCGATCAGGTTGCTGGTGTGTGTGTTTTTTTTAATCGGTTAATTGGTTCTTTTAGGTGTTTTTTTGATTAATTAATTGTTTTCTATTCTTAATTCATATATTCCTTTGCTGTAGGTTCTTTTGACGAAGTTTGACGACTAATTTTTTTTTATTGTTAATTCATCAATTCTTTGGCTTTAGGTGGTCACTAAAATTTTAGATTATAATTTTTAATTTTGTGTGTTATTCTTTTAATTGCTTTTTTAAATAAAATATAATAATATATTTGATATCGTGCAAGGTAATCCTGTTAATATTACTCTAATATTGTAGATCCGGAGACTATAAACATGTATGTTTTTTATTTGCCTATCATTTGTGTAAAATTTCAATATAGATTTTGTTTGTTAAAATGTTTGTTTTATGTTACCTATATGTTTAGCAACGTGCAAAATAACATATAGTTATCTGATAATTAGTTGTGTTTTGCAGTGGGTGGTACAATGAGCGGTTGTTGTCAACATTGGTGCAAATCATTCCGCCGAAGGAGGTGATAAAGATTAAGGTGTTATGATCAAGCAATCAAAGTGTAGTTGATGTTAACATTTGTATAGATAATTAGATCTTGTGAGTCACAGTTTGGTTATGAGTTGTTTTATTATTAGGTTAACATAAGTGTTATTGTTTGGATACATATATGTTGTACGTGCATGTATGTTATTCAATGGTTTTTTTTGTATTAAAGTGTATGTTTGAGTTGGATAACATAAATGTTATAGTGTATATATGTGTTTGTTTAAATAATTTTTGTCCTTTGTATGGATAAGTTGAACATGTATGTTCAAACTTGTATATTCAATACAACCGTAAAATAACCGATATGTAACAATAAATTTCCAAAATTCATGCAAGAAACATATATGTAAAAAAAACATATATGTACATCCTAGATAAGTTTTCGAAATTAATAAAAAAACAGATAATTAACAATAGATTTTAAAAAATAATTCCTAGATTTTAGGAAATTTTCAAAAAAGGAAATATTTTTCTTTTTGGTAAAATGTCATAAATACCCCTAAATAATTAATATGAATTAAATAAATCAAAATTAATTTACTAAATTCTGATTGGTTAATAGGAGTTCTCATAGTTTTTTTTTGAAATCAGGGTTCTCAATATAATTCGACCCTATATATATATATATATATATATATATATATATATATATATATATATATATATATATATATATATATATAGTGGTGGGTTCATGCGAGAACACCCTGTTTGCAAGAATGGCGAGAACGATTTTAAACCGTTAGATAACGAGATGAACGATTTATATGAGTAGTAACCGTTTTGAAAATAAGTACAAATTGAAGGATTAATATTTATTGGAGAAAGGGTAAGAGGGTAAATTAGTATTCCAATTAATTTAGGAATTAAATCCCCTCCTCATTTTACGTTTATGATCTTAACTACACACACATTTCTATGTGCAACTCTCTCTCACAGATTCTCTCTCTCACGCTCTCTTTCTCACGCATGGGTCTCCTCTTCTTCTTTCCGGCAACCTTCAACACCTCCGCAACGAAACCCCTAGTCGGCCACCACCGTCGTACGACGCAACTGGCGGTAGAGGCGATTTATCAGCTTTGGTCCGACGAGAAATCGACACCAGACGACGCCACCACCGTCGTTCGGACGATGCAACCGTTCAGACTATGACGAATAAGGTTCAGATTTGTTCAGATCGATGATGGCGAGCTAGGTTTCATACCAGATCTGTAAAGACCGACGACGGCGGGCTAGGGTTCATACCAGGTCTGTTTAGATCGAAGACGGCATGGGTTTGGGTTCATATTTGTGTTTGTTTAGGTCGCTGATTGTTCATTAGTGCTTGTTCAGATCGCTGATTGTTCATTAGTGTTTATTCAGATCGCCGGTTGTTCACTAGTGTTTGTTGATATCTGTTTAGATCTGTTCACATCTCCGTTCATTAGTGTTTAAATCATTGTTCAAATCGTCGTTCAAAGCGGACAAAGAAACTGTAATAAGTTTCATATCTGATATCCAAGAATTGACACACATGAAACTGTCAACCCAAAAAACTTACCTTTATGGTCTTTTTTTTAGGAAATTCCCTAGTGAAGGAACAGAAAATGGTGTAAGAAGAAAACTATAAAAATATGTTGTAATTTGGTGAACATCAATGATGAATATTTTTCTTATTAAAGACAATGTACATTAGTGAACATCAAATGATGTAATGTACATCAGTAATATGTGTTGTAATTTTGTAATTAGTGAATATCATGTACATCAAATTTGGGTTGTTACTTAGTGATATGGATTAAATTACGTTTTCTGTAAAATGTGTTCATTAATCATATGTTTAGTGTTTGAGTTGTTTTACTAGTTTGTTCATTGGTGAACACTCGTCAATTAAATTAAATATAGTTGTTCACTGTTGAACAGCCGACCAATTAAATTATATATAGAAAGTATAATTTTGCATTGATTTATTTAATGTACTTGACTTAATTAAAAAAAGATTAAAAGACCTTAATACCCTTTTAATTTAAAAATTAATAAAGTTAGATGAGTGGCTTGTATTCGCTCTCGCAATTCTCGCAAACAGGGTGTTCTCGCATGAACTCACCCCTATATATATATATATATATATATATATATATATATATATATATATATATATATATATATATATATATATATATATATATATATATATAGTGCCCGGATCCGGTGAGGACTCAAAAACCGGTTATGACTCGCAGGACTCCGAAAAAAACTCCGAAAATGATCCAAGACAAACTTTTTTTTAAAAATTTTCTTTTTTAAACATAAAAATCGCAGCCTATAAGATCAAAAAAAAAATAAAAAATTTTAAAAATGACCAAAAAAAAATATGGATCATAATAATGATCAATAAAAAAAATATGGATCATTATTATGATCCACAAAAAAAAGTGGATCATAATATTTTTTTTTTTGGTCAAATGTAGTAATAATCATTGGGAGTTATATATATATTTTTTCGGAATTTTTTGAAATTTTTTTGAGGTGTCCTCGCGAGTCCTCACCGTTTTTTGAGTCCTCACCAGATCCCACTTATATATATATAGGGTCCGGATCCGGTGAGGACTCTTTTCCCGGTGAGGACTGCGAGGACTCCAAAAAAAACACTAAAAATGATCCAAAACAAACTTTTTTCAAAAAATTTACTTTTTTAAATATCTAAATCGCAGCCTATAAGATCCAAAAAAAAAAAAAATTCAAAAATGATCCAAAAAAAAAAGGATCATAATAATGATTCACAAAAAAAATATGGATCATTGTTATGATCCGCAAAAAAAGTGGATCATAATTTGTTTTTTTCGAAATTTTTTTTGGTCAAATGTCGTAATTATCATGGTGAGTTATATATATTTTTTCGGAATTTTTTGAAATTTTTATGAGGTGTCCTCGCGAGTCCTCACCGTTTTTTGAGTTCTCACAGAATCCCACTTATATATATATATACATATATATATATATATATATATATATATATATATATATAGTGAAAGATTATATTGAGAACCCTGATTTTAAAAAAAACTTTGAGAACTTTTTATTAACCAATTAGGACCATTAGATTAAAAATAAACGGATAAGATCATTTTGGTATTTTCTCAAATAATTTAAATCATTTTATTGGAAGCATTAAATGAAAAAGGGTAGAATAGGGATTGTATCAAAGAGATAAAATAATAAAAAACCATAAACGGTTCCTTCAATTTAGGAAACATTATCTCCCTTTTTTATATCTTTATATAATAAATCCTTTCAAAATCGTGTAAACAAAAAAGCCCTAATGCGACAACCGCACCAGGCCTTACATCTGTCAGCCGTCACCAACCATGTTGCAACCGCCTCCTATCACTAATAGATTTCCGGCGACGGCTACATCAGCGAACGGCAAACCATCGACAACACCTCTTGAACTGCCACCGCTACCTTAATCTCTCTCTTTCCTTCTTCCTGTATCTGGAGTAAGTATATGAGAATGAAAATAGATTCGGTGGCAAAAATGGTGGTTGGATCTGGGTCCGGCAGATTGGCATCGACATTCTTCGTAGGAAGTATTGCCGTCATCGGATTCTGAGTCTGACGAGTCTGAAGAATCGGAGGAGTAAGAAGAAGATGATGATGATCGAAGGCAAGTAATTTATTTCTGATTATTTATTATATGTAATTCATATTTTGATTGGTGAAATTTATATTTGATTATTTGATTGATTTTTATAATGGAATTTATGGCAATTAAAGTAACTTATAAGCTTAATTTTTAGAATCTGTACGTACGCCAACGATTCGAATCCATTTGATGTTTTAATCATAAGGAGAAGTAAATTTGTAGTTATTATCTTCTTGATGCTTTAACTATTAATTTGCTTAACTTCTCAAACACTTATGCAATTGTTAAAATGGAAGACAAATCACATCATTTGTTGAAGATAGTAAAGTTAATAAAGAACCTCTTTTTATTTATTTAATATTAGAAAGAAATTAAACCTTGATTATTAGGGAGGTTATTCTTATTAATATTGATTTTTTTTCTTCTTCATATTTTGCAGTGAGTGATACAAGGAACATGACAGCTTATACAAGTTGAAAAGGGAGAAAATGAGCATTTTGTATTATGATATATAAAGATTACAGTTGTTTTAAAAGGGGATATATGTTATTGCACACCAACAACTATCTGGATACATATATGTTATTGCTCGAGTACATATATGTGTTTTTTGAATTTGACGTTTTGTATGAATTAGTTGACATGTATGTATTATGTTTGCTCTATCAATTTTCTAAAATTTAGATCATATAGATTTTGTTTGTTAAATAAGTTTGTTTTATGTTACATATATGTTCAATACATATATACAAACCCGCAACATATATGCATAATCGTCTTGACATATATGCACAACCTACGTACAACACTAATTACAAAAAAAATATATATGCACAACTGGCTCGACAAAAATAATAAAATAACAATAAATTTTAAAAAATAATTCCGAAATTTTAGGAAATATTCAAAAAAGGAAATATACTTTTTTTGATCAAATGTCCAAAATACCCCCGAATAATTAATATGAATTAAATTAATCAAAATCAATTTACTAAATTCTGATTGGTTAATAAGAGTTCTCAAAGTTCTTTTTGAAATCAGGGTTCTCAATATAACTCGACCCCATATATATATATATATATATATATATATATATATATATATATATATATATATATATATATATATATATATATATATATATATATGGTATGGATCAATAGAAAAGGGTCCTTATTTGAATAAGTTAAAGAAGCAATGCATTTTCGTAAAATGTACATATATGTATACATATACATACATATATGAATATATACATATATATTCATACCATAGATATATATGTGCATATTCATGCCCAATATATATGTATATATACACATATATATACACATGCATTTTACGTAACTTGCATTTCCAGTCAGAACTTGCATTTTCATTTACGAAAATGCATATGCATTCCGTATATATATATATGTGTATATATATATACATATATATGGTATAAATATGAACATATGTATATCTACGGTACGAATATATATGTATATATACATATATGCATGTATAGGGTCCAGATCCGGTGAGGACTCTTTTCCCGGTGAGGACTGCGAGGACTAAAAAAAAAACACTAAAAATGATCCAAAACAAACTTTTTTAAAAAAAAAATTCGTTTTTAAATATCTAAATCGCAGTCTATAAGATCCAAAAAAAAGTTTTTCAAAAATGATCCAAAAAAAAAAATTTGAATCATAATAATGATCCACAAAAAAAATATGGATCATTGTTATGATCCGCAAAAAAAAGTGAATCATAATTTTTTTTTCAAATTTTTTTTTTGTCAAATGTAGTAATAATCATGGGGAGTTATATATATATTTTTCGGAAATTTTTGAAATTTTTTTGAGGTGTCCTCACGAGTCCTCAGCGTTTTTTGAGTCCTCACCGGATCCCACTTCTGCATGTATATGTATACATATATATATATTTTACGAAAATTCATTGGTTCTTCAACTTATTCAAATAAGGATGCTTCTTTCTTGATCCTTATTCTATATATATATATATATATATATATATATATATATATATATATATATATATATATATATATATATATATATATATATATATATATATATATATATATATATGTATATATATATATACAACGGTTCATGCGAGAACCATTAATATTGCGAGAACTGCGAGAACTAATCTTAACCATTAGATTAAGAGATCAATGGTCATTATAAAAGATGGCAACTTTGTAAATAAATAAAAATCTGAATCTTAAAATTAAGAGGTCGGAGGGTATGATAGTCAAATTCATTAATCTTAATTATGGTATTTTTTCCACTCTCTCCTCATTTTGTGCACCAGAATCCTAAAAAGGGGCTTGTCACTCTCTCTCCACAGATTAATACGTAGTGGTGTGTGTTTTCATCTTTATCACTAGAACCCTAAAATCGGCGCCTTCTTTCTTGCCATTTGGGAAAGCAAATTGCACAGAAGAATATGTTGTAATTAATCTTCTTGCCATTTGCCAAAATAAGATTTTTAATTAATCTTCACTTGCAAATCGAGCACAGTTGCCATCTCCTATGATTCTCCCGTTTTAGACAAGACAGTCGTCGGAGAAACCGTCGACCACCGTGTCCATCTCCGTTGTTCATGTTGCTCTATCCTCGTTGTTCTTTGACCGGTAATTAACTTCCCCGCTGTTCATTGAACCACTGTGACCGATCTGCATCGAAGAGATGCGTTGGTGGATTCTGGCGATTCGGGAAGCAGATCTACGGGGCTAGGTCACGGATCTACGACTACAAGTAACAACATGGCGAGTTTCCGCTTAATTTTCCAGCGAATTGTCTCCACCGATGGTTTCTGTTTCTGTGCTGCCATGGCACAAAATTTGGCTTTAATATATTCAATAAATATTCTAACTTCAATTTGATCTTTGGAAGCTTCTTTTAAAAATTAGCTTGCCATGTCGGTTACTCATATGTACAGTGAAGTGTTTGTTTTGATATGGTATTTTTTATTTTAGAAGTTTTTGTTTTGATATAATGAGATTTATGATCTTGCATTACCAATGAAGAGGGATTTAGGCTTCAAATTTCCGTTGAATATCCTTTGATTCTAGTTATTCAACGATGAACAAAATTAATAAAGATTAATGATTCTAGTTGTTCACCAATGAACAAAGATTAAGGCTTTAACTTTCTGGTAAATAATAGTGAACTGTTGCATAGATTTATTTTTGTGCACTGTGGGGGTAAAAAGAACATTTGTAAGGTTAAAATGGGTATTTCCGCACACATACTCTCTCTCCTCGAAACATATCAATTTCTGATTTAGTGGGTTTTATTTTTACCCCCAAGTTCGTATTTCGGTCATAACTTTTTTTTTTCTTTGTAAAAAAGAAAAAACTAAAAATGCCAAAGGTCTTATAGTTAAATTTTCTACAAAATGGGTATAGTCATGAAAATTTGAAAAAAAAACCCGGATAAAATATTGGATCATTTTGTTAAATTTGGATCATTTTGTTAATTATGGATCATTGTCATAATTTTGGATCATTTTGTTATTTTTGGATCATTGTTAATCTTGCATAAACATAACTTTGTATAAATAATTAGTCAAATAATATATCATATATAATTTTGGATCATTTTGTTCATTCATGGTCATTTTGTTTACTTTGTATAATTGTTAATTTTTGGATCATTTTGTTACTTATGGATCATTGTCAATTTTGGATCATTTTTTTTCAAATTTTCATGACTATACTCATTTTGTAGAAAATTTAATTTTAAAATTTTTGGCATTTTTAGATTTTTTATTTAACAAATAAAAGAAAAAGTTATGGGCGAAAAATAAAGTGCGGGGGAAAAAACCCACTTCCAATTATAAGAGGACAAGTGGCAAAAGGAGGAAAGGGGGGTTTCGAAAATGACCTTTATGCCCTTTTGAAGATGAGTGGACGAAAATTGTCCTCGCAGTCCTCACCGGGAAAAGAGTCCTCACCGGATCCGGACCCTATATATATATATATATATATATATATATATATATATATATATATATATATATATATATATATATATATATATATATATATATATATATATATATATATATATATATAGGGTCCGGATCCGGCGAGGATTCTTTTCCCGGTGAGGACTGCGAGGACTCAAAAAAAACACTAAAAATGTTCCAAAACAAACTTTTTTCAAAAAAAAATATTTTTTAAATATCTAAATCACAGCATATAAGATCCAGAAAAAAAGTTTTTCAAAAATGATCAAAAAAAAATTATGGATCATAATAATGATTCACAAAAAAAATATGGATCATTGTTATGGTCCGCAAAAAAAAGTGGATCATAATTTTTTTTTCAAAATTTTTTTTTGGTCAAATGTAGTAATAATCATGGTGAGTTATATATATTGTTTTCGGAACTTTTTGAAATTTTTATGAGGTGTCCTCGCGAGTCCTCACCGTTTTTTGAGTGCTCATAGGATCCCACTTATATATATATATATATATATATATATATATATATATATATATATATATATATATATATATATATATATATATATATATATATATATATATATATATATATATATATGAGTCCAAAGATAGTAAAAATTCATTTCCAACACATTTTTTCGAACAAAAACAACATTATAAAATTCCACCATAAAGTTATTTATAATAGACGAGCTCTTGATGTCACAAGTCTAATTATATTGTAGTCAAAGATTTTACTTTGTCAATTATTCTATTTAAATTTTTAGCTAAGAGCAAATAGATGTTTTGAATATATATCAAATAAATTAACCATATTTTTTTTTGTCAATTGAATGTCAAACCTTAAACAAGTAATTATTTTCAATCTTCATTAACTCATACCTACCACCAACCTCGCTACCCCCGCCACACTATTTTGTTCATCTCGATACTAAATTATAGCGTGGATACCCTACTATTATTAGAAATAATATATATTCAAGCAACTTTTACTCGCCATAAAATATAGTTGCATAGGATATACGCGCTGCCACATTACACGAATATCTTAGTATATAATAGAAAAAGCTTAACAATGATACAAAACTATAAGAAAATAAGTAATAACAATGTGAAAGAAATAAAAAACATGTAATATTGACTTTCAACACAAGAACTTTCCATATTTACAAACACCCCTAGAAGTTCTTGATGTTTGACATTGTTCCCATTTTACCATTTTGTTCCCTAAGAAGCTAAATATTTTGGAGTGTTTTAATAACTTACCTAATTGATGGTGAGAGATCTCTTTTAAGACTTGAGATCTCTTCGACCATCATATACATGGTGCTTAGTATTTAACACTAAAAACCTAAAAACACTACTTAGTAATATGTGGGATATACAGTAAGATATGGTTGCTTTTGGTTCACGTCACTTAGATTAATCGACTCGCTACAACATGGCGAAAAATCTAGGCTTTCGGGTGAGGACTAGTATTGTTTATATGAACTTATTGGACCTTAACATATTGTTATAAGCCAATGATATCCTGAAACAACCCAAATTTTCCCCTTTGGACCATAATGACTTCACTTTTGTTGTTTGTTGCCCGTCTCTAACGTGTCTAAGACACTCATTTCAACTTCGTCGATACAATCAAACCCAAAATCATGAACTCCAAAATCTTGACAATCCAATAGCCACGTAGCACAATCTTCCCACGAGGTGAAACCACCGGCATAATTATTGAAGTTTTGTGCATTGTTTGGTAACTTCCAAGTTGTTAGTGGAGGCTCATCATCACCAAGGAGGTAGCTTAGCAACTTTTCATCTTCACAAAGGCCTTCAAACAAACTTTCAGGCTCGCCACTCAAAGTCGAACAATTTTCAGGTGGTGATGAGCTTGAGTTCTCATCCGAGGAGCTCCCCGTGGCATTAACACTTTCTCGGGGTGATAAATGGTTATTGTTTTCAGATTGTGACGATTGTTCTTCAGGAGAAGATAATATCTCTATGTCCTGAAGTTTCTTTTGAATTGGTTCATGAGTGACGGGATCAACTCCTCTTTTTATGAGTTTTTTCTTTATATGAGTGTTCCAGTGATTTTTTATCTCGTTATCTGTTCGTCCCGGCAATCTTGCTGCAATTTTTGACCACCTAACAATCAAACAAACGTTGAAGATTCGTTAACCTTGTATGGCATAGAACATCAATACGAACTTGTTTCCTGAATTCATTTCGATTAGTTTCATGTTGTGATTTTATTCTAATAACTTGAGAATCATCTACGTGATCGACCCACAAAATTAAATTAAATAAAGCTACGAAAAGTAAAAAAGAGGAACATCAAATCTATTGCTTTTGTAGAAATAAACGTTAAAAGTAAGTGAACTAGGACTTTTAAATAATTGCTCTTTTGTTTAAATATATTGCAAATTTGACCAATAAAAATTGGCCACAAAATAATCTCTTCGTAGCTTTACTATGAAACATGTCGGCCATAAGCTATCTTCAAATAATTACCATAATTTCTGTTCCGAATATCTCTTATCGCATCATTAATTACTATTAATATTAATTTCAATAAAAAGAAATTGTTTAGACCAAGTTTTTATTTTCAAAAAGATTTTGCTAACATATGAAAACAGATGCTAAATATTTTTAATTTCCTTATATTTAATTTATGAAAACACACTATTTTCAGTGATCATAAAGATAAATTAGTTAACACAAAAAAATTAATAACTCATAAATATTATTTTATATTGATTAAAAAAATTATTAGTTAAATATATCTATTATCATATAGCATATAGAAGTATATTAGATAAACTCTTTCTAAAGCGTACATATAGATAAAAAAAACGTTTTAATTAACGGCCATAGACACAGCTAGCATACCGATTTCCGAGACGAGCATGGAGATCAACAACGAGTTGTTCTTCAGACTCAGTGAGTAGACCTCGTTTCAAGTCGGGTCTAAGGTAGTTGGTCCACCGGAGACGACAACTCTTGCCACAACGGCGGAGTCCGGCGAGCTTAGGGACAGCACGCCAACAACATTGACCGCTTGTTAAGATAAAGTTGACGAGTTTATTATCTTCCTCCGCCGTCCATGGCCCTTTCTTCACCCCTAGTTTGTCACAACACGGTTGTCTTCCCATCTCTTTTAATTAATCGCCACCGGAAAAAGAAACACTTGATAACTTTAATATTATCCAAATGCTTATATTGTATAAATTTCTGAAATCACATTTACCAAGTTTTAGATATGCCATTACCAACCTTTATATATAGTTCCTAGAGAGAGACATATAGAGAGAGGGAGTAGGGGGTCCACCATTGATATATGAAAGGAACAGGTGAACTACAACTTGGTTTGGGTGGCGAGTGATCGATGAGGTGAAAGAGAATGATAGTAGACACACAGAAATATGGTTGTTCATTATTCAGTTATAATTAGATTATCCACAGCGGTGGAATTAGAAATTTTCATCAGTAGTAAATTTGATATGTATGCTAACACTTGTTCCTTTTTAATTTGTATTAGTTGACAATGAACCAATCTATTTGGAGTTTTTGATGAAGTTGAAGTAAGATTTTTACATAGTTCATCCGTTTCAAAATAAGTGACATAAGTTGGATTTTACGTGTAACAACCGGAAATTTTGAATCTTAAATTAAATAGAAACATTATATATTAAATATGGTTAATATCTAATTGAGCCTTGAATGTGTTATTATAGGTAAATGAACGTTATTGACTCGTGATAATCGAAAACGGGTCAAGACTTGGTTGGAAACAAGTTTGGGAAATAAAAAAAAAGGTTGTTCTGGACACTTCGTGACACGAGGTGGGCGCGAGGAAGCAAACAGCGATCATGGAAGATGGACGCGATTTTTTCACGATGAGTTCGCGATGGGCTCGCGACGCGAGTTGGGCGCGAAGTTCGGCGGGTCTTCGTTCATGGCTTGAAGTGGTCGCGAGGAGAGCCGGGTCGTGCCACTTCACGACGCGAAGTCGGCGTGAGCTCGGCACGAGAACTTTTTGGAGTGTTTAAAATCGGGTTTTGAGCTAGGGTATCTCATTTTTCACCCTACACACACTTGCAGCCGAAAATGGAGAAGAGAGGAGAGGGTTTGGGCGTTCTTGAGAAGTTTTCATCTCAAATCTTAGATATCTAACTTCTAGTTGAAAGATATATCTAAGGTATTTTCATCTTCTAGTTAGTTTATGGGTTGAGTTTTGAGGAAAACTTGAGTATAAAGGGTTTATGTTAAAAATCTTGTTAAAAGATGTTAATGGTGGGTGTAAAACACTCCAAGATAGTATGAGAACCTTGTGTTCTTGTTGGATCTGTGATTTGTTGGGTTAACCTTAAACTAGGGTCTTCAGATCTCCACTAAGTTTGATGAACTTGGTGGTTAAGGGTATTATAATAATTTAAATGGTGTCTAGTTATTGATGATAACTATAAATATGTTGATTGTGTTGATATGTTGCAAGAACCTAAAAGTTGGAGATATTCCAAAGGTGGAAGCAAGGATTCGTGTTGATAAACACGATTTAAATTTAGGTATCGCTAAGGGTATTTTGACAATTTAAATGGTGTCTAGTTATTAATGATAACTAGAAATATGTTGATTGTGTTGATAGGTTGCAAGAACATAAAAGTTGGAGATATTCCAAAGGTGGAAGCAAGGATTCGTGTTGATAAATACGATTTGGATTTAGCTATCGCAAAGGTGAGTACACGAGACTTTTAAACTGGGTACATAGCAAAAGAGTTTTGAAAACAAATAATGATTATTGAGTCTTTAGTAATAAATATTTTGACAAAGATAGTGATTGGAAAGATAAGAAAGTGTTGGATGTGCTAATAAAATATAGTCAATATAATTGATGATTTTGCAAGCATGTATGATTATATAACATTGTATAATGAGTTTTTATTAATAAAGCTAATAGCAAGGATTTTTAAAGTAATGATGAGCATTTATTAGTAATTTATACTAATAAAAGTAGTGATTGAATTGTAAATAAAATAAGTATGAGGTTACTAGTAATAGATATGAAATTCTAAGTCAAAGTAAAGATAAAATACTTATGATTTGGAAAATGAGAAATGAATCTTATTTAGTAAATGACTTGATAGAGTATATGATGAAATTGATAAGAAAAGATAAAAGAATCGAAATATTGATAAATAAGGAATGTGTCTTATTTAATGAGTTATTGGTATCTATAATCGAAAAGATAAGAAATTGAGGATAAAATGATAATTAGAATAGATGTATTCTAATTTATGTTTTATTATGAATTGGTGGGGCATAGGCCCGTATTTGATGAATTCGATATGTGTAAAGAAAATATCCGGATAACGATAACCCATATATGGGGGAGTTGAGATAACCCGACAACAAGGGGACTATGTGAACGATAACCCGACAACAGGGGGACTATGATAACCCGATAAAATGGGGGATTATGATAACCCGCGCAACGGGGGAGTTGATGGCCTAGGTAAGTTTGGAGGCACTCCAATTACCATAGGATATTGATATGATAACCCACATCAGGGAGTTTGCTTCGGAATGATCCGTAGCGTATGTGATAAAATGTGTAAGCTTATGGAAGCTTACATGTATGTGATTAGTCGATGAGCAAGCCTATGATTAGCTTAGTAACGTATATGAAGAACAATTAGAATATGATATACGAATTAATAGAAAGAGTAAAGATAAGAATAAATATTGTGATAAATATCGGTTATAAATATGGTTGAGAATGGGTCGAAAAACCCATGTATCTCACAAGACTATTTTGTCTCACGTACTACTTTGTTTTTTGCTATGTACTCAAGTTCAGGATCGAAGGTTTAGAAGGTCGCGATAGAAGTGGCCTAGTGATGATTCGTTCGGGAGCTCTTAGGTAGATCCTGTTATCATATGGTTATGATATTATTTTTGTAACACCGGATTTTAATACTCTGATAATCTTTTCAAAATTTTTAGTTAAACCGTATTTTTTGATAAAGTGGAATTGTATTTTTAATGATTTAAAAGGTGTTTTAAAAATTGAGGTGTTACATTACGTATTTTGAGGCAAAAGATTGTAATGAGGATTAAATAAGATTAAATTGGATAGTTAGTGAGTGATGGATCTCACATATTATGATTAAAGTGAGTTTAATGATGTTTAAAAGTAAATGTAAGGGTAAATGAGTCATTTCACTTTATTAAATGAGATAGTTAGTGGGTATCGGTCCCACTAATTTTTTTTACTAAATATAGAAAGTTTTAAAGTGTGTCACTTATTTTGAAACACCTCAAAATGAAAAATTATGTCACTTACTTTGAAACAAATGAATATATGACTGTAAATGTCACAAGCTATGAATTATACTTGTTTTTATATATAAAGTTGTTCCTGATAGCGTCGTGCTTGTTCAAGAAAGAGAGAGTCTCTTTGACGGAGAGAAAGACGGCAAGGGCCGACGAAGGGGGGAAAATGAAAGACCTTTTCTGGTCCCCCCTGAGCCGGGGGGTGCTTGTGGGAGTTAATATTATTTATGTTTTGTAGTTTTATGTAATATATTAAGGAAAAACCAAATGAATAAAATCAAACTAATCAAATTGTAATTTGGTTTGGGTTGGTTCGATTTTTAAACTAGTTGGGATTGGTCAGTTTGTATTTTTAAAAATAAAAAACAATTTGGTTTTACCTGTTTAATTTGGACAGAACCAATCCAACCAAAAAAACACCCGGTATATGAGGCCTCAAGATAAATGATTGATTTTTCATTATACGCCCTTGTACTTTAATAAATATCCGTGTTCAGCCATGCACGTTTCATGATAATGATACAAGTCCATCTATATATGGAGCCTATATTTGATTTCAATTTGTTCACGGGTCCATTTAGCCACTTCTCATTGGTCCATTTTACTGACTCATAAATGCAAGTAATGCCACATGTCAATCACAAGTCAAATGGTCTTTTAGTCATTTGGGCGATTTCAAAATGTAAATTTGAATATAATTATAATAATTTTCATAAGTGCCCTACTTCGTTTTTTTTATCATAACTTTGCTTTTCTTTGTAAACAAAAAATTTTGAAAATGTCAAAGTTCTTAAATTAAATTCTCTACAAAATAAGTATAGTTTTGAAATTTTGAAAAAATAATGTTATGATTCAAATATATTATGAACCAAAAGTATTATGATTTAAAAATGTAATGATCCAAAATTTATATGATTAGGAAATGTTATGTTTGTAATTAAATATAATGAATATTTTTTATTATTTCCTAAATCCAGTAAAATCTATATAACATAAAAAATTGAGTTTCATGTTTGATGTTGCATTAATTACAATATATTAAAGCTTAAGTAGATAAATGGACAATGATATAAAAATGCATATATTAAAGTTTTCATACCAAAAGTTTTTTTAATTAAAGCTAACTATATTAAAAGCAAAAAAAAAAAAAATCAAAATTATTAAGTCATATAAATGGTAGAAGTTCAAACAATTTGACGTTACCTTTTAAGTTTACTATATAAACATACGTTTCGAAGTTCACACTCATAACTTCACTAACAATATACTTACTGATTTGTCTTCAGTATCAACAAGTTGTCAACACTCCTTACAATATGGATCAAGGTTTAAATGAACAAGTTATCAACGGTTTTCTCAAGTCACCAAAGACATGAATGTAGCATTTAGTAATTACTTTTTTAATTACTAATATGAATGATTTGTTTTGGTTTAGTTATTCCTATGTTATTGTTTCTAGACTTTAGTTATATAAAGTTAAAAATGCATATATTAAAGTTTTCATACCAAAAGTCTTTTTTTAATTAAACCTAACATTACTTGATGAATATATTAAAAGCAAAGAAAAAACTCAAAATTATTAAGTCATATAAGTGATAAAAATTCAAACAATTTGACGTTACCTTTTAATTTTACTATATAAACATATATTTCGAAGTTCACACTCACAACTTCACTAACAATATACTTACTGATTTGTCTTCAATATAAACAAGTTGTCAACACTCCTTACAATATGGATCAAGGTTTGAATGAAAAAGTTATCAACGGTTTTCTCAAGTCGCCAAAGACATGAATGTGACATTTAGTAATTATTTTTTATAATTTAGTTATTGTTCTTATGATTTGTTAAATTTTATGATTCATTTGTGTTCCTATGTTGTTGTTTCTAGACTTTAGTTTTATGAAGTTGATAATGATTTTTATCAGTGGGTTTATGTTTTTAAATTTTTTTGATTATGTATGTTTATAATAAGAACTAATAAATACATACTAAGACTTTTAAAATAATTATTAGTAAATGATTATGATAAAGCGATTGTCACTAAAATACATCGTTAAATGTTATATTCAGAAAATTTCATTGTGTGTCAATTATAATTCTATATGCCAATGAATAGAGGTGTTAAAGTGAGATGATCTAACTTATATTTTATGAATAACGTTTTTTGTGTTACGTTAATAAAAAAATGATGTTTTTTTTTTACTTTGACCTTTCCCCCGACACATTTTTTCATATTTAGTATCGTACCCGCCATCAAAGCCAAACATGTTAGCGATCATGCTTTATGTACTTTGTCCGTAACACCAATACAATGTATACGAGTTACGTTAAAAAAACTATTTATCATGAACAAAGCTCGTGCATCGCACTGGCCATGTTGTCTCGTATGTATAAAAATTGAGTTCCAATTTTGAAGTTGTAATTAATATCATGCATTTAATATTAATAATAATTAATATATAAACTCAATTTTAAAAATAAAATCATTAAATTGTAATACCAAGAGTTTTGAAATAAATATAAATAATTATAATAATAAAATATACATACATAAAAATTGAGGTCCAATTTTGAAGTCTATATATATATATATATATAAATTGAGTTCCAGTTTTGAAGTTGTACTTAATATCATGTATTTAATATTAATAATAATTAATATATAAACTCAATTTTAAAAATAAAATCATTTAATTGTAATACCAAGAGTTTTGGAATAAATATAAATAATTATAATAATAAAAGATATATATAAAAATTGAGTTCCAATTTTGAAGTTGTAATTAATATCATGCATTTAATATTAATAATAATTAATATATAAACTCAATTTTAAAAATAAAATCATTAAATTGTATACCAAGAGTTTTGAAATAAATATAAATAATTATAATAATAAAATATACATATATAAAAATTGAGTTCCAATTTTGAAGTCTATATCTATCTATAAATTGAGTTCCAATTTTGAAGTTGTAATTAATATCATGCATTTAATATTAATAATAATTAATATATAAACTCAATTTTAAAAATAAAATCATTAAATTGTAATACCAAGAGTTTTGAAATAAATATAAATAATTATAATAATAAAATATACATATATAAAAATTGAGTTCCAATTTTAAGGTCTATATATATATATATATATATATATATATATATAAACTAGCTTCATAGCCCGCCCATGCTTCGAGAAATAAAAAAGAAAATACCAACAAAAAGAATTTTAAGAAATAAATATAGTAAATAATCGTTATGCAGCCCTAATGTGCATACATCAGTTGGTTAAACCGTAATTTCCATGAATCAATTATTTCAAAAAAACATATTTAAATAATCGTTACATGTATGCAAAATTTGGTATTTTACAATGCAATTTTAAAGAATGCACATAGTTTGTTTAAATTAAAAAAAGGAAAAGCGATGTATGCTGCAGCCAAGAATTCTGATTACATACTGAATAATGATTACAAATAGGTCAACTAAAAAACAATTAAATATTAAGACAAAGAACATGTTAAAAATTGCATGTAATGTATTTTAACATATAAAACTCTTAAATCATTCAATAGAAAGATTAGTTTGAAAAAAGTTGGAAAAAAGTCAAACGGGTCAGCTGGCCCGTTTGGGGCCAGAACCAAAACAATCCAAGTTAGTAACCATTTGTTAATAATCATATAGATGCCTTCTCGAAGCACCGCTGCAGCTGCTAATCAAGAAAATCACCAAGAACACAAATTGCTGCAAGAAATATGCGATTTGAGTTATGGAAAATACACCTCAAGTGTGTGTGTGAGTTGTGAATTATACTCGAGTTAAATCGTTTTCTTAAGTTCTGTATTGTTCAAGGACCACCTTTAAAACATGGAACGCCAGAGTACTGATAGAAAAATAGATGATACATAATCTTTATAACATAACCGTTTAAGCGTGTGTAAAAACGCACATGATGTTTCTTGCACTAAAAGAATTAAAAATAGACCAAAATTCATAAACGTAACACAAGATTCCTAAAACACAAAATTTCCCGAAATTGAAAACTGAACGACAAAAAAGGTGGTCTATGCCATCCTCTGAGCAGCCTCCTTTGCAATAACCCGTTCTTTTGCTTTTGTTTTTGCCTGAGATTTGGAACCCATAATTCCACCACCCCATTTCTTTCTGTATTCCTCGTATTAATTGTTGAAACTCGCCTGAAATAACCAATAATGCAATCTTCGAATTATATAAAACACAAACCTTAATTGCTTCCAAGATTCTGCTGAACTCCATCTTATATTCGTTCTTGACTGTAGTCAAGCAGAAAGCTGCTGCAATTTTCTGATTGATAATATGAAATTAAACAATCTTTTTTTATCAAACTTGCACAAAAATAATCACCAATATAGCCTTGTTCTATAGCCGAAACACGAAAATTAAGCATAAAAAAAATTAAAAATGTAGATATAAAAACAATTAAAAACGTGTTCGATAAGATAGGTGATGGTTCAGACCATATTTGACCACAATCAGTTTCTTGGCTTCGGTTGACTTTCCTTCAGATTCAGCTTGTGCTCGTTTGACAAGTCATTCCTTTTTTTGCTGCTTTAGCCTCGGATTTCTATTTAAGCAACATTTTGAACAAAGTAGTTGATGCAAAATGTATAAAAAAACATATAATAGTTGAATGATTTATAAATTTAACCTAACTATATAATTCAATTAAGTTTGCTAATAACATGATAAATTATTACCAAGACTTTTGTCAAGGGTTTTAGTGAAGTGATTCAAGGCAGGTGGGACCTTCAATCGTTGCTTGAATCACGCCCTTGTAGTTTGTATGAAATTATGGATTTGATTGCTCGATTCTTTTTTTATTAAAAAACGGTCCCTAATTTTGAAAATTGTATGTATGTATGGATGTATACAATGCAATAGACTGTTTCTGTTAAACCTCATAATTTTCTTCCAATATATTAAGAGGTCAATCAATGCTAATCGTTGTTAAAAATCATAAATTAACATATGTATATAATGTATGCAGTAGACAACATCTGTATTTTTATTTTTTTTTATTCTTTTTCTTTGGAAATTTTTGATGATTTATGAGATTAATCAAGATTTGAAAATCAATGTTAATCATTAAACCCTAACCCTAAACTTAAATTGTGAAATATTTCACATACCTGCTAGCACATGGTTGAAAACTCATCATGATTGGCTTCAATTACCATCTTGAACATTCTAGGGCGAATCTCTTCTCGTTTCTAAAAAAATGTAATAGAAAATTTGTCACTTGCAAAATAAACACGTGTGAGCTATAACTTATAAATTAACGTACAAAACACTCTATTTTTATGTATAAATACATTTTATAATTTTATTTTTTTTATAATGATTTTAAAGGCTAAAACGTTCTTTTTGCATCTGATGTATAACAATATTAGAAACACCATTAAAGACCAAAATCAACATGTTAAACCCTAATAGCATAACCAAAAAATAGTAATAGCTGTGGTTGGACCACCGGCGATGAGTGAAGCTGTGGTTGGCCACCGGCGGTGATTACAGTAAATGAAGAGATTGTTTATGAAATTCTAGTAGCAACCCTAAAGAAAACCCTAAATGAAGAGATGAACCATGGAATTGCACGTGAAAACCCTTGTGAGCAAATCAGTTGACCAATCATGGAATTACACGTGGAATAAAGGACGAATCATAGAGCTGTAAAGTGGTGACATGTCAAAACCAAATCAAATGTACCTGCATATATAGGGGAAAATTGAGTTCCAATTTTGAAGTTGTAATTAATATCATGCATTTAATATTAATAATAATTATATATAAACTCAATTTTAAAAATAAAATCATTAAATCGTAATACCAAGAGTTTTGAAATAAATATAAATAATTATAATATATATATATATATATATATATATATATATATATATATATATATATATATATATATATATAAATTGAGTTCCAATTTTGAAGTTGTAATTAATATCATGCATTTAATATTAATAACAATTAATATATAAACTCAATTTTAAAAATAAAATCATTAAATTGTAATACCAAGAGTTTTTGAAATAAATATAAATAATTATAATAATAAAAAGTTCAATAAATAAGAGACTTTTCAAATTACATGAATCTTACACATTAGCATCTATAAATAGCCATTCTCATATTGCAAAAATTTTAACAATCTAAAGGTACATCCAAAAGAAATATCTAACAAGTGTAGTCAACAACAAAGATCTATAGGGCTTTTTTTATTTATCATCGCTATTAATTGGTAATCAAACATAATGTTTATTATTTGTATTTTTTGAAGAAAAAAAATCATAGAGATGAACTCTTTATGGTTTTGTCTTATAGACAGTATGTTAGTTGTTTACGTTTAAAATTACACAAACTCTTTTGTATATATGTAAAAAATTATTATTCGTTGTTTATGTACATTTTGTATAAAAATTATATTATATAATAATCTAATAGTTATCATTATAACATATGAGATTGTGTATGATATTATCACAATTGTAATACCAAGAGTTTTCAAAATAAATATAAACAGATATTTATTAAAAAATAAACCAGAACCGAACGAAAAAACGGTTTAGACGGACCGAGGACCGAACAAATGATGCTCAGAACCGAACCGGACCAAGAATTAGTCGGAACCGAACTAAACCGGGAACCGAGGCAATTTCTTCGACTCTTTTCAGCTTTTTCTCGGTTTTTGACTGATTCGGACCGCTCGGACCGAGAACTGATTTTTCTTAAAAATTAGAACCGAGAACTGAACCGATGGAGCTCGGTTCGGTCGGATCCGGTTCTGCGATCCCGATCGGTTCTTGGTCCACTTTGCACATGCCTACTTACGCATACGAAATCTATTTCAAGCTAAAGAAATAATTGCAATTAACATACACAATCCATATGACTCAATAAAGAACAACAAACCCTAAACAACAATATACATAAGGAATAGCTTCGCTCAGTTAGTAGAATACCCGCAATCAAAGTAAGCATGTAACCGATCACGGTTTTTATACATTTTCCAGGTGATACCAGTAAATTGTACACGATATGCACTCAAAATAACTCATTATTGTGAACGAAGCCCGTGCATCGCACGGGCCATGCTGTCTCGTTTAAATAAAAAATGAGTATTAATTAGATGTTTAATTACCAGTATATTGGTTTTGAAAGTTTCAGATACGTACTCTGATTGACTGTAGATATCGAACCAAGTATATAACATTATTTATTAATTTGCTAACATTTTCATTATTATCACATAAATTTTAAGAAAGATAAAACACATTAAATATATACATAATTTCAAACCAAATTATAGTCTATCACCTATATACGGAGCTAAGAATGACAATTTCATGATGACATGTCCATTTCCCATCGTTTGATTGATCTTTTTGATGATGTGTAATGCTGACTCAAATGACCTTTTAGTCATTTGGGTGATTTCAAAATTTAATTTTGAATTTAAATTTGAATAGAATTACTATAATATATGGCTGGAATTCCTATTAAAATCTTTATTATATTTTAAAAAACTTTTGAAAATATAAAATTTTAAATGAATTTAAATTTGAATAGAATTTAAATTCAAATGATTTGATTTCCTAAAATATAGTAAAGAATTTAAGAATTCCTCTAAAATAGAAATTCAATTAAAGTTTCTAATAAATATCGGGCAAGCATACGATTAATATTCCCGAAATTTAAAAGGAAATGTTAGATTTCCTCCTTTATGATATTTCCCCATTAAAATGCGTTCAAAATTAATGAAAGTTAAGAGCAGGAAATGATTAAAAGTTATTTGTTGCGATCAAGATGACAATTATACTAACTCAACAACAAATGTTGTATACAAAGAAGTTTTATTTCATCTTTAAATTTTGTGTATCATTTGTGATATGTATTAAAACACGTTTATCATCATTTCAATAATAGATTATTAGATGATTTCTTAAGTTTTTTTTTTGTATTTTCCTTAATTTATTTTCGAAGCATGCCCGCCCATCCGGGCGGACTATGAAATTAGTATCATATATGTAAACTCGACAAGTTGTATATATTAGTTTATATGGGTTGTATTTAAGGTAGTCCTTAATTTTTATGTAGTCACAAAGGACAAATCTTAGCAATTGGATCAAAAAATCCATTAACTATCACCATCATCAAATCACATGTGATTCGATATACAACCACCACCGCCGGCCACTGCCGCCACTGACCACCACCGCCGCCCGCCGACAGACGCCACCGCCGCCGACCACCGCCGCCCGTTGCCACTTCCAGCCGCCGCAGTCACATGCGATTGTATACACAATCACATGTGACTGAAAGCAGCTGACGGTGGCTAGGGGTTGCCTGTGGTGAAGACGTTGACCGGTAGAGGTTGGTGGTGGTGGTGGTGGTGGTCGGCGGTGTCGAATCACATGTGATTTAATACACATGGGGTGGTGATCGGCGGTGTGCAATCACATGTGATTTAATACACATGTGATTGTGGTGTTGATGTTGATGTATTGAATCACATTTAATGGTGGTGGTGGTGGTTTGGAGGTTGATTGATCAAATGAATGAGATTTGTCCCTTGTGACTAGATAAAAATTAAGGACTATTAACGTTTCTTTAGATTATACTTCCTCTGATTCAAAATAGGTAATACACTTTCCTATTGGGAGTTATTCAAAATAAGTGATATACTTCGAAAATTACCTTATTTGGAAAAAAATTAGTGGGACACACATTCACTAACTATCTACTATTAATTGCATTTTTATAAAACGGTGTGTCTTTTGTCTAGTGGACAATTAATTTACGACGGAGGGAATATTTTTAACCGAAAAAATGGGGATATTTGTTAATCGAAGCGCTAACAAGATGCGACGGGTTATAAATTATAAATCACACCAATCATTGATAGGGAAGTAACAACAAAACATAGACACATGTTGCAGCTAACAAGACACCAAAAGTCCAGCAAGCAAAGCAACATACCAATAAGGATTATTAAGTCAACAGTCTACTTGACCATGTTTCTGAGATCATAATATAAATTTCATATATACTTTTTGGTTATGACATCAAATATTTAAAGTCTCTTTTGTTTGAAGAAATTGAAGTCATTTCTTGAGTTTAATTATAAAAGATAATTTTAGTTTAGCTTATGTAGTACCCACCAGACTCATTTTCATATTCTAACATAAAAAGCATTAATTGTGAGAGAAGTAAGATGTATGTAGATATTCATATCTCTAAATGATGATAGAAAGATTGGTTTTAAAAAAACTTTCGACAAAAATTCTATAATTGTGACAACATGTACAAAGCTTTGCAAAAAAGAAAAAAATTTGAGGGTCAAAGCAATTGTCGAAGACTTTTTTTTTTTAGTTCTTAATCATAAAGGACATGGAAAGTATATCTTGAAAATACCATTTACAAATTAAGTGAATTTTGTTTCATTCCAAAAGAAAAGATTCCAATATATTTTTATGTTAATATAGTAAGTTTGTTGTTGTGTATGGAGCTTTCGTTTTAAGCTCGTTACCAGAGATATAGATAGGATGATACAAGATCTACATCAATATTTATTTAGATTTATATTTTCCATATTTATATCTATATATATTTAAAATCATTTCATCCATCCATATCCATATATATTGGATCGATTATAGCGGATAATGGACATCCATTAATTTGTTTTCTTAACAAAGTACAATAGTTTTTATAGATAAATTTACGATTTTTGTTGCATATGTACATAAGTTTTCCAATAGAATATACAAATGAAATATAACTATGAACATACATTTAATACATAGATCATAGTTTGTAACTAATCCCAAAATATTGATAGATTTAAACAAAAACATAATTTGATATAAATAGAAGCTTAGAGAATGATTTGTAATGTTTGCATATTTAGTTATATTCAGTGTGTTATGTATAAATTTTATTGAATAAAAAAAAATTGTAGACATATTATTAACTTTGAAATTATAATATAAAAAATTAATTTCGGGTTTCGTGGACTGAAAATTGTCATTCATATTCACTCCTAAACATCCATATCCGATCCATATCTTCTATTCACTCATTTAACTTTATCCATATCCACCATCGTTGAATCGGGTCGGTAAATGATCATTGGGTGATAATTACAGTCCCTACTTGTTACCCCCACCATAGTGGCTATGGTGCTGCCATAGGCCACCAAGTGCTCTATTTAGGTGGTGCAAATGAATAATTATATATGTAGAGGGGTTAAGCCTGCAAAATAACTTATAGCAATCAATGTCCCTGGTCTCTGTAGTTGCACTCTTACTCCATTGATACGTCACCTCTTTCGTCATAATAAAGTATACGTGTCCTTAATATGGAAGTTTACGATATCGTGCTTCTCACTTCCGATCACCATTTTACAAACCTTTTGATTTGGTACCAAATGTATTTGATGCCTCATTTTACAAACCTTTTTATTTGGTCCGAAATCTATTTGATGCCTCCATTCTTTAACTTTCCACTAAATTACTTTTCTTCTTTTTAAGTTTAAATCAATATAATTAACTTTTACCCTTTTTCTAATATATTTAGTTTTATATTTTGTTAGAAACTAGCAAACGTGACCCGCACGTTGTTACGGGAATTTTTCATGTAACGTCAAAAGATTGTAGAAATCAGTGAATGTTTCAATTGTACAACTTCTAGTTATATGTGTGATGTGTATTATTATGTTGATTGTATCCAAGTTGACTTCATCTTTAGTTATTAGGTAACTCGTATCCTTTAGTTTTATTTTATGTACGAGTGTGTGCTACTCATGTCAACCCAAGAACTATATGGTTGTATAGGAAATTAATAATAATAATAATAATAATAATATAATTAAAAAAATAAATTAATAACTTTTATTGTATTCAGAAAAAAATAATTAAAAAACTCATTATTTAGTTGATTAGAAATCCATTAGTTATATAGGAAAGTAAAAGTTTTAAAGGTAACAATCACTTAAAAAATTTATCTACATATTAAATATTTAACTTTAAGGTAGTAAGTCGTCATTTCATAAAAGTTAAAGTTTAGGGGAGCAAAATGTAATTTCAAAAAAGTTGAAAAACAAAAGCGTAAAAACTTAGGATGCTACTCGGATTCGAGCTGATGACGTCATTAAGAGGAAGCCTTACCAGCCGACAATAAGGAGAAGTCAATAATCATTTCGTTTACATCCAATAAATATAGAAAATTGTGCTAAAAGACAATTTTTTTACTGTTCACTTAAACGTAAATGTTATATAGTTAATAAGTGTCAAATGTCATAAATAAAACGATCAAACAAATATCATATATTAGAGTTCTATTCATGTTGTTCTCAAAGCCCAATCAAACTTTATTAATGGTCTAATTAATCTGATGCGTGTCCTTTTTTAAGGTATATTTATTCGTATATGAATAAACTAAAGTATATTTATTCATGTATGAATAAACAGAGTTTATTTAGTTATGAAATAAATTATTGTTTATTCTTATATAAATAAATATACTTTAGTTTATTCATATACGAATAAATATACCTTAAAAAAGGACACGTATCAGATTAATTAGACCATTAATAAAGTTTGATTGGGCTTTGAGAACAACATGAATAGAACTCTAATATATGATATTTGTTTGATCGTTTTATTTATGACATTTGACACTTATTAACTCTATAAATGAGTCTATTTTATAACTTAATAAAGTATGTTTATTCATACATGAATAATCTACGTATATTCATATATGAATATACAATAGATAATTTCATATGTAAATAAAAACTAGTTGATGCATGAATTTTACCCCATATGAGGCGTGAAGTTTGGAGTTCGAATACTGTAAATACCTCTTTGTGGTGCCAAATATGAGGAATATTTTCCTAGAGTTCCCTATGGGGGCTGGGTTTGCCCTGTAAATGAGCTCGAACCCGGGATGCTCGTTGGAATAATGCGAGTAGCCTTCCGTTGTATTATTTGCCGTTTCCGAAAAAAACTATGTACTTCCTCCGATTTAAAATAAGTGATACACTTTCCTTTTTGGGGTGATTCAAAATAAGTGATACACTTTGAAAAGTTTCCTTATTTAGCAAATAAAATGGGACCCACACCCACTAACTATCTACTTTAACAAAGTGAAATGATCCATTTACCCTTACTTTTTACTTTTAAACATCATTAACCTTACTTTACTCAAAAGGTGTGGGGCTCATTTCCCACTAACTATCCAATTAATCTAATTTAACCATCATTATAATATTTTGTTTCAAAAATCGTGAAACCCCAAGTGTATCACTTATTTTGAATCGGAGGAAGTATATTCATACATGAATAAACTATGTTTATTCATCTATGAATTAATTTACGTTCGTGTTTTATAAATTCAACTTATTTACAAGTTTGTCACCGCCATTTTAATTCTCATGTTCTCAACCTTTTTCGCATTCTCAAAGGAACCGCCCTATATAGAGAGAGATGAGTGTGTTCCATTGAGAGTGAATATAAAGGTTGAGAACGTGAGATAGATCTCAGTCGTCCATCTGGCGCGCGCCTTGTATATTCATATATGAATATATTTATTCATATATTAATAGACAACAATTTATTTCATAATAAAAAAACGAAATAAAGTATGTTTATTCAAATTTAGGGTGGGAAAAAGTGAAATAAAGTATGTTCATTCAAATTTAGGGTGGGAAAAAGTATGATTTAAGGTGTTGCCCATGACCAATAGGTCATGGGTTCAAGTCCCGTCATGAACAATAAAGATGAGTAGATTATGTGCCGTTTAAAAAAAACACACAAATACATCTTTCACCAAAGGGATTTCTTAATCTTTCCTTTTATGTAGCTAATTAGAATTATGGTTATTCTAACATGTGCCTCCTAGGCACATGTTTAGGTGCATTAACTAGTACTCCCTCCGTCCCTTAATAAAGTTCCCATTTTAATTAGGCACAAATTTTTAGGAGTTAGTTAGTGGTGTGGTCTTGTAATAGATTTGATTAAAATATAAGGTTATTTTGAAGAGACAAAGTGTTTTTAAAAGATACTTAGTGGTGAAGTACATGGTAATATATTTGATTAAAATATAAGGTTATTAGGGAGCACATATTACAAAACAAACACTTAAAACTATATATACCTTGCATCATCTTGTATGTTTCTAAATTTAATTGAAATTAATGTATCAAACCTTATCCAATTTCAAATATAAATTAGCAATCAAGTTGTTATAACAAAGTATGAACACAACTTGCATTATAATATATACCATGGTGTGATAGGTTAGACTTAGGGATGTGGTTAAATATTAATGGTTTGGTTAATTTGACTTATGAGTTCATCAAATCTTTAGGTATTTGTAGTTCGAAACGTGGACCCTTTTTTTCAACTGCCTTATGCTTTACATTGACTTGGATTACTCATGTAAAAGCTAATGACGTTCAGAATGATATTTTCCATGTCGATAATCTACATTACCTATGCTAAGGTTATGAATAGTTTTATTAACTTTTAAATATAAAATTTATACTATGAATATGTGAGTTTATAAATATAACATGTATCTTTGTAAATCTGTCGAGAAACACCGACGCATGCTTTTCGTTTATATTATAGAGCATTTACTTTCTAGTTTTTAATATTTTAAGAAATATGATTTTACTAATTTAGCTTTTTAATATTCCACTTTCTCTAAGTATATTTATCTCCATATTAATACTAAGCAGTTGCTCCACGAAATCTATAAATAAGTACTCCAAAAAGGATATATAGATCGTCTGTGAAATTTCTACATCACTTTTACGGAGTTCTTGAAATTTAGGTGGCTCTCGGGACCTGCCTTGGGCCTTAGTAAATTCGTCACTGGCCAGTGAAATTTGAACTCATAATCTTTTAATTGTAAGGTAACTCACTTACCGCTAATAAAAACCCAACGGTAATTAATCCTCTGTTCTAATTACTAGTTTTTAGATTAAACTATGTTTTTGGTATCATCAACTTCTATGTTATATTACAGGAGACATTGAATCAAGACACATTGATTATTTTAAGTATTCAATTTTTATAATGAAGATTACAGTTTTTGCCAAATGGCAATGATAGATACTTGATAGATTTCTTGTATGTAATTTGTGTACACATGTTCTCTGTCGTACACAATCAAATATAATAAAAAGAATTGACAAAATATACATGTATATACTTTCCCCCTAAGGAAAGTTAAGTGACTAGGATCTTTGTATCATTTGTTTTAGTATTTTATGTGCCTAAATATTTCCATAAATAACACATGTCGTGTGCTCATAATCTCCCAACAAGCCAAAATCATTCTTCATCGACAACCAACAATTTCTTGGTGGCCAACAATGGAAAAATGGGAAGTTTGCGGCTTAAAATTGATCCACGTAAACTTTTATTTGTTTAGAGTGTTTTTAGGAATCTGAGCTGAAATCTGATATGGATCTATAGCTAAATGGTATCTGATGATTAAGTGTCATAAAAAGTTGTAAATCAAATTTTATCATGAATAAAAGTATTATAGATTTATTGTGTATATATTAGCCGTTAGAAAAATCTAATAGCTAAGTTATTTGGATTTTAATAACGTTAAAATGTATTTTAGTACACTGAACTTGCTTAACGGGATCTTTTACTACCCTGAATTATTAAAGGTATAGCATGGTACTCTGAACTTGACAAAATGATCGATTTAGTACCCTGGCTCACTAATTTAATCTTGTTTTTTTACTTGACTAACTTCTGTTGGAGCTTTTGACGGACTAAGAGTTGTATGTTCATCTGAATATACTGAGATTAGAAACAAATCATGTAAGAAAACAAGACCAAATTAGTGAGTCAGTGTACTAAATCGACCATTTTGTTAAGTTCATGGTACCATGCTACACCTTTAATAGTTCCGGGTAGTAGAAGACTCAGTCAACCAAGTTCAGGGTACTAAAATATATTTTGACCTTTTAATAATAACATATGATGAAAACATATGGGTTATTTATTGAATTTGATAGTTTATTGATTGAATTGATACCAAATACAAGAAAGCAAAGGAATATAAATACACCAATAGCTAACAAACTTCCTAAAGTGTAGGGAAGAAATATTCGGTATTTAACATAAACAAAAAGATAATTATGGAATAGATTTGAATTCCAATACTCCCCTCAAGTTGAAGCGTGTAGATTTTTCATGCCGAACTTGCTAGTAAGATATTCAAATTGTTGCAGACCCAATGCTTTAGTAAACAAGTCAGCCACTTGCTCTTTCGTATGAATCTTGAGAGGTATGATTTCTTGAGACTCTACTCGTTCGCGAACAAAATAGCAATCCATTTCACCATGTTTGGTTCGTTCATGGAATACTTGTTTACCAAAGCATTGGGTTATTAGCTATGTCTCGAGCAGCTTACTGGGTTATTAGCTATGTCTCGAGCAGCTTGGTTGTCGCAAAACAAAGGAGTTGGATTGTGTTGCTTGACTTCTAACTTTTCGAGAAGCCATCTCATCCAAATAACTTCACTAACAGCTGTTTCCATGGCATGATACTCTGCTTCAGCTAAGGAGCGAGACACAACATTGTGTTTCTTAGATTTCCAGGAGATGGGAGCACCTCCTAGCATGAGAACATACCCAGTTCTTGATCTTCGGGTGTAGGGGCACCCGAGCCAGTCCGTATCACAGAATGTAAGCAAGTCGGTACCTCCTTCCTTTGGCAATAACAACCCTTTTTCCAGCTGTTTTTCTTAAATATCTCAAGACCATAAAGACAGCGTTCAAGTGATCTTGTCGGGGGTCTAAAACGAATTGGCTTAGAACGTTTACCGCGTAGGTAAGATCGGATCTAGTGGCTTGCAGATACAATAATTTCCCCACTATTTTTCTATAGTGGTTTGCATTGACACGGGGCTCATCACTATCTTTATTGAGTTTCAAGTTTTGTTCCATAGGAAAATGGCAAGGCCGACATCCCATCATTCCTGCATCCTCAAGAATGTCAAGGATGTATTTCCTTTGATTAAGAACCATACCTTCATTTGTGCGAGCCACCTCTATGCCCAAGAAGTATTTTAGTGATCCAAGATCTTTGATACTAAACTTCTTGTCTAAGAAAGCTTTGACTTCTTGTATTTTGTTGGCATCATTTCCCACGATTATAACATCATCAACGTAAACTAGGGCTGCAACAAATGTTTGTTTTTGTTTGTATATGAAAAGAGAGTGATCTGCATGAGATTGCTCAAACTATAGGCTTTTGAGAACAGACGTGAGTTTTTGGTACCAATTCCTGGAGGCTTGTTTCAAGTCGTAGAGAGACTTTTTCAATTTGCACACTTTGTTTGCTCCCCCTTTGTCATAGCCTTCTGGTATTTTCATATACACTTCTTCATGTAAATCACCGTGGAGAAATGCATTGTTGACATCTAGTTGGTGTATAATCCAACCTCGTTTAACATCGACGGCAAGGAGTGTACGGACCGTGGCAAGCTTTGCAACGGGAGAAAATGTGTCATGATAGTCAACCCCTTCCATTTGTGTGAAACCCTTTGCCACCAGTCTAGCTTTGTATCATTCAATTTCGCCACTCGGTTGGTACTTAATTTTGTAGATCCACTTTGAATCAATGGCACTTGCCTTTTGGCAATTCTTCTATGGACCACGTCTCATTTGCTTCAAGGGCGTTTATCTCCTTTTGCATGGCATGTTTCCAATGTGGATCCTGTACAGCTTGTTTAAAGGTTTTTGGCTCATTGTTTAATGTAATGGCCGCCAGGAAAGCTTTATGGTTGTTAGAAAATTTATCATAAGAAACAAAGTTTGATATGGGATGTACGGTACTAGCTTCTTGACTTGGAGCGGGCTGTGCATGATCTACGGAAGGAGGAAGATTAACCACATAATCATTGAGGTGTTTGGGTCTGGTTTTGTTTCGTTTGACTCTCCCCTGATTTGGTTCTATATTTTCAACTGCGGCCTCAGGGTCACTGTTTGTGTCTGAGGTTTCAGTAGGAATTTCGAGGTGGTTTGCACCCATGTCATGTGTCTCTTCTTCATTGATGAAATCATGACTGTCATCATCCTGATCGGTGCTTATATCATGTGTGTTGAGGGTAACACCGATAACTTCATCATCTTCTTCAAGGTTGTTTTTGTAAGGAAACGCGTTTTCAGCGAACTTAACATCCCTGGAGACAATAATTTTGTTATGTAATGGATCAAAGATTTTGTATCCTTTTGTGCCATGAGGATAACCGACGAATACACCCGGTCTTCCACGGATTTCAAACTTGTCACCTTTGGTTTCTGTGTTGCGATAATAGACCAGGCAACCAAAGATTTTCATGTGGTTGTATTCTGGTTTTTCGCCATATAATATTTCATATGGGGTTTTCTTTTCAATGACTTCGGGTGGAAGGCGGTTGATTATATATGTGGCAGTAAGAATGCATTCACCCCAAAATCTTGTTGGCATGTTGGCTTCTATTTTTAACGCACGAGCCACTTCGAGCAAGTGACGGTGTTTTCGTTCAACAACCCCGTTTTGTTGAGGGGTGTGAGGGCATGTAGTTTCTAAGATGATGCCATGTTCGGTGTAAAAATTTGACATGTTATTGGACGTGAATTCCCCCCATTATCGCATCTAATTCGTTTGATTTTCTTTTCAAATTGAGTTTGTATCATTTTATAGAATGCGATCAAACATGTGTTGGCTTCGTGTTTGTGTTTAATCAAGAACACCCAAACTGCTCTATTGTGGTCATCTACAATTGTTAGGAAATAGTTTGCCCTTGAAAGGAGGGTGTGCGGCATTTACCCCATATGTCACAGTGTATTAGGTCAAAGCATGCATTGGTTTTGGTAGTACTAATAGGAAAAGGTTGCCTTGTTAATTTAGATTTAGCACAAGAATCATAAATATGATCTTTATTTCTAAACGAAATGTTTTCAAGAAAACTTATTTGACAAAATTTTCTTTCACTGGCATGACCTCTTATGCCATATATTTCCTTTAGACATCATTGCCTTCCTTTCTTGCTCAAGCATTCCCATCCGATATAGACCATGCACACAGTTACCCGCTCCAATCAAGTTCCTCGAAGCTAGGTCCTGCATGACAAAAATTTTTGGAAAGAAACTTATAACACATTTTAAATCGTTGGATAACTTATTCACTGATAAAAAGTTGCAGTTGAAATCAGGAATGTGAAGGACTCCGTTGATTCTAGTTCCGTTTGGCAATGTGTGGTTCCCTCTTCCCTCTACGGGTATAGATTGTCCGTTTGGGATGGTTACGGGTTCTTCCTTCAAGGAATTGACTTTGTCTTCTAAGATGTCATCACGGTTGGTCATGTGTTCGGTTGCACCTGTATCAACAATCCAGGAATCATCATAAATAATTTTACCTGCCATGTTTGTCGTGGGAGGTGTATTCCCCTTTTTCTCATGTATTTCGGGATTGAAGTGATCCATGAACTGTTGGTATTGTTCCTTGGTCAGACCCTTTATAGGACCCGAGTCAATTTCGGCACATGCAGCTTTGAGTTTCATCTTGTTTTGTTTGTTCTTCCCGGGCCACCACTCCGGATACCCAATAAGCTCAAAGCATCCGTCTCGGGAATGACCATCTTTATCACAGTTTGTGCAATGTTCTACGGGTTTTGGTGCCTTTTTGACATATTTGTTAGATGAGATATCACGTTTGGCATAGGCCTTGAATGCCGCAGCCTCGGCAGCGGGTTTCTTGGCGTTGGTGATGGATCTCTGTTGCTTGTCTTCTACCACTAATTGATATGCGTTTCCTAGGGACTGTGTTGGTTTCATTGCAAGGATTTGAGTCCTTACGATAGAGAATTCAACGTCGAGACCCATGAGAAATTCATAAAGTTTCTCTTGCTCACGGTGGTTATTTATGGATTTGCCGAGATCACATGTGCATTCGTTTCATGTGCACCGTGGATTGGGGAGAACGGATTAAATTTCATCCCACAACTCTCGTAATTTTGTGTAATATGCGGAAACAGTTAACCCTTCCTGTCTAGTATTAGAAATTGCTTGTTTTAATTCATATGCTCGAGGAGCACTTTGCTTGGCAAACCTGTCCCGTAGATCCGTCCAGATTTCAGCGGTTGTGTTGGCATATTTGACACTGGATCAGATCTCCTTTTCTGTAGCAGTAGTTAGCCAGCCCTTGATCATAGCGTCACACCTCATCCAAGCCATGTAGTCTGCTGCGCCTTTTTCTGGATTGTCAATGCTACCATCGACAAAATCTATTTTGTTTTTGGCGAACAGAAAATTCTCCATCTCTTGGACCCAATCATTGTAATTGTGATCGGTTAGTGCATCATTTACTTACATCTGGCGTGGGTAATCTGATGCATGGATGTAAAACGGAGAATTAGGGTCGGGGTTGGTTTTCTCAGTGTTCTTTTGTGATTTGCTGAAGTTATCATCTCCGCCGGCCATGGCTTTCAACGGCGGCTAGGTTTAGGGTTTGTTTCGGAGGGGAGGTAGGAGTGTATCCCTCTCTGATACCATATAGAATTTGATAGTTTATTGATTGAATTGATACCGAATACAAGAAAGCAAAGAATATAAATACACCAATGGGTAAATTACATAAATTGTCCTTGTGGTATACCCGATTCTGCATTTCTGTCCCTAAACTTTTTTGTCGGTTTTTTTGTCCCTGAAGATTTTTGGATTTCATTTTTCTATACTTCCGTCCAAAATCCTCCGTTAACTGACGGTATTTTTGTCAATTTCCCCAAATTACCCCTATTTTACGTTTTTCTTTTTCTATTTTTTTCTTTTTCAATCTTCATCTCCTCAAACCCCTTTCAACCTCAAAACTCAAGACAATGAGTTCGGTGACGGTTGAGGTTGGTGCAGATCGAGGAGAGAGAAGACGGCAACGGAGATCAAAATCAATCCGTAACTACTAATTAGAACGAGAAATTAACAAACCCCAATTCAAAAGAACAAAATCAAAGAAAACCCACATCAAGTCTTATCCAAAACTTGAGAAAAATTGAAGCTTTCTGCAACAACGATAGAGACACTAAAAGATTTTGGGTCATTGTGGTCATGGTATGAAAGTTAAGGGGTATTAGCAGGCGTTGGAGCAAGAAAATACATTTGGAAATTCATAAAATTTATGGGCTCAAATGAAATCTTTGAAATAACAGCTTCTTCTTCAATGGAGAACTTAAGTGTTGCTATTTTTATCGACGTAGAAGTGAAGAGGGCCACCAGAAAACTGTTTTACAAAATAGATCTGTGTTCTCAAAAATCATCCTCGCCTTTGTTCTTCTGCTGGTGATTTCAAAGGGGATCTCCAAAATCAGATCTGAAGCGCCTTTTGGTCGGCCGGAGAAGACGAGCACAAAATTCGTTCTCCAAAACATTTACTCTTTCATCTTTCTTTTTTGTTCTTTAATATATTTGGAAGATTAAAGCTTTGGTCTTTTCTGGAAGCTTATTTGTAATGAAGATGAGAGAGAAGAAAGTAAAATGAAATTTGGGGTTTTTCTAATAAGTTTAATGAACCGAGCTATACAGATTTGATGATTTTGGATTTTCATTTGCATTTTCCATGATTTTTTATTTTTTGGATTTTTTTTTTTCTTCATATTTTGGTGATGAAGGGTTGAATGATGTTCATAGATGTTCTTGATTTTATGATGAAGAAAGACATAACCAGAAAAGTACACATTTTAAAGCACATTGTACATCATCTTTGGAGAAAATGACCAAAATACCCTCACATGTTTTGCATGTGAGGTTAGTTAACGGTCAAAATTGGACGGAATGACAGAAAAGTGAAATTCAAAAATCTTTAAGGACAAAAAAACCCGACAAAAAAAGTTTAGGGACAGAAATGCAGAATCGGGTATATCACGGGGACAATTTCTGTAATTTACCCTACACCAATAGCTAACAAACTTCCTAAAGCGTAGGGAAGAAATATTCGGTATTTAACATAAATAAAAAGATAATTATGGAATAGATTTGAATTCCAATATTATTATTATTAATATATATTGTATTTATTGCCTTTTATCTTTTATCTATTAAATTATCAATTCTTATCCATTCATAAATATCAGAAAAATCTAAAATGATATTATAGGTGTATATATCTCGACCATATACTATGATAATAGCGCATGATAAATACACAAATAAATTATTATTACAGATCTTTTATAAATTTAAAATTAAAAAAGAAATAACATATGTTCCATATACTCGTAGCAGAAGACGAACCCATTATACTCGTTAGACACAATAACTATAAAAACTGTGAGCTGAAAGCATTTTGTATTAATTAACCGACCCATTTCAACCAATTACTAACCTACCTATCTTGCCTAGGCCTGTAAACGAACCGAACGTTCAATGAACCGTTCAGCGGGAGTTCGTTTATGTTCGTTCGTTTAGCTAAACAAACGAACACGAACAACATTTTGTGTTCGTTTAGTTAAACAAACGAACACGAACAAAGGCCCGTTCGTTCGTTTATGTTCGTGAATATCCATTCGTGTTTGTTTGTTTACGTTCTTTTGTTAGTGTTCATTTGTGTTCGTGTTCGTTTATTCTTGAATTAAATATAAAATATTATTTATAATATTGATTAATTATAATTAAAATAAACGTAAATATATATAAAGCCCTTAAGTTTAGACTTTCTTGCTCAATTCATTTAAAAACCTACAACCCTAGATCTCCGGAACGTGTTTAAAATTAACAATCTTGGATAGTTCATTATGTATCTGATACCTTAAGGTGGTTTTGGGGTAGAAACATGTTTTTTCTGCACTTTGTTTGTTTATGTTTGTTTATGTTTGTTACCCTTGTTCATGAACCGTTCGTGAACACTAAATTTTCTTAATAAACGAACACGAACACAAAATTCCGTTCGATAAGTGTTCTCGAACCGTTCGTGAACACATTTTTTCCTTTACAAACGAACACGAAAAAGGTCCCGTTCGTGTTCGTTCGGTTCGTTTACAGGCGTAATCTCGCCACCTCATAAAGTAGTGTAAATTCCAGGATCTGTCTCAAAATGTCGATGAAAGAAACCATGAATCGCTTAAGCCCACCATCAAATGGTTCGGAAACAAAGATTTAAGAAACACAAACAATGACTAACAATACTAAAAAAAAAAGTTGCAAAGGAGTGAAGGACCATATCGTATTTGCAAAAATGTGTGGATTCCATGCTCTGACCATATCGTCATTGCCATATTGAAGTCTTTCATCACTCCAATAACATCAAGCCAGTTCGAGCGGAACGATATTGAATTTGTTTTCGTTGAAGTAATGTCATGGTACACACTAATATTCAAATTTTGGACTTTCATTAGCTCTTTATATGTATGATCGAAGATGACATATTATCGTGCACCAATATCGAGCTGAGTTTGTCAGGGCCCTAGGCGAATACTGATTTTAGGCCCCTATCAGAATTATAAAAAATAAATATCAACTTATTCTTCCAAGCGTCCTCACATTCACATAGCACTAGCGACTAGAGCAGAGTTACTGAGAAGACGAAGATAAAAAAGTGATAACATTTGACTTACTCAAAAAAAAAAAAAAAAAAAGATTTTAATATTAGGCCTCTAATTAATAATTTGCTATAGTCCTGGGCCTATTATA
Source organism: Calendula officinalis (assembly GCA_963853835.1). Lineage (NCBI taxonomy): Eukaryota > Viridiplantae > Streptophyta > Magnoliopsida > Asterales > Asteraceae > Calendula > Calendula officinalis. The sequence continues at coordinate 36,763,821 of OY970830.1, read as the reverse complement.
TCTGCCCTCAGGGCCGGTAGTGCAAACATCTTATTCCTTTTTGCTACAAATAATTTTCTTTGTGCTTAGCTACTGCCAACATCGATTAAGAGAGTAACACAAAGCATCTCGATCTGGTAGGGGTGAACATTTAGATCGAAAAACAAACCGGACCGAAAACCAACCGAACCGAAACCGAAAACATGTAATAGGTTAGCTTTCGATTTTGAAAATTCATCATTTTTTGTCTCGGTTTATCGTTTTCAGATTGGTTAGGTTTGGTCCTTGGATAGGGTGAGCATTTAGGATAAAAAAAAAAGAACCGAAACCTAACCGAATCAAATTCGAAAACATGTAATCGGTTTGGTTTTGAAAATTTAACATTTTCGTTTTCTGGACCATGCTCACCCCTAGGATACGTTTGTTATGTACATGAAATCGATGTTTGTTCATGTCTTGATCTCCATGTGGTTAACATCTAAGTTTGGAACACGACCATAGCCTTTATTCACCGGATTAAGCATCTTCATCGAGAAAACCAATGTGAGATCAATTGAGGTAGTTAGAGAAGATGGTTGGAGGGAGAAGGCGCCACTACGGAGGGTGGTTGCGACGGCAGCACTTGCAAAAGTGTTGTTGGTTTCACGAATACACAACATGTCAGGATCGATTAACTATAGAAAAGTTAATAAACACTTTAGATCTAATTGAATATAGAAGTTGCAGCGGATCAACACTATATCAATGTAATTAAGAACAATGAACTGTAAATAATATGCGAAAGTATTAAGAACACAGTTTCACAAAAAGCTTCAATGTATATTATTGAGTTAACAATACACACGTACGTTTACAATTCGTAAGGAACTATTTATAATAGTCCTTGAAGCTAAACTATTTACCCTAGTTATTCTAGGACTTTGATTTACATCGAATAATAAAAATATACATTGATTTACATTCTATAACTATCTCTACGAAGATCTCGGACTTGATATTCTTCAAAAACGCGTATCAGTAGTAAAACTCATCACCAGTAGTAAATATGTAACATCAGTAGTAAGTCTGGTGATCAGTAGTAAGTCCAGAAACCATCGTCAGTAGTAACTACTAGGATCATGAGTATCTTCAATCTGTGCATGATCAGTAGTAACTAAGTTATAGTATCACCAGTATCAACTTCATCAGTAGTAACATGTTCTGCCCCATCAGTACTAATTATTGTCAGTACTAACTACAGCATCAGTAATAAGTTGATCTGTGTTTTGCTCCAACAATCTCCCCCTAAACTTATTGATTACCTTTTAATCAATCAAGTTTCTTTTGCTCTTCTTGTTCTCTTCTTCTTTTCTCAAGAGTTCTTTGATTCTGTTGAAGCCTTTGTTCAATAATATATCTGCTGTTCCTCTTTGTAAAGTAATTCAGTTTGTTTTGGAACATAACAGCATCATAGGGTTTCATCAAAGTGTTTATGAATATCTGATACATAGTCTTCTCAGAATGTGGATATTCTTTTTCATATAAGTACAATTCACACACTTTGCCTGATTTCTCAAAGAAGTACATATTAGCAGTAGGAATGACATTCCAAGCATACACATTACCTGGATCTGTTAATTGTTCTGGATAATTATCTGGATAAAATGCAGCATCTATCATTTTTGTTAAGTATCCAGCACCAGACTCTTTCCATGATTTCTTTGTCATTCTAGGTTTTCCAATAATCAGAAGCTTGATTACATCACTTCTAGAACATGATCTGATTAAAGGTAACCATCCAGTGAATCTCTGTACAACTTTGTCTTCCCTTATGACTTCTATAACATTGTTTTGTATCACTCTCCAGTTAATAATTGGATTGTTTTGCAATGGAGCAATAGGCATTTCAAGAACATGTACAATTTGTTTTGATTTCTTCTTTAAGATTTGTTCTTGATCAACAGTTTTTCTTTTCTTTGATTGGGGAGTTGAAGTTTCACCAATAGTTGGAACACTACCAGCTTTGAGCAAATTTGGACTGATTTGGATTAAAGTTTTGGCTTTCTTTGATTCTTCAGCTTCTTGTTCAGCCAAGTCTTTCTTCTTTGCAGTGCAGTATTTTTCAATAATAGTTATCATCTTCATTCTTCCAAAAGATTTTGCACTGTGCCCTTTTGTTCTGAGAAAGTCTATCATAAGTGTCTTTTGTTCAAAGATATCATCTGGTAGATCACCTTTTGTTCTTTTACATTCAGCCACCAGATCTTCAAGACAGTTTAGATGTTCTTCTTCTACTTTTCTGAGCCTTTTGAATTCTGCTTCTTGGGCTTCTATCTGAACATCTTTGATTTGAGCAGGTATTTGAACAGTAGTTGCACTTTGAACTTTCTTTTTCTTTTCTACTAAAGCTTGATACATTTCCACTTTCTCCAAAAATTTTCTGTGTTTAATTCTCCATCTGGATTGCTTTTCTGCTCTTACATGATTAATCTTGTTTACCATGTGATGTCCTAAAGCTCTGTTTGGATAATCATCATCATATATTTCTTTTTCTTTTCCAATATGAGCAGATGGTGGAGGTGGAATGTATTTCATATCTGGTATACCCATCATCAGAAGTTTTGGATAAAATAGATGTAGTTGACCTTCTGGTAAGATTTTAGGGTGTGGAGGAAGTGTGCATTCATCTACCTCAAACCAATTCACATTATCATCAATGTCAGGTATGATAAGTGGTTGATCAGGTGTTGGTGGTTTGGAGATGATGACATGTCTTTCTCTTTCAATCAGCTCTGGAAATTGTAGTTCTTCCTCTTCAGTAGTAACCAGAGTAGTTACTACTGGTGTGACTTCAGGAGTTACTACTGATAGGGCATCAGTAGTATTTGCTGCTTTCAATTTTTCTTCTTCATTTACTACTGCTATAATATCAGTAGTAGAGGTTACTACTGGTATTTCCTTTTCAACTTGTTCTTCCATTGTAGCAGTAGTAATTTGCTCATCTTCTGTAACCATCATCTCTGGGCCTTCATCAACTTATGTTTCTTTTAAATTTAGGAGAGAAGATGCTGCTGCTGCAATTGATTCATCAATCATAGTTTGTATGTTGTCCTTCTCCCCCTTAGTGAGCTCAACTGGTGGAGCCTCACTATCATCAATCTTTTTCTTCAATTTTCTGATGATTTTGGTTTGTTGATGAAGCCTGTGCTCATATAATCTCATTCTTTTGTTGATGGTATTGACATGTCTTTTCATAGCAGCCATGGTTTTTCCTTGGTTTGTAAGATATGTAAGGCAATTTTGTACAGTGGATTCAAGAGAATCCACTTTTTCCGTCAATTTGGTGATTTTAATACTGCCCTCACTCCATCTAGCAAGATCATCGGGCTCACTAACAGGTACATTGGTTTGAAGGTTTTCCATCCTATCCGTCAAATCAATAGATCTGCCCTCATCACTTCTTGGTGATGAAATGGGTCTTTTAGACATCCTCTTCTTCCTAGAAGAAGCAGAGACGCCCCCCCTTGTGGTTTCTTGGCACCGGGGTCCTTTGAGTAACTCCTCAAATGAGTCATCACTCAAAGTTGCCGAGGTCTGGGTCCTAAAGATGTTTTCACTGTCCTGTGCACCCACCTTTGGGGCATCAATAGTGAAAGCCCTCGCCTCATGTCCTCTCTCCTCCTTGGAGGACAACTCTTGGAGCCTGGGGTTTGACTCAATGTGTCCCCTGGTGTCCTTTAAAGATTTCTTTCTTTTGTAAAGTATGGAAATATTTTTGGTTTTATCTGGTAGGTCTTCCACAGAGTGAAGAGTAGCACTCTGCAGATTTAAATCAAGTTCCTGGGACACTTTCAGGACTTCTGTTTGGGCTGGTGATTGAGTGGCTAGTTGGGGTGGTGTTTGGGCTGTATTTGGGGGGTGATGGAGTGGGTTGAGGTTCAACTTGGGTTGTAACAATGGTTGAACCTTCTCCAGTATGGGGATGATCTTTGATCATATTAGGAAACAGAGGGGTGCAATCACATGGGGGTGGTCTTGGTGGTGGTGGTGGCCGGCGGTGTGCAATCACATGTGATTTAATACACATGGGGTGGTGGTAGTGTTGATGCATTGAATTACATGTGATGGTGGTGATGATGATAATTTGAGGGTTGATTGATCCAATGACTGAGAATTATCCCTCAGGACTTCAAAACAAAAAACTAGACCATCTTGACGTTTCTCGGACCGTATAATAAGAACATAAAATATTTGTACATAAAAGAAATTTTATGTAGGAACAAAGTCTATAATTTTTGACAAATCACACGAACTATTCATATGAAGTGGGATCCTGTGAGGAATTAAAAAACGGTGAGAACTCGCGAGGACACCTCAAAAACATTCCGAAAAATTCCGAAAAAAATATATAAAACTCTCCATGATTATTACTACATTTGACCAAAAAAAAAATTTTGAAAAAAAAAATTATGATCCACTTTTTTTTCGGATCAGAACAATGATCCATTTTTTTTGTGGATCATTATTATGATCCATATTTATTTTTTTGGATCATTTTTTAAAATGTTTTATTTTCTTGGATATTATAGGTTGCGATTTTAATGTTTAAAAAAGAAATATTTTGAAAAAAATTTGTTTTGGATCATTTTTAGAGTTTTTTTTGGAGTACTCGCAGTCCTCACCGGGAAAAGAGTCTTCACCGGATCCAGACCCCTATTCATATTATTAGGAAAAAAAAAGACAATAACACAAAATTGTTGTATAAGATTAGTGCTTACTTATAATTATATAACTAACCCTATTTGAAGTGTCCCATTCTCCCACTTGAGAGATGATGAGTATCTAAACACACCAAACAACATCATTTTATGACTTAACCTTCCATTAGCCTATCTCTTAAAGTGACATGTAAACTAACATAATAAAGTTTAAACAAAACATAGTTATTTTTCATTTAATTTGTAAACTGTGAATATTTCAATCCACAATATAATAATATGAATGACATTATCAAGAGTAATACAAACGTCATTCTAAAAAGGCCACGGATTTTGAGAGCTTCAAATGTTTTAAAAATGAGCATAGTTAAGGGTGTATTGTGTAGATATTAAGAAATCAAGGGGCTTGCAAAAATGCATTTTAATACATTAAACTTGATTAATTGGATCTTCTACTATAAAAAATTATTAAAAGTGCATTTAAAGTTGCAAAAATGGTTAATTTAGTATCTTAACTCATTAATCTAATTGCGTTTTCTCACATGATCGACTTCCCTTATAACTTTTGACGACCCAAAAAAATATAATTTCATCTAAATATATTAAATTTATAAGTAAATGACGTGAGATTTTAACACCAACTTAATAAGTCAGTATACTAAATTGACAATTTTTCTAAGTTCATGATAATATGATATATCTTCACGATATTAGAATAATCATTTAACTGAGTTCAACATGTTAAAACGTTTTGTACCTTGAAAAATGTATGAAAGTGGTTGAACTTTTGTATGTCTTTAGTTGGTGCACTTCCAATTAAAGTGTCACAACTAGAAGGGTGTATTATGTAGACATCAAGGAATAAATGGGTGGTAAACACAATAACATTACTGAACTTCCTTATTTAAAGGTAATAATAATAATAATATTTGTGAACTGCCGTAAATAAAACTCAAAAGTAAGAATTCACATCATTATCGTCGTCATCATATTATTCAACTATTGGTATGACGCAGATAATAGATATTCACATCGTTTTCGTGATTGTGGATCTTTAGTTCACCGGTTAAAGCTCTACAATCTCGGCTTTTTTGTTGTATTCAAACTGGTTTTCGAGTACGCTTGAAATTAGCGGAAGTTATATGATCAACTATGTGATGAATGGTCAAGTGAAGATGAAAAGTTTTCAATAGAAAGGTGACATATGTACTTTAATGGAAAATAATATTGAAAATGGGGAGTTTGGTGAAAAGAAAAGAAGTGCAAGTACTTTTGAAGTTAACGGCCACCCATATTTCAAGAATTGCAACTGTCGAACTTATAGATTGTCTAATTTTTGTTTGGTACTCGACAATAGAGCTTTTTGATTTTGCTCACCAACTCCAAACCTTTGTATGTTTAAGGATAATCTAGAAAAATACATTGTTACTTTTGGTTTTTGATAATATATATTTTGTGTATATTTTAGTTATGTGGGCACCGTAGCCACCTATGTATATGATTACTGTATTATACTTTAGGAGGAACGATTATGGTTGTAGAGTTTTTTAAAAAGAAGTGCGTAACATTAATAATCACTACATTTTTGTTAGGTTTCAAAGTATTGTCTTATTGGTAGAAATTAGGCTAGAACGTTCATTTATTTGAAGGGTTATTACTTATTTGATTTCTTTCTATTGAGTTCAGTAGAGGTGATTTCTGACTCGGTTTAACTCTAACTCTCATCCGGTTGAAGAAAAAAAGTATTGTTGACCGAGTAAAAAGTAACCTTATGACTTTACATATTATGTTATGATTTTTACCTTTTTTAAGCAATTAATATGATATAAATAAAAGAAAGAGTAAAATGATTATTTTGATCATTCGGCATAGTTAGTCAGGGATATAATAAAAATTTATGATTTTAGTTAAATATAGATTCGGTCAGAGTTTGGACCAGTCAGACCTATTATTCAATCAAAGCTAACTCAGTCGGAACTATCAAACAACCTATAAGAAATCATTTTTCTTGTACAGATTTGGGTGACCATAATAAAGTAACATTCTTAACTAGTATAAATAATATAAATATGCCATCCAAAAAAATACAAAAAAATAATATAAATATATTTTCAATCATCATGACAATGAATGTGATACATGGAACCATTACCATGGAGGCATGGATCTTTGCGATTTAATCATATCGTCCAAATCAATTACGAGATTTTCTTAATATTACAATTTACACACTCTTGTATTGACTGTACTAAAATCTTTTAGTTTAAAACCAATGCTTCAATCCGGTTTCAAAACCGGTCCAGATCGAAATCCGGTTTTAATGTGCACCTCTTACAAAAACCATTTGTGTGATTTACTTTCAAAGTTTTAATTTCTAGACCATTTAATTTCTTCTTTATTAGGCTAACTTGTTTTACAACATGTATGTTTCGGCTTAGCTGGCCAAAGCCCAATAACCAGATACACGAGTACACGACACACCCAAAGACAAAAATTGACCCATGCACAAAAACGGACCATGCACATAGCCACTAGCAACTATTAAACATGAATTTTTGTTACAGCAAAAACAAGATAATCGATAGTCACATTTCATTATCATTGTATGCTATAATTTAACAGGCAAAATCACACCGTTTTCTTGATAAATATTAAATACCATTTTGATTTTGCAAGTCTCATAACTTGTCAAAATTGAATTTTCCGTTTTAACGTTTTACAACAGCACGATCAATAGATTTTATATAAAAGAAAATTAGGTCATGGTATGTATACGTATACCTTACTCTATCTGACAGGTGCTTAAACTTACTAACATCTTAACAACTTCTAAACTCGTAAAGTAACTAACTACTGCTTAAAAACAGTATGCACATAAGAGAAAAAACTACCAATGACAACAGATGAATCCAAAGCAAAGAAACCGTTTTTAACTTTAAAAAACCCCGAGGAAAACAATATCATTCACTCAGAAAAACACAAAACTAAAAACAATAGAAATTTGTAGCTTACAGCCATCCATCAATTAAACCACTCTCATCAATTGGGCCCACCAAATTTGCTCATCATTTTTGCAATAAGTGGAGCAACCTTCGGGTTCGATTGATGCTTTGCTAAATTTGCTGGGTTTTTCATCACTGCAACCAAAATAGATCATTATTTAGCATGCAAAGATAGCTAAATAAACAAATAAATAAAAATAGGAGATACCATCTTGCAGAGCAGCCATTACTTCAGGATCTTGAAATGCTGCCATCAACTCAGGGTCCTGTAAGTAGAACATAATACAAATATTATTTATTTACTTATTTATGTATCTATACTATTACTATATGACAACACACTGGATTCTCCAGAATAACATATTTTGTACTAAAATCAGATTCAGAGATTTACTCACATTCAAGATTTTGCTATAGTCAATGCCACCTGGCATACCACCTCCTGCACCAGCTCCAGGCATACCGCCACCTGGCATGCCCCCACCAGGAAATCCACCTGGCATACCACCACCAGGGAAGCCACCTGGCATACCGCCGCCAGGGAATCCACCTGGCATGCCGCCACTGGGAAATCCACCTGGCATACCGCCACCAGGGAAGCCACCTGGCATACCGCCACCAGGAAATCCACCTGGCATGCCACCACCAGGAAATCCACCTGGCATACCTCCAGGTCTTTCACTTGAAGATGCTTTTTCTTCCTTTTTAGCCTTCTCATATGCAGCCTATTAATAACATAACAAACCATCAGATTGCAGAAACTGGGAAAAGTAATAACCAAGAAAAAAGAATATATTTACCGTGCAAATAAAAATAATAAATAATAAATTTACCTTGGCTTCAGCTCGTCGACGTTGTCTCTCACGCTCTGTTTTCCTCTCCTCTCTTTCTTTCCTGAGTTTATCATATTTCCTTCGATGTTCCACAATTTTGTGTGCATTGGGCTCAACCTAAATGCAACAAAAAAAATAAACACATTTTTATGATGTATAAACAAAAAAAATAATACTAAATTCTGGTAGTGATGTAATTTATTAAAATAAATCAAAAGCATTCTTATTTACAAATAATAATTATGTTGATGATTAACCTTTTTAAGAATGGCACTTATTTCTTCATCAAAATCAATATTTGATGCAACATGGAGATCCTTTGCAGCATCTTCCCATTGACCAAGCATTGACCGTGCAATTCCACGTGATTTATACCCTTTAGCAGAATCTGGATTTATCTGCATATATTCAGAAAAACAAAATTAATGTTGGATAAGATATTTATATTAATATGAAACTGATACACCAAAAAGATTGCACATATATGGAGAGTAGTAACTACCTTCAAAGCAGCATCAGCATCACGAATGGCAGCATTTGGCTTTTTCTTTTTGATATAAACAGTAGCTGTTCAAATACAAAGAATAATTTAAGATTAAACATACAAAAAAAAAATGTAAAACGTAAAAACTGAAAAACGGTTTTACCTCTTGTTGCATACATGATAGCAGAAGTAGGGTTGAGTAATATTGCTTCTGTGAGATGCTCAATTGCTTCATCTAGTTTACCTATTCATCACATATACATATTTAGAGTAAAAGGAATACACCATTTTGAAGAATTAAATTAATAATTATGACATGAAAAAGGCAACAAACCATCAGAAATTGCCTCCATGCCCTTTGCTTTAGCTTCTTGAGAAGCATCACGGTTTTCTTCAGAGACTTCTACTGAAGAATCTCCCATCTATGATCAAAATAGAAAAACAAATTATGCTATTGAGAGAAAAGAAAAAACAAAACTGATTACACAAGTAAAAACAGACCTTTTGTGGTGGATCATTATCAGGCTCCACAGTTTCACCTTCGAATTCAATGTCAGATTCTACTATTTCATCCTCTTCTTCTTCTTGTGGTTGTTCTTCTACATCTTCATCACTTTCTTCCACCACATAAGGCTTCTGCAAGGTGCCAGTAATTTAACCATTTAATTTATTTTCAACAGTATTATTAGCATTTAGAAGCATTCAAGTATGCCTCTGAAGTATAACAAGAAACAAACAAAAGCTCTGGTAATAATCATGGAGCTGATAATTAATAAAAGTTCAAGCAACTCAAAAGCTAGCTGATATTAACATAAAAATCCTGTACGTTTAATCTGATACTTTTCAGGTTTCAATTTCTGGTCTAATCTAACAATAAATACCAAACTCGAAAGAAATGTACGACTTGCATATCACATATATACACTTGCATATAAAAAATTAGGGCGTTAATACATATTATTGGATCGCATACAGTCGAGATCAATAAATCAGTAAGATGTAGTGAGAAAGAGGTACCGATTGCGATTCACTCTTGTAAGCAGACGACGGAAGTTTAGCTCCGAGACTGAAATAAAAAAATGAACAGATTTCCAACGAATCAATGAATAAGATATAAAATCATCAACAAATTAGAAGTATAACAAACAGCACAATTTGTATAAATGTGTATTTACCTTTCAAGGTAGTCGCGGAAGAAGGAGAGCGAAGGATCACTGAGAACGGATGGATCGGACTTGCACTTGCTGATAAACAGCTTCAATTGCTCTAGTTTTGCGGCGTCCATCGCCGTCGTAGATTCACCGGAGAAACGAAAAGGAAATGGATTTAAGGGTTTTGGGAGCCGTTTTGGTATCAGTGGGCGTTGTGATTGAGATAAAAAGTCACAAAGATTATTCTAGTAGCTTCCATTTGCTAAAGTTTAAGTAAATTGCAAAATGGTCCTTTGACTATACAATCTTCAATTTTACCATTTAATTTCTAAATGTTTGTGATTTAGACCTGTGCCAACGCTCCCGTCGTGAGCACGTCAAACAGCCGTTGGTGGGTGACGCCTTTGGCACGAAGCCGTCGTGCTTCACGTCGCAAGCTGGACGTCGTGGAGAAGACGGGATTTTGATGCCGTCGTGGGGGTGTGTGGCAGAGGAGGGAAGGGGAAAAAGGGGGTGGTTTGGGTTTTTGCTTGTACCAAGAGCATCAAAACTTGTACAATTTATTTTTCTTTTTTTTCTTTATTTGTTTTATAAATAATATTATAAAAAGTATATTTTAGTGATGGGTTAGTGATTGGTAGGGTTGGCACGAACGTGTCAGTAGCGGGTCAGTAAGGATGCGATGACGTGGCGCTAGTGATGGGTTTAGTGACGGGTAAGGGTTGGGAGAGGCCTTAGTTCAATTATTTAAAATATGGGAAATAATTCCTGCCGTCATTCTTTTAGATATGATTTATTTGCCATTTACAAATGCTACAACAAAATACCTAATATAATATGGTATCATAGCAGTATGTTATAATTATTGTGGATCTTACATATCAATAATTCATAATATAAAAGAACTAAAAGAGATAAAAGAAAAACACATAACGCATCGTTATGATAGTGGCACTAGCGCCTGAGTTATACTGGCGCCGCATACCTTGTAATATTACTTTCTCTTTATCTTCATCATCGAGCATCTTATAAATTTAACTAATAAATATTATTGTTCTGCTATATTTTTACCAAATTAAACCAATAATTTGCTATGTTTCATGAGTTTATCGCGAATGCAAGGATTAGTTCGGGCTGTAGCAATGCTTCTGTGGCCTTTCAAGGAGTGTGTTACACCTTATTATGGCTTATTCGGTGTTGGCGGAACTGGATTCTTTGAGATGAAGCCAGAGTAAGTGGCCCAAAATTAGGCCCAATTAAGAGTGGCACAAGATTAGGCCCAAGTAAGTGGCCCAAAATGTAGGAGTGCTCGGGGAAACTAATGAGTTTTTGCAATGTTTAAATAAACTCCTTAGTTTGTGAAGTGTTAAAACATAATACAGAAGATTATGTTTAGCTTTTCTTATCAATTTATTTTATACGCATTACAAAATGTCGTATGTTTCGAATGACATATATCTAGGTTTTATTAACGACAGTCTTGGCTATCTTTAAAATATTTTTACGTGCATAAACTTTTTTTAGTTGCATTAATGAATGAGTAATTCTGAAAATGCAAAGGTTTGTTATTGAGTATTGACTAATGTACAACTTTATGATACATGTCTAACATCTTAGTAACATCCCTTATAATTGTCATTATCATTTTCCAAAATATATTTAGAGAATTAAGCGAAATAGTTCGAGAAGCAAATCAAATAGCCTTGATTTATTACATTACGCTCGTAAGAACCTTAACTATGCGGTTTACACAACAAGAATAATAAGACAAGTGAAGGTTTACATAAACTCATTTATCGTACAAATGAATAATATAAATCAAACGTTACAACTTACAGTATATATCTCATTTTAAAATAACATCATAGAAGCTGAAATCAAAAATAGACCAACCCCGCCTGAAGCAATCTTACCCGCACCGTTCCCTCCAGGGGTACTACCTGTAAAATACAATATAGTGTTCGATCAATATCATGTAATGAACTCATATCTTAGAAATAATAAACAATAAAAAAATCTACAAACATAAAAATATGTTAACATAAAAATTGTTCCATTTAGGACCTATCAAATAGGAATAACCAACCCACTTGAAATAACATATAGGATTTATGGGACACCAACGGAAAAATATGTTTCATCAATCACACCCTTAACCAAACAACAATGTTTTAAAAACCCAGTTAAACCATCTAGTCGAACCGGGAAATAGAAAGATAACCGGTTGGTAAGCCTCAATTAGATCGTTAGTTATAGCTCAGTCGGAACCAACTACAAAAAAACCAGTTTTTCTAACAAAATTAAATAAATAAAATATACATATGGATTTTCATATAAGTTTTGGAACTCAAAAATAATAAACTTTGTTGGAAAATAACAATAATTTTTTATCTTTTATGGTATTTATTTTATATTATTCTAGATTTTTGGTAGTTGTACACAATTACATATTATTGCATCATAATTTCAAAAATACTTAATAGTATTGCCATTCGATTTAATCCCATTGGTTCAACTGTATATATAAGGCATTGACCGCTTTAAGGAAAAACTCAATGTTTATAAGACTCATCCCAAGAGGGCACTTCAGTGAAGACTTCTCCACAATCGATGTCTTCTCCCCATTGGCACCATACCTTAGTTGAGGCTCATCCCCAAAACTCATCGGTTCAAGGAAGAGTGGGGAAAGAATTTGGCGGGGGCCAATGCAATTTAATAGGGGGTATTTGGTATTTAATTTTTTTGTGTATTTTATATTGGTGGGTCTCAAAAAACTGAAGAGATGAGATATTGATGGCATAAGTGTGTCAGTTAAAATAAAAGTTGACGTGACGTTAACTTGACAAAAACTGATAGTGTCAGAGTTGCATCAGTATTAGCACAAGTCTAACATTGACAACCTCACTTGGTCAAAACTGAAGGCCACCCGCCCAATAGATAGACTAAAAGTCAATTCCAATATAATTCAATTATTTCCAACCACACTTAAATATAATACTAGTAAATGTTCTTCGATAATGAGGGTCTGAAGTCTGATTAAGAAGGGCATAAATAAACTATTGTATCTAGAAAGCATAATTATAATGTTTTTATTTTAGATATTGATTTTGTTAGTATTTTTATTAGATGGATACATGTTTTGTGTATTTGTATGGATTTTTATTTTTTATTATGTACTTTTGGATATAATTAGAAGTCTGATATAATGTTTGCATTAACCGACAATAGTTGAAAATATATCGTTGTTGATTCATAGTTTTGCTTATAAAAGACAAACCATGAAGTTTTTCATAGCATCACTTATATGTTATGAATAACATGTTTTGTGTTGCGCTAATAAAAACGATAATATGGTTTTATTACTTTGCATTTTCCTCCAACAAACTTTGTTTATTTAGTAGAGTACTCGCAATCAACCTAAACATGTTATTAATCTTGCTTTTAGTACTTTGCATGTTACACCAATACAAGATATACGATTTACCTTCAAATAATGTTTTATCATGAACAAAATTTGTGCATCGCACTGGTCATGTTGCCTCACGTGGTTATAAAAATGTGGTTTAAGACTTTATGATATTAAAATAATCAATTTAACAATTAGAAATAAATAAACAAAATTTAATTGGTAAAACAGAGGTTCAGGAGATCATGACATTACCTGGTGGAGGTTGAGTGGTGGATCCAGTTGGAGATTGAGCTGCATCAACATCCATTAATTACAAAATTAATTTACAAACCAGTATAATCAATCGAGCATTAGAAATAATACGTTCAACAATCAAATGACAGCACCGATTACCAGATCAAATATATCCAAAAACTTATTACAAAAATTGATTTAGGTAAACACTTGCGAAGATTAAACAAAAAGCTAACCGTTTTTACAGACGCTAGTGTCAGATGAAATTTCACACAATTGAGGAAGACGAAGAGCTTGCTCAACATTGATCCCGAGCCCAGACAAAAACGTAGGATTTTCATACAGATTACACAAACATTCCAGATCGTTAGCCACAGCCTCCTTGATCGGATCACAGCAGGAATTCGGTGGTTTTGTGGTGGCGTTGATGTACTCTGCGCAGGGGATTAGCTTCGAACCACAGGTCTGAGCTTGCGCCTGTGCCGTCGATACGGAAACCACCATCACCAGAAGCGCAACCACCGTGAGTGAGGAAGAATTTGCCATTTTTGTGGATGATTTTGAATTTGCGTGTGTATTTGTATGGGTGGCGATTGGTTAATGATATTAAAGGCAGGTGGTGTTATTTATAAAGGGGGGTTGTTGAGAGTTGAGACTTGAGAGAATTCAGCCGGCACCAGTTTGGCTTTGTCCACGAGACCTTTATTTCAGTCATTATAATTTGATTGTTTTTTTATTATATTAGTTTCTACTCAATTTTTATATTTCACTCATTTAATTAATACTAGTATAAATAGTTGAGTCCAAATGATGATATTAAAAAGAAAAGTTAATAAATTTTATGTTTCAATCGTTTTATTGATAAAAGAATAAAATAATAAAAAATTTCTATTGTTAATATGGGTCTCCGACTCCTTTGAAGTGCAATTTGCTTAAAACTATTATTCCGATTGTAGTTTTTAATTTGTTGTTGTGGTGTTCTTTTTTACATAAAGTTTTACAATCTAGAGACTAGAATTGTAAAGTCAAATCTAGTAGTATAATATTGTCCGCTTTATTTCATTGGCTCATAGTTTTGTTTTTGGAATAAAACACTTTATCAAAAATGTCTCACGCAAGGAAAGTTGTTCACGCCCTTATAAAGCATATTTCATTCTCATGTCCAACTGATGTGGAACGAATGTTTCCAAATCATGCCCCCTTTGGATACAACGTCCTCGTTATGCCAATCATTCTGGGCCACGACTCTGATAGCACAAACGTAGTATCACAATATTGTATGTTTTGCCCCCACTAGCTCACGGTTTATTTCTGGTTTTAAACACTCCCCCCAAAAAAAACCCCATGCTATGAGAGATATCCATATCCTTATAAGGCATATTTCATTCTCATCTCCAGCCAATGTGAGACAAATGTTCCATGAATGTTTTTTCCCCTACTAATTTTAGGACGATCATCCGCTTTGCAGGTAGTCTGGATTCGACGTGGGTGAACCTCTATTGCCACAAGGGAGTATATTTTTGTTGCTCATAAGGTTCGAACTTGAGACGTAGCTTTAACCATTTCGCCAATGAAGACCAAGCTTTTAGCACCAAGAGGGCCCTTGTGCTTTACCATCTAGTATAAGTCACAAGCTGCTTTTAGAGTGGCTCTAATTAGTACTCACTCCGTTCCTAAATAAGGTTCTCATTTCTCTTGAGCATAATTTTTAAGGAGAAAGTTAGTGGTGAGGCATTGATAATAAATTTGATTAAAATATAAAGTTGGTTTGGAGAGAGAAAAATAGTTAGTGGATAGTTAGTAGTGTGTCCATGCTAATTATATTATTTTATTACGTGGACCCCATCAACTTCTGAAATGGGAACTTTATTTAGGGACAAAAATTTAAAAAGAAATAAGAACATTATTTAGGGGCGGAGGGAGTATATGACACTGGATTTTGGCTTCAATGTAAGTTTAAACAGTTGAAAGTCACTCACGTTTAATTATTGACCCATACAATAATACAGTCTTTCATAAAAGCGTTAGCTACAACCACTTTATTTCTTGTTAGCTACATCCATACATGTATATAAGTACAAGAGTAAATTACACGGATAGTCCCTGTGGTTTGACTTTAGTTTTGGATTTGGTCCCTAAGTTTCAGAAATTACACCGATGGTCACTAAGTATCAGACTTCATATCGGTTTTGATCCCTAACGCTAACTGTCGTTAAAAATGGCTGTTAAATCTAGACATGTGCAAAGCACATGGGGGTAATTTAGTCCTTTACTCCTCCTCATCATCTTCATCTTCCTCATCATCACAAACCCCTCTTTCTAAACACAAACCCCTCTTTCTCTCTCTCACACATCTCATCCCTCTCACCATTCTCTAAGTATCAATTCACCGTCTTCCCTCTTCTCTTGACAAACAATTAATACATAGTGGGATAGCATAAATGTGGTATGTGTTCTTGTTTAAATTGAATACACAGTGGGATGATATAAAATTATCGGATATAATAAGTTTATGTTGATACTCGAACATGAATTTATTTTGACAAACTCTTAAAACATAATCCCTAATACGAACCCAACACAGTTGAAGAAGATGAAGAAATTAGTCACACTAATTGCTTAAACCACACTCACCAAATCTTGATATAATTTTTCATCATCAACATTAAGAAATTCAAGAAACACTATTCATACCAGACCGGCAATCAACCAAAGCTTCCGACGAATCTGTCTTCGCTGGTGCCGGATTTGAATCATCGAACCCGCAACACGTGAATCACCGTCGGCTCATCTTTCTCGCTAACAACGGCGGCGGCATTTTGATTTCATGTTAGACTACACGGTACGGGACCACGCCCAACCTAGCGTAGGGATGAGGTGGCCTAGCCACACCGTGGCCATGGAGACGAACACCCCCCCCCCAAACGGCGTGGAGGGTTGGCGTGGTGGAACTATGGGAGGAAGCACGGCGGAGAACGGGCGTGGTTGCAAGCAAATAGCCGTTGAACGGCTATATTTTTAGCCGTTGGGGATTTTTTAAAAAAAAAAAAATTAATTTATTTATTTAATTTATTTATTTCCTATATAAACACACTACCAAAACACTACTAAAACACTACCAAAACACTACCAAAACACACCACAACTCTACCAAAATACCCCAACTCACAAATAATGAATTATCTTGGTTCATCATCTGACGACGATGACGCGTTTATGCTAACAATATACTCAGAACTCCTCGATGATATATCCTCCGATGAAAGTGAAGAAGTGTTTGACACTAGAATCGCGAAGCTAAATAGAAATCGAGAAGCTGGACACGACATGCTATACCGAGATTATTTTGCGGATGATCCTGTTTATGACGACAACAATTTCCAACGAAGGTTTCGTCTGTCCAGACATTTATTTGCACAGGGTTGTCGACATTCGGGACGGAACAACACACGAACGACTTCGACAGGACTTGGCGGCCCATCTCTACAACAACGCACATGCCGGCGATGAAGACGCCGACGATGAAGACGATGAAGAGTAATAATTTATTTTAATTATTGTAATTTTTAATTTCTAGTATTTTAATGTTTAATTTCTAGTATTGTCATTTTAATTTTATTTAATGTAATGTAATTTTAAATTATATAAAATATTATTTGTGTGAAAAATAAATGGAAATGAAATGATGAGTTGGAAAATAAAATGGTGTGGTGTGGTGGGTATTTCCACCAAATGATGTGGTGTGGTGGTGGTGTGGTGTATGAGGTGGCGATGATGTGGCGGAAAAGGGCACCACCACATGTGGTGCCCATACCCACTAGCCTTAGGGTTTAAATGTTTCAGATTTGATGTGATGTGTGGGTGTGCAGCGATCCAAACGCAAATCAATCCACACATGGCGAGTTGTTTCAACTATTTTGGTTTCTACAATCAATTTTGTATCCAAAAGTAATTTTAGTTTTTTCCGTAACTCTGTTAATAGAGAGAAGAAGGAAGAAGGGGAGAAGAGTGTCACATGGGCTGTCAAAACCTGACACGACACGACAAAAAAACGAAAGATATAGGGCTGTCAAAACCTGACGCGACACGTCACATGTGAATGTGTGGATGGGTGAACATTTGGAAAAACGAAGGATATAGGTAAATAGACATATTTACCCTCATGCGCATAGCACATGCCCAGATTGAACGCAGAGATTTAACGCCCGTTACGCTTAGGGACCAAAACCAATATGAAGTCCGATACTTAGTGACCATCGCTGTAATTGCTGAAACTTAGGGACCAAATCCAAAACTCGGGTCAAACCACATGGACTATCCGTGTAATTTACTCTAAGTACAACCGTACATTACTAGATACCGGACCACAAACCCATACATGTTTCTTAACGCAAGCACAAATAGCTCCTCGAATAACTGCTATTAGTATGAATCCCATGCTAGTATGCCTTCATTTCGTACCGATCGTCATTGTCGTTCCTCGATGACTTAAATCAACAAGACAAATATTATAATTAGAGATCGATACAAAATCTTCGTGTTAGTAGGCAACAAAAACAATCTACTATTATCTATATGGTTCCAAACCATTCTTTAACGGATTTTTTTGATTTCAACTTTATAGTCTATATCTTTTTAAATGGGTCCAAAAAAGGAAGGCGTTTTCCAAGGAGGCCAAGGAGGACCAAAGGATATTCTTCATCCATTCCTATAAAACTGTTAAAAGCAAGGGGTAATAGAATAAGGGAGGAATAAATTAAGGAGTTTCGGTTCCAGTTGCGTAAAGGTAGATTTTTTTTCAAAGTTAGTTAGAGAGAGTGATATTCATCTTTTAGTATAGCTTCTTAACATTAGTTTTTTCTGAAAATGAAAGATTAACTCGAGATTCTAGCTTTAGGTTCTTTATTCGTCTAAGTGTAAATGCAAGATTTTGTTTCAAGGTAGTTAATTTCAATGTTAGTGTGTGTGTCATCTACAAGACTTGGTCAAAATCAAAATGTGGGTCTAAGTTGAAAAGTTGATGATGCACTTTTAGTTTGTAGTTAGCCAAAACATGTGAACTCTTTTTATTAGAAACGCATAGAATTTTTCAACATCTTCGACGACCATTACGTTTTCCAGTCAACCATTTATTTGTTCTATAATAAAAAAACAGAAACACATCAAACGTAATTCTGTTATATCAGTCTTCAACGATTAGTGATTATGGGTCTAACGATTCTATACGGGCGCTCGTAATTCAACATTTTAGTAATTCTCTGGTGGCGTTATACTCGTGCCACAATAACGGCAATACTGCATCATTCTCGCAACTATCCATAAGTCAAAGACTTGTGATCATTTTCGTATTGTTAAATATACGTCTAATTGTATCTATAAATAAATAAAATGGTTAAATTCTTAATCAACGCTTAAACGCCTCATCACAAATATAATTAATAGATCTCATACGTTTATCTATCTTTTTTCTCCTTTTCTAGACGAAACATAATTTGTTTGTAGAATGCAAGGATTTAAAAATGTTGGTCTAACTGACACAATGGAACAAGTAGTCAATAAATCTGAATGATTATAAAATGTTGGTTGGGTTGCTTTCTATGATATATAAATTATAAAATATTATAGATTTTTTTAATTAATAATGAAACTTATCACGGACTTGATTTACCTCTTACTAAATCTAATAGGAGATGATGATCTCTTAATCTGATCAAGTAAGAACATTTGTTAAGTACAATTTCCACATTTTACTCGGTCAGATGTTTTGATCCAGCCTTTAGCCCGATTCGAGGAAAAAGTTGTTAACTGAGCAAGAGGTATCTTATGACTTTTAAATATTATGTTATGATTCTTATTTTAGTTTGTATGTTCTCACTTTCATTTAACAATTAACATGTTATATAAATGAAAAGAAGGGTAAGATAGTCATTTTGATCATTCAATATAAGTATAACTAGTCGGAAACATAATCAAACAACATGGTTTCAGACGGGTTAATCAAACAACATGGTTTCAGACGGGTGAAGATTCAGTCAAAGCTCAGACTCAGTCGGATCTTCTACTTATTCAGAACTAACTTAGTTAACAACCATCAAATAACCCCTAAGCCAAATATTACAGCAATGACCGAACCAAATCCTGAAAGTCCTAAGATATTTTGTGTGCATAAGTATTCACCACTAGTTTCCGGTAGGGGTGTCCAAAAATATCCGAAATACCGGGTATCCGAAAAATTATCCGATATCCGAAATCCGGGTATCCGAAAATCCGGATATCCGAAAATCCGGGTATCCGAATTTCGGATACCAAATCCGGGTAGTGTTTTCAATATTTTCGGGTACCCGATATCCGAAAAATTACCCGAAAATCAAGAATATCCGAAAAATATACAAAAAATGTATGAAAAATACCCAAAATATTTGAGAAAATACCCGAAATATCAAAAAATAACCGAAATATTTGAAAAATACCTGAATTATCCAAAAAAATACCCGAAATATCGTAAAAATATTTTAATATTTTGTTTTTTCCGGATACCGGATACCCGGATTTCAGATACCCGGAATTCTGGATACCCGAAACCCGGGTATCCGAATTTTCGGATACCGGATACGGGTAGTAAAAATCACTATCCGAAAATCCGGGTACCCGGTTTTGAACACCCTTAATTTCCGATAATAAAAACATAAAATGTGGACAAAATGTGGATGCAATAAAAGCACGACACGCCGATTGAGGAATATCTATCGGGCCAGTATACTGATGTGAAGGGATAAGTATGAAATAAGAATGAGTAGACCGGGTTTACTGTTATGGGCCCAAATTATCCAACTATCTAACACGGTTTCATTCATTTGAACCGGTCTTCCTCTGAATTCTACATTTAAACCTTCTAGAGAATGTCAGTGTCACCAACAAGGCAAAATATACTCTTTACCAAATATTTTGATTTAATTGACAAGTTTCTAAAAACAATATTTATAACTTTATAAACTTATTATTAAATATATCCCAGTATAAGAAAATCATTAAAAAAATATGCCGATAGTAAGTTTAACCAGTCGCATGTCTTTCTTGATATCTGAATTATCAGTCATAAAGACTTTAGCTTAACTAATAAAAACTAATTAAGGTCCTATAAATATGAGAGAAGTAAATCAAACAGAACTTTATGTAAAGTCGTTTAGCCTAGTCATACACTTAGGTGCTGTTTGTTTTTTTAGAGCAAAAAGATCTGCTGTCTGCGGACCACATCTGTCAGCTGCTGCAGCTTCTGAGATGGACCAAAGGTCTGCAGTCTGCAAGCAAACTGTTGTTTGTTTTTTAACATCTGCAGACTACTTAAATAAACTGAAATATTAATTAAGATAATAATATTATACATTAATATAATAATACTATATATTAATATAATAATAATTGTATTAATTAATATATTAATAATATTAGTTAATATATTAGTATTATATTATATCTTATACCTATAAGAAAGGCTTTTGATTTGGAAGCCACGTCATTTTCCAAGTTATTGACACGTGTATATCTTTCCCATGCTTCCTTCAAAGGGAATTTTTGGCAACAACCGATTTTAATTGATAAATATCTTCATCTTCCTCATTTTCAAGTTTCAAACCCTCATCCTCATCTGTTCTTAATTTCATGTTGAGCATCGTTCTACTTCAAATCAGAATTGATAAATATCTTCATAAAAGACATGTAAATGTATACCAAACTGAGTCTTGTGAATTGTTGTTCATAATTCCCCCAAAATTAAGTTGGATTCTTTCGAGTCTCTTGTGAATTGTTGTTCATAATTACCCCAAAATTAAGCTGGATTCTGCCAAGATTTTGCCCTTATTTGTAAACTATCGATTGCTCAAAGATCCGAATTTTAAACAATTGATTTTTCGTATTGGGAAGCGATCAGGTCACGGCAGAAGAAGAGACGACGAATCATTACTAATTCGGTGTGTTGACTCAGTGTTTAGGTTCATTCGATTTTGCTGAGTTTGAGATCTTATTCGTTCTCTTGTTCATTATCACTTTCATTCTCTTCAAAGATTTGGTTAGTCCTCCGCCTTAATTTTGCTTTTGCACCTCAATTATATAAAATTATGGTGGAACGTAATTTAGGGTTTTATTGAAAAATTGTGACATACTGAAAGTTATCATGTTGCCATTGAGTAATCATAGTTTATACGTATTATACATGTCTGTGTTTGTGATTATTATGGAACTGCTATGCAAAGACAATTCTTTTGCTCAATCATAGTGTTAAGCAGTTTATGTGTAGAAGGATTAGGTATAATCATACTCAAGTTATTTGATTGACTGGTGATTGGGTTATGTGTTAATCTATGGGATAAAAATTATTTGAAAATCTTAAATAAGATATACTCACTATTCAGTTGCAGCCAATTGACTCATCAGATCCCGACCCACATCCCAAAACAGAGTTTGCTCTAAAGCGTTATCGGAAATATTAATCTTGTTGCATTCCGGCACAAAAGTATATCGTTTGCGTAGTCATCCTTCCACAAAACCGCCGTAGGTGATTTCCGAAGGGCACTCTTGTTTAGGAATTTGATATCGTTGACGGTTTTATCTGAAACAAGTGAGCTTGATGAGATATGAATAGTAAGAGTGTTTGTGTAGTTGGTGGTGTTCAGGCCACAGTGGTGTGTTTGGAATTCAGCTGCAATGATTGTATATATGAAGAGAAAAGAAACATATTTTCTGGTGCAGTAAGCTTTTGTACATTAGCCTTTTGGTTTCTTGTCTGATTTTGGGCTTAAGCATAGGATAAAAATTGGGACTACTAGCTCTGTCTCAAAATTATTGTCAATAGACAAGAAGCAAACAATTTAGGAAAAATGCATTTATTACATTGTACAACCAATAACCTAACTGTTTTTTGATAGGTGGAATTTTTAAGTTGTCAAGAATTTTGAGACATATTGAAAAGGAAATGTGGACAATAAAATTGGGACGGAGGGAGTATATAAATAGCTAAACATAAATTTCACATCCATATTTTGTCAAAAAGTGAATTCCAGAGAAATTATCTCACGAATTAGTTGATTTGGGTTATTTAGTCTCGAATGGAACAAAAAACAGCTACCTAAAAGGGATAAGGTCAAAGGCTGAATGGGTTAAAAACTTGAAATTCGCTCGAAGTGTTTTGTGATGCATGCAACCTCTTAAACCATTTTTTTTTTAAATTTAGACTATAATTGCACTGATATTATTTTTGTTGTGTTGCTTGAAAAGATCCCAAAACGGAATTATAGATGAGATCTATAGATGTTGAGCTAGAACAACAACTTAAGGACACAGGGAAACAACCATTACACCCTCAGATTCTGTCAATGAAGTGCTCCATATACTTGATGCAAGACTCAATTTGAGTTTTTTTCTTCCAAATGAAGTCAATCTGATCCTTGAAATTCGTTAATTCGCATCTTCAAATCTAAATTTGACACCATATTTGGACTATATGCTAAATAATTCTTCTTAATTTTTGAATTTGGAAACAGCAGACACATTTTATGTTCCAGAGTAGTTTTTTATGTGGAGAGCCTTGTGGTTAATTAGAAACATAATTAGTATGTTTAATCGTGCATCTTTTAAATTGATTGGATAACAATTTAAGATCGATATTACCTTCTTAAACATAAAAGTGTCATCAAAGGTACCATAAAACTCTTGGATACGTCTTCAGTGGAACAAGTATAAAACAGAGGGTGGTGTCGTGGTGTCAAATGAGTAAACATACAAAATAAGCTACTAAGGGAACTGTCAAACGGGTTGAAGTGGTATGGTGTATATATTCAAATGCTTACAACCTGCTAAATCATTTCGTTAAAATATGAGTTACTAATATAGTTTTACTTAGTATTCAATAATACATTAATTATTCATAAGAAATATTAAATTTTAAGAATTCAAACAAAAAATGCTGGTGGTTTGAGCAGTCATAAGGCATTGGACTAATTTTTATTCAAAATAAGTTCATTGAATAAAATATCAGTATGATGCTAAATTTGGTGGCAGAATTAAATTGACTGCCATTTTTATATTTGTTTGATTTTATTTTTTGTGCAGGTATAAAATATTAACTAGGTTCTCAAAGCATTTTGGAAGCTGCTCTAGCCTCTAAGTGCCATGTTATTAGCTACATTCTTTCTATCATGTTACCTCATTCAAATGGTACCATTTGAAGACATTGTTTTTCTTATTTCTATCATTGTAGTTTGAGAATATACTTTAGGCGTTAGGGACTGAAACAACCGGACAAATTTCTTGCATCTATATTATATTTCATAAATACCTAAACTACCCTTCGTGGGTCGTGCTTAGCACGGCCCTTAACGTCACTAGTTAATATATAATAGTAACATATATAATTTAAATTTAATAATATATATTATTATCTAATAATATAATAATATTAATTAATATAATAATATTATATATTAATATAATAATAATATTAATTAATATATAATTAATAAAATAATAATAATAATTAATATAATAATACTATATATTAACATAATAATAAAATATATTAATATAACAGTAATATTAATTAATATATAATAATAATTAATATAATAATATTATATATTAACATAATAATAATAATATATATTAATATAATAATATTAATTAAGTTTGAAGATTTTTTTTTTAAGTTTGGAAGACCCAAGAAGCTAATGCCCAAGTCTTCCTGGGGAAGACCTTAGGCAGACAATATAAGGTCTGCTTCCGAAAAACAAACATCTGCGCAAGCCTTTTTCTGCGTGTGGTCTGCGCCGCGAAGATAAAAGACCTCAGGAAGACCTTCTGTCAAAAAACAAACAGCACCTTAGAGTAGTAGGAAGGGGTCTTCGAAATTTTGATGGCCCTGTGCGAATATACGAAAGTGAGCATCCTAAATACAAGATATATATAAAAACTTAGACTTTTTAATTTTTCTCTATTAAATTATTAAGTTGGTTTAAACTTTAAGATTATATATATATATATATATATATATATATATATATATATATATATATATATATATATATATATATATATATATATATATATATATAAAAGACGTATGTAAACATGGGCCTTCTTTAAAAAACATGGCCTTATGTGGCTGCACCTGTTGCGCCTATAGCCTATTCAAAGACACCCGTGAGTAGAAGGAATCAACGAGATGTTAAAAATAAAATGACTCTATAATATGAATTAAATATCTACCTTCAAATTATCTTCATCATATAATATTTCTGAAAGTGTATTATTTTTGTTTGAGACTTCTACTACCACAATTTTAAAACAGTTATAAATTTTTTTAATTAGTGTCCTATTAGCACTTAATCAAAGAACTTGAGGATTAGAAAAGAAATAACAAGATGGAGATATATAATCATTTATGAAAGTGTATTATGAGGTGCATTTGATCCTTACACTTGATGATGTATTTATACCATAATTTTTACCCTTTAACCTATACTTGGTAATAATACAAAGATAACAACCTGGTAAATCATTTATGAGGACATGAAGCTTGACTAATTAATCATCCACTTGTTTATCTAGCTTAGCTTCATTATTGTTTAGGGGTAATTTTATAACACTCTCCTTGGATGACAATTATTCAAGCTAGAGTTCAAATTTAAAGTATTGTCTCATTAAAAACCTTGCTAAAAACCCATTGGGGAAAATTTTTAGCTAAGTGAAAAGAGTGCAATGTATAGTTGACTTCCCCTCATTTAAATATTCATTATTCATCACATGTCGTGTACATGTCGCATTCTGATGCCATGTACATGCTTTCTTAAGATTACAGTGGGAGGTGCATTCGTGAACAAATCTGTTGCATTGTTACTGGATTGAACATATATCTCAAACTAATGATTCTTTATTTCTTTATAACATTTTGAGTGTATTCCAAAAACTTTGGAAGTATATATTTTGTCATGTCGCTCTTGATATACCCTTCTTTCATTTAACTGGCACATGCTACGCTATCTTCACAGATTAAAATTGGGATTTTATCTTTATGTAGTCCACATAAAGTCGATATCATGCACACTCTTTACTAGTTTCATGTAGATCTATTACTTCAAAATGATTTAAAGTTAATTTTTCCGTTTAAGTACAAGTGGATGTTTTCAATATTCGTTTGTAGAAATCATTCGATATATAAAGAGAGATATCTTCATCGGGATTCAATGAACAGGAAAGAATATGAAAGTTCAAATGTCAAAACTTCCCCTCTATAATCTTTACAATTGCTTATACTTAATTGTCGGATAATTGCATCCAACTAGTGACATACACCATGTGATTTATCTTATTGAAATTTACTTGTATTTCGCTACTTTGTTCATCGTTCGAAATCAAATTAATTCTGAATGTTAACCATTATTCGTTGATGATAAACATGAGTGGGTTACATGATGATGCTTCTATTTGTGATTCTTTTATGATGTAATTTCAATCCTTATTGTCATCATTTAAAGTATTACAAGCTTGTAAATATGGGTGATTTGAGATTTTCATTAGATTTCAACAAAGAAGGGATTGAGCTAATCGGAATCAATTTTGAAATAAGCGTAGAAGGGGAGGTCGAAATCGACACTAGTGACGAGAGTAATAACGTTGGGGGTTGTCGTGATTACAGTTTCCAAGAACTAAATTTTCCGATAAATATGAAGAGCCTTTCCAGCAAGGTGGTTATGGATGAGAGGCTAGAATTTGAACCCTTCCTTGAATCTAGATACTGAAAAGGGAGGATTCAAAATAGGGGTGAGCATGGGCGGGTTGAAGCGGTTTTAACTAAAATCAAACCCCGCCCCAAAAGTTCGGGTTTTAAGAATTACACCCCGTTCGGTTTCGGTTTTTCGGGTTTTTCAGTTTCGAGCGGTTCGGTTTCGGGTTTTTTTGGTTTTTTGTTTTTATTTAAATTTACCAATTTGTTACCTTAAAAAATAATATTATGATTCAAACCTAGAAACCTTAATTCATTTCGTTTATAAATAAAACAAATAACTAATGAGTTTTCATATAATATAATGATAAATTCAAGTAACATAACTTGAATAAGATTAAAAGATAGTTAAATATCACCTAAAAAATTCAGTCATATCTTTTATTTAAAAGATAGTTAAATGTCAAATATTTTAAAAGATAGTTAAATGCAAATCTTTTATAAATATAAGAATATGTTTAAAAAACTTAAAATATATATAATGGTGGAGCGGGGCGGGGTTTTCGGTCGGGTTTTTCATATGCCCCAAAAACCGCCCCAAACATTTGGGTTTTTCAAAAATCAAAACCGTTGACAACGGTTTTTGAAATGGTTCGGTTTTCTCGGTGCGGTTTTTCGGTTTCGGTTCGGTTTTTTGGTTTTTATGCTCACCCCTAATTCAAAATATGAATATAATTTTGGAGTTGTTTTTTCAGTGTTTTAAAAACCCGGTTAAACTGTGGGCTGGCTGAATCGGAAAATGGGAAGCTAGTCGGTTGGAATGAATGTGTTTAATAGGTGGTCATAACTCGATCAGAAATTGCCGGGTTGACATAAAAATCCGATTGAACTAGCAGTTTGAATGGGAAAAATTGGAATTTCTTAAAAAATTAGGTAAATAATATAAAATTATGAATTTTTAATATATTTTGTAATCTAAAACTATTTAAATTTAGTTAAAAATAGATTTTAGTTTTTTTTTAATTCTGGAAACAAGATAATGGCAGCGTACAATATTATGATATTAGTTAAAAATAGATTTTAGTTTTTTTAATTCTTTATGATATTTATTTTATATTTTTTCTAATTTTTTTGGCGTTTCTAAATCATTTACGTACTTATAGTGTCATAAAGTACAATATTATCATCCGGTTTGTTAGGTCAGCTCCACTTCGACTATATTCAAGACAATGACTGATGCAATACAAAAATGGGGCATTGAGTTTTTTTTTGGAAACAAGATAATGGCAGCGTCGGGAGGAAAATGTTTAGCAATGGGTTGAATTTACCTAGTCAAGTTGGGCCAATATCTGGAAATTATTTGAGCCCACCTCGTATCGATTGTCTCACTTGAATAAGAAAGATTCGGAACCGTTAAAATTAATTCAAAAACTAAATAGGTGAAACTAGATAGTTTTTTATTTTTAAAAGTTCAAACTGAACCGTCCAAACTAATTTAAAAACCGAATCAATCCGAACCAAATTATAATTTGACTTGTTTGGTTTTATCCGAACTAAGGTACTATGACAATGTTGATTATTCGACTGAAATTATTGATGTACCTTATTATATTTATTAATCCATAAGCTAATATTATTCTATTGACAACCATTCATCACCGCTACCCACGATCACCACCCCCATCATCACCCACCAGCACAATCGCTACCACTGTCATCCACCATTACTACGCACCACCACCCACCACCATCACTACTACCGCCACCCCCATTACTACACATCGCCACCTACCACCATCACTATCACCATTACGTACAGGATACTCACGCGGCATTGCGCGGATATCCTGCTATATATATAAGTAAATATAGAATTAAATTATAAAGTTCAACTAACTAACTTTTATATACCTAATGCTTGTAGCCTAGTGGTATCCAAGGAGGATTTAAGGTGTTACCCATGACCTATTGGTCATGGGTTCAAGTCACATCGTGGATAAAAAGGTGGAAGGTTCGAGAGAAGACATACTGTCCCTTGTGGATGTTACTGTGTAGGCTCAAACCACTAACTTACTAACTAGTCATTAAAAAAAAAAAAACTAAACTTTATATGACAATAAATGCTAATTACCAACCTATGTTATTAGTTAATAAAATTGACAATATAATTATGAAGGGGACATATAAACCAAAACACAATCATATTCATCTCATGCCCATCAAATGAACATTCTTTTCAAGAATTGTCAATTTGAAGTATTCATTTACTGCCTTACAGTTGGCAACGAAGATGTGGGTTTGTAATGTCTAACGTTGGGTTGCAATATAGAAACGCATGGCTCCACTCGCTATAGTCTAACTGGTTATAAAACTCGAAGCTAGAAATTCGAACCGAGCTCGATCGAGCCTATATTTTCAAGCTCGAGCTCGACTTGATTAAATAATCGACACTTTCGACCTCCACTCGACTCGACTCGGTTATCAGTATAATGTATTGATTAACATGATATTTTTAAACTCGACACGGCTCGACTCGATACATTCGAGCTGACTTGATACTTCCGAGCTCGACTCGAGTCTAAAATATAGTAATTATTAAAGTACGCAAATACATAAAGGGTGAAATTGTGTTTTAGCACAAGCTCAATTAGGGCCGTGAGCCTTACGATCTGGGAATTTTCATACTCGAGCTCGACTCGAAAGTCTGCTCGAATAGCTCGAGCTCAACTCAACTTAAATCGAGTCGATTTTGAGTATTTCCGAGTCAATTTGGAGTTTTTTCAAGTCGATATCGAGTAACTTACAAGTTAAATCACCTCGTTTACATCCAGTTTAACGCTATGTCGCTATCACTTTTCAGTAAAATAAATTTATAATGTATAATTTTTTTTTGGGTTTTGTTAATAGGGTTGTCTCTAACATGCATAAAATGCTTATACATTCATTGATGAAGTAGTGTTCTTAAAATTCAGGGGACAGCTTTTACCTTATTTTTTACTTCTTATTGACGGCCCATTATCATTTTCCTTTTTTTTTTTTTATAAATAAACATGGATGTTTGTGCAAAGTGGTAACAAGGTCCCAAAAAAAGAGCATCAAAATTAGCCAATTGTTATTGGCCTTTTGAATTTTGACACATTATAATGATGTCGAGTCCTGTGTGTTTGGGTATTACAAGAGTGCAAAAAGGGACTCTTGACTGACTGCAGTCAAAGGCTCGATTACGTCCTGATCCTGAATATAATTTAATCATTTAATATGCCATATTTATTATCGGGATGACAACCTCATTGATTTTTGGAACATCATTGCATTCAAGGTGTTCATTCGGATAAAACGAAACCTAGCTAGAGTTTGGTATCACAGACCAAGATAAGCAAATTCGAACAAATAACAATGGGAGATGGCCAAACACAATAAACAAGCAAAGTTGTTATTTCAAAGAATATGTTTGTGCGGGCACGTATGTGGCGTGTGTTAGGACGTTGCGCAAATATGCAAATAACATGTATCAACAAAAAACATCTTCTTTTTTTCCGGAAAAACACAATAAAAGTTTTACTTGTAAGATATAATTATTTTATTCGAAAAAAACAATTTTAGACGATTTGGTAGGATGTCATCTATCTTGGTGTACATCCAATAAGAAAAATATGGGGCACACAATATAAAGTATATGGTAAGAAAAGTATGGCCTACATCGTATTCAAATTTGCCTAAGCTTTACTCCATACTCTTTTGCAGGTAGACATACATTACATATACAACATACATTTATATCACTCCGTATACAATAAAACCTTCATAAATTAATACTCGATAAATTAATAAACTTGATAGAATTAATAATTTATCCGATCCAAACTTGGGACTAGTATAAAATCGGACCCCAATCGATAAAATAATAAGATAATAATTTATGGGAAAAGTGAGTGTGTGGCTGTCACATACCTAAGCTTAGGTGTGGAACCACTTAAAATTACATAATTTAGGTTAAAAAAAACTTATATCTTACTACATAAACTCACTAGTATATCAAATCTCGTCTAAAACTTATCAATTAGCTTAAATATTAATTATAATTTTGTTGAATTGGTGTTTCAAGTTTCATATTCTTGAATGGTGTTTATATTGAACACGTGTCATATTCTTAAAATGGTGTTGAGTTGGTGTTTTTATATTATGTAAGTGTTCTAGTATGGTGGGAAAGTGTTAGGACCATTTATGTGATAAGTTTTGACCTTTAATATCGTTAGTTAACAATTCCCTTGTTAAGTGGTAGATGGTATATAATGTTGTATGTTTGACTTTGGATGTAAGCTTTCCCACACTTTAATAGAATTTACACTTTTGAAAGCTCTCTTCTTCCCTCCATTCTCTCTCAACTACACACACTAAAACACCAAGAACACACACACTTGATTCATCAATTCTTCTCAAATCATCATGAATTAGCTTGATTTCGATTGCATTAGCTCTCTCAATTCGTATCAGAGCTAATGCAATGTGTATGATTCTGTAATGTATCGTCCTGTTAATCATTCTGTTAATGGTGTAAACTTGGTTGTTAAAATAGATAAAAATGGAAACAAAGTTTATTTTGATAGAAAAACTAATCAACCAATTTCTCAATATGATACACGATATTTTGTAAGAAAAGATGCTCCATGTGGTCGTCGTCATTATGTACTTCATAAAAATGGTTCAATCATTCATTCTTGCACAATTTGTTATCCAGAACCATGCAAAACCATTCGTGCTCGATCTCAAACACCTCAAACTACACGTTCTTCTCCTACTTCTTCAAAATCAGTTTATCGTGTAGCTTCAACACCTAAATTGTCAAAATCATTCGATTGCGAGGTATCTACACCTAAATCGACAAAATCCATCTATCGAGTGGTATCAACACCCAAATCGACAAGATCAGTCTATCGCATTGTATCTTCAACTAATTCGTCAAAATCCGGTTCTACGATTTCTTCTCCAAAACCATCCAAATTTGTTAAATATACATGGATTCAAAATGAACACTCAAACTGGATTTTAAATTCTCCAGAGAAATCATTAAAATGGTCTATCAAATCAACAAACACAGAACTGCCTCTTTGCAGTTCCCCAAATCTCTAAATCTACACCGCTTTAAATATTCTTCATAAAACATGTATTACTAATCGTGTAGGACCCATATCTGATTGGGTACCCTTTTGTTTTAATTATTTTATCTAGAATATATGGTATCTTGATTCGGGTTGTTCACGACACATGACCGGAAACAAGACGTTGTTAACAAATTTTAGAGATAAATATTTGGAAACTGTTCGGCACATCTAGTTCGGCTCTTCAATTTTGTTCAACAAGTTCGGCTCTTCACAATTCAATCTTCAATCTTCGTTCAACAATTCAACAATTCGATCTTCAAAATTAATCATCGTACAATCCAACAATCCAACAATCCAAAATTTTTGGTTCAAAACAAACTTTTCGGTCTAAATTGTTTTCAATACAACTCAAAATTTTTAAATTTTTTTTTCCGAACCCAATTAACTTCTCGATTTTTTAAACTTTTTAAACACTCTTAAATTTTGACAATTTTTTTTAAGGGTTTTCAAAGAAGATTTTCACATTATTAAACACAAGAAATTTTACCCAAAAATCCTAATAATCACAAGAATGGACAAATCTACACCAGCAATAACTGATGATTTGGATAAAGAACTTCAAGACGTACTTCGAGTTATGGCACAAATTTCAGACTATGAGAAGAAATATAATTCAAAGCCTACAAACAATAATCTGAGATCTTCATTCGACATTAAGCCTGATATATCTGCTACTATCTCAACTAAAAAGCCAACCGTCTCACCTTTGGATGCTACAAAGAAATTAATCGTTCGTGATTCAGGGTATTATGAACGATTGATGTTGAAGGCTCAACAAATAAAGACTGAAAAAGTGTTATTAGTTGAAGATCAACTAGGGGTGAGCATAAAAACCGAAAAACCGAAACCAATCCGTTAAAACCGACAAAACCAAACCGATAAAACCGAAACCATTTCAAAACCGATGGTTTGGTTTTAGATTTTGAAAAAACCGATGGATTCGGTTCGGTTTCGGTTTTAACCAGAAACCGCCCCCATTAAGAAACCGCCCCACTAATATTTAATATATTATATATAATTTTAATTTTTATATTTATTAAATAGAAGTCGACATATTTAAGTATTTGAAAGTCCATCTACTATGGTTCATTAATGCTTATATCGTTATTATATGCTACAAAATACGTTTATAGTTTGAATTTTGGGCTAAAAATGGTATTCATTGTTGAAATATGTTATTAGACATTAAACTTAATGATGTAAGTTAAATATTATTACTAAAATTTATATGTAGTTTTAAACAAATAAAGATTAGTGCATGAAATTATGTATCTATGTTTAAGACGAGGTGGATTCGGTTTTAAAACCGAAACCGAATCGTTAAAGGCTAAAAACCGTTAAAACCGAAACCGTTAGAAACCGAAACCATTGGGTTTGAAAATCCTAAAACTGAAATTAGCGGATTCGGTTCGGTTTGAGCCTAAAACCGCCCCAAACCGCCCTATGCACACCCCTAAGATCTTTAATGGATGGAAGATTCAAATTCAAAGGATGAAACGAGTGTTGAGGTTTCTGACAAATTCAATAAAGAAGCCAACAACGACATTGAGGTAATCAGTTCTCTCCCATCAAATACTGATAATTCAATTGGTCCTGATACTTGTGTTGTTAAAACCCAGATATCTGAAATTGATTCTTTAAAACAAAACCTTTTAGATGAAAAAGCTATAAATAATCAATTTAAAAAACGTTTAAATGATTTACAAAATGAAAATGAACAACTTGTTCAACATAATAAACAAATTAAAAATTTCAAACTCGAGAATCTGGATTTACAAATTCAAGTATCAGAATTGAAAGCTAAATATGAAACTGATATTCAGAATTTTTCACACACAATTTCAGAAAAAGAACTTGCAATACAGAATCTTAAAAATACAAATGATTCTATATCAAATGAACGAAATAATAAATATTACAAGCTATACGTTGAAGCGTTTCATGATTATCAAATCACAAAAAACTGGTTGGAACGTAAATAAAAAAAAAATTGATGACAATGAATCACAGTTTAAATCGTTAAACGCTCAAATAAAAGAATTATCTGAAACCTTACATGAAAATGACATTAACACATCACGAGAATTAAACAACAAACAACATGTCATTAATCAAATTCAACATGAAAAAACTCAATTGTCTTCCCACATCAAACACCTTGAAGAACTAATCGCCAAACGAGGACAAACTGATCAAACTATTTACTTGAACAAGCCTAAAGATTTCAAATATTTCAATACAAGACAAGGACTGGGAGCCAACAATCCAGAATATCTTAAGAAGGCTTGCAATGCGCGTCCAACATTGTATGATTCTAAATACATTCATGTAGATGCTTGGCAGAGTTTCCTTCGGATGACAGATGATAAAGAAGAAGTTGAGATTTTCAACAGGGCCAAAAAGGAGAATGCACAAATTAGTTTCGATTACACTAAACTAAATCAAACATATGAAACTAAAAAGGCAAATTTTCAAAATGATGATTATTTTCCAATTATAACACCTAAAGAATTTGAGATAAAAGGTGATGCTGTACTTCAACAGAAGATAACACCAAAAATTTATGTTCCTTCTCTCATTCTTGAAAAGAAAATTTGTCAACTTGAAAAGGAAATCGATGAAACTCACAAGGCATTTGACAAAGAAAAATCTGATCTACAAACCAAAATTCATGAATTAGAAGTTGATATTATCGCAATAAAATCTACTTCAAATCGAAATGTTTCTACTTCAGATGTTTCTCCAAAGCCTACGTCTCTCAAATCTAAGATTTCTTATCTCAAAAATCCAGTTCTGTTAAGACGAGATTCTAATTCCTCTGTTTTAAACTTTTCAGATCGAAATTTAAAATCCACGCATATGAAGACAGTGCAAGGGAGAGTCAAAGACGTTGAGCAGTCGAAGAAGTCTAGTTCAAGTAAATCTAGTATGCTTAAGTCCAAGGAGCTTAAGAAGTCTAGATATTCTTCATTTTTAACTTCTTCTTTTTCTAATTCCAATAACTGTAATAACTCAACAAAGTTTATTTCTCCCGCTACACTTTATGGAATTGTGTATGATTCTGCAAGTTATCGTCCTGTTAATCATTCTGTTAATGGTGTAAACTTGGTTGTTAAAATAGATAAAAATGGAAACAAAGTTTATTTTGATAGAAAAACTAATCAGCCCATTTCTCAATATGATACACGATATTTTGTCAGAAAAGATGCTTCATGTGGTCGTCGTCATGATGTACTTCATAAAAATGGTTCAATCATTCATTCTTGCACAATTTGTTATCCAGAACCATGCAAAACCATTCTTGCTAGATCTCAAACACCTCTAACCACACGTTCTTCTCATACATCTTCAAAATCAGTTTATCGTGTAGTTTCAACACCTAAATTGTCAAAATCAGTCGATCGCGAGGTATCTACACCTAAATCGACAAAATCTGTCTATCGGGTGGTTTCAACACATAAATCGTCAACACCCAAATCGACACCCAAATCGACAAGATCCGTCTATCGCATTGTGTCTTCTCCAAAACCATCCAACTTTGTTAAATATACATGGATTCAAAATGAACACTCACACTGGATTTTAAATTCTCCAGAGAAATCATTAAAATGGTCTATCAAATCAACAAAAACAGAACTGCCTCCTTGCAGTTCCCCAAATCTCTAAATCTACACCGCTTTAAATATTCTTCATAAAACATGTATTACTAATCGTGTAGGAACAGTATCTGATTGGGTACCTTTTTTGTTTTAATTGTTTTATGTAGAATATATGGTATCTTGATTCGGGTTGTTCACGACACATGACCGGAAACAAGACGTTGTTAACAAATTTTAGAGATAAATATTTGGGAACTGTTCGTTTTGGGAATGACCATTTAGCTGCCATCATGGGTATTGGAGATATCATTCGTCAAAATTTGATTATCCGAAATGTGACCTATGTTGAAGATCTTGCTCACAATCTTTTTAGTATTGGTCAATTTTGTGATAAAACATTGGAAGTAAATTTACCTGTAGATAAATTTTAGAGATAAAATTTTAGAGATAAATTTTAGAGATAAATATGGTATCTTACTTCAAGTCGACCAGACATTATGTTCTCAACTTGCATATGTGCTCGGTATCAGGTTGCTCCTAAAGAATCACATCTTCAAGCCGTCAAACGTATATTTCGTTATCTGAAGGGTACTCGAGATCTTGGTCTTTGGTATCCTAAAGAAACTTCTTTTGAATTGACTGCATTTTCTGATGCTGACCATGCTGGATGTATGCTGGATCGCAAGAGTACATCTGGGAGTGTCCAATTTCTGGGTGATAAATTGGTGAGCTGGTCTTCACGAAAGCAAAATTGTGTCTCTCTTTCAACTGCAGAAGCAGAGTATGTTGCTGCTGCAAGCTGCTTATCCCAGGTAATTTGGATGTAATCACAATTAAAAGATTATGACTTTTCCTACAGTTGTATTCCTTTATATTGTGATTCACGAAGTGCAATTGTAATTTCATGCAATCCTGTTCAACATTCCAAAACTAAACATATCGATCTTCGATATCATTTTATCAAAGACCATGTTGAACTAGGTACTGTTTGTACTTCGTTTCAACTGATTATCAATTAGCTGATTTGTTTACCAAGGCTTTAGACGAAAAACGCTTTAATTTTCTTGTGTCTAAGCTTGGTATGATAAATCTCAAAACTTAAACCGTTTTACTGCTCAATTGGTACTGATTGCATCTGTAAACGATCTCATTACCAATCTCAATTGGTACTGATTGCATCTGTTTATTACAAATTTTCTTATTCTATCTTGATAATAATTTTTTTTACCTCAAACAGTTTTTCAACCTCCTACACCTTTACAATCACACAAGCTTATCAATGTTCAGTATTAGCTTTTGCAATATTCATAAACGATCTCTTTACCAGTCTAGGTTGGTACTGATTGCATCTGTTTATTGCAAATTCTCTTATTTTTCATTGCTACCTTTGTTTTCCTTCATTGTTCATATTCTTCAATTGTAAATCAAATTTTTCTCCTTTCAAATTCGATTAACATTTTTCAAATCAATACTCAATTTCAAACATTTTCTTTTACTCATATTGAGTTGTTGACATCACAATCTCATAAATTTTTTATTAATCTGTGATGTTCAACATTCCAAAATTTTTTTATCTCACTTTGTGCTCACAATGATGTGTTCACAACGTAGGATACAAATTTTTGTCATATTCGTAAATGATCTCTTTACTAGTCTCGATTAGTAAAGATTGCATCTGTTTATGACAAATTTTTCGTCTCTTGCGTTGTGACTCAAATTCTCACAACCCTGATTTTGCACAACATACATTTTTCATTTTTAAATGACTTGTTTGTAACACTCAACACAATTTGCTGTTAAATTCGTCGATCTCTTTACTGGTTTCAATCAGTACTGATTGCATCTGTTTTTAACACCATCTTGGATTGACTGTTCTTACTACTTTTTAAATGATTTTCATTCTTAAACGCTCCGTGGAGAAATCATTTTTCATATTCTCAAAACTGCTCAGATTCAATTCTGACTTTCTCCAGTTCTCACACACTCAAAATCGTTTTGAATGCACATTGTTATGTCATTGATCTTTAATTCGTCGATCTCTTCTCTACACACGTTCAGAGAAGATTGCATCTTTGTAAGTGGTCTACTTCACTGATCTTTGATATAACCAAACAAATTGATCTCTTTTAAATTTCAAATATTTGATTAACAATGTCTCTAATCATCGTGTTTGTCATATCCGTAAACGATCTCTTTACTGAAGTTGTTCAGTAAAGATTGCATCTGTTTATGACTTCACGTGATCATTGACACTGCTATTCTTCATTTTCAAATATTTTTCTCAAACATTCAACGGATTAAATCAATTTGTCGAGTACTACATGTTTCTGGTTCTCATTCCGATCTTGGCTCTCGATTTTCACCGACACACCATTCCTCTCTCCGTTTCCAAACCGCAACTATTAAGCTTTATCATGAGGACCCTGGTCATGATCCTCATGAGGGGGAGAAAAAGAGCAAGGAATAGTTCAAATATCGGATGTATAACTGAACGACGTCAAAAAGAACCACAAACATCCCATCAAAGAAGAAAATTCATAACAAATGTACTCAAATCAACTGCAAAATCAGAAACGTTTTAGATCAAGTGATTAAGAAAAAAGAGAAAATGTTAATCAGTGTACTACACAGAAAAACAAGTGAAGAAGAGTAAAACCGAATCATCAACAGAATCTCTCTCCAAAAACTCAACCAACTCAATTCAAAACTTAACCGTATAAATCATTCTTTCTAAAAATCTCAACCACGTATATCACAAGCTTAACCGTATAAATCATTCTTTCTAAAAATTTCAACCACGTATATCACAAGCTTAACCGTATAAATCATTCTTTCTAAAAATCTCAACCACGTATATCACAAGCTTAACCGTATAAATCTTTCTTTCTAAAATTCACAAACAACCATATTCATATAAAAGCTTCATTGTTCAAATCTTTTGTTCATACCAAAAACAAATTATCAACATTCATCCAAATCTTAAATGTACATATCATTCTTTGCTATATACAAACATTCATACACACACATCCAAAACTTTGACTGATAAATCATTCAAAAACATTATCATTCTATCATCAATATAATCCTCTACCACAAAATTCCAAAAACAACCTCTCCATTATCTGAAAACCCAGTTAAATCCTTACTTAACTGATATTTCATTTCCCAAAGTTTTCAAATCTTTAGTAAATCAGTTATAGGATTTCCTCACTCAAACATTTTCAACGAAAAACATATTCTCTTTGAGTACTTTAAACTTCCAGATTTCTGAAATGTTTTGTTCTTAAAATACAGAAAAACATTTTCTTGCCAAAGATAGATGATAAGAAGAATCTGAAGTTTGAAGACTGGGATGACGTATTAAAGATAAAAAAGGGGGAGATTGTTAGGACCATTTATGTGATAAGTTTTGACCTTTAATATCGTTAGTTAACAATTCCCTTGTTAAGTGGTAGATGGTATATAATGTTGTATGTTTAACTTTGGATGTAAGCTTTCCCACACTTTAATAGAATTTACACTTTTGAAAGCTCTCTTCTTCCCTCCATTCTCTCTCAACTACACACACTAAAACACCAAGAACACACACACTTGATTCATCAATTCTTCTCAAATCATTATGAATTAGCTTGATTTCGATTGCATTAGCTCTCTCAGAAAGTGACAACATATTGTAAAAATACTCATTTTGAAGTTTTTTTTAACAAAAAACTATGTAGTTATAGGTGGTTCCACACATAACCTTAAGTACGTGACAGCCACACGCTCACTATCCCCATAATTTATTTGAAATCCTAATATAAATATATTAGTCCCAACCAAACTATAAATTAATAACTACTAAAATAAAATTCCAAAATTCTAAAGTTATCAAGTAAAAAATGAATCTATAGTCACTTGTTTTTTTGTGAACTTCAAATCAATATTGAGTTCATCTTTAAATCTCCAAATTGCACTTAAGAGTTGAGACATTGTACTCTCGTATTGCAACAAGAAGTTGTGAAGATTTATTGCCGCTTGCAATGCTTCTTTCCGGGTGACCGGTTCCAAAGAAACTGAATCATCATCAATTTAATCATCAACCGAATTTTGAACGGTATCTGTGATAATTTATTCAATGCTTTAAACCTCGTAAAATTCATTATTTTCAGTTGGATAAGTTGAACGGTATTAGATAAGTTGATTTTATAATAATATTATCTTTTAAATTAATAACTTATTAATTTATCGATAAATTAACTCGCTAAATTAATAAAATATCATAGTCCCAAGTTCCAACCTTATTAATTTATGGAGGTTTTAATGTACACTATATTGTCAAGAAAACCATTGTCATGTACTATCTTGGAGACAATAATATACAACCTCTATACTCTCATTTATAAATAACAGAAAACAGTAAAAAATTATTGATTTCGTGTAGTTCTTAGAGCAAATTTGATAGGAAAAACTCAGTATAATGAAATTAAACATAGAAATAAAATGCTAGGAAATAAAATAAGCTAATAAATAAAATAGATTCCAGTGTTTTATAACGTCAGAGAATTGATATAAAAAGTTAGCAGATAAATCAATATTCTGGTAGATACACATAGAATGAAATACTTTTTAATAATGATAATATTATCAATTTAATTTTTCTTTTCATATCATCAGTTTAATTTTAAAATAATAGGTTATCATAATACATTTTAAAATCATATTCCTATTAAATTTAGTCATTTATTTTATTTTAAATTTCAAACTTCAACTTCTAGCTAATTTATCAAACATATTTATGCATAACCTTTTGTAGTTGATAGGCAGTAGCTAAACCTTTAGATTGGGGTTTCAAGTCCCGCAGTGGACATAGATGGGTAATTAGGTGTAGATTAGGATTTACCTTAAAAAAAAGGACAGTAGCTAAAAGCCAGAAGGCTTTTATTTAGAGTCGTAAGATGGGGCTTTTATTTTTTATAAATGTATTTGATAAAGTAGTCGGAGCCCAGAGGTGAAGTTAAAGAGTAAATTACACGGAAGATCCCTGTGGTTTGCCTCTTATTACAGCCACAGTCCCTCGTCTTCGTTTATTACACTAGAAGTCCCTGGTGTATTCATTTTTTTACACCCGACGTCCCTCTGTCAAACGGATGTCAAAAAATTCCGTTAAGTGACCCATGTGCACCTCACATGATGGGCAAATTCGTAATTTCTCTTCTCCTTTTAAAGAATAAATTACACGCAAGGTCCCTGTGGTTTCCACTTATTACAGCCACAGTCCCTAAACTTCTTTTATTACACTGGAAGTCCCAGGTGTGTTCAATTTGGTACACCCGACGTCCCTATGTCAAACGGACGTCTAAAAGATCTGTTAAGTGACTCATGTGCACGTTACATGATTGGCACAATGGTAATGCTCTGTAAATAAGTGATCATTAAGTTCGGTAAGAAAAAATTTCAAAAAAATCATAAATACACAAAACACATATCGTACAGTTCATTGCAGTCGTTTTCTTCATTATTCATACCTCTTTTACTGCTCGATTGGCCCGCCATTGTTGGAAAAGAAGGGTGTTTTGAAGAACAAATAGAGTGGAGAGAAGAGAAGAGAGGGAAACATGAGAGGGAATAAGTGAAGGGACGACTGGTGTAAATTGGGGAAGACACGTTTGAGGGGGGAAGGAGAATTACCATTGTTCCCATCATGTTAGGTGCACATGGGTCACTTAACAGATCTTTTAGAAGTCCATTTGACAGAGGGACGTCGGGTGTAACAAATTGAACACCAGGGACTTCCAGCGTAATAAACGAAGTTCAGGGACTGTGGCTGTAATAAGTAGCAAACCACAGGGACCTTCCGTGTAATTACTCTTTAAAAGAAGAAGAGAAATTACGAATTTGCGCATCATGTGAGCTGCACATGAGTCACTTAACGGAATTTTTTAACATCCGTTTAACAGAGGGACGTCGTGTCTAACAAATTGAATACACTAGGGACTTCCAGTGTAATAAATGAAAACCAGGAACTGTGGTTGTAATAAGTGACAAATCACAGGGACCTTCCGTGTAATTTACTCGAAGTTAAACCACAAAAATACACATAAAAGTGTTAAATGTTAGATAAGCTACATAAAGATAATCTAATATATTTTTTTTTAAACTCTATCAAGTTTTTAAAAGTAACTTTGAGTATTTATTTTTAACATTATCTTTTTGAACAAAAGGTACATTCCGATCATAAAAATAGCTTTTATTATAATATAGAAGCTTATTTTACAATCAAAAGGTCTAAACCTAAGAAGTTTCAGAAAACATGTCACCATTATATTACTAACTATTTCAAATTTTTAACAGGCCCTCAACAGCTTATTGAGACGCTTAAAATTTTCATATTTAATTGTAGAATATGTTAACAATAATTCGAAATGTTTTCCATAGAACATTAAGATATGTAACGCAAATTTGTATGTAGATCAAAGCTCTTGAATTTATGGCATACCTATCCATCTGTGTAAGTATAATGTTTATTCACATAATAATTTTTATTAATGTTGTCGTTAACTGAACTCTTTAGTTTTATTATTATTTTTTGTCA
Source organism: Calendula officinalis (assembly GCA_963853835.1). Classification (NCBI taxonomy): domain Eukaryota; kingdom Viridiplantae; phylum Streptophyta; class Magnoliopsida; order Asterales; family Asteraceae; genus Calendula; species Calendula officinalis. The sequence continues at coordinate 36,721,982 of OY970830.1, read as the reverse complement.
TGGGCTGTACCAATTTCTAATATAATAACAGGTGTAATAGAAAAATGGTGTAATATATACGAACATAATTGAACTTTTCCAAAAGTAAAATGTTGATTAACTTATCTGCACGCTGAAGCACAACGCACTAATAATGTAATAAAACAATAATCAACTCATTAACCATATTACACGTGGCAGCTTAGGAGGAACCATGGACCAAGGGCTATGGTCCGGAGGCCTGGATCCCAAGGTAGTAATTAGAAGAGTTAATTACATCAATCGTCCTTTAAGTATTTCCATATTATAGTTTTGGTTGTTTAGTTTAAAACATGACACTGATAATCCTTATTTTTTAAACTTGTTTAACCTGTAGTCTTTTAGACTAACTGAGGTTAGTTTTTTCTGTTAAATCTCCCGGGTGAAATGGTAAAACATCATTCATCATTCATGTACAATTAAAATTACACATTGTACACTCATCTCCTCTCTCTCTCTCTCTGCTATATGTAATCTTTCTCTTCTCTCTCTATTCTTCTTCCCTAGGTTAAACCCATTTATCCACTAAACCTACCACTAGGATGGTCAAAACCTGACACAACATGACAAAAGTGCACGAAACAAAACGAAATTGAAATTTGAATTCGTGTTCGTGTTGTATGACACAAACACAAAGTCATGCCTTGTCGTGTTCGTGTTCAGATATTAACACGAAATTGACACGATAGTTATGATTTTGGGAACATTTAGAAATTAATGTTATATTTTTATCATGTTTGTCGTGTTTTTAGCATGTAATAAGTAAGAAATTTGTTATTTTTGTTATTTATTTTGTGTTGTCGTGTTTATCGTGTTTATCGTTTTTTTAATTGGGTCGTATTTGTGTTAGCAAAATAAAACACGCTTTCGTGCCGTGTTCTTTTCGTGTTAAACGAACTAGTGTCGTAACCGACGTGACATGTTACTCAAAAACACGAAATGATAGCACAATCTGACAGCCCTACCCACCACCAACATCATCACCACCATTAGCAACTAGCCAACCACCACCTTATTTCAATGCGAATTTTGTCTTCTCTCTAAAATTGACATATGGTATCTATGTACATAATGAAGAATTTAGAAATTAGAATGCCAAAACAAATAATTTGAGACATGAAAACTCAGAGTTTAGTAAGCAAATAATGTTTGATGAATTGTGCCGAGAAGCATATAACTGAGTTTGGTGCAAAATATAATTACACCGGATACCTGGCGTTGCATTACGCGCCATTTTATTACGCGAGTACTCTGCTAATAAAAATTTTAAGAGTATTAATGTTTTTGAGATTAATATTATCATAGGTAGCTTCTTGAACCCAAAGTTTTGTAACATAATAGTATTGGAGATTGTTATAATTTATTTCTAATTATTTATTAATTATGAGTTCAAGTCACGTGAATGAAAAAAAAAAGAATAAATTAGATGCGGTTAAAAAAATAGCTTCTTGAATGGGAGAAGTGTCTTCTTCGAGTCTGATTGGTCGGTTAGTGGGTCCGTGGGGTATACGGCGCGTGTAAAAAGAAATAACAAGTAATAGCAGGTTGATCAACCATAGGGCGCGTGATATTGCTGGTGAGAGTGAAACTCCTTTATATTGTATAGAAACACTGAAAAGTCATTTCTCTACCTTCAACTTTTGAATTGTTACAACGTACCGCCCCCAGTAAGAAATAGTTTTACATCATTCTTTTTCAATCTTTACTTTTTCTTTTTTTGCCAATTCAAAAGAAATATAATGACGAGGACACAGGAACTTAATTTAATCACATTTGTGCTAGAAATGCATATACATATACTTCATCTTATACAAATTAAGTGATATATTATTATAAATTTTACGGTTTTTAAAACAAAAAAATTATAATCAATATTAAATTAAATTAAATTAAACATTAATAATTAGTGGAGAATAAATCTCACACATTTTAAATAAAGTGAAGTTAAAGAAGTAGTATCTAATTTTCATAGCAAATGTAATAAGTTATGATATACTAATGTATGGTGTTGCGTCCTGGATCCGGAAGCAGGACCGAACGACTCCTAAAGCGAGGGAACCTGAAACAAAGAGCAACCCTAAGTCAAACGTCCTCCGAAAGGGGCTTCCGGACGGACACTCCGATGCTTAAGTAAGTTACTTGAATCGATGTGAGGTCTATATGAATCGAGTGAGTAAGTAGTAATAAATGAGATGTAGTTAATGTCTTCTGCGCTGAGACTTACCTCCCCTTTATAGGCCAATTGTTTTGGGCGGGAAGTCGAGACAGATCCCAGAGGCGGGAAAGCAATGCACTGTTCTGTTAACCTTGTTACCCTTCAGTCCCTCACGAACAACTGCCTATATCCACTGGTCCGTGAGATCAGTCATAGTCAAGCCATGCCTGCATTAAATGCGGGTATGGCTCGAGGTTCCTTTCCCCTGAAACTCGGCCACGCCTTAGGGGAAAGCTTTGGGACTTGTAATCTCATGATGACTATGTCTGAATTCCTTCTTTGGACAACCTGCGGTACGCTCCGTCCGTCGAAGCGTCCGGACCTTCGTCCGTCCGTTCGTCCGTAATGGTTTCATGACATATCTCATTAAGTCCCCCAGATTAGAAGCGGGTAGAACACTCGGGTTGGCCGTTTCTAATCTAGGCTAGGTACGCCTCCTTTACTCGCTATCTCTTCACAAAGGAATTTTAACCGTTTGAGCAAGTTACCGTTGTTTCTTTGCTTAAAATATGACCGTTACCCGTCACTTCAATCCTTCACGTCTTTTGGCCTTCCTTTGCCTTATTTAAACCCTTGTTAACCGTCTGTTTTCTTTTACCGCATTTCCTACTTTCTTTCTTTGCTTTCTTGATCTATCATCCTCCTTTTTCCCCCTTTCTTTTTGTTCATAACTCGCCGTCATTATGAAGAAAGATAAACAAACTCGAGAGAAAACCGAGAAAGCTGTTAAAGAGAAAAGAACAGCCTTCAATACTTTCCCCAACTTGTCTCCTGATGTTCTTCCGACTCTTATTCGCGACTATCATATCGACCCACGTTTTGATCTTCGCATTCCGGGAGAAAGTGAAACCATTCGATCTGCTCCTACCGGTTATGAACCCGTATATCTGTAATATCTACAAGGAGGATTACGGTTCCCTGTTGACGAATTTATTTTGAGCCTCCTTCAAGATCTGGGCATTCATATCGCCCAACTCGTACCCAACTCTTTCCGAAAAATTATTGGTTTCATCATGCTTTGTCGCGGTTTGGATATTCCGCCTTCCGCCAAACTTTTCCGTTATTTATATATCGTCACCGGACGCGGCGACTGGGCTATATTTGCTCTTCGTCCTGGTCAAAGTGAACGAATCTCTGGTTTAAGGGATTCGATTCATGATTGGAAATTTCAGTTCGTATACGTCAACCGTTCTGCGTTTCGTGGTATCACCTTGCCTTGGGGGAAGGTCGTTGGTCGTCCTTCAGATCCGCTCCCGGACCTGTCGGACCAAGAATTAGAGTATGTAACCAGTCTCTCTGCTGCCCAGGTGGAATGGGAAGAACCGGATGAGGTTCTTTTAGGGATGGCCGATCTGAGCCCATTTTACGCTACTCGGGGAATTCGCCCTATTTGGAAGCTGAACGGGGAGGCCGTGCCACTCCTCCACCGACTGAGGATGACGAAAGGCTCGTACTTAGAAACTGCCGTTTCCGTAGATGACAGGGGGTTAGCTCCGGTTAATGCTCCTGTAATCGAGAGCCTTAGCTCTGAGGAGACCTGGTCTCGTGACCCTACCGAGAAGGAAACCTCCGTCCATATGAGTGCCGGAGATATTAGTTCTCCGGTTGTGTCTCTTCCCCCTGAATCTTCTTTTCATCATGATTTCACAACGGAGGGCACAATGATTCCTGATTCTCAAGCTGAGCATGCTGCTCCACCCAGGGTTCGCTCCCTGAATGTTTTAACTTCACCAAAAGGGGTTCGTGCGAGAAGGAAAGGGGTTCTAGCTGTTGGATTTTCACAGGATTATCGGAGCGTACTCTAGCGGCCACTTCTCTTGCAGCAACCGTTTCAGTGATGGAGCCGTTACCCCCTGCGTCCGTTGTTCCCCCTCCGGTGGTGATTTCTTCTACTGTTCCCATAAGTGTTCCGTCATCCGCTTCTTCTGAAGGTCCCATCGTACTTCGAAGATTGCCTCCTGCTCGTCCCAGTTCCTCCGCCGCTGCTCGATTTGGGAGTCGACTGTTTAGTTCTTCCGTTCAATCTATTCCCCCGGATCAGGGTTCGATATCTTCTCATTCTGCTAAAATCCAATCAAACGTTCCTGTATCTGCTCCTTCTGGTATGACAAATAAAATTATTTCATACGCGTTGTCGTACTTTATTGCGAGCTTCATATACATACTTCCTATCTGTGCAGGTTTTGCTCAATTTGCTGGTTCCTCTTTTGTTGCCATCCCTACCGTTCCGACTGGAAGCTCAAAAAAGGATGTTGGGATGAAAGGACCTTCTCCGGCTCAAGCTCCCTTTGGTACCACCTCCATCCCTGTCGTTAAGCCATCTTCTTCTGTCAAAGTACCTCATGCAGGGGAAATGGTGGAGCTCTCTCCAGATGATGCCATCCTTAAGGCTAAAGCCGGCCTGTTAAGTACTATCGAGTTACTCACCGACCTTCAATCTCAGCGAGCTCACCACGAACAACTTTCAATAAGCCAACATGTGGAATTTATTCGACTATCGAAGTTAATGAAGACCGCTAAAGATCTTTATGAAAGAGAGAAGTTTGAAAGGAATCAAATGGCAGGAAACTTGAGGCAGCTTTCCCAAGAGAATGAAGATCTGAAGAACTCTATTAAGCACAAAGATGCCAGTCTTCTGGAACTTGAAAAACAAAATGAATCCTCCGCCTCCCGTATTGCTGAGTTGGAGGCATTGCTTGTCGAGAAGGACGATCAATTGGGAAGCATGGGTCGTCGTGTTACTGAGTTGGAAGCGAATAATGAATCGTTGAAGTCGGATGTGAGTGTACAACATGAGAATGTGCAATGGCTCCTTTCCAAAGGGATACCTGGTGCTATGGAGACCCTGCTATCTTCTGATGAGTTTGTAAACAGAAATTCGGCCTTACAGGAAGAGACTTTGAACTATGGCCGTCATCAAGGGTGCATGGACACTCGGGCAATGTATCCGGACCTTCTTGGCAACGCAAAACTACCCCACGAGCATGCCGGAGGTCAATCATCTATTGTGAGCTTGTTTGAGATTCTCGTGTCACCTGATTATGATTTAATTCGTTCTTTTGAAGACGGAGTTGTTAGTTTGGAAGATCTAAAACGATTGGTTGCCAAGCTCTCCCCCAGAGCAGAAGGGATAGGAGAAAGCTCGATCCGCCCTTCTTAGTTTGTTTTGTAGGTGTTGTTTGTAGTTTGGGCATATGCCCTGATGACTTGTACTTCTTTTGATGGTTGTAATAGAATCGTGTTTTTAATTTCGTACTTCCGGTTATTGTTATTTTGCTTATTGGTTCGTAAGCTATTTTTGTTACCTTGCTTAAAGAGGCGTCCCTAATTAAGAAAGTTACAAACGTTTAACTTTAAGTCGTTCCGTAATGATACCGGTTTTCGTCCGGTCGTAGGTTTACGATTACCTTTCGGTAATTTCCGTAAACCTCCCATAGCTATGAGTACGTGTACGCAAGTTCGTTACTTACTTGTTTTCCTATTCTTATGTTCGTTTAAAGAATAACTTATAGCAAAACTCTGTTTCGACAGATTCATTTTATTTGCTTCTTACAAAACGTACCCCATGAATTCCTATGTCGATAGGCGGGGATTTTTTTAAAATACATTCGATTATTCGCCTAAAAGTAAAATTTCCGTAAGTTCCTCATGTTCCATGTTCGTGGAACCGCCGTTCCGTCTTTTGTCTCGAGTACGTACGATCCATTCCGCCTTGCTTCTTTAATACGATACGGGCCTTCCCAGTTGGGGCATAACTTGCCCGGCTTTATTTGTAGGCTTGCTTCATTCTTCCGTAGCACCCAATCCCCAACCTTACAAGCTGATCCTCGAACCCTCTTGTTGTAATGGTTTTCGGCCAACAATTTGTACGCTGCCTGTCGGACGGATGCATTCTCCCGACGCTCGTCTACTAGGTCTAAATTGTGTCTGAGAGCCTCTTCATTTCCCTCCAATCTGAAGTTATCCAACCTTGGGGACGTTAGCATCATTTCCAACGGGATCATTGCTTCCGTTCCGTATACCAGACTGTACGGAGTTTCTCTCGTGGCACTTCTGGCCGTTGTCTGGTATGACCACAAAACGCTCTGCAGCTCGTCTACCCAACCTCCCGCCGCCTTGGTCAGACGCTTCTTAATCCCTTTCACTATCGTCTTGTTAGTGACTTCTGTCTGGCCGTTTGCCTGAGGGTGTACGACGGACGTGAAATTTTGGCGAATGGATAGCTTTGCGCATCACTTCCTGAACGGATCATTAGCAAACTGTTTCCCGTTATCGCTGACGATCGTGTGGGGAAGGCCAAATCTGCATACAATTTGCTGCTACACAAACTTCACTATGTTAGAACCTGATATGCATGCTAACGCTTTTGCCTCTACCCATTTGGTGAAGTAGTCCACCGCAACGACCAAAAACTGAATCCCTCCGACTGCCCTGGGAAAAGGACCCACGATATCAATCCCCCATTGGCAGAACGGCCAAGGGCTGGTGACACTTGTTAGTGCTACCGTGGGCATTTTGGGAATGTCAGAGTATATCTGACATTGTTTGCATTTTTGAATGTACTCTTTCGTATCCGAAGACATGCTTGGCCAGAAGTATCCTATTCGAAGGAGTTTCTGTGTAAGAACCCTTGGTCCGGAGTGTGAGCCACACAGACCTTCGTGCACGTCTTTGATGGCCAAAGCCCCTTCCATCCTGCTCAAGCATTTCAACCAAGGAGTAGAATACCCCTTCATGTATAGCACTCCCCCTTGATTGTATACTTCCCTGTGTTGACTCGAACCTTCCTGGCTTCCTTCTTGTCTTCCGGAAGGATTCCTTCCCGAAGATACTTCCATATCCCGAAGGTCAAACATGTGCCAACACGATCCGGACGGGGCTTCTGGTGATGAAAGTTGTACATCTTCGACTAGGGAAACGTTATCTTTCTCCGGCATTTCTACTAGGAAGTCTGCTAATGCCTGACCTTTTATGCTTTGCCTAGGACGGAAAGAGATATCGTGCTCCCCTAACTCTATTGCCCACTTCGTCAGTCGTCCTGAACGCTCTGTTCGCTGCAGAATGGTTTTGATAGGCTGGTTAGTTAACACCATTATCGGGTGAGCCTAGAAATATCTTTTCAGTCTTCTAGCATCATATACCAGAGCTAGTATGAGTTTCTCGACCGTTGAGTAATTCAATTCCGCATTCTACAGGGCACGACTAATGAAGTAGATAGGCGTTTGTTCCTTATCCCTCTCGGCTATGAGTACAGAGCTAATTGCTTCCGTATTTGTTGATAGGTATACGATCAAGGGCTCCCCATCTACCGGACTGGCCATAGCCGGAAGGGTTCTAAGGTGCTGCTTCAACTCGACGAAGGCCTTTTCTGCCTCCTCCGTCCACTCTACCATTCCTTTCTTCGTACACCCATGCAAAGCTCTGAAGAACGGGATAGATTTTTCAGCCGACTTAGCCAAGTAACGACCCAATGCTGCCAACTTTCCGTTAAGACTTTGGACATCCTTCACCGTGCGCGGCGTTCTCATTTTTAACAAACTTTCTACCTTTTCTGGGTTAGCTCGAATCCCAGACGTGGTCACAATATGACCTAAAAACTTCCCCTCGTGCATCCCAAAGGAACACTTTTTGGGATTGAGCTTCATGTTGATCTTTTGCAGCTGCAACAATGTTTCCTCGACGTCTCTAATCAGGTCTTCATTCGTCCGGCTCTTGATAACCATGTCGTCTACGCACACTTCCAGGTTTCTTCCTATCTGGCTTTGAAAAGCTTTATCTACTAACCGCTGATAGGTAGCCCCAGCATTGCGCAGGCCGAACGGCATTTTCACATAACAGAATGTTCCCTTCTCTGTGTGGAACGAAGTTTTCTCCACATCCTCACGAGCCATTTGAACCTGGTGGTATCCCTTATACGCATCCAGGAACGACTTCCACTGGTATCCCCCCCAAGGATTCTACCTTTTGCTCAATCTCCGGAAGGGGATAGCTATCTTTCGGGCATGCCTTATTTAGATCCTTAAAATCCACGCACATGCGCATCGATCCGTCACCTTTCTTGACCAGAACTGGGTTGGCTACCCACTCCGGATATTGAGTGCTTCGTAAGACTCCTGCAGCCACCAGGTCAACTACTTCTTTGTTAACTACTTCATTTCGGTGTTTAGCCATGACCCGCCTCGACTGTCTGACCGGAGGGAAGGTAGGATTCAGGCCCAGCCTATGTTCCGTTACCTCTCTTGAGACTCCGGTCATGTCTTTGGGTTCCCATGCAAATACGTGCTTGTACTTTCTCAAAAGGCTTCCCAATTCTTTTTGCAGTTCATGAGGCAATTTCTCTCTGATCCAGACCTTGGTGTCCGGATACTTGGCGTTGACCACTAGTTGAATTTCGTTCTGCTCTGTCCAGCTATCTTGATGCGTGACGCTGTTACATTCCAGGGGGCATGGGCATGCTCCGAACAGTGATCACACCATGCTCTGAAGGAAACTTCAGCAAGCCATGAATGGTGGACGGAACAGCCTGAAATTGCCACAGACCGGTCCTTCCTAAGATGGCGTTGTATCTTGAAGGTGCTTCAATAATAACAAATTCTGCCAATATGGTTTTGCAATCATCCCGCTCCCAATCGGCTAACATAAGGGGAGGTGTATCTTTCCTCTGGGCCACACTGACTGTCCCGCAAAACCCACTACCGTTCCTCCGGCTGGTTTTAGCAGAGATTTGACGTCGGAAGGGAATTTGTCGAAACAATGGCCGTACATAATATTGGGCGAACTTCCGGAGTCAACGTAAACTCGACGGATCATTGCTTTAGCGATTACACCGAAGATGACCAAAGGCTCCGTCCCCACATATCCTTCCGGAACTGGTTCCCCTCTTCCGAACTCCACAATCCCTCGGCATCGTTTCCCCAACAGAGGGACCGATGACTCCCCTTCCAGGGCAAATATTTCCGTGTTATATGGTGCTTCTCCTTTTTTGGTCAGAGGTTCCACGGCGGCGACTTCCGTCTTTCCGCCTTGCATTTCTTTGTCTCTCTTGTAACTTTCACATGAAGAAGTCGAGTGCCCCATGATTTTGTGAAACTCACAATAGGCATTAGGGTCCCTAGGGTATCGTTTTCGGGCCCCTTTTACCTCTGACTTGCGAGCTTCATAAGTGGAGAAAGCTTTCTGTCTATACGAGCCATATCGCTCTGACGAGGGCCTCCCTTCTTGAGGGTGTCCCCTGTGTGGGGGCCTCCCTCCGTACCCCGGTCTAAACACTCCCTTTGCCTTTCCTTCGCTTCTGCAAAGCCCGGAACCACCCGTTCCCTTCTTCTCCTGTGCTTCGAACCTTTACTTTTCTGCACTCTCCTCCTCCTGCTTCAGTACTTTGTTCACCACATTAATCATGTCATCCGCCTTGACAAAGTCTCGTTTGGACAGCTCACGGAATAGCTCCCCTTCCCTTAATCCGTACGTGAAAGCAGCGATGATGAGTGAGTCTTCTCTTACTGGCATCTTCCGACTTTGCTCATTGAATCTCTTAAAATAGGACTTGTTGGACTCGCCTTCCCGTTGTCTGCAAGCCATAATGGACTGAGAGCGTTGCTGGTATTTCTTTTGTTGAATGAAACTGTGGCTAAACTGAGCAATCAGATCTTCAAAGTTGGTTATGCTCTTTTGAGGAAGGCTGGATAGCCAGTACCGAGCAGAGCCCTCCAACGTTCCAGCAAAATATAAACACTAGAGCCTAGGGTCCATAGGGATCATCCTTATGGCCCATCGAAAGCTAGCTACGTGGTCATCCGGGTCTCCTGTTCCGTCGTATGATTTGACTCGTGGACCCTTAAGGCCATGAGGTATTTGCATCTCGTTAATGTCATCGACGAATGGGGAACGGAAGTCACGTGATATAGAGGAACGACGCTGCGAAGTTTCTTCTCTTCTTTATGCACTGCGAGCCCTTGTTTGTATTTCCCTTCGAGGTCTCTCCTCCTGGGTTGAGAAGGAGGTGGTTTCTGTTCTGAAAGTATTTTCCTCCGAAGGTTCCGGGGATTCTTCCTCGTCGGAGTATGTCAACATTCTTCCAGCACCACTTGCTCCTTCCCCCACCCTTCTCCGGCTTTTTTCCATATCCCGCATCTTCCTAAACTTACAGAAGAGTTTGAATTCGTCAATCTCCTCCTGGGTCGGCTCGTTCCCTCCATCTTTGGGAGGAGGAGGGCACGTAGCGGCGCTAACCAGAGTTGAAGGAGTCGTCTGATCGATTCCAGTTAAGACTGGGGAACGATTTCCTCCTCTGGGTGTAGACTCGATGACCATTTTGCTCGTGGTCCCACGGATGGCGCCAAATGTTGCGTCCTGGATCCGGAAGCAGGACCGAACGACTCCTTAAGCGAGGGAACCTGAAACAAAGAGCAACCCTAAGTCAAAGGTCCTCCGGAAGGGGCTTCCGGACGGACACTCCGATGCTTAAGTAAGTTACTTGAATCGATGTGAGGTCTATATGAATCGAGTGAGTAAGTAGTAATAAATGAGATGTAGTTAATGTCTTCTGCGTTGAGACTTACCTCCCCTTTATAGGCCAATTGTTTTGGGCGGGAAGTCGAGACAGATCCCAGAGGCGGGAAAGCAATGCACTGTTCTGTTAACCTTGTTACCCTTCAGTCCCTTACGAACAACTGCCTATATCCACTGGTCTGTGAGATCAGTCATAGTCAAGCCATGCCTGCATTAAATGCGGGTATGGCTCGAGGTTACTTTCCCCTGAAACCCGGCCACGCCTTAGGGGAAAGCTTTGGGACTTGTAATCTCATGATGACTATGTCTGAATTCCTTCTTTGGACAACCTGCGGTACGCTCCGTCCGTCGAAGCGTCCGGACCTTCGTCCGTCCGTTCGTCCGTAATGGTTTCATGACATATCTCATTATATGGATTATTTTTTAGTTCATTAAAAGAAATCATTTGTATCAAAGGCCGGGGAAATATGGACAACCATATTTATGACAAAATAAATTACATTGTTTAATTCATTTTATTTCTTACTTATTTACTTAAATTTATTTTTGTTAAATAATCTTTCATGATCATTTAATGAATGTATAAGTTTTTTATATTTCTTATTATATGTTTTAAATATTATGATTCAGTAATTATATATTATTACAACTATAACATTATAAAAAATTTAATAAAATAATTATCTTATAAAAATATATTATATATTATACTCCTTACGTCCCACAAAAAACTTTCCATTTCACTTGGGCACAAATTTTAAGGTGATAGTTAGTGGTGTGGTCATTGGTAATAATTTTGATTAAAATATAAGATTGGTTTGGAGAGAGAAAGATAGTTAGTGGATAGTTAGTGGTGGGGCCTTTAATGATAATAGTATATTATTATGTGGAGCCCATCAAAAGTATGAAATGAGAAGTTTTTTGTAGAACAAAAATTTAAAGTAAAAAGAGAAGTTTTTTGTGGGACGGAAGGAGTATATATTATATAAAAATGTTACTTTCAACAAAAGTACAATAATCCGTAAATTATCAAGGGATATAACTAGTATAAAGGATATAACTTGTATAAGTTATACTCCCTCCATCCCACAAAAAAAGTTCACATTTCTCCTTATAATTTTGTCCTACAAAAAAGTTCTTATTTCTCAAATTTAAGGGACTCACTTAATAAAATAATATTATTACTATGATTTCACCAATAAAACACTTTCTCTCTTCAATCTAACTTTATACTTAATTCCTCCGTTTCAAAATAAGTGATACACTTTCCTATTTAATGTGTTTCAAAATAAGTGATACACTTTGAAAACTTTCCTTATTTAGTAAAAAAAATAGGACCCACATCCACTAACTTTCTCATTTAATAAAGTGAAATGACTCATATACACTTACTTTTACTTTTAAACATCATTAAACTCACTTTAATTCAAATATGTGGGACCCATCTACTACTAAATATCCAATTTAATCTAATTAATATTCATTATCATATTTTGCCTCAAAAAATATGCAACCTCAAATGTATCACTTATTTTGAAACAGATGAAGTATTTTAATCAAAAATATTACCAAGGACCCATCACTGACTATTTCCTAAAAATTTGTGCCAAGAGAAATGAGAATTTTTTTGTGGAGCGACGGAGTATATCATATCCTCATGTTATTAAATGAAAGTTTGAAACAGAAGACCCCCAAAGAGGAAATCTTGGTAAACATTCTTTTTGGTCGGGTGTGTGTGGATTCAATTCTGTAAGTGATCCCTTTGCATCACATTCTTAAACCTCACTTCTCTCTCTCACACACACACACACACCAACATAAATATATCTGAAAGAAAGGAAGAAAGTGGTCAGAAAAAGATTAAAATCTAGTTGTATATGTATATAAATTTGTGTAAAATCACCATCAGTAGCTGGTGGTGGGCGGTGGTTGTTGTGGAGAAGTAGTATCTCACCGCCGCATCATCATCTTTTCCGACAATCCAGCTTAAGTACTCTTCCTCCATACCCAATCAACCCCACTAGTACTATAAACTAACTCACAAACCCTTTTGTTCATTCTTTCACTTCGTGTTTTTCTTACGTTAATTTTTGTTTCCATTAGGGTTTGTACATGTTCTTTGGGATTTGAGTGACAAAAAGACTAGTATTTTTCCACTTCAATTCCCAAGAAAATTAAAACCCGTTTTTGGTCCACAAACATTCCTTCTGTTCATTGTTTCTTTTTCCTTTTTTTGTCTACTTTTACTTGTTTATTATTTAAAGTTGATCAAGAGACTTGTTCCCAAAAACCCTATTTCTTCAGTCTTTTGTAGAAGAAGAACAAGATCTATCCAAGTGAAGAAATCGTCATTTCCAAGGTTTTTTTCTAAATTATTCTTGTATCTTCTTCATATTCAGTCTTTTCTTTACATGTGTGTGTGTGTTTCAAATGAGTTATTCCTTGGAATTAAGATTTTGGGTGCAAAAAGTTCACACAATTGTTTATCTAATTGAGGTATAAAATGATCTACTTGCTAGATCTCTATAAACTAGTACGAATTAAGACTAGTATTATTTTTTAATTTCACTACTATATATGTATAAAATTAAAGCATATTTCCATGTTCACAAAGTAAAGTAGTTCTTGTATATTTTTGATTGTCCATTATTATCAGGTTTTCACTTTCGTTGAGTGGTGAAAAACTTGAGTGGCTTCCCCTAGAAAAAGCACACTTGAGTAGTTTTATCTTGATTATCAAGTAATTAAAGAGTTTTTCTTCATGAGAAATGCATGGCAAATACATTGAATTTCATTTTTCACATGAGATTTATCAATCAAAGGCCACTTTATAAACATTACTCCTGTTTACTAAAATATTTTCTTGCACCTGCAAATTCTCATCTGATATTAAGAACTTTAAAAGTAATTGATTGGTTCTTTAAAGTGTTGAAGATGACCAGCAGGAATTGTGAAAGTTGTAAGAACTCCATACGATGACAAAATTATATATTTGTCTTCCTTGACAAAAAAATCATGGCAATAAGCTTTTTTATTCGATGATGTTGTTAAGGGATGATCAAGAAATATTCTTTTTGTTAGTTATTTATCTTATTTTTCTACAACTTCTTTTCGTTATTGTGTGCTTTCTGTCTTGGTTTTAAATCATTTTCCTTATTAATTTCTAACAGAATTGAACATGAAACATATGGAAATTGGTGGTTTTCATAGTTCATGTTGCTTCAGTGTTCATTTTAGTTTCTAATCTTTAACACGAGCTGATTATGATACTATCGAGTACATAATTCAATGCAGGATATGATAGATACATGATCAATATTTGTGTGTATATATATATACACTTCAACCACTGATATTAATGGTTAATTTTCTCAAATACGTGCAGGTTTTCGACCATCGATCTCATAATTAGTTGCAGGATATGAATAACTTTTCACATGTTCCTCCCGGTTTTAGATTCCACCCAACGGATGAAGAACTCGTGGATTACTACCTCAGGAAAAAGATTGCATCCAAAAGAATTGATCTTGATGTTATTAAAGACATTGATCTCTATAGAATTGAGCCATGGGATCTTCAAGGTGCTTCAGTTAAAAAACAATCTGTTAATACATTTCTGAGTTGTGTAATACAACTAATGTATGTGTTACTTATACCATGGATGCAAAACTTTCTGAGCCTAATTGAACACTCAATTATACAACAGATAATCTTGTTTTTTTTTTAACAATTTTATATTATGTCAACAGAATTATGCAAGCTTGGAACCGATGAGCAAAACGAGTGGTATTTCTTTAGCCACAAGGATAAAAAGTACCCAACGGGAACTCGCACGAATAGAGCTACAAAAGCCGGATTTTGGAAAGCCACTGGAAGAGACAAGGCCATATACTCTAAGAATAATCTAGTTGGCATGAGAAAAACCTTAGTGTTTTACAAAGGCCGAGCTCCGAATGGACAGAAATCCGATTGGATCATGCATGAGTATAGACTAGAAACAAATGAAAATGGTGCTACTCAGGTAATTAAGCTACATATATATATTTGTAATATATCATATTGTTTTTCATATATACATTTAAATTTAATAAAATAGTATTCCCTCCGTTCCATAATAAAGTTCTCATTTATGTTTTGCAACAGGAAGAAGGATGGGTTGTATGCAGGGTATTCAAGAAACGAATAACAACCGTGCGTAGGATGGATGAACACGATTCATTGTGCTGGTTTGATGATCAAGTCTCATTTATGCCAAGTTTTGAATCACCAATAAGAAAGATAATAACACACCCTAACACTTCAAATACTTCATACCATAATCACCAATTTCCTACAAAATCCGAACATGATCATCAATTGCATTACAACCACTTGCCTCAAGATCACTCCTTCCTTCAACTCCCACAATTAGAATCTCCCAAAATTCAATCCAATTTTCATCCCTCAACTCAACAGTTGAACATCAACTTGCTTTATGGTAGCAATGGCGAACAAGATCTTCAAGTTACTGATTGGCGAGTGCTCGATAAATTTGTTGCTTCTCAGCTTAGTAATGATGATCAAGATCCTTCAAATCCTCCTCCATCATCTCTTCAAATGGCAGAACATATGAACCTACTTTTAAGTGATTCTAAGAGCGATGAAATAGGTTCGGAATGTGCTTCAATATGCACCTCCACTTGCCAGGTTGATCTTTGGAAGTAATTAATTAACTAATAACATAATAGAGTTTCTAAGTTCAACGTCAAGTAAAGCCAAAAAAAGTTAGCAAAATAAACCGTAATATGAGTGAGTGAAATTTAAGTACTTAATTTGTCGGACTAAGCTTTGTAAGTAGATACATATGTATGTATGTAATTCATATAACATCCCTCTAATGTATGCATGTACCTATATTGATTGTTGTTAATTAATTTGTTAAGACTAATCAAACAAGAGTTAATGTGTATTTTAATTTTATAATTGTTGCAACTCTAGAGTTTCTTGTCAAGCTTAATTAACGTTGGTTCTGGTTCACGTTAATATTATATTCTTTTTCTTTTTTTGTATCTGATTTGTTTGCTTCTCTAAATCTTTTACAATTGTTCAAATCCTTTGTTACTTCGATGATCATCCTTTAGTGTTAAACAATATAATGTTCTGATTTTGTAACACTAAAGGATGATCATCAAGGAACAAAGGATTTTTCTTAAGCATGACCAAACATGCTCGGGTGAGAACGAAACAAATTAAATTGTATAAAAGATCACATATGTGAACATACATGTATCGTACAGGCAGGATTTGCGGCTGAATATAATTGAGTCTGGTGGTTGAATTGGGAATTCAGTTTAATGACTTAAAAGTGCAAAAAGATTGACATGAACCAAAAATAGAGCCAAAAGTTGACATATTCTGAAGAAAGAGGAAAGAACTGAGACAAGAAATATAAAAGGAAATGCGTAGACACAATTGAATGACTCACCATGTAATTAAGTAGGCTTCATTCCCAGATGAAATTGACAGAAGAAAACTAAGAGAAAAAGTAGGGGTTTTAATTTGCACTGAATCCGATGAAGTTTGTAAAAGATTTGAAGGTGGATCTTGAATATTGAGGAAAGAAATACGATTAGTTGAGTTGAATTGAGAAAGAATGTTTTGTAGTTTTTGGAAAAGAAAATTCCTTTTACGCGATGCTAACTTCACATCAGACATCATCATGAGGCGTGCTCTTATTGCAGTAATCATATCATATGTATTTGTAGATACATAAAACACACACACACAGAGGCCTAAATCAGTAATCAGAGTTGCTGTGTTCCGTTGACCAAGTTTGAATTGAAAGAATTCATTCGTTGCCATTACAGTTTTCCTTGGATCTCCACAAAATATTCATCTTATCATTCTTTAATTTCTTTGAAATACTAATTTTGGAGTAAATCAATATTAAAATATATTTTTTAATGATTAGTTAGTATGTAACTAGTGATTTGAGTCTCACAATTACATCCAAGCAGTCAATATGTCTTCTTCAAAATTGCTCCTTTTAGGGGAATAAACCCCCCTCATTTTCCTTTTGAGGAAAAATCCCTCAACAAGACTAGAACCCGGATGCAACCATTTCCTTGATATCATTTTTTGTCAAAACGCTTCCCAACGTGGCCGAACGTTGACTTTCGTATAACCCACGGGACGTTGGATTAGGGGTGAGCATAAAAACCGAAAAACCGAAACCAATCCGTTAAAACCGACAAAACCAAACCGATATAATCGAAACCATTTCAAAACCGACGGTTTGGTTTTAGATTTTGAAAAAACCGATGGATTCGGTTCGGTTTCGGTTTTAACCAAAAACCGCCCCCATTAAGAAACCGCCCACTAATATTTAATATATTATATATATTTGTTTAATTTTATTTTATTAAATAGAATTCGACATATTCAAGTATTTGAAAGTACATCTACTATGGTTCATTAATGCTTATATCGTTATTATATGCTAAAAAATACGTTTATAGGAATTTTAGACTGAAAATGGTATTCATTGTTGAAATTTGTTATTAGACATTAAATTTAATGATGTAGGTTAGATATTAGTACTAAAATTTGTATATAATTTTGAAAAAATAAATATTAGTGCATGAAATTATGTATCTATGTTTAAGACGAGGTGGATTCGGTTTTAAAACCGAAACCGAACCGTTAAAGGCTAAAAACCGTTAAAACCGAAACCGTTAGAAACCGAAACCATTGGATTTGAAAATCCTAAAACCAAAATTAGCGGATTCGGTTCGGTTTGAGCCTAAAACCGCCCCAAACCGCCCCATGCACACCCCTACGTTGGATCATGTCGGATTGAAAAATCTCATCCGGTCTTCACTACCTTCGTCAGCATTTTCGGATCGTCGACTTCTACTGGAAACAACGGACTCGGGAGCACACCACTTTGGAGTGGTTTTCAAAAATCTCAAGCCTTTATATTCTTTAGGGGGTGTTTGGGAAAACTTATTTAGAAGGGCTTATGCTTATGAGCTTATAAGCTTATGAGTTTATTCAAGTTAATAAGTTTTTGTTAAATAAAGTGTTTGGAGGGGCTTATATAAGTTTATTGTAAAATGATGAAAAAGGAGTTAAACTAGGGTGGTAAAAGTTTGTGAGGGTGAACTAAGGTTATGGTGAAATGAGAAGGTAATGACGTAAAAATCTTAAATAAGCTTATAATCCCCTCCCAAATAGCTTATATAAACCCCCTTAAAAAACCTTATAAGCATAAGCTTATAAGCTCTGCCAAACACTTAAAAGTATTTATTAAACTTAAATAAGCTTAAAAGCTCATAAGCCCTCTAAATAAGCCCTCTCAAACACCCCCTTAATATGGCTTTAACTTAATTTTTTGGTATTGTTCTAAACAACGAGTAAACGTTCTCGTCATTTGCACCACTAAAGCGTTGTGTATGGTTGACAATACCAAAGGAATTTCTCATAATTTATCACCACTTACCGGTAATTATATACTTGTTACGCGGAAATGATTCATTTTCGTTGTACTTGTCCACAAATTTGGCCCAAAGCGTATCCAATTCTAGATTTCGGCCACGATATGGGTCCTTGGTGAGAGAAATCCAACTTTCACCCAAAACAAGTTATTCGTCTTGGAACTACCGTGTGCATGTGACTAACTTTGACGGCTTTGCTTTGGCCTTTCCTTTCCCTTCCTCTTAACGGATGATGGTTCATCCGGTTGTATTTCTGGAATAACTTCGTTGGATGACGTAAAGTGTTCGTTGGGGATGGTGTGTAGACATTGGAACATTTTTTGTTCTAGTCGAAAGAATACTAATTATTCTTGGGTTAGGGAATGTTGAAACGGATTTGTAAACAATGTAATAAACGGAGCAAGTTGAGCGGAAGTAAATGATGGTATAGCGGAACTAGAAGAAGCCCATGACCAAAAGGCGCATTGAGACACAAGAATTTGAATCTAGAGATCGTTGTTTTAGTTATACATTATGTGTGAAAGTGTACATGAAAAAAAGAAATCACAAGGAAAAAAAGTAGTCTAAATCTAAATAAGAAATAAAATACACATTTGTTTTTCTATAAAAAAAATTTTTGAAAAAATGTTAGATATATGTTCAATGGAAAAAAATGAATCCCAAATTTGTGTAATGTCTTTTACCAATTAAGTAATAATCCCTAAATTTACCATGTTAAGATAAACATCATAAATACCTACGGGATTGGATCCTTCTTCATCCGAAACATAGAAAAGATTCATGAATTCGTTAGTTGTTACACATTACCTAAAATAGCGCAACACCCTTATTTAATGCAATCCGCCCTATAAATACATATTCTTCTTTACAACAACATAACTCGCCCACATCATATTTTCCGTCAATTTCAATTTGACTGATTAACAAAATTAATCAAGATTCGGAGTTTAGGGTTTTCGTTCGTCAAGAAACAACAGGTAATACAACAATTCTTTATGATCGATCATACAGTTTTATAATAATTTCTTAATTTAATTCAAGAACATATATACCATATGAATGTCCTATAATACATGTTTTGTTTGGGGGTAGGGGTAGGGGGTGGGGGTAGGGTATCTACTTTGCATCACAAAGTCCAGTACCATCATCACAGAATCCATCACGATCTAGAAGCTTCTGTGGTGGAGCACTTAACAATGGGGAAGATGGACTTCCGTACGCATTACGTCTACTGTTTCCACACCCTAAACTTGTTCTTGTACTAACTCCAGTTGTAGGGTTTGTTCCACTTGCGTACTTGCAAAGTGCCTAAATCATTAATATTTAAATTAATTATTATCTTAAGATTTTGTTAAGATAATTAATTAATTAATTACCTGTTTTTGGGAAAGGTCCAAAACGGCATCACTAAAATCAGCACCTTCGATAACAGCACGCCCTAAATCACTACGTGTCAGAACTGTTCTTACTAGAATCGCATTTGTCAGATTTGCTTCATTTAAAACCTAAATATCAAAATTACCAAATATTAACACATAGGGTTTGATTTATGAGTTTATGCAGGGATTAATTACCATTCGGTCCATTAATGTATCACTGAAATCTGCCCCTGTAATAAGAAACAACATCAAATATTTGATTAGTTAAATATAAATATTGTATTTAAATATATACTGTATGTTTTTGTTTCTGGTTTGTAAAATAATTTAATTTATAATTGTGTGTTTGTTCTTGTTTTTGCAGCAACTCAATGGATTCAACTTCTGATGATTATTTTGAGGAAATCCCCCGTGTTTGTCGTTTTGGAAACTGGAAACCGAGAAAATTTTCTGCAAATCGTGATTTTCCAAAAGCATTTAATGAAAATGAAAAGATATTTATTGATGAATATGATGAAGATATTGCAGGCCTGGTTGAATCTGAAGAAGATGAGGTTGATTATGGTTATTTGATGGATCATGAAGTAGACTACATGAATGGTGTAAATTCTGTTAATACAGAAATAATCAGTTCAGATTCTGATGATGAGTTGATTAATACTCCAGGATGTGGGATAAATGCTGAATTATTAAGTGAAGAAGAGTTGGAGGAAGAATTCACTGATAAATATGAAGAACTAGAGAAAAAATTCAATGATAAATATGAAGAATTAGAGAAAAAATTCACTGTTAAATATGAAGAATTAGAGAAAAAATTCACTGATAAATATGAAGATTTAAAGAAAGAATTCACTGATAAATATAAAAATTTAGAGAAAGATTCAGCTTCTGATGAGGAAAGCCCTCGTGTTTGTTGTTCTCCAAGAGCATTTATTGATGAATATGATGAAGATATTGCGGGCCTGATTGAATCTGAGGAAGATGATGTTGATTATGGTTATTTGATGGATCATGAAGTAGAGTATATGAATGGTGGAAATTCTGTTAATACAGAAATAATCAATTTAGATTCTGATGATGATTTCATTAATACTGGTGATAAAGTGACACATAATCATATTAAAAAAAGAAAAGTGTGTGGACTAAATACTGAATCATTAAGTGAAGAAGAATTAGAGAAAGAATTCACTGATAATTATGAAGATTTAGAGAAAGATTCAGCTTCTGATGAGGAAAGCCCTCGTGTTTGTTGTTTTCCGAGAGCATTTATTGATGAATATGATGAAGATATTGCAGGCCTGATTGAATCTGAGGAAGATGATGCTAATTATGAGTATTTGATGGATTCCGAATTAGATTCTATTTATGGTGGAAATTCTGTTGATATAGAAATAATCAGTTCAGATTCCGACGATGAACTGATTTATACTAGTGATAAGGTGACACATAATCATATTAAAAAAAGAAAAGTTTCAGCAGTACGATGTTATCCTCCAAGATGTGGACCAGGTTCTGAATCATTAAGTGAAGAAGAATTGGAGAAAGAATTCACTGAATTGAATAACGATGGGTTAACTTGCAAATCATGTAGAATTGATGATGGTGATACAGAAGAAGAAAACACTGATACTTTTAAACAGCTTAATTCTTGCAAAAGAAGAAAAGTTTCTGCTGTTAGATGTTATCCACCAGGATGTGGACCTGATGTTGCAGATCTTAATGATGTTTGGTAGAAACTTAGCTTTAGATTGCATTTTTTGTTCTAAAATTTATTAGTTTTAGATATTTTTGAGGGATGTAAGATTGTTTACCTGTGAAATTTGCTTTGTATGCTACTGCTTTTTCAAGATATGCACCATTAAATGTTGAACCACTGAAATCTGATTCTCTCATATCAGCAGATGTGAAATTTGCTCTCCTGTATTTGCATACATTTGTTTTTGTAAGCATGAAGAAAATATTAAATCGAAATTTAAACAATCATATTCCAGTCACAAAATCATATCATTTATCCTATTCTGTGGAACATGTTCATGTAGGATAGATAGACTTCAATCTAACATAATTCCAGAATTTGCAAATTTTATGTTTAATGAATCACCAAATTTAATTAAGGGTTAATTTCACAGAATAGTAATGAAGTTTCAAAAGTGTTCCATCTAGGTCACTCAAAGCTTACTTTCATTCTATAATAGTAACCAAGTTTCAAAAGTATTCAAATCATGTGTATTTAACATTTGACTACAGGTTACCAACTCATTTTAATTTAATTTATATAAAAAAGTCATTAATAATAAAAAAGAATTAATTTATTAATTTAATTTAATTGATTTATTCATTAAAAAGGCCCATTAGACATAATTCTTCTTACGACTACGGTCGACCTCTCAACTCCGGCCATTCTCACATGGTGGTTTCCAAAAAGCTTCCTTCAGAGTAGTCGACTTCATCCATTCACATCATCGAGAAGAAGGTAATGTTTTTCTTGTATCGTTTTTATTTTGAAGCATAACTCGAATAATAAATCGAAGATTGAAGCTTTCTTTTTAAAACAGATGTCATCATCTTGAAGTACCAATATGATTGTAGATATGTCTTACAGTGAAGTTTTTCTACAAAAATCCGTTGACATATTTTCATTAGGTGTAGCAAAGACTATACATCATGTTGATATTGGGAATATGGAATTCAATAATTTAGTGCAATTCATTGAAAAATTAACTAAATCAAAAGCACAGGGTTGTATTACTATGTCCACGGGAAGACTTTAAGTACTGATTTGAGAGCTATAAAATGTGATTTAGATATTTATAGATTCTTGGATCATGGGGTAGTAAGTGGTGGATGTATTACAATGAGAATTTGACAGAATTTATTGGGGAGGATAGTTGACTGGCCTTGTTATTGATGTTAACACGACAACTAATGATGATGGCTCTGAAAGGTCTGATAATGGCTATCAATCACAGAAGGAAGAAGATGAGGTTTCAAACTTAATATCATCATAGATCATGAAGATAATGATCTTGATATATACTGTGTACAAAACGATCCATGACCCTTTCTTGACTTTTCTTTGTTATGACAGTGACGATAAGGAAGAACACGTTAAACATTTTGAAGATTGGAGTGCTGGTGAAGAAGTACAACAGGATAGTGATGATAGTGATGGCGTTGAGCAAAAAGTTGAACGTGAGGTTGTATATCCGAGCTATGATCCAACCATTAGTTGGAAATTGACTAAACCTGTGTTAGGAATGAAATTTGAGAGTCCCTCACAACTGAAAGAGAGTTTGATTGATTATTGGTAAGATGTGGGAAAGAAGAAAAAAAAGAAACTAATGAGGAGGGGGTTATATATGTTTTAAAGGTGTAAAACATGGATGGATCAATGGATGTAGGAAAGTTATTGGTTTGGATGGATGCTTCCTAAAAAGTGTATGTGATGGTCAACTACTTGCAGTCATAGGAAGAGACGCTAATAATCATATTGTCCCGCTAGCTTGGGCTGTTGTATCTATTGAGAATAAGGAAAATTGGAAACGGTTTATTAATTTACTGAGCGAAGACATCCGAATGAAGGATGGAATTGGACTAACTTTAATTTCTGATCAACATCAGGTATGAAAATGTTATCATCTCATCTATATATATAATTTCTGATTAACTTTTTTAAAATTTGTAAATACGTAATTTTGGATGCTGTAAAGGATGTATTCCCTTATGCCGAACACAGACAATGTACAAGACATATCTATGCCAACTTCAAGAAGAAATTCCGTGGGCTTCATTTCAAAAACTTATTCTGGGTTGCTGCAAATTCAACAACGGAGCAAGATTTTGAAGAGAAAATGAACGAGATCAAAGCCATCAACAAAGAAGCATATATTCATCTTGTAGAAAGAAATCCAAAGAGTTGGTCAAAGCATGTGATGCTTTCGAGAATGGCATGAGTGAAAGCTTCAGTTCATGCATTCTGGCTGCATGAAGAAAGCGGATCATCACAATGTTGGAAGAGATCAGAATATATGTAATGCAAAGGATTTTTAAAATGTCAAATATAGCAGAAAAATTGGGACATGATGTTTGTCCTATAATAAGAAAGAAATTAGATTGTAATAAAGTGAAACAAAGGTAATCAAATCTAGGGGTGAGCATGGTCCAAAAACCGAACAGGACCAAACCGAAACTGATAGAACCGAAACCGATAACGATGAATTTTCATAACCGAAACCGAACCGATAACATGTTTTCGGTTTTGGTTCAGTTTAGTTTCGGTCGGTTTTCAGTTCGGTTCGGTTTTATCGGCCCAAATGCTCACCCCCAGTCAAATCTCATCTCACTACTATATACTTTTTCTTATTGTTATAAACCATTACTTTGTTTGTTCAGGCATTGGAGTGTGATTCCAAGTGATTACAACCAATTTGAAGCAAGGAATGAGCATCTTGCGTGCGTTCAGAGTTGGCAATTATCAGGCATTCCATGTGTTCATACTGTGTTATCCTTCCTCAACAAGGACCCAGAAACATATGTGAATAATTGGCTTAAAAAGGACATGTTCAAAGAAGCATATAAATACCCTTATCAAACCATTAAATGGTAGTTTATTGTGGCCTAAAACAGATGGAATTAAGTCTCTACCTCCTAAAGAAAGACGAAAAGTTTATGTTTTAGGTTGGGATAGGAAGCAAAAAGAAGACCCACCACCAACGGAAGTGAGGCTAAAAGGACGACGCAAAAGAGCTAATGGTTCATCACTTTCGAAAATTAATTAACTTCTTTGAAGAGATTGTTGAGAGACGTTTAATTTCGGTTGTTATTTATGTTTAGATTTTAGATTCCATTTTAAATTAACATATTTTCGTTTTTAATGCTTTTTTTTTGGATTATCAATGACTTTTTTTTATAAATTAAATTAAAATGAGTTGGTAACCTGTAATCAAAGGTTAAATACACATGATTGGAGCACTTTTGAAACTTGGTTACTATTATAATACGAAAATAAACTTTGAGTGACCTAGATGGAACACTTTTGAAACTTTATTACTATTCTGTGAAATTAACCTTTACTTTAATTAAATTTGGTGATTCATTAAACATAAAATTTGCAAATTCTGGAATTCTGTTAGATTGAAGTCTATCTATCCTACATGAATTTTGACCAGGAAAATAACAGGACACAATTCATGTTCCACAGAATAGGATAAATGATATGATTTTGTGACTGGAATATAATTGTTTAAATTTCGATTTAATATTGTCTTCATGCTTACAAAAACAAAATGTATGCAAATACAGGAGAGCAAATTTCACATCTACTGATATGAGAGAATCAGATTTCAGTGGTTCAACATTTAATGGTGCATATCTAAAAAAAGCACAAAGCAAATTTCACAGGTAAACAAACTTACATCCTTCAAAAGTTTCTAAAACAACCAATTCTAGAACAAAAAATGCAATCTGAAGCTAAGTTTCTAACAAACACCATTCTAAGAAATCGAATACAGTCTTCATCTTTATGTTCAGGGCCGATCCAATCAATTTTTGGGACCTGAGCAAAATTTTTAAATTTGGGCCTCCTAAAGTAATTTTTTTTTCCAAATAAATAAAAAATTTCCGCCAAATTAAAAGTGACGCCCCAAATTAAATGTCCGGATTGGACCCTTTAGTCTGTCGATAATTAATATTTCGTTGGAGTTACCTTGATTTAAATAAGTTTATACATATGTATACATGAGTTGATTTTTTTGAAAGCGGTCGCCCTTGTTGCCCATGCCTAGGGACGACCCTGTCTATATTTTAAGCCGTGAAAAACAATACATATATTGAACTTGAGACCATGTCCTACCGCCCCTCGATGATGCGCCAATTAAAATAGAAAAGCAAATAAAGATGTCTGATTAACTTATATATGGGATGAAGATGACGAGAGCTTAAGAGCTTAAGGCTTCACTTTCTGAACAACTGAAAAACTGAGAGTATTGAGAGGAGCGAAGGTTGATGGTCACCAATTTCTACCGCATAAAACCCTTTTTCTTTTAAGATTTGGGTGGTCAATTATACCAATATTACAATTTATACTTTATAAAATTAAAAAAAAAAATTAAAACCTAGAAATTGGGGGTGGTCAATGGCCCACCCTTGCTACCGCCATTGCCTGGAGGATAACATCTAACATCAGAAACTTTTCTTCTTTTGCAAGAATTAAGCTGTTTAAACGTATTAGTGTTTTCTTCTTGTGTATCATCAATACGTTTAAACAGCTTAATTCTTGCAAAAGAAGAAAAGTTTATTTTGTTAGATGTTATCCTCCGGGATGTGGACCAGATGCTGCAGATCTTAATGAGGAAGAATTAATAACTGAATCTAGAAAGAATATAAAGACTTGTAAGTGGTGTGATGGCTTAATTTGAAGATGAACATAAAGATGAAGACTGAAGTCGATTTCTTACAATGATGTTTGGTAGAAACTTAGCTTCAGATTGCATTTTTTGTTCTAGAATTGATTCGTTTTAGAAACTTTTTAAGGATGTAAGTTTGTTTTTACCTGTAAAATTTGCTTTGTATGCTACTGCTTTTTCAAGATATGCACCATTAAATGTTGAACCATATCAACAAATGTGAAATTTGCTCTCCTGTATTTGCATAGATTTCAAGATTTGCTCTCCCAATCACAAAATCATATTATTTATCCTATTATGTGGAACTTGAATTGTGTCCCTGGTCAAAATTCATGTTTCATAGACAATTCCAGAATTTGCAAATTTCATGTTTAATGAATCACCAAATTAATTAAAGGATGAAAAGCAAAAAATTCACCTGAAATTCTCGTTAACATGAACTGCCTTCCTGCGAAGAGAAATTTACAAAATGTTAAATCAAAACCCTAACCATGAGTTCAGGACGAATTAGATTTTATATCCCTAATTTTATGCTAACAAGTTTCTAATTCTAACCTGAGGTCAGCAGAACCGAATTGAGCAGCTGATCCGATACCGAATTCTCCTCGAATATCAGCCTCGAACTTGTTAAGATCAGCCAAAGCAGACATATCAAAGCTGGACGTAATCACGGCAGCTGCCAATGCCGTTGAAACCAGAGCTTTCCATTTCTTCGGCTCTGTTTTTTCATATAAAATTAAATCATATGATTTGTTTTCAAACATTAAAATCCATGAACAAAATTATTTCAATTTCATTTACGAAGCAGAATAAATTACCTTTGGTAGAATTCGCACTTTGTGGTTTCAATTGACAAATTATGGATTTTGAGGAAGGATTTGGATAGTGAGAAGAAGACGAAGGTGAGAATTTTAGGGGTTTGATCGGTAGTGATGAAAGTGAAGTGAGCACCATATCTGCACAGTGTGTGTTTTGGTGTGTGTGAGACAGAGGGAGGTGAAGTTGGATCAGAAATGGATTAGGGGAGCGTGAGAAGCACGTGATGAACTCGACACTTGTCTCTTTTAGGTCCATTTAAGTGATTCTATTATGATTTTTTTTTTGTAGATAAAAATAAATTACAGACTTGTCTCTCTTATTAATTACTCAAAAGATCTGAGTAAGTTATATGTGATTAGTTAAAAAACCATTTATGAAATTACTATGGAATTTAACTTGTGATAACATTACTTACTTGCACTGAAAAGAGCTTGAAATATCGATTGAACGTGTGCATAGTTTATCTTGACAGGTGGTAAAACAGGTACTTTTATACATTATAATTTAAATTGTATCCCCTTCAAACGATTTTTGGGTCAAGATGGTTGACTTTGACTTGGTCAATATGATTCAAGGTCAATAATTCAATATGGGTTACTTCTGCATTTGGGCTTTTGACGGGCTCAATATCGTTTCCTCTAAAAACATGTAATTTAAGAACTTAGAATCTATCTGGTTGACTTTTGACCTGGTCAAAATGGTATTGATGCAATTCGAACTTTTTTCAAATTGATGCAGTAACTTTTTTTCTTCAAATTGATGCGGTAAATTTTCATGATCCCGTATTTTCACCTATGTACTAAAAGACCAAATCATGTTGAATTCTTATTACTACAAATCACCTTATTTGGTAAATTCCGTTGGTAACTGATTTTGCATGAAACTAATACAAATCAAGAAATGTATTAGAGGCTTATACAATTTTAATAATCATCATAAGAAAAGAAGCAAATAGTGAAAAATAAAAGAATGATGCTCATATGACTGCTACAATTGGAAAATCTTCAAAAATAACATAATTTAATATTTTAATCTGTATCAACAATTACACATTAATTAAACTCAACATAAATCAAACGAATCAGATGAATAAACCACTCAATAACATCATCATCATCATCACAACCCATCCATAGCCACCACCGGAAAACCTAACAAAAGTCGCCGGAGAAGTATCTTGTGGCCTGAAAATGTCAACCAACTCATCAGAATTATATATTCACAAAAATAAAATAAAAAAAGTGATGACAGGGGTATATATATATACATACTTTTGCAAACGACTAAGGGCCCCACAAAGAAGGGCGTTATCAGGCATAGGTAACTCTGTTTTGTTATTTTTCTCAGGATTAACGATTCTGATATAAGTTTCTTGACCAAGATACCAAGAGTCAAGATTTTCGGTTCTCAAATTCCACACTCCTACATTATCTAGTGATATCAATACAGCTGTCCATGCTCCAGGGTATACCTACATAATAAATAATTAATTAAAAATCGTAATAATCAGTTAAAAAAAATAATTCAAAATCAATTATTGTTGAATTTATATATTTACCTGTGTAGTGGTACGAGCAATACCGTCCCATTTATTATAAGTCCCTCTGCTATCATTCGTCCACTCACCATATCCCATTCTAATAAACAAATAATTAAATTTAAAAGCCAAAACAAAACATTAAAAAATAAAAATGACATACCCGACTACAAAAAACGCATATCCATCAATATGATAACTATGCATTTTGGTCTCGTTATTTTGTAACACAACTTCCATAAACCCTCTATAAGTCCCATTAATAACGGACGTTTCCATTTTAGGTGGGCCCGTAATGGGCTCAGTAGGAAAATCAAGTTTATAAACTCCTTTAAGTTTATACTGATCAGCAAGCCTAATTGGCGTTGTAGGATTAACAAACGAAATCCCACTAAGTGTAGCCCTTCGTTTTCCATTAATTGTCACTAACGGCTTGTTCTTCAATATGTACACTTCGGTCACATTAATTGACCCGTATCTAAACGACCCTTGCGGGTTCGGGCGGGCCCCACTAGCCGAAACATTCCACCTTATGGATCGGGCTTGATTCATGGAAAAAGTGTTGTCAAATTGGTCTTGTGGGGGGTCGGGAAGTGGGCCCGAGGCTTTTCCTTTGGAATTTGAGTAGTGTAAGATCCCGACACCTGTGACTTTTTGCCACGTGGATTGGTTTACAAATCTTGCACTAGCGACTATGTAATAGTCACTACTTGCGTTTTGGTCCATTGTGATTAAAAAGGAATATGTTTGTCCAACGTGTATGTCTAAACTCGTGTAGTTTTGTTGCACGGTGTATGAGCCCTCGCTTTCGGCTAGTAGTAAGTTATGGTTTTGAATTCGGAAATTTAAACTAGTCGATACACCGACGTTGCTTACACGAATTCGGTAAGTTTTTCCTGTAAAAGTCACAAGAAGTTTTTAACTTTTTTATAACTCGTGAGATGTGTTCAGGTAGTCCTTAATTTTTTTGTAGTCCCAACAGATAAATCTCAACCATTGATCAATTATAATTAATGGTGAAGAATAATAACATATTTTATTCATGGAGGGGTATTATGGTCATTTGACACTCACATATTTTTATTTTTTTAATTCTTAATTAATTTTTATTTTATTAATTTTTGTTTTATTTTTTCCTTATGTGAGTATCACATAATATTGTTTTTTTAACGAAGAAATAATAAAATAATAATAACAAAAATTGGACTAAAATTTATGTAGGAGTCAAAATGACCAAAATACCCCTCCATGTATAAAATATATGATTAATCTTGACCAATTATTATTATCGATTAATGGTTGAGATTTATCCATTGGGAATATAAAAAAAATAAGGATTACCTTGAACAATTCTCTATAACTTGTGTACATATAAGTAATAAGTATATAAAAAGCAACAACATTGCTATACTTACCAGGTTCGACATTAATAGTTTCATGATCAATGCCATCAGGGACAAGAGTGTCATTATATCTATAAGGTCCTTTTCCATTAATAAGAACACCATCAGGCATTCCGAGGGTTCGACCAGCATCAAGGGTCTTTCTCAAAGCCTAAAAACACAAAAAAAACAAAAACAAAATGCATAAATAATTGAAAAAATTAAACGAGATTTCATTGAGGCATTTCATCGAACACTTACAGTGTGGTTTCTTATGTACCAATCACCGATCAAGATTATAATATCCCCAGCTGGATTATCGAATGGGGTTGGAATAACAGACCTGGGATTAATAATAAAGCCACCAAAACCACCCGATGCTCGTTGAAGATTGAGCGAAGGGAAGTAAAAGTAGCTCCCGATTTGGTCTTTAACTTGAAAATTATAAGTCCAGTTCCACTTTGGGGGAATTGGACAATTAGTACCAAGAACACCATCTTGCCAAGAACTTCTTTTTTGTTGTATACCGGCCCTGTTTTAATTAATATATTCTCACTTCAGATTTGTGATATAAAACATTAAAATTAATCATCAATAAGTAAGATCTTACCAAGTAATGAGGACATTTTCATCTAATTTGTTCCTCACGTTAACAATAACATTGTTGTTTGTTGTTGAATTAATAGTAGGGCCAGGAAATTTTCCATTGATGGCGATAACCTAAAACCCCAGATTCAAAACAATGTCGGTAAGATTTTATAAACGTCATTAAAAAAAGTCAAACTACAAGAATCTATAATTGCTCTGTACGAACATTTCCCAGATCTGACGCTAAAAAACACCAAATCTGAAAACTTGGAAGAAACCCACTAATCTTTCACATGAATTCCGCCTAAAAAGATGATTTTTTTTTTCTTTCAAAATCTAAGCTAACCCATAAATCTTTGATGCACATTGAGCAAACCCAGTTAGGAAACAGTATTAATTGAAAATCTAAAACAAACCCATTAATTAAAACGTGAAATTTAGCAAATTTATGTTGGATTTACCTGTTGGGGGACTCCAAGAGGTGAGGCAATAATGTAGGTAAGTTCAAATTTGTAGGAAACAGTAGGATCTTCAGCTAAAGTGAAGCTCACAAACAAGGAAATGTAGATGAAAAGGAGACAGTAGAGAAAGCTAGAAGAATAAGAAGCCATGAATTGCAAAAATCTTTATATCTTGCTCTCAATGAAAAACAATGTGGAAGGAATCAAAAAAAATTATGCACCTTTTTTCCGGTTTTACATTATCAATAGAGAGAGAGAAAGAAAAGTGTTTGTGTATTGGAGAACTTTGAGAGTATGTGTGTGTGTGAGAGAAAGAGAAAGAGAGAGATAGTATGTGTGAGTGTGTGTACTTATTAGGGGGTGTCAGGTTCTTTTTTTTGTGTATTTGAGGGTGTGTAGTGGGGACAAAATGCAAGAAAGTTAAAGAAAATGGGTTGGATATTGATGTGGTATTTGCTGGCATATCATGATATGAACATGCATGGAGATTAAAAAGAGTGATAAATTTGGATGAGTGGTAGCAAAGGAGGTTGGAGACATATAATGGCTATGGCTAACTAAGGGACCATCAAGGGATGTCCTTCAAAAGCTAGGCTATCATGCTTATCAAACACAAATCTAACTCTTTTATTTAGTTTTCTTTTTCAAGAATATTGATACTTGATAACATTGGTTCAAGGTTTTCATATGAGGAGATGATTTCTAGTATGATATAAGTTAATTAGTAGTTTAGTACATCATTACGGTTGATGCAAACTTACAATAGTGTTGTTGTTTCGCTAGATAATTATTGCATTAAGTGGTCGGATCTGAACTGTTAATATTCAGACTGTTTGTTTGAAAACTAATATAAGTTTGAATCGGTAAGATTGTCTAATACGAGGCTAAATCGCTAATATCTAAGACATAATCCAAATTATTAAGATGTGACATATTTTTGTCATATTGTTTAAATTTTGATTATGTATTCCATGTATTTTGTTATACGGAGTAATTATTTATTCCCTCCGTCCCAAAAAAAACTTCTTATTTCACCCTAAATTTTAGTCCCACAAAAAACTTCTTATTTCTTACATTTGATGGGCTCCACATAATAAAATATTATTGTTACTAAGGGCACCACTACTAACTATCCACTAACTATCTTTCTCTCTCCAAACCAATCTTATATTTTAATCAAAATTATTACCAATGGTCTTACCACTAACTATCACCTTAAAACATGTGTCAAAATGAAATGGGAAGTTTTTTTGTGGGATGGAGGGAGTATAACTATAACAAAATATAGTTTAGAGTGTTAAAGATAGTTAATTTCATAATTTAGAAACAATCATTAAGATATTTGGCCTGAAAAATTAATTTACTATTCACATGTAGATTCATATATATCAAACATCTATATCATCCGATCTCTAATTTTTTGAATGACACTATGACAATTATCATTAAAAAAACAAACAAAATAGGCCGTAACTAGTCAAGAGCTAGTTAAATTCCTCTTATAATACAATTATGATACCAAGTTACTATTCACATAAAAGCTTGAAACTTTCTGTCATATAGTTTGTGTATGAAAAATGTATCAAAAAGTGGATCTGTCGGATTGTCAATAAACCATTTAATTAGTCTACTCCCCCAATCAAGACCCGGGTTCAAATCCTTTCCAGAGTATTTTTTTTAATTAAAATGAGATAATGGCTGTATAGATTTTTTACAATAGTAGTCCTTTGACTTTTATATTTTCTACTTTTTACTTCTAATAACTTTGGATTCCTTTAGCCTATTTGCCTAAATAAAATAAACAGCTTTGGTTAACATTATTTTTATGACTAATAAAATTAATTAGGATTCAGGAATATTGTTACAAAAAAGATACAAATTATACTGGGTTATATTTTTATAGATGTTTATGTAACTCAAATAAAAACTAACATATTTATATAACATTTGAACTTTTTTTTAATATTTTTAAATGAAATTTATAAATGTTCAAGGAATAACAATAATAAACTACACTTTTAACATATCTAATATAAATTTTTACAGTGTTTTAAAACCGAAGCTAATAAATATACCAAACTTATATTCACAATTAAATATACCAAACTTAGCAATGGTAACATTACTTTTAATCATCATTTTTTTTTAATATTTATATTTACCGCAACTAAATAACAATTATTTGTCTTTTAAAACTCTAAACTAATTATATAAGAAAAAAAAAGAAAAATAAAAAAAACCGCAGCAGCGTGCGGACGCACCTAACTAGTAAAGAGACAATTACAGTTTTAAGAGATAATAAAAATCTTATATTAGAGATAGAGAATTACAACACCAAGATATCAGAGATGCCCAACCTAATTTAGATTTATGTTTAATCCAGAAAAAAAAAAAAAAAAAAAAACTCGAGTTTGAGCTTTGGACACCACTGATACCTTGCATTCGTCAGGTCACGAAAGATGCTTTCGCTAAGGGACTTCAAAATACACCAAATAATCGTATATATGGCAACGTTAAAGATCTGCAACCTATTCTTTTTTCAATTTTATATTGCGGCCCCAATCAATTACCTACTCTAATTTAGTGTGTTTCATCGAAATTTTTCACCATTTCCACCCATATGTTACGGGTCACACGACATGGCCAAAATAGATGCAACTTTAGACTGGCAGGATCCAGCTTTACAATTAATATGAGTAGCAACACTGTTTATTTCTTCTTCATGTACACACAGTCTAATAAATTACTTTTATTTAAATTTACTTTAAGCTCGGAAGATATGTAGAAACATCTAAGGTAATAAGTTTTTTTTGCGTTGCTCAAAGACCATTCACCAAGGAAGATTATGTCATCAGGGAATTGGAGATTTAACACAATCGACCATCGCATCTGTTTTGATAGTCTTTAAGGAATTGGACGGATCAATTTTTAAATTGGATTTTAAAATATTTAGCAAAAATGTTATTTATTGCCATAAATACCCATATCTGGTAGAGCCACATGATTTGCCAGCTCATGTAGGACCGAAACAATGTCATTTATTACTTACAAGGATAATGCTTGCCCGCGCGTTGCAGTAAGTCTTTATATCATACTTGTTTTAATTTAATATTTATTTTCAAGAGGTGTTAATGACAATACTGATGGTTAACGTTAGGAGTAAATATATCAGTCAATAAATTATGGTAATTGGTTCATTTATATTAAATAACATAAGCTTCATTATATCAGGTTTTCCCAAAGTTAGTGGTTTATTTCTGTTGTTAAAGTAAAATATATAGCCTAACTATCCAAAACTGGTTAGTATTTTTAACTGGTTGATTTTTAGAGTTGAATTATACTTGATTTGAGCATGACTATTTATTGTTAGTAAACTATACTCACAACAAAACGCGTAGATTACAACACTGGTTAATTACATCGTTAAATCAGGTTTTTCCCAAACCCATCGTACGTCCCTCTTAACCCCATCTTTTTTTAACGGCTAGTTAGTTTTAGTTAGTGGTTTATTTCTGTTGTTAAAGTGAAATATATTGCATAACTACCTTAAATTGGTTAGTATTTTTAAATGGTTGATTTTTAGAGTTGAATTATTTGAGCATGGAATTATCTCTTAAATATAATGCTAATATAAATTGCTTAAAATATTTAACCCTACCTAAAAATGATTATAATAAAACTCAATAGGTTTGAAGCCCATATTTAATTTGTTGTTAAAAGTTATTAATTATAAGTAATTTGTATTTTTTTATGTAAGTAATTAATATAAAATAACCTGATTATATTATTATTCTTGTATTACACTCTAATAATGCGATGATATTGAAAAAACATTCATACTGGATGCATGGAGCACAATATTGAATTTTACTTGCCATTTTATAAATGAGCGTTAAAAAGAAAAAAACTATTATTAATGGCTAGTTGTAACTTGTAAGATTCAAACCCTTGTCAATCCGAAAGTGTAGATAGGAGTTTACCAGCAAAGTTAAGAGATACACGGTGTAGATTTTAACAGATGCTAAATATATAACATATTAAAGGCGCAAGATAGCAAAACAAGACCAATCAAATTCTTATGAACAGTAATTTATATTATTTAAATCTACCAGAATTGTATTATATAGTAATTTACTTTCTTTTTTTAAAATTTCTTGCCTTGATTGATGCTTACGTTTTCGGGTAACGGCTCCGCGCATAAGTCAAAGTCAAAGCCGAACGTTATGGCGCATGGCATTCTCATACGATGCAGCTGGTCTACTGTAAGCTCCCATGATCTACATTTTATATTATATACTTTTGAATATTTTTGACATGAGAAATGCTGTAATTTCATAGTAGTATTACTTCGTAATTATTATGTTTAAGTTTTCTTCTTAATAATATGATGATAACATTTATCTACGTTTTTCTCGTTCTTTCTTATCATTTACTATATTAACTTTGTCATGTGTTACTAGTATTTTACTTTTTAAATATATGTTAGAAACCAAAAGCATAACGATGAATTATTGTAAAATACTAATAACAGTTTTTAGAGTTACGTATAAATATTGTACATTAATCATAACTACTCAAGATTCTTGAACAAGATACACATAAGTAAACTATCCCAACAACACAAGCATAGAGTTACGAACTATAACTATCAAAAAACACGAACCAATATCATGTGGGATAATGTTGGAACAAAACACAGATCAACTTAATACTAATGCTGCAGTTAGTACTGACAATAATTAGTACTGATGGGGCAGAACATATTACTACTGATGAAGTTGATGCTGGTGTATACTATAACTTAGTTACTACTGATCATACAAAGATTGAAGATACTACTGATCTTAGTAGTTACTACTGACGATGATTTCTGGACTTACTACTGATCACCAGACTTACTACTGATGTTACATATTTACTATTGGTGATGAGTTTTACTACTGATACGTGTTTTTGAAGAATATCAAGTCCGAGATCTTCGTAGAGATAGTTATAGAATGTAAATCAATGTATATTTTTAGTATTCGATGTAAATCAAAGTCCTAGAATAACTAGGGTAAATAGTTTAGCTTCAAGGACTATTATAAATAGTTCCTTACGAATTGTAAACGTACGTGTGTATTGTTAACTCAATAATATACATTGAAGCTTTTTGTGAAACTGTGTTCTTAATACTTTCGCATATTATTTACAGTTCATTATTCTTAATTACATTGATATAGTGTTGATCCGCTGCAACTTCTATATTCAATTAGATCTAAAGTGTTTATTAACTTCTCTATAGTTAATCGATCCTGACAAGTGGTATCAGAGCTTATTGGTTCTAGATCTACTATTTGTTAAGAACAACAAAAAGTTTTAATCTTTAAAACACACACATTGTTAATCATGTCGGTTAACAATGAAAGCACTCAGGCCAACAAAATCCCTATTCTCACTCCCAATAACTTTGGGATGTGGAAGAATCGTATTAAGCAATACATGCTTATTACAGATTATTCTATGTGGGAAGTTGTCCTTGAAGGAAACAAAACTGGTCCTGGTCAAGCAAGCAGCTCTGCAACTGAGGCAGACAAACTTAAGTGTGAGAAGGAAAAGAAGGACAAGGGAATCGAACTCAAAGCTCTAAGCACTCTCCTACTGGCCATTCCTAACGATTATCAACATCTCTTTGTTGAGTATGATGATGCAAAGGTGCTTTGGGAAGCACTGGAGAAGAGATTCGTTGGGACTAAGAGCACCAAAAGGAACATGAAGTCTGTTCTTAAACAAGACTTTGAAAATTTCAAAGGAAAACCCAATGAAACACTCACTCAAGTGTTTGACAGATTCAACAAGTTAATTGGTGAACTTAAACAGGTTGGGGTTAAGATGGATCAAGAAGATGTCAACATGAAGTTCCTAAGATCTCTCAGTGAAGAATGGGCCATGTATACGGTGGTATATAGACAAAGAGATGCTCTAGAAGAAAAAGAGTTGGATGAACTCTACAATGATCTCAGAGTATTTGAAACTGAGGTAAATCAAAAGAACCCTTCTATTTCTTCTAATAATGCTGCATTTGTCTCTAGTACAGGTCAAGGTCAGGAAACCTTCACAGGAAAGGCTGCAGATTCTGAGGATGCTGCAAGAGAATCCTTCTTCACTAGTCATGTGCATACTGCATTGATTAGTGATGATTTGGTACAATTGAATCCAGATGATCTTGAGGAGATGGATCTTAAATGGCAGATGGCTATGCTGAGCCTAAGGACCAAAAGATTCTTAAAGAGGACAGGTAGGACAAGCCTCAACTTCAACAAAGGTGACAAAGCAGGATTTGACAAAACTAAAGTCAAATGTTACAACTGTAACAACCTTGGTCACTTTGCAAAAGAATGTCCTCAGCCAGACAAAAGATCAAAATCAACTGCTCTTGTCTCACAACAAGGACAAGGCTATGACTGGAGCTTCCAAGCAGAAGAGCACACTCAAAATCAAGCTCTCATGGCCTTTACTGACAACAAAACTGAGGTAAAACCTAAACCTTGTACTTCTGAATGTGCTAAAATTGTTAAAAACTTAGAAAAAGAAAACAATAAATTAAATGAAGATTTAGCAAAAGCAGTCAGAAGAAATCATGAGTTTGATAGTGTGATTGCTGATCAAGAACATCAAATAAAGGTGTACAAGATGATTGATCAACGGATCAAGGAAGAATTGCTTCAGGCTGTGGATGAGAAAGAGTTTTATGAAACAAAAAATAAAGAACTAACAAGTAAATTAGAAGAATGTCAGCTTGAAATTGAACAAAATAAATTAACAATTAAAAAGTTTGAAAGAAGCACTAAAATTCTTGATGAATTAACTAATAATCAAACTACAGAAAAGGTTGTTCATGGGGTGGGATATCATGCTGTACCACCTCCACATAAATTCATTCCTCCACTGAAAAACAGTTCAGAAAGAATCATTAATGAATTAAAAACTGACAATCAAACTGAATCTAATACTGAAACATCTGAATCAAATGATTCTTCTGATGATGAGCAATCAATTGAATTTACAATATCTCAAACTGAATCACCAAAATCAATTGATACAAGTTTTCACACAGCTCAAAGTCCAAATGATTCTCCCAAATATGATGCAGAAAATATACCTAAAATTCTAAAAAGGGGAAATCAAAGAAACAGAAATCAACTCTTAGAACAAAGAAAAATCATAAAGGCTCAAGATAATAAATTAAAATGTGTTATTTGCAACAAAGTGAACCATTTGGCAAAGGATTGTCACTTCAATCCAATAAACTGCAAAGAGTTAAAGGAATTTAAGAACTTTAAAGAAAATGCAAAAACTCAAAAGTTAAAAGATACTATGGGTCCTCCAGTAGTAAATAAACTCAAAACTCCAAATGCTGAAACTCCAAGATTTGGAAGAAGTGCACCAAGAATTGTGCAAAACAGAAGAGTTGGAAGCCCAAAGAACAGCAATTACTTCAAGAACAATGGAAAATCCAATCAAAATAAACAATATTTTAAATTTTCCAACACTAGTAGAAACTTTAACAACTTTACTACTGGTGTTAACCCTAATTATAATGCTGTATGGTACCAGTACAAGAATACTACTGGTAAAAACCCTAATTACAAAAATACTACTGCTCCCAAAACAACTTTCAAAGATACTACTGGTGTCAACCCTAAAAACACTACTGGTCATTCTAAACATGGTAAGTACCCAAATACTACTGGTCCATCAGTAGTAAAGTATTCAAAAGCAAAAAATCACGGGTATAAACCAAGATCAGTAGGAAATTCTCCCACCAGTAATACTTTCAAAAGGGCAGTAGTAAAACAAAACCCCAGTACTAAACAAGTATGGGTACCAAAAGTGTTTAAAGTTAAATCTCCCAAAGCTTATTTCTCAAAGGATGAACCCAAGACATATAAAGCTTGGGTTCCCAAAGTTAACTAATCCTTTACTCTCTTGTGCAGAGCATTCAGATCCCAGAAGAAGGAAGAACATGGCATATTGATAGTGGATGCTCAAGGCACATGACTGGAAATCTGCAAATTCTTAAAGATTTCAAGTCATTTGATGGAGGATATGTGGCTTTTGGTGAGAATCCCCAAGGAGGTAAGATTACAGGTAAAGGTACTGTTACTAATGGCAAAATTACCTTTGATGATGTATTTTATGTAGCTGAACTAAAATACAATCTTGTCAGTGTGTCTCAAGTTTGTGATAAAAAGAACAAAATTCTTTTCACAGACATTGAGTGCATCATTCTTTCTCCTGATTTTATTTTAGATAAAAAATATGTTGTTTTAAGAACTCCAAGGAGAAACAATGTGTATTGCCTAGATATAGGGGGAGAACTCATTTCTACAAATAAGGTCAACTGTTTTATATCCAAGGCAAACACTACTGAATCAGAACTATGGCATAGAAGGATGTGTCACACAAATTTCAAAAACATGAACAATTTAGTAAAAAGAAATCTGGTCATTGGACTACCTCAAAAACAATTCATGTGTGATCATCATTGTGTTGCATGCCTAAAAGGTAAACAACACAAGACTTCTCATAAGTCCAAAACTGTGAACTCTATTTCTGTTCCTTTACAGCTCTTACATATGGACCTTTTTGGACCTACAAATGTAATGAGTATTGGAAAGAAACAATATTGTCTTGTTATTACTGATGACTTTTCCAGATATACATGGGTTTTCTTTCTCAGGACAAATGATGAAACAAGTGAACTCATAAAGAACTTAATTGTCAAACTGGAGAACACATCTGATCAAAAAGTTAAAGCCATAAGATGTGATAATGGCACAGAATTTAAAAATGCTAACTTAATTAACTTTTGTGATCTTAAAGGTATTGACAGGCAATACAGCTCACCTAGAACTCCACAACAAAACGGTGTAGCTGAAAGAAGAAATAGAACCATCATTGAAGCAGCAAGATCAATGCTTGCAGACTCAAAATTACCAATTACTTTTTGGGCAGAAGCTGTTAATACTGCTTGTTATGTTCAAAACAGAGTATTAATAGTGAAGCCACATTTTAAAACACCATATGAACTTTTTAATAAAAGAAAACCTTCCATAAGCTTTCTAAAATCATTTGGTTGTCCTTGCACTATTTTGATTACAAGAGAACAAATTGGTAAGTTTGACTGCAAATCTGATGATGGAATCTTTGTGGGATATTCTACTCAAAGCAAATCATATAGAGTATTCAACAAAAGACTAAGGATAATTGAAGAAAGCATCAATGTATCCTTTAATGAAAATGTACCTAATGAACAAGGAAATGGTCCAGATTGGCTATTTGACATAGACAATCTAACCAAATCCTTTAATTCTAATATAAATTTCAATGCAGGTAATTCAAATTGTCACAATCAAAAGGAAGGAACATCATCAGTTAATACTGGTCAAGAGGAAATGAGATACATTGTAGTTAATACTGCTCCAAAAGTTAATACTGATGTCAGTAATAACTCAAGTTCTGGAACCAGTAGTAACTCTGAGAATGAGGACAGTAGTAATTCAAATACTACTGATACCAGTAATAGTACTCAAAATACTACTGGTCCCAACATTAACCTAGATTCTCAAGATACTACTGATACCAGTAACAACAACAACACTTCTGATCTCAATGAAGATAATAGCAGTAGTAACTCTGACCAAGATGATGATGAACCAAATATCAATGACAATGAAGGATCTCTAGAAGAACAACTACCTGAGACAAATGAGTCCAATCTTGAAAATCAACTAGTGGTTGATAAAGCTACAACTACAAGGACTCAAAAGAACCATCCATTAGACCTTGTTTTAAGTGATGTCAACTCACCACTACAAACAAGAAGCAAATTAAACAAAAGCTTAACTGCAAATATGTGTAATATAAGTTTAATTGCTAATGAATGTATGTTTGAATGCTTTCTGTCTCAGGATGAACCAAAGAAGATTGAGGCAATGCAAGAAGAACTCCTTCAATTTAAGTTACAAGCTGTTTGGACACTTGTACCTCTACCCAAAGGAAAAAGAGCCATTGGAACAAGATGGATCTTCAGAAACAAGAAAGATGAAAGAGGTATAGTGATCAAGAACAAAGCCAGACTTGTAGCCCAAGGATACACTCAAGAAGAAGGAATAGACTATGATGAAGTATATGCTCCTGTTGCTAGAATTGAAGCCATAAGGATATTTCTAGCATATGCTTCATTCAAGAAGTTCAAAGTCTATCAAATGGATGTAAAGAGTGCATTCCTATATGGGAAGATCGAAGAAGAAGTCTATGTTTGCCAACCTCCAGGTTTTGAAGATCCAAAACATGGTGATTATGTGTTCAAATTGGATAAAGCTCTATATGGCCTACATCAGGCACCAAGAGCATGGTATGACACGTTATCATCATACCTATTGAAGAACAACTTTAAAAGAGGAGCTATTGACAAAACTTTGTTTACAAAGAAAGTCAAAGATGATATACTACTGGTACAAATTTATGTAGATGACATCATCTTTGGCTCAACCAATGACTTATTATGCAAAGAATTTGAAGAACTGATGCAAATTAAATTCAAGATGAGCTCTATGGGTCCAATGAACTTCTTCCTTGGACTCCAAGTCAATCAAAGAACAGATGGCATTTTGATAAATCAATCAAAATATGTCAAAGACATCTTGGAGAAATTTGATTTGAAAGACAGTAAGAGTGCAAATACACCAATGGAAACACACAAACACCTACATCCTGATGTTGAGGGGGAGGATGTAGATGAACACTTATATAGATCAATGATAGGTTCTTTGATGTACTTAACTGCATCAAGACCTGACATTATGTATAGTGTTTGTGTGTGTGCAAGATATCAAGCAAGACCCAAATAATTACACCTGCAAGCTGTCAAAAGAATTTTCAGATACTTGAAAGGCAAACCATCACTAGGTCTATGGTATCCACATGATTCACCATTTGAACTCATAGCCTACACAGATAGTGACTGTGGAGGATAATGTCAAGATAGAAAGTCTACTACTGGTGGATGTCAATTCTTTGGATCAAGACTGGTGTCATGGCAATGTAAGAAGCAAACAAATGTATCAACATCAACTGCTGAAGCAGAATATGTAGCTGCATCTGCTTGTTGTGCTCAAGTTCTATGGATTCAAAATCAGCTTCTAGACTTTGGTATCTCTATCCTTAAAACTCCTATTTTTATTGATAATCAAAGTGCTATTAGTATTGTGAATAATCCAGTAAAACACTCAAAAACTAAACACATTGAAATAAGATTTCATTTTATAAGAGATTGTAATGAAAAGAAATTAATCAAAGTAGTTAAAATCCATACTGATGATCAATTAGCAGATCTTTTTACAAAAGCATTTGATGTAGGAAGATTCAACTTCTTGGTTAACAGTATTGGAATGATTTTGATAACTTAAAATCTCACTTAAAATCTTGTGTAAAGTTATTGTTGTAAAATATTATTTATTTACTTAAGTGTTTTACTACTGGTATATCTGTACTACTGGTGTGTAGGCATGTGCACAAAATACTACTGGTAGTTAAATACTACTGGTGTGTATTAGGTTTACACAAATACTACTGGTAAGTCAGTACTACTGGTGTTCACATATACTACTGATCTTGTGTGTTAATGGTTACTACGGATGTCTATAGTTACTACTGATGTCAAAATCCTTAGTCACTACTGATGTTAGTAGATACTACTGACGTTTTACTACTGATATCTTATTTACTACTGGTCTTTCAGAAACACAATTACCAAACTAACCCTCATGAAAATAACCGTTATGTTATGATTCGAAGGACATTTTAGTAGTTTTGCAGGTTAAATCGAAAGATATAAAAGGCGGCAGTCGATTAGTTTAGCATTATCTTCACTTCGATTTGCTAAATCTTCTCGATAAACCCTAAGCTTACGATCAAAAACCCTTCGTCAATAACAAAATTCACTTCTGTTCTTCACAAAATTCCACAAAAATGGCAACTCTAAAATCTTTGAATGTACAAACCGATCTCAAATATTCTGAATTTCACAATATGTGTGCCTTCCTAAAGAATCCCGACGGCACAAAAGATTTTCATCCGATCGTAAGGTTCTTAAAAAATTCTTATATACAGTTTGCTCTAACTGTCAAACCAACATCATATCAACAGCACTTGGTGGATTTCTGGACAAATGCTGAGCAAACGGAAGGAACAACCATTTCAATGATCAAATCACAAGTAGATGGAAAACATATCACAGTAACAGAACAATCAATCAGACACCATCTACAACTTCATGACGATTCAGGTATGTCTACTCTTCCGAAGGAATACATTGCTGAAATTTTACAAAAAATGG
The DNA here is from genome assembly GCA_963853835.1 of Calendula officinalis. NCBI lineage: Eukaryota > Viridiplantae > Streptophyta > Magnoliopsida > Asterales > Asteraceae > Calendula > Calendula officinalis. The sequence continues at coordinate 36,678,814 of OY970830.1, read as the reverse complement.
GTTATGAGGGAAGACTCAACATAGTAACATTTCAAAAGGGTCTTCTCTCCCCACAATGGAAATTCTTAGTTCACACTATTCAGCATTGTATTTCTCCAAAAAAAAGTACCTGGAATGAGTTTAATAAGACAATAGCATCTGCTGTTGTCTGTTTATCCACAGACCAAGTATTTAATTTTTCTCAAATGATTGTTGAAGGTATGTTGGGAAATCTTAGTTCTTCTAAATTTTTAATGTATCCCAGATTTCTACAACATATCATAAATTGTGAACTACAAAACTTGTCAACTCCTAAAAACATTTTTATACTACCTGAGTTGAACAAGAAAGTTTTCTCAAATATGAGAAAACAATTTAAATTTTCGGGCAAGGAAACCCCTTTGTTTCCTAACATGATCAATGATCAAACTCAAATTGGAGAGGGTTCAACCATTGCTACAACCCAAGTTGAACCTCAACCCACTCCATCACCCCCAAATATAGCCCAAACCCCACCCCAACTAGCCACTCAATCACCAGCCCAAACAGAAGTTCTGCAAGTGTCCCAGGAACTTGATTTAAATCTGCAGAGTGCTACTCTTCACTCTGTGGAAGACCTACCAGATAAAACCAAAAATATTTCCACACTTTACAAAAGAAAGAAATCTTTAAAGGACACCAGGGGACACATTGAGTCAAACCCCAGGCTCCAAGAGTTGTCCTCCAAGAAGGAGAGAGGACATGAGGCGAGGGCTTTCACTACTGATGCCCCAAAGGTGGGTGCACAGGACAGTGAAAACATAATTAGGACCCAGACCTCGGCAACTTTGAGTGATGACTCATTTGAGGAGTTACTCAAAGGACCCCGGTGCCAAGAAACCACAAGGGGGGGCATCTCTGCTTCTTCTAGGAAGAAGAGGATGTCCAAAAGACCCATTTCATCACCAAGAAGTGATGAGGGCAGATCTTTTGATTTGACGGATAGGATGGAAAACCTTCAAACCAATGTACCTGTTAGTGAGCCTGATGATCTTGCTAGATGGAGTGAGGGCAGTATTAAAATCCAACAATTGACGGAAAAAGTGGATTCTCTTGAATCCACAGTACAAAATTGTCTTGAATATCTAACAAACCAAGGAAAAACGATGGCTGCAATGAAAAGGCATGTCAATACCATCAACAAAAGAATGAGATTATATGAGCACAGGCTTCGTCAACAAACCAAAATTATCAGAAAATTGAAGAAAACGATTGATGATAGTGAGGCTCCACCAGTTGAGCTCACTAAGGGTGAGAAGGACAACATACAAACTATGATTGATGAATCAATTGCAGCAGCATCATCTTCTCTCCTAAATTTAAAAGAAACAGAAGTTGATGAAGGCCCACAAATGATGGTTACTGAAGATGAGCCTGTTACTACTGCTACAATGGAAGAACAAGTTGTAAAGGAAATACCAGTAGTAACTCCTACTACTGATATAATAGCAGTAGTAAGTCAAGAAGAGGAATTAAAAGCAGCAAATACTACTGATGCCCTATCAGTAGTAACTCCTGAAGTCACACCAGTAGTAACTACTCTGGTTACTACTGAAGAGGAAGAACTACAATTCCCAGAGCTGATTGAAAGAGAAAGGCATGTCATCATCTCCAAACCACCAACACCTGATCAACCACTTATCATACCTGACATTGATGATAATGTGAATTGGTTTGAGGTAGATGAATGTACACTTCCTCCACACCCTAAAATCTTACCAGAAGGTCAACAACATCTGTTTTATCCAAAACTTCTGATGATGGGTATACCAGATATGAAATACATTCCACCTCCACCATCTGCTCATATTGGAAAAGGAAAAGAAATATATGATGATGATTATCCAAACAGAGCTTTAGGACATCACATGGTAAACAAGATTAATCATGTCAGAGCAGAAAAGCAATCCAGATGGAGAATTAAACACAGAAGATTTTTGGAGAAAGTGGAAATGTATCAAGCTTTAGTAGAAAAGAAAAAGAAAGTTCAAAGTGCATCTCCTGCTCAAATACCTGCTCAAATCAAAGATGTTCAGATAGAAGCCCAAGAAGCAGAATTCAAAAGGCTCAGAAAAATAGAAGAAGAACATCTAAATTGTCTTGAAGATCTGGTAGCTGAATGTAAAAGAACAAAAGGTGATCTACCAGATGATATCTTTGAACAGAAGACACTTATGATAGACTTTCTCAAAACAAAAGGGCACAGTGCAAAATCTTTTGGAAGAATGAAAATGATAACTATAATTGAAAAATACTGCACTGCAAAGAAGAAAGACTTGGCTGAACAAGAAGCTGAAGAAACAAAGAAAGCCAAAACTTTAATCCCAATCAGTACAACACAAATCAAAGCTGGTAGTGTTTCAACTATTGGTGATACTTCAACTCCCCAATCAAAGAAAAGAAAATCTGTTGATCAAGAACAAAGCTCTAAGAAGAAATCAAAACAAATTATACATGTTCTTGAAATGCCTATTGCTCCATTGCAGAACAATCCAGTTATTAACTGGAGAGTGATACAAAATAATGTTATAGAAGTCATAAGGGAAGACAAAGTTGTACAGAGATTCACTGGATGGTTACCATTAATCAGATCATGTTCTAGAAGTGATGTAATCAAGCTTCTGATTATTGGAAAACCTAGAATGACAAAGAAATCATGGAAAGAATCTGGAGCTGGATACCTAACTAGAATGATAGATGCTGCATTTTATCCAGATAATTATCCAGAACAATTTACAGATCCAGGTAATGTGTATGCTTGGAATGTCATTCCTACAGCTAATATGTACTTCTTTGAGAAATCAGGCAAAGTGTGTGAATTGTACTTATATGAAAAAGAATATCCACATTCTGAGAAAACTATGTATCAGATATTCATAAACACTTTGATGAAACCCTATGATGCTGTTATGTTCCAAAACAAACTGAATTACTTTACAAAGAGGAACAGCAGATATATTATTGAACAAAGGCTTCAACAGAATCAAAGAACTCTTGAGAAAAGAAGAAGAGAACAAGAGGAACAAAAGAAACTTGATTGATTAAAAGATAATCAATAAGTTTAGGGGGAGATTGTTGGAACAAAACACAGATCAACTTAATACTGATGCTGCAGTTAGTACTGACAATAATTAGTACTGATGGGGCAGAACATATTACTACTGATGAAGTTGATGCTGGTGTATACTATAACTTAGTTACTACTGATCATACAAAGATTGAAGATACTACTGATCTTAGTAGTTACTACTGACGATGATTTCTGGACTTACTACTGATCACCAGACTTACTACTGATGTTACATATTTACTACTGGTGATGAGTTTTACTACTGATACGTGTTTTTGAAGAATATCAAGTCCGAGATCTTCGTAGAGATAGTTATAGAATGTAAATCAATGTATATTTTTATTATTCGATGTAAATCAAAGTCCTAGAATAACTAGGGTAAATAGTTTAGCTTCAAGGACTATTATAAATAGTTCCTTACGAATTGTAAACGTACGTGTGTATTGTTAACTCAATAATATACATTGAAGCTTTTTGTGAAACTGTGTTCTTAATACTTTCGCATATTATTTACAGTTCATTATTCTTAATTACATTGATATAGTGTTGATCCGCTGCAACTTCTATATTCAGTTAGATCTAAAGTGTTTATTAACTTCTATATAGTTAATCGATCCTGACAGATAATGACGGAGTTCAAGTAAAATCATATTCGAATTGAAGGAACACCATCCTATGCTTGAGTGAGAGAGTGCATGTGTTGCCTAGTGGTGTTAAAGATTGATTTAAGATGTTATCCATAACTAATTGATTTGAGATTAAATCTCGGTATTTAAAAAAATAAGTACATTAGGTGTCATTCATAAAAAAATAAAGATAAAAAAACTACTTGGAGAGCTCCTTGTGGGATAGAAAACCATTTTTTGTTTTTGTTTTTTTTTTTTTTTGTTTTTTTTTTGTTTTTTTTTTTTTTTCTGTTCTTGAAATACAAATATATTTACTATAATCATGAAAGGGACTCAAGATGTAAAAAACACCGCAAAAAAGCAGAGCAACCAGACTATTTTTTTATGCTTACTTTTGAACTTCAATTTCTCATTCATTATTAACCCGTTTTAAGCTTGCTATACACCTTTTTAAAGGTCTAATGGATTAGAATCCATACCAATAAAGTTTATTATTCATAACTTTCAATATATTAGTTAGAATTAAGTCTCAAAACCAGATTAGACCACCTTTATCCAACAAAGATAGGGTTCTCTAAATACTTCCTCTAATAATGTAACAGAAAATATTTTTATTTTTTTTTGAACGGCAAGTTAGTAAGTTAGTGTTCGACATATGCAGTGACATCCAAGCGGGCAGTATGCATTCCTCGAAACATATCTCCTTTTTTTTGGGAATAAACCCCACCACCTTATTTCTCCTAAAGAATGCCCCCAACAAGTCTTGAACCCAAGACCTCTTGAAGACAAACTCCCCAAGGCAACCATTGGTGGCCAATTGATCTAGACCAATTGGTTAGAGTATATATATATATATATATATATATATATATATATATATATATATTTTTTTTTAATACACGATAATACTTATCATTGTATTTGTAGCTTTATGAACGTACTGGGTTAAGGGCATGGTCAACGGCCAAAAGTAAGGGTTGGAGTCACTATCTTGTCTTAATTACCTCTACAATATGAAGTTGTTTATGTTGGGTTTTCTATGCATCTAGCCACAATTTACAAGAGGCGGAAAACTCAAGTAACTTGATTAGAACATTGACTCGATTAAAACGTTTGGACCGTTAGGTTTACAATTCTAACGCAACTAGATATTTAATAACTAATTAAATATAAATTCTAAACTTACATTGTTATGGTTTGGCGAAGGAGGCAAACCTTGTGATCTCGTTCTTGCTTGATTCACACTGCACTAGGATTCAAGAAAGAATCCCTCTATCGTATCACACCCAAGGGTTATCACGAACAGGACAATATACCACTAGGTAGTATAATGCACCTTGAGAAAACGAGTACCGAAACCTAAACCGAAAACCCTTTCGGTTCGACGGAAGCGGCGGCGGCGGCGCACGGAAGCAGTGCGGCGGCAGCGGCGGTGGCTGGTCGGCGGCAGTCGGGTGGCGGTGGTGTTGTGTTCGGCCGAATAGGGAGCAACACAATGAGGCAAGAAAAAGTGTATTAGGTCAATACCCTTGACCTCTTATTTATAATAATTGAAACCCTATTAGAGACAAACTCTAATTGGTCCAAGCCCACCTCAAGCCCATTGTCAATTAATTAATCTAATAATTAATTACAAATCATCTACCGTCATCCCTTCTGTCATCCGCAAATTTATAAATTCTGATCGAATTCTATCCATTTCAAATGAATTACAATAACGCTTACATACCTGCTCTCTAAATTGATCCCACGTTATACTGTTTTTAACTTCCTTGGGTAAATGTTCAATCAGGGTGTCCCACCAATTCATTGCACCACCTATTAATTTTCGTGTAGCATACATCACCCGATATTTATCATCACAACCGCAAGCATCTAAAGTTCTCTCCATTTCCCTCAACCAGTTCATTGTGACATTGGGGTCTCTACTTCCACTAAATTCAGGGGGTTTACAATCTAGGAATTGTTTGAAGGTGCAAGTCGGTTTCATACCTAATGGATAAGGTTGGTTCGTGAATTGATATTGAGGTATACCTTGACTTGGGTTAACATAGTAGTATTGTGGCTGTGACATTACAGGATGAGGTTCGGATGAGGTTGACATCAAGGGAACCGTCATTGTAAAGGCTGGAGTTGTGGGAATTTGCATGGTAGGGGCGGATAATATAGGGGTAAACATGTGAGGGATGTTTGGTGGTTGGTTATTCTGATTCTGATTCATGCTATCAACAAGATTTTGGAGGTGTTCCAATCGACTTTCCATTCTCAAAATACAATCTTCTCGGTCTGCATTTGCATTTCTAGACGTACCAATGATTTCCGGTTCGGGGTTCGACGGGATTACCAACGGGTTGGGATCGTTATCGGCCATACCTGTAACAAACACAACATCTCACAAACTCTTAGTTTAATCCGTCAGTACCTATTATACTAACTACTACTAAACCACAATTCATATTCACTCTACTAATCCACTCCAAAATTAAGGAAGTTTGACCAACTCGAGCCAGGATTTGGGAATGGTACACCTAAATGTGCAACCATCGCCAAACCGAGGCTCTGATACCAAATTGTAACACCACAATCTTAGAGCCATTTTTTTTATATGCATACGGAAGCGATTTTAGAAAACTATAACCCCTATTTATTACATATTATAAAGGCCATTTACATATTAACCGAAATATATAAAACATTTAAAGGTGTTACTAAAAACAGGCTCGACCCGGTTTACAAAATCAGAGTACGGTCAGACTTCCAAAACCCGACTCTAGTCAAGCCAAATCCACAACCTGAAAAGAGTCAACAAATGAGGGATTAGCACAAAGCTAAGTGAATAGAAATAAACGTCAATTTGCACGACCACAACAAATTAGAAAATCAAGAGAAATCAATAGGGGAAAACCCGTCCAAACTTCCACAAGCAATTGGACGTTAAAAGAGGATCGGCGGTCGGGCGAGGACCTTCAACCGTTGTCGGCCAACAACAGTCAACCGATGGCTTCTTTACTAGAGGCACGGTGATCCCTCCTTACGTAACGAATACGAAGGAGTCCGATCGCCCCCGCCAAGAGTAACGAAGCGTAGCCGAAAACCACCATAGCTAACCTCTAGAAAACATGTGCACATAACCACTTACTTCTAATACCACTAACCACTAGGCATCAAAGAAGTAAACCAAGAAAAATCACAACAAAGATTTGCACCAGGCAAAGTTCTCGTCAAAGTGGGGATTAGCATAGCTAGTTTCAGAGTTAGCAATGCTATGCAGGAAACTCGCATAGCTAATCCTGATATTCGAGATCTCTAAAATGTTCTGATCCATTGGTTTCCAAAACTCACAATGCTAATCTAAAAATTAGAGATCTCTAAATTTTTCTGTCCAAACTCCACAAAAACTAGCATCTCGAATCTCAGGACTTGCGTAGCGAGTCAGTGCAGGTACCAAAAATCCTGCATTTTTCAAACAAATGCAATACCATCTCCACTATTAAAATTCATACAAGTTGTGGTCTAGATCCACTCACATTTGCTTCCTTTTCGTGCCGAGCTCAATGATCTTATATCACTGAGGCTCCTTCCCTTTTCCTGTACAAAATGAATACCGAATTAGTCACCCGAAATCATCAATTGTGTAACAAGTAATATAAGCTTAAGACCACATTTTGCAACAAGAGCTTATAATCAAATACTTGCATTTTCTACTCATAATACTTACCATGTCTAGAATTCCATCAAGTTAATTCTAAACCAAACTTAATGCATTTCAATCAAATTGCACACATTAGGCCCTAACGGGTCAAACACATATTCGAGCTCATACTTGTCAAATAACAATTTCATATTGTCAAGTTCCTTACTTAACATTAATCTAAGCAATTTGCACACCATTTGTATACATGTATAATTTAATCATCTATTGACCTAAAATAGGTCAATTTGCACAATTTGCAACCAATTGTCAAACAAACGGGTCATGGGCCTAAACCAACATAATCAAACTTACAATTCATTCAACTACCACATTGTTAATATGAAAATGATAATACAAGTTTACAAGTTATACAAGACCAAAAGTCAACTCCCAGGTTTGACTAAAGTCAACAATCTATAACCTAACTAGATTATGGCTAAATTCCCATCTAGCCAAACACTACCATTTTTTATGCATTTTCATAACAAGTAACTAGTGATTCTTCATAACTAACAATCATCATTTAACAAACATGATTAGCCTAACACAACATTAAGAACATCAAAATACACAATTCATCAAATTAGGGAAAAAAGCCATCTTCTTCCCAAATCCACCATTGATGGAGCTTTATGAAAGCTTCACCAAATGAGTTATAACTAACAACAATTCATACAATACTTGCAAGAACTCAATTAGACACCAAATCATGCATCAATTCCAGATTATAATCAAGATTCAACAAGAACTTCATGAAAACCCACTAGCTCAAGAACCCTAGTTCATCTAAGCTCAAGAACATGAAACCCTAGTTAAAGAAGGAAGGAAACTTACTTATTCTGGCTTCTAATCATGAATTTCACAAAGAGGAGGCAAGATCTTCAAGCAATTATCATCAATTTAGGGAGAAAAACTTCAAAAGAGTGTGTGCATGTGTATGTGTCGTGTACCAGGCAAGAACAAAGAGAGAGAACCCAATTTTTGACACATACTCCCTCCTTGGCCACGTACCCCCTTCCCCACACAGACAAATTCATTTAACACAGTACAAGTTGTTAGGTTCGCAGATAATTAATTTAGACCTAACTAACTCCAATTTTTACAACAAATATATTTTTAGAACCCCGGTTCAGAAGTGAACCCAAATATGTAAAAATCATTTTAATATTTAAATATCTCAGTTTTACTAAATTTTAACCCCATGGTTAAAATACAATTAATTCAAATAAATCAATAAAATAATAAAACAAATAACAATAATATATTACTTACCTAAAGTAATAAAAATTCTAGGCCGAGTCTCAGGATGTTACATTTTATGTAAACGCAGGACTCATCTTCACTTCTAGAGAAACCAAACTCCTTGACTTTCTCTTGGAAGCAAAGATTCCAGCTACGAGAGGCTTGTTTCAATCCATAGATTGATTTCTCAAGCTTCCACACTCTATCAGGATATTTCTTATTGGTAAAACCTTCTGGCTGTGCCATATAGACATCCTCAGTAAGTCTTCCGTTAAGGAATGCGGTTTTAACATCCATCTGCCAAATTTCATAGTCATGAAATGCAGCTATGGCAAGTAATATTCTGATAGACTTTATCTTGGCTACTGGTGAAAAGTTTTCATCATAATCAATCCCATGAGTTTGAGTATAACCTTTTGCAACCAACCTAGCCTTATAAGTGTGCACATTCCCATCCATGTCAATCTTCTTCTTGAAGATCCACTTACACCCAACGATTTTAATGCCGGGAGAAGTCTCAATCAAGTTCCATACTTGATTGTCATACATGGACTGAATCTCACTCTCCATAGCCACTTTCCACTTTTCGGCCTCGGGGCCTTCCATAGCTTCCTTATAACTCGATGGCTCATCGTCATCAACCGGTAAACTATTACCAGTAGATGCATCACCTTCAGCAATATTGTAATCATAATAATCACCAAAATGCTCAGGAGGGCGAATAGTTCTAGAGGATCTACGTGGAACGGTAGGAGTTACATTATTTTCTTCAACAGGAGTCTCATCCTCTGGTTGAGTGCTAGTGTCAACTATAGGTGCCACTACATCTTCATTGGTTGACTCTTGACACTCTTCAAGATCAATTTTGCTCCTACTGTCTTCTTTGGATAATAGCTCTCTCTCAAGGAAGAATCCTCTTCGAGAAATGAACACTTTGTTCTCTTTCGGGTTATAAAACCGATATCCAAAAGACTGTCGTGGGTAGCCAATGAAGTAGCACTTCTCTGATTTGTTATCTAGCTTGTCGTGAGATTCATGTCTTACATAAACTTCACAACCCCAGATTTTCAAATGTTTGAGGGAGGGAGGATTCCCTGTCCACATTTCAGAGGAAGTTTTGGCAACCTTCTTAGTTGGTACAAGGTTCACGATATGTGTTGCAGTCTCTAAGGCATATCACAGAAACTCACTGGAAGTGTTGATCGACTCATCATTGATCGCACCATGTCTAACAAGGTTCAATTTCTCCTTTCCGACACTCCATTGAGTTGTGGAGTTCGTGGAGGAGAGAGTTAAGATACTATTCCACAGGTCTTTAGATAGTCGATAAACTCTTGACTAAGATACTCTCCACCCCTGTCAAAGCGGAGCATCTTAATCTTCTTGCCCAGTTGATTCTCTACTTCTTTCTGATATTCTTTGAACGTTTCAAAAGTATCAGATTTATGTTTGATCAAATAAACATAACCATATCTACTGAAATCAACAGTAAATGTGACGAAGTATCATTCACCATGTCTAGTGTTAGATTTGAACGGTCCACACACATCAGTATGTATGAGGTCCAACAAATCTTTGCCTCTTTCACACGACCCTGTGAATGACGCCTTTGTCATCTTGCCAAGTAAACAAGACTCACACACATCATCTGATTTCAACTCAAATGATTCTAACACTCCATTCCTTTTGGAGTTTAGCTATGCGTTTCTTGTTTATATGTCCTAAGTGATAGTGCCATAGACATGACTTATCCAATACACCTTTGGATGAATCAACATTTAATATTAGATTTCTTTTATTTACGCAACCAACATTTTCATATATACCATTACAAGGAATAGTCTTTAAAGTAAAACACATCATTTTTATAAACCAAAATAGAACCATTCTCATTATCAAAAATGAAATTAAAACCATCCTTAAACAATGCGTAAAATGAAATAATGTTGCGTGCCATACATGGCGGAAAAAAACATCTAATAACGTAACTGAACGACCAGTACTAAGCATGTGCTCATAATCTCCAATCATGGTGACAGCAGTCGAGACTCTGTTTCCCATGATTAGATTAAGCTCACCATGCTTCAGCTTCCTACTATTCTTTAGTCCTTGCATATCAGTGCAAATGTGAGTACCACACCCTATATCAAGGACCCAAGAATTTAGACATAGAAGCACTGTGAAGTTCAATCATAATTGTACCTAAGATTCCATACTTTTGGACCATGTGATTCTTCACATCATCTAGGTACTTTGGGCAGTTTCTTTTCCAGTGAACCATTTCATTGCAATGAGAACACATTGAATCCTTTTGTGTTATTAGTGAACTTCTCTTTCTCTTAAGCTTTCGTTGGGTATGTCCCACCTTAGCTTCCCATTTTCCACATGGGTTAGAAGGTTCACTTGTCGTAGCACCATTTGATTCAATTGTTAAGATATGAGTATCAGAAATAAAGTTATGAATGTCTAACATCTTTGCTTCAGCAATTATTAGTTTCTTGCATAACTCTATGCGTGTAATGTCTTTATTATTCTTATCGTAGTCTGATACGAATGAAGAATATGCAGGAGTAAGCGAGTTCAAGACTATGTCAACTGCTAATTCCTCAGACACAATTACACCCAAACTTTCTGATATGTAGCCTCTCATCCTTTTAATGAAGCTACATACGAACTCTCCTTTTCTCACTTTGCAATTAGAAATGAGTCTTAGCAATTCGTGAATTAATCAGATAATCCACATAGTTAAATTTCGTAATACTGTTACGAGATTAAACTTTTGAGATACAAAATCGAGGACGATTTTATGGTGAAAGTGGAAGTGGAAGTGGTGGTGGAGGAAGTGGGACATTGTTCATGTTATTGTTATTGTTGTTGGAAGACATTTACAAAATAAACAATTTCTTTGTTAGTGTATTCATTAATAATCCTTATAATAATTTTCCCAATCTTTATTCATAAGGCTAGGATACAACCACTAGTTATTTGATATGAAGAGGGATGCCGTATTTCACACCGAATAATTTCGTGTTGTAGGCAAACTATTGTCAATTTCAATCTTATGAAATCCCTAGTTCTTTGAGATTCATTCTCTTAGGAGAATGGCATGTTAATCTCGAATCAATGCTCTTTCTAATCTTATATGACAGGGATGCCGTGGATCATATGTTAGAAGGTGAAACAACCATAAGACACTCACGTAGATTCCCGGCTCAAGTTCGCTTGGGTATCGCGAGAATCGTTCCACTCACAAAATAATCTCATAATTAACGTACCGGTTAACCACACGAGTTCCGTTAATCAGATTATAATGTGGGCGCGTGTCATCTTATGGAGAGCACACGATGTTCACATTTATATTAAACGGGAAGGATTTGTTTAATTTTACGATTATACTTTTAATCTTGACATCATCTTATTATGTCCGTTCGGTAGCTCCATTCTAAGACAAGGGAAGCGGCGGGGAAGGTCAGCGCAAGGCTTGTTAAAAACGTGACCCCGTTCGAGATCATATCTCTCCTTTTCATCCTTTATATGCCTTAGACTATGGGTGAGCCTACTAATGACATAAGCAACAAGGTATTTAACTTTAGTTATAATATATATAAACTATTATATAATTATATTCTATGATCTTTAAATTTTATTTACTAAAGTTTATATAGTATAATTAATTTTATAAACGTGCGAGGACGCGACGTTTTAATTACTATTATAACTATATCTTATATAATATTTAATAAACTATTATTACATAATATTATATATATATATATATATATATATATATATATATATAGGAATATCAAATCTTATTTGATATATCATGGATTTCGAAATATATAATATATATATTTTAAATTAAACCTTTAATTAATATATATAATATATATATATAATACTTTTAAATTTTATCTTAATATCTCTTAAGAGATAATTATTATTATAAACAATTATAAGTAATAAAGATAAACAAATTTAAATATTCGTAAAATCCAAATCCTTTTATTTATTTAAAATTTCCGATATATATATATATATATATATATATATATATATATATATATATATATATATATATATATATATATATATATATATATATATATAGGGTCCGATTCAGCGCAGAACCGTTTAAAGGTGCAGAACCGCAGAACCATCCTAACATCCAATGTTTTTTATGTTATACATAAGTTGTAAATTTACATACACGCTGTAACCATCCTAACATCCAATGTTTCCAATTTTTTATACAAATAATATATAAATATATTTATATATTATGTGTATAAAAATTAGAAACATTGGATGTGTAAATGTGTTACAGCATGTATGAAAATGTACATCTTATGTACAACAAAGAAAACATTGGATGTTTGTATGGTTCTGCGGTTCTGCAGCTTTAAACGGTTCTGCGCTGAATTGGACACTATATATATATGTGTCCGAAAATTTTCGGATATATATACATATAAAATATTAGATTTTAATTTTAAATTTTATCTCCTTTTAAAACTATTTAAAAAATTTCGGATATATCTAATATATTCCTAATTTAAACTTTAAATTTTATCCTTATTTAAAACACTTTAAATAATATTTCTAGATTTGCCAAATCAACTATTTTTGGCATATATATTTTCCGAAAAAAATGTATATACTAAAATAGGATTATTATCTTTTATTTAATTATTAAACAAATAATTTATATATCTTTTTATATATTCCGAAAAATATATAAAATCATATAAAATATTTATCTTAAATCTTTTAAATAAAATCTAGATTTGATAAAATCTTTTGTTCAAATTCTAGATAATTCCAAACTTTTGTAATTATCTTAATTTAATTATTTAATAAAAAAAATGTTTTTAATATTAAATAACATTTCCGAAAATCGGAAATACCAAGAAAAATATTTTTTAATTTTCAAAATTTATCAAAACAATTTTATAAAATTCCGAAAAATATAAAAACCAATTTTTAATGTATTTTCAAATTTTCGGAAACCCTAAAACTATTTTCGGAATTTCCGAAAATCATAAAAACAATTTTATGGATTTCGAATTTAACATCTAGCACAATTAGACTTGTAAACCAATGACGCTCTGATACTACTGTTGGGTTTTCTATGCATCTAGCTACAATTTACAAGATGCGGAAAACTCAAGTAACTTGATTAGAACATTGACCCGATTAAAACGTTTGGACCGTTAGGTTTACAATTCTAACGCAACTAGATATTTAATAACTAATTAAATATAAATTCAAAACTTACATTGTTATGGTTTGGCGAAGGAGGCAAACCTTGTGATCTCGTTCTTGCCAGATTCACACTGCACTAGGATTCAAGAAAGAATCCCTCTATCGTATCACACCCAAGGGTTATCACGAACAGGACAATATACCACTAGGTAGTATTAAGCACCTTGAGAAAACGAGTACCGAAACCTAAACCGAAAACCCTTTCGGTTCGACGGCAGCGGCGGCGGCGGCGCACGGCAGCAGTGCGGCGGCGGCGGCGGTGGCTGGTCGGCGGCAGTCGGGTGGCGGTGGTGTTGTGTTCGGCCGAATAGGGAGCAACACAAGGAGGCAAGAAAAAGTGTATTAGGTCAATACCCTTGTCCTCTTATTTATAATAGTTGAAACCCTATTAGAGTCAAACTCTAAAAGGTCCAAGCCCACCACAAGCCCATTGTCAATTAATTAATTACAAGCCCGACACCATTAACTAGTTAATAACCCATCAACTAGTTAAACCCGTTAAGCCCATTAGTCCATTTAATTAAACAATTAATTAAATATTACGTTTTTATCGTGTTCGTTGATTCCTCGAGAGCAACCCGAATAGGACTCTAAAATACCCGAACCGAAATACCAGTTTATTTGATGTGTTGGACACCAATTCCAACAGTTTATGAACCGTGGCCACAAAGAGATACTGTTTTGCTCCTCGGGAGATTAGAATCTTTTGAAATTTCACCCTTATGAAGATTAACCACTAATCCAACCTTGTAGTTTTTTCCCTTTGCTTTGTCTACTTATTAATTGCAAAAATCATGTCTATTTTTTGAAATTCAAAGCCGATGACTTTGTCCCCCTTCTATGGGGTAAGCGTTTTAGATCGGAATAGAAGGAATGAAAAGTGTGTTAACACCGTGATAAAGTTATAATTGGCTCTATAACATGGTTTTAAGTTTAACACTCATCTCAAGATTACTATCACTCTTTTATATTCGTATACCTTTAATAAAATTGGTGGCAAACATTAAATGTTTGGTGTCAAGACGTTTTTGTCACAAATTTGGCGCAACTTTTGGCAACCATCATCTTAAATTTGGCGCAACTTTTGGTTAGAGCGAATAAGGACAGTTAAAATGTTGAATAAAAAACAACAAAAGTTAAAGCAAATAAGAAGCAACCATCATCTTAAAGAAGCATGAAGTAGGTTCCAGAAATAGTCTTAAAATACTAGTGGTCCGACCAGATTGCAGAGAAAACCAGCCTTCCCTTCTCATATACGAAATGGAAATTGCGAAAAGTTAAAACAAAAAATAAATTAATATTTGGTTGTGGAAAAAGATCACTGGTCAAGCCTCGAACTAGGTGCACTTCTACACTGCTAATAAAGTATTATCGTATTTATTTAGGTGTCATGCATGATATATTGATCGTGATTTTTTTAATCCATGTGAAGTAAACGTGTATCGTATTCTTAACACGAATATTATAATAAATACATTTTTTGACATTAAAATCAGTGGTGAATCTTAAACTAAATCGTATTTAGGTTCTACAAAAGAATTTCAAGACAAAAGTAGGGTCGTCTTGGGTCAGACGGGTAAGATCGGAACTTAATTCGAAAGGTTATAAATTAATTTATTATGATTGGTAATTGAATAAACTTAATTGACTACTAAATTAAATGATATTGGTTTATTCGAAAGGTCTTTTTGTTTCACAAAACGATTTTAGAACCATATTTTCTATTACAGGTATAAAAACTAGGGTTTTGTATTATGGATACTCTCTAACTATATTTTGCAATGGCGTTAGTGATGGTGGTGAGTGTTAATACATAGTGTTAGTAGGTGATGACAATAGTGATTGTCATGGTGCGTGAAGGTGGTGTGTGGTGGTGATGTGTAGTGAGGGTGGTGGTATGTGGTAGTCAATAAAATGATGAGTATTAATAAAGCTAATATGGTACATAAGTAATTGCAGTCACATAATCAACATTTATCTTAGTAACTCAATTGATTAGAGCATTTAGCTAATAACATTAAGGTCACAAGTTCAAGTCTTCTAATTATCAATTTTTGCATATATATTTTCCAAAATAGGAAGTGTCTTATAAAAACAAAAAGCGCCTAGTTCTCTTAAGAACTCTGCCAAAAGTGCCGTAAATGGCGCCGTCAGTTTTTGCCAAATCAGCGTAACATCAACTAATATTCCAACTGACATTCAACAGACATACTCATACCATGAACACCCCTTCTCTTCTGTTTTAAAATCCCCATTATTATAAAATATATACACACACAAATTATTATAAAATATATACACACAAAATATTAAATATCATATTAAATTACATTGGGCCTCATCATTTTCTCTTTTCACTCTTCCTTGAACCGCCAAAGACAATCGGCGAGCTAAAAGAGACGGCGTGCCAATGGAAGAAGTGTGAAAGATGTGAGTCGGTTGTTTGGAGAAGTATACCATTCACAGTGGTCTAGTATGTTTTTCCTTTTTTGAGAACTTTTTCTAGACAGTTTTTATGATAAGAAATGAACGGGCCATATAATTTTATATATTTGGATTAGCTTTCAAATTTTATGGGCCTAAGCCCATTATGTGTGACCCTATCTTAATATTTGAACCTTAAACCCAACTTGTACAATCCAAAGTCCACATTGTAAATTTGTAATAGTAGGACCTCTAATATAGGGGGTTTCGGAAATCGACCGGAACCAAAATACCAAAAATTAAAATTGAATAATAACAAGAATCGCTAACTTTTATTGTCTATGAAATATTGACATATTCAGACAAAAGTTGTTTCACATCAATTCAACACGACTTAACATGTTCAAAGAATATCATTCTAACTTATTATTTGTTCTATCTAACTCGATCACTTTGTCAACTCTAGCCATTACAGAGTGCCGATTGACTCATTATTCAATCTCTGTTACTAACAAATTCGCCAATTTACTAAACAAGATAAACGTAGAGTTCAATCTATATCAAGAAAACAAGATGTCCATTAATTACATACACAAGAACGCCCAAAAACAAGAATGAAACTATGATATATGAACCAAAATAATCAAAAAAACAAATACGAAATATCCCACATTGCTTTCATGACTCATAATAAACTAAAAAACAAACTTTTTTTTAGGTAACATGGTTTCGACTCACTTTCCAAACCGACTAATCACAAGGGGACCACTCATTATACAGTAGACTAAAGTCAGTGCAGGTGAACCTCCATAGCCACAATAAAACAACTTACACTTGAAGACAAGAAAACAAAACCAAAGGAATACATGCTTTGCTAAACATGCCTGCAGTTCCCACAGGCCACCACTTATTCACCAAACTATTAATTTAAACACACAAATCTGTACCCAAATCTGCAAAACATTATTAGTTTTTCTTATCTACCTGTTCCTTCCATTTCACCAACCTCTTAAGAAACTCCGAAACCTGCAAAATAATAAATAAATCCGAAACAAAATTATGTAAAGGAAAATTAGGC
This sequence comes from Calendula officinalis, assembly GCA_963853835.1. Classification (NCBI taxonomy): domain Eukaryota; kingdom Viridiplantae; phylum Streptophyta; class Magnoliopsida; order Asterales; family Asteraceae; genus Calendula; species Calendula officinalis. The sequence goes on along the minus strand of OY970830.1, from coordinate 36,661,397 downwards.
GACAAAATAGACATTCTGGCGGTTTAAGTATCAGGTCAAAATAACAGTTAAACAAATACAATAAACAAACCTCGGAAGTGTCTCTTAGAGATAAAAAGGCTTTGCTTTCTTTGGGTATAGAAGACACCAAAATTCCATATCCGCGGTTTCCTTTTCTCAAAACCTAAACATTTAAGACCAACGTTTCGAATGTCAAACCATACTTTAAAACAACTTATATAAATAATAAAACATTATTTATTTTAGATTAATTTTACCTTAAATGCATCTTCGTCTGTTCTGTCGTCCCCGATATATATTGGTAGTACATCATCACTGTTGCTTAGCCCTGTTTACATTTGATTAAACAACATATAATTACCATTAATTTATTTTTAATCATGATAATAACACATACCCAGTGATTCAAGAAGAAATTCAACAGCTCTTCCTTTGTCCCACTCGATTACAGGACGGACTTCTAAAACCTGTAGCGTCAAATGTCTATTATACCCTTGAGCAAAAACATCAAAAAAAATATTTCTTTATTTTTTTTTTAATTTTACCTTCCGTCCATGAGTTAGTCGCAAACGAGGATAATCTTTTAATACATCATGAACTCGTTGTGCAACCATTAGCCAACTCTACAATTTATTTCACATAGAAAAAAGTGTCATTAGATATAAATCACGAGAATTAAATTAATACAAAATAAAATCGAAAATATGCTATGATTTACAAGACACTCACCTTCTCATCTACATTACGGTAATGTACAGAGGTACAAAATTTGTGATTTTCAACTTTTGCACCTGATATATCACTAGTAACATCGACAAGGGTTTTAAAAACCTGACACAAAATTTAATACTTTATTAAAATTCAGTAAAATTAACATAACCCAATTTTATTTTTTTAGTATAACTCAAATGAATAATGGGCCACAAGATGACTCACCTCGTCGATCATAGGTATAAACTCACTAGCAGGCTGGAACAAGTTTACTTCCTTTCCCTATATAAGTAAACTCGATATTAAAAATATAATAAAATAAAAGAGGATATTTGAGGGGAAAGAAAGTTAGCTGACTTTAAAAATGTTTTAAAATTAAAAATACTTGCATAGTACCTATGCAAAATAACATATCCTTATACATTTAATTTCATTATATAAGCGATTTAAATTAAGTTGTCTTAAAATTAAGTTTAAAGACTAAAATGCTAATAAATACATTATAATGTAACAATAGATATAATACCTGCTTATCAGTAGACCTAATGTAACTTGAATTGTGAATAGATGATGATTCCTGAACAGGAAACATGATGTCCATACCATGACTACCCGCATAATATAGTTCTGCTAGTCCTACTAACTCATGAACCTGAAAATGGATAAATATATATGTATTAGTTAATTAAGCACAAATGTATTAATTGACATCAATTATATTATATTTTACAATTATACCTTATCACGACTTCTTCCACTAATTATTGCTGTAGGAAAATACTCAGCAAGACCTTTCACAGCAGAATGCATCTGAAAAAACACAAGGTATTAGAAAAATGTGCACTTTCTTAGAAAAGTTATGAAATGAAACTAAAAAGTAGAAAACATGTCTAAATTGATTTTTAAAAGAAAAAGTCACATTAAAGAATGATTTTCAATTTTATAACTAAATTTATGAATACTAGCTTTTGTAGTTTTAAACTATTTTCCTTTTTAGAGAGGGAGTTGATTCTTAAAGAGCAATTTTTATTCATGCAGAACAATTGCATAATAAAAGACAACTATATACTTAATGGGAAGAGTGAAATCAAAGTGTGATAAAATGAAAGGAATGACATAATTATCCTTTGGCATAAATTAGCTTTGTATGAATAAAAAATTGCTTTGTAATTTTTTATTTATTTTTAAACTAGAAAAAAAAAACATTTAAACACATAGTTCAAAATGTCAGTAGTTTTCTATAGATACAAAACCCCTCCCCTTTCTTGAAAAATGAAGATGAAAATTACAAAAAAAAAAATCAATAACTAAACACTCCATGAATAACTTACATCAGCAGACATGAAAGCACGATCAGGATCATCTACAATGGGCGAGAGTGTTCCATCATAATCTAAAAAGATCACTATCTTTTTACCTTTTGCGCGATTTATAATTCGATCAAACGAGTTAAGTGCCGATGGATACTTAAGCTATACCAAAATAAAATAACACATGTTATACACATATTAACGATGACAACAATACATACACTACTAGTACATAAATCAAGTAATAATAGTTAATTAAAGGGTACTTAATACCACAATTATTTCCATTTAAACATAAAATCATATTTAATGTATATTTAAATTAAAATAGTATAAATTAGAGTTCATTAATTTATTTAATACGTTCGAGAAATCCATTATGTAAAGGTGGTGATTTTTAGTTTTTTACACCACATATTTTAACCTATACACTAAAATACTTGATTTATATGTTTGTACAATCTGCACTAATACTTGTATAATGTGGTACAAACATTAAAAAATGCGGTATAGAAATTAATTCCAATAAATTAATTATGAATCTTACCATCCAAGAGTTATAAACAGTATCAGTTTCATCAGATACAATCTCTACCCCAAAATCTTTAACAATCTTTTTACGAGGTGGTGAAGATGATTGCATTGCATCAAGCCAACCATTTGATCGAACATCATCGAGTTTTCCGGGTTTTTTTCTCGAAGATGCTAAAATACTAGAGGAAAATGAAGCTCCAGATTGTGAGTATGGAAACATGTTTGAATGGATTCCTAATCTAGATGTGTTTATAAGTGAAGAATCAGCAAGAACAGGAGAACCACTTTTTGGCTTCAAATCCATGTGATTAATTATTAATTAAATAAGAAATCAAGTAATTGTTTGGTCACTCTTTATCCAACCCTTTTATCAATAAAAAACCACCTCTTTAATGTTATTTTATCACTGGTGTTGTGTGAGCTTTCCATTAAACACAAGCTTCCTGAAATCTGAAATACACAAGCTGAGATTAGTCGGCTTGCAAAATGAGAGGAGTTCAGGTTTAAAAAAAATTTAGGAAGTTATTTGAATTAGAACATGACATACATCATTTTCAGAGAAGCATAAGATTTGAAGGAAAAAAAATGTTCGATCTTCAAACCGTGGAATGCAATCTGTTTGTTCCTGAAACATAATAACAACAAGGAAATTATTTATACTGCAAAAGCAAGATAATGACAGTTTTGGAGTTAATGTGCATTGAACCAAAAATAATGTTGTTTTAATGATTACAATAAATACAAAGTTGACTGCAATTGTGAGAAAGTTATGTTAAGAAAATAATTGTCTCAAAAGGTAAAAGTTGAATTTAATTACTATCAGTAGAATAGATACGTAAGTAAAATTTAACTAGCAGGTATCCGCGCAATGCGGTGGCGAGTACCAAGAAATATATTATATTTCGCGGCGAGCAAGTTTTGTTTGTTTACACGGTTTTTCCAACAATAATTGCGCAAATGAATGATTTTTTCCGTCTTTAAAAATTGCAATTAGTAATCATTATCATCTAGAACATAATAATACATTCAAGTTAACCAACAAACTTAAGGATTATAATTAAAGAATATGTGAGCACACAAACAAATACCTTGATCATGGAAAGTTCGATACAATATGTTTTCTATTTAAAGTTGGTTGTTTATTTGTTCCAAGACAAATTGTCATTTAGAGCAATTGGTTAACACACAGTCAGATTTCACAAGAGGTCTTGTGTTCGAATCCTGGAAGCAACACTTTTTTTATTTTTGTGGTGTTGAAGAAGTTACTAAAAGTGGAAATGTCTTTAAGTTTAAGTTTAAGAAGTTGCTATGTTTAGTAGTCTTAAATACTTTATAGATAGTATAGAAGATTAAACAAGAAAATTTGATATTAATTTACACTATAAGCGTAAGTTAGAAAAGCTAAATTATTTTAAATGAATTTAAAAACTTATAGAAGTGTAGCAAATTTGCTGTTTTTATGTCATGTAATACAAATCATTTGCCTATCATTTATTATTTTTGGACTTTTCAAAGAGGGACTTTTGACTTTAAGGTTAATTTCGGTTGTACCTTTCGTACTTTTATATGTATTTGAAATATAATAATTTATGATAATGATAAGATACATATTCAAGCTTTTCGAGTTGACATTGAATCCTTTTTAAGTTGAACTCAAGCTTGCATCATGAATTTAATAAAAAAATTTGATCTTGCTCATGCTTAGCTAAGCTTGACTCGTTTGTAACTCTGCTTTGGTATTTACTTCCTCCATTTCAAAATAACTGATGTATTATCCATTTTGAGGTGTTTCAAAATAAGTGATACATTTTAAAAACTTACCATAATTGGTAAAAGATAGCGGGTTCCACACCCACTAACTATCTTTTTTAATATAGTGAAAAGACACATTTACCCTTATTTTTACTTTTAAACATCATTAAATTCTTTTTAATCGATATATGTGGGACCCATCACCCACTAACTATCCAATTTACCTCATTATTATATTTTTCCATCATTATTATATTTTGCCTCAAAAATTGCGAACTCCAAAATATATCACTTATTTTAAAACGGAGGAAGTATTTTAAAACTGAATAAAGGATGATAATCAAGTTTCGTTTAAAACCAAAAAAAAATATATCATGCTTTTGAAGTAAACTTCAAGAAAGACTATTTCCTTGTTCGTATGTATGGAGAACTTGACCGCTGTGAAGAAAAACTGACTACAAATTATTATAATAAAATTGTATTAATAATAATAAATAATAATAATTCAAATTTAAGTTTACATGAAGAAAATATAATTTTGAAGCACACAACCATGTAATATGTTACACACAAAACCAAGATAACTCCCAGGACCTCAACCTAACACATGTCTACAATATGAATTATTTCATCCGTCCCACAAAAAACTTCCCATTTCATTCTAAATTTATTTTCCACTAAAAACTTCCCAACCTTATATTTTAATCAAAACTATTATCAATAACTGCACCACTAACTATCACCTAAAAACTTATGCAAAAGTTAAATGAGAAGTTTTTTATGGGACAGAGGGAGTACTTTTTTTTTGAACGCCTAGTTATTAAGTTAGTGGTTCGAGCCTACCCAATAACATCCACAAGGAACAGTATGCCTTCCCTCGAATATGAAATACTTAAGGTTTTGATGAAAATTTAAATTTGAATCAAGGTAAGATAAATAATATAAGAGATTATTTCGCTCTAGAACCTAGATTACAAAAAAATATTATAATAAAATAGATGAATTATGATTCTATTTTGAATGAAAAATCTTAGTTTACTCCCAAATACAACATATATCTAATATCATGAGACTTGGACTCTGACAACAAAGATTGAAGGTAAACTCTTTACCACTAGGTAAAAGGTCTTTTAGTAACTATGTTTAAAATTAAAATAATAAAATAAAAACATCCTAATACAAATACCCCACACCTTGATCTAGAAACCCTATCCACAAGACAGCCTTCATGAAAGAGGTTAAGATCAATATAGATTAAAGACATGTCTTGTACTTTAAATGTTGTATCAGAAATAGATCCAAAGATTCCATTAATAATATAAACAATTGAACATGATATAACTCAAACTTATAATAAGTTGATTAAACCAAAATTAATTGTCAGAAAACTTGATTAATATTTGTTTAATTACATTCATAAATGATAACCAGTGTCTTCACACTTGTCACATGACCATTATGTGGACCCTACGAAGTGAGAAAAATGTAATTTCTTTATGAATCTACTATGCTAGTTGCTATCATAATATGAGTTGAAACTTACTTAACTAATTAATTAATAATTATTATATTCAAAAAATAAATTCTTCTTAGAAAAATATAGGAAAAAATAAAAACATGACTCGGTTTTTCACCATGTTCTTTCTCTTGATGTGACTTCACAACCACCATAACCCGCAAACCTCGTGCTGTCCATTGATATGTTTAAATTGCATTAAAATCAAATTTATTTGTCTATTCATGATCACAATTAATATAAAATATGGACATATTAAGCAAAAAGGTCATTAATAATAATACAACTATAACTAGTCTGAGAAACATGTAAACAGAAAGGAAGGGAATCCCTTCAGATAGATTATGGAAAGTTGAGTTTTTGACTCTTATTTATGTGATCTATCAGTATTCACGTGATTGTATCTAAATTTTTTTCCCTTATCATCCTAAAATGTTATTAAACCCTTAAATTTCTAATTGTTCATAATACATGCGTGTGATTGATTTTCTCACTCTATTATTTTCATGTTTTTTGTTACAATTTTAATGATATATATATTGATTAAAACACACGCACGAGATCTCTATAACTATGAATATAGCAACCGACAAACAGTACGTCCTTATAAATAGACGACAACTTTTAGTGCAATTATGCTGTCAAATCGCCGTGAATAAACACACGGTTTCAGATCCCGATCAAAACTTATCGACAGATGGATAACAATTAAAACATGGAAAACGAAATGAACAATGCACAACGTAACGGAATAAACAGATTTATAAGAAATTAAGTGAGGAAAATACCTGATTAAGAAATGAAAATTTCTGATTAAATTGAATTTGCAAAGGGATTAGGGAAGAACGGAAAACCGATAGAAATTTTAGGTGTGTATGTTTGAGAGAGAGAGAGAGAGAAAGGAGGAGAAATGAGAGGAAGATGGAGAGGGTATTTATAGAGTTTGATAGCTTAAAAAGACGTGCTAAACAAGGCAACTACCTCTCTCGCTTCCTTTCACTCTCGTTTAGGAAACATACATACTTTCATACGTTACTTTCTGCACCGTTAAAAACCTTCCTACAAATTCTCTATGGGGTTTTCACTATTACATGCAATGTTTTAAAACCCGGATTTTGAATCGGACCGGTCGATCATTTAAAAACGGTCGGACCGGTTGGACCGGATGGTTGAACCGGATTTACATACAAAAGCCTAAAATACACAAAACAAACATTATAACTTTGCCTTTTGGCAACTAAAAACATGTATACATAAGCAATTCAAAATCTTATGGTTTAGTCTTTTACATTCAATGGGTTATCTCACTGATGTTTGACAAAGATGCTCTTGAGCCAACATTCTACCTAATGTAAATTGAATTTACTAAATTCAACTATGGTCATATATCAAAACATCTCAGATCATCCCATTCAGTGATCGGCCTTTTGTGTTTTTCAATTATAAAATACATATTAATTTAACTTTAACAAAGTCAACAATATGGGTAATGGGTGAGATTTCAATAGTATATTAATATGCTATTCGAAGAAAATCGTAAGATCAGACAAAAACAACATCAAAGATCAAAGATCAAATATCAGACGAAAGCAGCATTAAGTTTAATCAG